>CM067376.1:78657647-79367454 GCA_034510155.1 Eucriotettix oculatus
TAACATACTTAACGGTAACATTTACTTTTATGTAACAAGTTGACAGGATTATTTTATCCTTCTCAACAAATTTTTCGTTTTTTCAGAAGTATATGAAATATGTAAAATATACATTAATTTTATCTTCAATATTTAATAAAACATCATTGTTAAACGACAGTTCAGAGAATATACCGAAATTTTCCTTAGGACATAAATATATTCATTGAGATAACTACAGAAGATATTCAATAATTAATATTTTATCCACTCAAGATCAACCTTTTCACTTCTTCCACTTACAAAACCTAGTTTCTTACTATGCTAGATTAATTCCCTAAAAATTCTTTATATAAACTGTGTCTGAGAAAAGTGTTAATACCTCCAATTTTTTATATCTTCCTCATTATTAACCGCTTGTTTCCGAATTTTCCGTATGACCAATTACAATTTTCATCGATCGATACTTTACCTTTGCAATTTTAGCAATGATTTATGTTCTTTCCACCCCGGTTCACCGGTATAAGCGGACAACCTCGCATGTTTCCTCCTATTACTAAGAGCTTCCAAATTCTCGTGAGGATTGACATCCTAAAATCTTTTCAGCCTATTTTTGTGTTTTTTCCAACGCTATAGTGTGTTTATTTCTATATGGGTCCCATAATGTTACCCCATATTCTTAAATTGGCTTGATCAGCGTTTTGTAGGCAGAAATATTGGTTTTTCTCTTACTTTTCCTCAAGACCGTGTTTTCAAAGTGAATCGCATCCGTCCTTTGATTACTCCAATTCAAATCTTCACTAATCGTGATCCCAAGGTATTTAAAGTTGTTTGACTCCATTACTATTTCTTTTCCCATTTTATATAGAACTGGAGAAACATTTCTGTTTTTTGTAAAACGATTGTATTACTCTTCGTTGCATTAATTTGAAATTTTATTTCCGACAATTGGTAAATTTTGTGTAAGTCACCCTGCAGAATCTGTTCACCCATTCACGTTTACTTAATATCCCAATATACCATACAGTCGTAGGCAAACAGTTTAATCTTATACCGATTCTTAAGTCATTTATGTTTGCAAGGAACATAAGTCGATCGATCACACTTCGCTAAACTACATCGTCTTTGTTTGAAGACCACGCCGATACTCCACGCAAAATAGACTACTTGGTTAAGTTTAAAAAATCGTCGTAGAGTTTTTAATGTCATTTTATGTAACCAATATAAGTTTACTGTGTACTTTTTTGTTGCGAAGGAATTTGACGAAACAAATGTCTCTACAATGAGTGCCTGACTTGAAAATTTATGGTTATGCCATAATTATTTAAGGAGATGCTTAAGTTTCAGTTTTACAAGAAACGGTTTATGAATAGTCTCTGGTGAGTTCAAGTATTGCTTAGAGAAACACAAGCAGATATTTTCTCAGTTCCACAGAAGTGCCAAAATGCGGAAGAAGTGGATGCAACTCTCTCGTATAAATCATAGAGAAATAAAGACTAATTGAAAAATAATTTCCGAGTAGATCATTTTACTATTAGCAAACTATATAGATAAATAATATACATATGTATATATTTATCTTTGAATTGATGTATTATTTTATTGTATTGAATTTTATTACAACTTGCTCAAATATGCTTTTAATTTGAAACATTATTACGTTGTAACTTCTGCTATTCTGACTGTTAAATAAGAATGGCAATAAATGTATATCATAGATACGACAATACTTCAATAAAACTGTGTGTTAATAAATTTTAAATAATATGGTTCCGTAAATTAGCAACTAATTACTGAAATTGGAAAAACACTTGTTTATATGAGGTCGGCAGCTCATGCAGGAAAACTCAGAGAAATTCCTTATCTGAAGACAGCTGAAGGGTTATTACATGCTAGGATGCTAGGACTACTGCGAGATATTTTAACCCTTGTTTATCTGATTCTCAGGATATAATTTAACAATTCGAGGACAAAAGTAAATAAAATGGACTTGGAGCAAATTTATTTTAGGTGGATGATTCAAATTTAAACTCATCCATAGAAAATTAAATTGAATTTAAAAGATCATAATGAGGTAGATCCCCAGTTTGTCGAAATTTTTACATTATTTTCTAAATTAAATGTAATTGCTACGAAAGTTAAATCTACACATCTGCATTTGAATTAAACCTTCATTTTAACAGATATTTAGTAATAAATTTTTTCAAGAAATCTTTTATATGTTGCATTGTGTGATTTTTCAAAGATAACTACAACTCTGAAATGAGAGTTTAATTTGAATGATGCACATTTCATGGTTGCTTGGAATTACTGAAAGTTTTTTTTAAATATACACGTGCACACAAATATATATATATATATATATATATATATATATATATATATATATTGGTACTAACATGACATTTCGTTCCTACGCACTAAAAATTAATACATCCCACAAAATGGAAATTGATCGGCCTCTTACAATGAACTGGATGAATTGAGCTACCTAATAAAAGGGTTTGAAACTTGTAGAAGTGATTAGCACTCTGAGCGTAAGCTGCGTTGATTGCAAAACTTCAGGAAGTGATCAATCGTGTTAAGCATCTAATATTCATTACACCTCGAGAATTATGATTGGTTATTGGAAAATATAGTAAATTAAATCCTAATTTATATATAAAAATGCTTGTCTTTCAGTTTAAAAAATAATATCCCTTTATGCTTCTAAATTAATTATGAATCCTCGGACAGTGGATCCGTAAATCATATGAAGTCTACGGAACAATAACACTAGTTAAGTTATTGATTCTTAAAAATTGTTGGGATGAAGAACACATCAATTAAAGTGAATACTCTATTAACAATTCCCTTTTGTACCGAATCCTGGTAGAGACTTCATAAGTTATTATTTCTATGAAGAAAAACAACGAATAAAATATATTACTTAGGATATTTGATATGTTTTTTACTTCATAAGTATGCACACACACACACATGACTTCATCACGATTTTTAGACTTCATACATACAACTTATTGAGAAATGGCAGCCTAACTTAATAAATATGTAAGTGATTAAAACTTATTGTTGATGTCAGCGATGTTAAATTATAATTATAATTATCTGGATTCCAATTACTACGTGAATGTGCTTACATAAAAATATTTAAAATTATAAAAAATTATTTAACAATTTGTAGCAAAACCCATCATGGAAGTTTTTTATTCCTAATTTATAAGTACCACCTGATGCAGTCACGAAGTCCAAAAGAAACGTTGTATCTAAAGGTCCTCAGGGAGCCGTAAACAAGAAAAGTGGGATCATTTGCCAAGATTTTGATGTAGCAGAGTCTGGCCTTGACTTTGCTATCGAAGCTGGTTTGGAACGTGAAAAGGAAATGAAATATAAGGCATATTTTGGATTGTAAAGACTCAAGGAACGATTAGGAGTGAGTTAGCCTGAGTGTGATCAGGTAAGAATTGAAAGCGAAGAGTTTACTAGTTAAACACAAAAATATGAAGTTTAGAAATGTGTATAATTACAATCACTATTATTCACTGTAAGATAGAGGAGAGGAACAGAAGACTGTTATATTAGAACTCCAACACGATAACAGACGTAACCTGTTGGTAAGTGGTATGTGTTCGACTTCGCTGAAAAGGAGGAATGTGGGCTTTTGAAACATGTGCTAGATGTCATTACTCGGAAATATTGAAGAAATCTGATATATCCACTTTATGTCAGCATTCCTGCGACGCTGCCAGGTTGAATAACCTAAATTTCAAACATCGAAACGACTTACGTAATGCGTCCATCTACCAAGGTAAATGACCTATGTGGGATCCGCGATAACGATGTTTCGTTACATATGTATATTTTTATACATAATTTCATATTAAATATACCTATCAACTTGATGCATTAAATAATCATTTCTCATTTAATTGCTTAATATGAATACCTAAATGCCATATAAATAACAATTTTCGGAAAAAATGCATCCTTACGTCAAATCAGTGCAAATATTTTTTGTGCCGAGATGTCAAATATTTTCTATGAATCCGTTTGAAATTTATTTGCCAACCCAGTATGTATCGGAGTTTTTTTATAGTTACATGAAAAATAATAAACTTTTGTTCATATTAGAATATTTAATGCGGTATGAACTAAACCATTTTACATTCCATTCCACAAATACATTTTTGTTGATCTGTGGATTATAATTAAATTACATTTGTACTTTCAGGAAATTGATATTAGCAGTAAAAATAAAATACTCCTCAAGTATATATATATTTATAAAATATTACCAATTATTTTGAAAGTTAATAATATGTATCTTTCTTATAAACAATGCTCTAATTAATTACGTTGCTTAGAAACTTTATGTTTCAAAAATATTGAAAACAATTAGTCCTTTGCTTCATTAATCCATGAGAAACTTATTTGCGCATTTTATCTAATTCCGACGCAGATAAGAAATAAATGTACTTGTAGTTATAGAAATAAAGTATGTTCAGTTAGAATAATTAAAAATACCCAGACTTTTAAAGCCCGCAAAAATATTTTATTTTTAAATTTAATTAGAATTAAATTTAAATATAATATAGTAAGTGGTGGAAGTGATTGTGTTATTAACGTGAATGAATAAAAGATTATGTTTCAAGTTTTCAACAATGTTATGAAATATTTCTGTTGATAAAGGTGTTCTAAAATCTTAAGCATCTGAAATATTCGTAACTCGAAACTTTTTAACAGGAATCCCGAGCCGCCGGCATCTTTCTGGCGGCCGCTTATCGTCCCGCCGAAATTGCATTTTAAGCCAGTCATATTTCAGATTAATAAAATCATTACGACTGCGTTATTTATCATGACTAAGGTGTCGGGTGGCGGTGCCAGTGGTGGGAATGAAGACGAAGAGCGCCGCCATTAGACGGCAGTTTGCGGTGAGAAATGCGCTCTGTGTGACCCGTGTGGCCAAGTCCGACACCAGGATAATCACGTCCCTAATTCCAGACGCTGCCTTACAAATTGATTGGAGCCAATTACACTGCATCCTCACCGGTGCCACTTACTTACAGCTTCACAGTACTGTCCCGTACAATCTTCAATTTTGGTAAACATCAGAGTTTCTAAATATTGACACAATTCGTAAATTAAAAAAGATTACTAATATATTCGCAATATTGTCGGATCAAAAAAAATCTGTTTTATTCAAATTATTTAATGAGTTAGAAGTTCATAATCTTATATAAATAAAATTCCGGGTGATATTGTCCTAAACGATTTAACCGATAATTAGTATTTGTTGTCGCATTTATGTGGTCACGTGGACGGTTCTCAGCTGTAAATTGACTCGGTAAGTGGTGTTTGTCGCGATCCAGTAAACCTTTTTTTTAAATTTTAAAACCTATTATATATGTACTTTTACATAAAAAAACGTACAAATCAAAATTTTCAGCCTGACCGTTTGAAAAATCTGAGGCGCTTTACTTAATCATCAATACATGCGCAAGTAGCTTGGTATTGTTTTGACATTTCGATTTCGGATTTCTGAATTTTTATATATTCCGTGTATATTAATCCAATGCATACTGAGTGTATTATTACTCCATTTATTTGACATTGAATAAATTAAATGTATTTGAAATACTATTTCGTTTAAATGGTAAAGGTGTATTGAATCAGCACTTGTTTATTCAGTGGCATTCCATTTAACCTCCTAAGTAATACATTTTATTTTCAGTATTCATTTGTGCGATTTGTATAGTAGGGGGCGTGCAAAAGCAAATTGTCATAAATATGACGATTAATCACGTGTTAACAAAGATGTTACTGTTGAGTTAAGCATAATTGAATTAGCGGGTAACGCCGGGCACCCAGCTAGTACGTAAATAAACCATGGCAGTGGGAAAATAGTAATAAAGCAAACGACGAAAAAGACCTACTCAACATTTCTTCCTTATTTTAGGGTTTTATCAAGATCACAACCGTTTCTTTATACCTTGCCAAATTATTTAATAAATATCAGATAAAACTTCATGTACATAAAAATATTTTAGTAGAGGGTTTACGGCTACAACAGACACGTAATTCTGTAAAAAATGTTTATATAACAATTATTGTTGAAGTAATGTCCTTAGACTGGTCTGATGCAACCCTCCAAGTTAACCTATTCTGCACAAGCGTTTTAGTTTCTACACAACTGCCACACCTCACATCCTCCCTAATCCGCTTAGCGAATTCGACCCTTGGCCTCCCTCTTCTGCTCTGACCCCACAAACTTCCCTTTAATACTAATTTTACAAGAGCCTCATGTCTCAAAACGTGGCCTATTAATCTATCCCTTCCCTTGGCTATAGTCTTCCACAAATAATTAACTGATTTTAATACTAAAATTTGAAAACGTATTAAAATGTGTATTTAATTTCTACGCCTGATGAAAGTTCTGTTACTGACTAAACGTTAAGTATATTTTTGTTACTAATTTTATTAATTTTTACTGACTAGGGGCAATTTATTCATTAATTATTGAACGGAAACATATCTGATACAATACTGTTTGTAAAACAAGCACCAAGTAACGTTATTCTCCTCATACTTTATTATCAATCATTACCTTACACCATATCACCGCCGTTATTCAGGAACTTGTCGTAACAAGACGCCAATTTGTTTGTATCCCTTCTGTAACACACCTCATTGTGAACATTTTCACGACCGTCGTTAAACTGTCTGATCCACTTTCTCACCATTTCACGGACATTTCATATTGCTTCTCCCTACAGCTCACACAAAATTCCTATAAATTCGTGTTGGCGTAACATTCCTTGCATTTAATAAAAGAAACATTGAACTGACTTCACAGTCACTCAATTTTTTTGAACATTTCAAAACGTTCTAACAAAAGGAAAACACTAACTGACGGTGCTTCACAGTCGCCTTTGGTTTCCTAATAAATGGTGGATTTGTTTAAAATCGCAGCTGCAGCATTGATTTAGATTTATTTTTGTTTCCATTAATCCTCGATTGAGGAAATAGGATACGTCATACATTAAAAATTAAAAATGAACAAAATAAAGTACATAATTAAAGACAAATAAACTTAAAATAAATTAATAAAAGAAAATGTATATAGACAAAAGTCAATATAAACACAACACGGACACACGATGTCACACACACTGGGAAACACAAACAAGCACACACTGAGGAACACGCAATGGAGTTTTAACTACTTGGAGCTCTGCGACCAGGAAACTGTCCTTCCGTCGTAGCTCCAGGCAATACATGAAACAAACAAACAAAAGAGCAGAAAAAACTGAATAGAAATTTTAAAGATATGTGATGTGCTATTTTACAAGGCAGCTCATTCAACACTTTTTGCAGGAACCTTGATTTAAATACTAGAAGGATGATTAAGAAAATCCTGTACCGAGTAAAACGCGCCATTTAAAAGAATAGTTTTACTCTGCTTCACGAAGCTTTTGTAGGTACTATTTTTAACCACTGGCGGAAGGCTGTTGTATAAAATTATCCCGGTATTGTGAATACTTTTCTGGTGTAGAGCAAGGCGATGCTTGTCCGACCTTAGAGCTGAACGATGTCTGGTCGCGTATTCATGAAACTCGCCATTTGTTTCAAACAAATTAGTGTTTACCTTGAAACCAGTCTCTCAATTAGAACTATTGAGTTTGATTGAAATAGTTTCTTTTTATTTCGATTACCTCTGTTACCGTTCATCATTCGGGAATAAAACAATCATGCACAGCCTTAGTATTAGCGTTGTACAAATCATTAATATTCCTATTTTTCCTTTTAAACTCTTTTGCCTTTATTCTGAGATGAAATTAATATAACTAATAATGATTATAATTTAAGGTATGACAATGGTTTTTTCATAGTAAAATATAAAAGCCCTCGTGAAAGTCTGTTAACATTTTACAGGGACGAATAGCGGAGTACCTCATTTAAGTAATTTGGATCGAAAGCGTATACGTTGTAATTCCGTCTTGCTACTGGACGAACATCAGCAGAGTATGGCCTGGGGGCTATTCTTGGAACCTACATCTACACAAAGACTCCGAGTACAGATCCACTTACTCCTCCACATAATCTGTAGAGACATCAAGTACTGCCTAAATTACTGTCTAATGCTATCAGCTGCCCTTCTCAAAAATCTCTCATCAAACTGTCCTGCATTTTCTGCAGGCATTTTAAGATCTCTGCCACTTCATATTAGACCTAAAATTATCGCTTATATTTATTTCAACATCTTCCAATCACAATTTTGATATTTGACCCAAATCAGCCATTCCCCACGTTCTTGACATATCGACATAACCAATATTTCCGGGTAGTCATTTCGTTTAGAGGTTTATTTCTCATATGGTTTTTTGGTGTCTGCTTTTCTAAATCTTGTTTTCTATTCCGACGGACTGGCGCTGATTTACTACTGGTGAATCCTGATAAACTATGCTATACGATATTTGTCAGCTTTCTTACAGATTTTGCATCGTATGAATAATATGTTTCTGAAAATAAAATTAATTTTTATTTTCAACTTTAAGTTACGAAATTATGAAGTTATTTAACCTATTACAGGAACAATTTTGCGTACAAATGTTATTCGTATTCCAAAATACATTGTGTAAAGAAATTAATGCTAACGGAGAACAACAGATGAGAGGAATTATGTGAATTTAGAAAAGAAGTCATAGAATGGTTTGAACAAATTTTGAATTATATGAAGGAAATTGATATAGAATCTTCTTCTTCTTTGACTCTGTAACCCATTCAGGGCCTTAAAATACCAGGTCGATGTAGAATGACAGACAAAATTTGATAATTTCACTACAGAAGTAAATAGCAAAGTAACGAGTTTGAACGACAGGCGACATGGGGTGAAAAATAAGGTAGAAAGCCGTGGAGCCGAAATGGGAATAGCAATCGATATAAATAAGAATCTGGGGGCCCTCAAAACAAATACGTGATTGGGAAAGTAAGGAACAAAGTATATAGTTTAAACAAGGAAGTTAAATAATTAGATAAAATACAGTTAAAAGAATTTAAAATAATAAACTGACAATTAAAGGACAGCAACGAAAAGTTCTTGATTTTAATTGAAAACACGAGAAATAGAAACGAATACACATGCAATCTTCTAAGTTACGATAGAGCCTGTAAGTAAAGTACAAAAATTAAAGCTGTCAGGATACCGGAATTGAGAGATCGTTTATTAAATGTGGACAAGCCAGCTGCAGAAAATCGGGACAAATTACAGCAAGCAATCGCGCAGACAACAAGGAAACTACGACAAGACGGTGGACATAGAAAAAATAAAACTATCGTTCCCAAGTCACTAACGTATAGATATATTTTCTTACCTATTTGAATGAATGGAAAGCATGTGGAAATCAAAATGATTGATATAAATCTCTAAACGGGTTTGAGTTGTGTAATCACATATGGAACGCAGGTGGGTGGTGTGATGTTCTACTGCAATGACGTGCCCTGAGTGTGAATGTGGTTATTAAGCCATGCAAGTGTCTATGGGATGTTAAGAAGTTAATTGGACTAAGTGAATGATATATCTGTGAAAATAATGTTTCAAATAAATTAATAATTAATATTATAATTGTCTTACGGTTGAAATAAACCTTTTAATTTTACAATTAATCTTGGCAACTTTAAATCTACGGACCACATTTCCTGAAGGATAGGGGTCAACTTGATGAAATTATTAAATATGATTCATTTTGATAATAAGTACACTGTACAAAAAATATAAGAAAACAATGTACGAAAATTTTGTTTATGAATATATAATCCAAAAATTAAAACAAATTAATTTCTAATATTGAAAACTATACTAAAATTGATATAGAAATTTAGATAGAAACATACCGCGCCGTTCAATTCAAAACGCCATTAAATACGTGTAAAGAAAAGCCATTTATTTACTCATAATTTAACATTATTTCAAAACCCACGAAATTACAGCGTCAACGTGAGAACATTTTACATATTGGATGGCTGACCTCTTACTGTGGGATGACTTGGCTGCTCCATCCAAGATGCTCGGACGCTGGTTGTGGAAGTAGATGAAGCCAAGGCTCCAGTGCTGTCGTCCTCTGTTGGCTATGCTCTGAAAGTATTTTCCAAGCTCTCCCATACTGCTAACGTCGGTAGAAAACTGCACATGGACAACCTCCATGAATTGTTGTAGAGGTGGACTGCAGGTTCCCGCCTCCGGACGGACAAACTGCCACTACTCAGGCGAGTGTTTGGATTGTAGACTCTGGATGCAGACTATCGACGCTCCAGAAAACTCCTCTCTCCCCCTGATTCTACACGCAGAATGTCCTCTCATTTCTGTTTCATCACCATACCATTTCCCTTTTCCATCTGGAGCACCAATCACACTTTGTAATTGGGAAAGATATAATACCTAAATTGCTCGCGAACTTAATCAATTTTCACCATTTTGTCCATTGGTGGGGGGAAATAATGTGTACACACTTGCAGGTCTACGAATATCTTTGCACCTATCACCTTTCACTCTTATAGTGTCAAAAGCGACTAGTCCCTAATATTGATTGGGGTAAAATTATTTTTCCCAACGATTCCAGTGGATTTTACTGCCATCTCGGTAGCAATGGAACAAAATAAGCATCTTTCCATGCGACCAGCAAGATTCTAAAATGAATTTAACTATCTTTGGCATATACACTTATTCTACCTTAATATCTACTTAATATATAGCACAGGACACGAGTGGTTAACTGCAAGTGCAAAGACAGACTGACCCCCAGAATCGAAACAAATGAACCTTATAGGAGGCAGGTAAGGATGAAAAATAATTGAATGAAAAATTTCATTTCAATTTTTGAACGAATAATTTTTTTTTTCTAAAGAGAGGGGAACAAATGCAATAGTTTCTTATGTAATAATCCACAATTTCATTACAGTTATATATTTAGCTTGATATCAATATATATATTAGTAAAATCAAGATATTCGCGAAAATTTGTTTAGTATAATTTTTGGAAGCTCCTTTGGGTACAAATAATTAAAGATACTTATTGAACAAATGAGCGTTGGCAACGAGGGTGAACTTTTGGATTCAGGACAAGTATAAGTATAAAATCATATTCCATAAATCCTATAGAGAAGCACAAGCTTCAAGGATGTGGAACGAGTCAGAGATTTTACATAGGTTGCTTTATTAATATTAGAATATACTGTAACTATTCATTAATTTTTAACTTATAATAAGATTTTCTTAAGTTCTATACAGAAGACATACAATTTGTTCCTTATATATAAAATTGATAAATATTTTTACATCCTATTCTAAAAAATTAGTGTTCTAATAATGTTCTTACATAATTATCTTTCATAATTATAAATATCTACCCTATGATACATTCAGCTTCATAAATTCTTCAACAGAGTAGAAGGAGTGGCTTAGTAAGAACTTAGTTAGTTCATATTTGAACTTGTTTGGATTTATTTTTAATTGTTTAATGGAGGTGGGAAGTTTATTAAATATGCTAATAGCATTGTAATGTACACCCTTTTGTATTACGGTTAGAGACTTCCCTTCCTTGTGTAAATTGTTTTTACTTCTGGTATCAAAGTCATGTATTTCTGAGTTTAGTGTGAAGAGGTTACTGTTATTAATAACAAATAACATGAGTGATTGAATATGCTGGGAAGTGAGTGTCAGTATTCCAGTTTTCTTGAAAAGTCCCCTACAAGATGTTTTTGGTGAGACCTGACATAATATTCTAACAGCCTTTTTTTGAAGTGTAAATATTTTATCTTTCCCTGATGCATTGCCCAAGAATATTATACCATATGTCAATATAGAGTGGAAATATGCATAATAAACTAATTTTCTTATGTTAGGATCACTACAACTTGACATAATTCTAAGAGCAAAGGTTGCCGAGCCTAATTTTCGTAGGAGAATATTAATATGATCCTTCCAGTTTAATTTATTGTCCATGGATATACCTAAAAATTTTGTACATTCAACTTCAGTTATTTCACAATTATTTGTTGCTACTTTTATTGAGTTCGAATTGGCATTCTTTGTCTGAAACTGCATGAAGTGAGTTTTATCACAATTGACTGACAAGCCATTGGCTGAAAACCAGTGAAGCATCTGGCTTAATGTAACACTGGCAGCATTTTCCAGACTATTTTGTTTATTTGTTACCAAAATACTAGTATCATCAGCAAAAAAGTATAGTTTTAGAAGAAGAATTTATGGATCTAGGTAAGTCATTTATATATATTAAGAAGAGCAATGGACCTAGACAGTGGCCAGGTACGGGATTTCTGGGGGCTGGATCAGGGAGAGTGGAAATAAAACTGATATTGCAAGTCGAGACACGAGCTGAGACGTATCTGTTAGACTAACATGTGTCACGAAGCTATCACATATCTTGAACGTCCTATTGGAAGTGATTTTGATAACTTTCACACGATGTCGCTCGATGTTCATTCGACTGCTGACGAACTCCAACTGCATCTCGCCGCTGGCAGTCAGCCAATATGCTTCCAAGTGCATCCAGCATTCGTCTGAGTGACCTGGCCTTGCATCTCCCCAGCAACTACAGAAAGCCTCTCAAAGTGATGGGTCATGTGGCCATCCCTCGCCGCATCACGGGTTTTAACACTCTTTCGTACCCAGGAAAATTATAAAGTATCGTTAGAAATTTTCTGAATATAAAAAATTCACGGGCAACCTGACCGTCTGCGGCTAGGGGAATATATTTATTCTGCTAATATGCAGCACAATAAATTTGTTACCAGAACTTTGTCAACTCAATTCCACTTATATGATTTACTTAGTATTAGTTCACTGCTTAAAAATCAAAATGATTCCTAAATTATTAAATAAGAAAACTATCTTCAATATAATAATATAATATCACAATTAATTATCACCCTATCCTTCCAAGCAGTTGAATTGGTTTTGGAACACTCACTGGTTACGCGTACCGAAAAGAAATGAGATGACGATATCGGACAATACAAGAAACGTAAATATATGTTGAAATCATTCGATTGCAAGCAATCGGCTGGCTAAGGTATTAGATAAAATAGTAGTCAAATAAAATTAGGTGATAATATAAGTACCTCATTTGTTAGTTAATTGTATACTACTTTATCTAATCTGTCTTCATCTAATCCACACATATTTGTATTTCCTGAAGTATTTTATTTCTGTAACAAATTGTTTTCGTAAACACAGAAAATTATATTAATAAACTAAGGAGTAACAAATAAAATTTCATTCAACACGAGAAAGAGTACGCCATGGACACCTAATTAATTATTTTTTGGATGAATTTTCTTAGATAAACTTCAACATTTTGAATTTAATTTATTTTTAGTAAAATATTTTACTTTAAGTAGGGTCATAATTTTATTATTTTGTTTTAATTACATAGCTGTATCGGTCTTTGGCAGGTTTGCTGATAGTTGACAGTTGCCCTGGCTTTAGCAAATCTAGTCAGCTCCAGCTAGACGTGGGAACTTAGCGGGTGATCCAATTAACTCGACTATAATCACTGGGGGCTGCGCATGCTCTTTGTAAAATAAACCTAGTTCAAGTCTCAAGAGTTTCTTGAATCTCTTTAGCAATCTAATGCAAAGTGGACTTAGCTGAAAAGCTTTGTTACTTCTAGTCTTACTGCTGGTTCCCTTCTCACGTCCAGACTCGTCGGTCAGAGATACACAGGAAAATACGCTGGTTTTAGAACACATGAGGTAAAAAAACGCGTATTAATGAATGCATTTCGATCTCCTTTTTAAATAATTCCGTAAAATAAATGATGAGGTAACTTAACATGCAGTTCAACTTCAAAAAAATTGTTTCCTAACATTTAAGGCACATTTCCCGATTTAAAGAAGCAGTAAATTAATACAGACATGCGTATGATGCTACTTACTTAAATGAATCTTGATGTGAAGAGACTAAAAATACGAATAAAACTTCTATTTGGTTTCACACTACTGATACCCTATGACACCGATATGTGGTATAGGGGTTAGTGTCGCTGCCTCATAACGCTAAGGTCACTGGTTCGAGCACTGGGATGGTCCTGGGATGTTTATGTCCTCATGGTCATGGACACTGGGATTAAGACTACTGGAGAATCGATACGCTGACAACGTGTCAGTCCAGATTCAGAACGTATCGTGAAAGATTACAGTTCGCAGTCGTCCAGGTAGGCCAAAGCCCTGAATTGGTTCACAACAAACGAAGAAGAAGATAACCTACAAAATCACTTAACACGGGTTTTTCATGTCATATGATAAGAATGTGTCTCAAAAGCCTAGTAAATTATTGGAGTGGAATAATTCAATACTGAATTAATTTGGATAATTTGTTTGTTGTTACGGTATTAAGTCCTAAGACTGGTTTGATGCAACCCTCCATGCTTATCATCTTGCGCATGCCTTTTCATTTCCTTATAACTAGAACATCCCATATCCTTCCTATTCTACTTAGCGTATTCCATCCTTGGTCTCCCTCTTCTGTTCTTACCCCACACACTTGCCTCTAATGCAAATTTTACAAGACCCTCGTTTCTTAAAACGTGGACTATTAATCTATCCCTCTCTTAGTGAACGTCATCCATATTGTTTGCTCTTCCCCTATTCTGTTTAGGATTTCATCGTTGGTGATTCTATCCACCGTCTGATTTTCAGCATTCGCCTATAGCACCACATTTCAAAGGCTTCTATTCTTTTCCGTTCCCGAACTCCCATCGTCCACGTTTCGCACCCATATAACGCCAGGCTCTGTACAAACATTTTTAGCAACGAATTCCTAATACTCACACTGATATTACCCGTAAGTAAATCCCTCTTTTTCGCCAAAGCCTTCCTTGCCTGTGCTATCCCACTCTTTATTTATACTACTTAGATTTATTATTACTCAATCCATTAGTCCTCGGTTGAGGAAATAGGATACGTCAAATATAATATTACAAGAAATATACAAAATTTTACAATTAAGAATTGAAGGATAAAAAGAGGAAAGATAAAATTCAACTTTCAATTTTCAGTCGACGGAGAAGGCAGCAGAAGATCGTGCGAGGTTCCCGTCGAACATAAAACGAAAAGAAGTCAGCAGTTAATTTTAGTAGAGTATAGTTCTAAAATAATAGGAAAATTTTATAGGACACCAGCAAACTGTTTTAGTCCTTCCTATCTACGAACTCTTTCAGTGAATAATACGCTCCATTAATTAACAGAGATTTACAACTCTTTATAAATAATTTTTGAACCTTTAAAGCTCTTATTTCTTCCGGGAGACTATTGTATAGATTTATACCGGAATAGTGAATGTTTGGCTCAAAAAAAACTTAGAAGATGTTTTTCAACACGGAGCTGAGAGCGATTTCTTGTGTTGCACGAATGGCTTGACCGTTTATAACATATAGATTGATATTGCTCCATACAAAATTTAAAATTTCTAGAATATACGTACAAGGTAAGGTTAAAATTACAAGTTTGCAAAACAAAGGTTTGCAAGTGGTATTCCACTCCGCACCAGATACTATTCGTACGGCCCGCTAAATAGTTTAAAAATGTAAAGCGCGTGATGCGAATGACCCCAGTTTGAAATACCGTAAGACTATACTTCTACCATCCCTAGTTATTATGCTTCCCAAGTAGCAGAATTCCTTAACTTCCGTCAAAATATCCCGTCCTAATCTAACACCCTTTTGTATTTCTGTGTTTCCCATACTACACTCCATTACATTGGTTTTCCCTCTAATCCTCATATTGAACTCTTTCTCCAGTACTACGTTAATGCCATTTATTTTGGTGTTCAAGTCTTTCTGATTCTCCAAATACTACAATATCGTCGGGGCAAAGCGTAAGGGTTTTATTTCTTCTCCTTGCAATATGATTCCTTTTTCTTTTTCCGTTTTTCACTTTCCTCATCGCTTGTTCTACATATAAGTTAAACAGCATTGGCGACAGGCTGCATCCTTGTTTTACTCGTTTCTTGATTTCTGCTCTCTTTTCTTGGTTTGGATAATTTGTCATCGATTATATATTGGAGTAATTAGAGACTAACTAATATTTTAATTAACACATTTTAATTGAATTATTTATCGGGCTGTGAGACTGTAGTAATGATTGTTAATATTAGAAACCTTTCTATATTGTATTGTATTGTTGAAAAGCATTACGTTGTCGACATACCAAACGAAGAGAGAAAGAAGCACTGGCATTGGCCGTAAATTTACGTATCTTGAAGGATGGAAGATCGCAATTTCTGGGAAATGAAAGAGTCCAAGATGGACACGGTTTCGAAAAAAGGAGAGAGAGAGAGAGAGAGAGAGAGAGAGAACCCTTCACTCTTGGAAAAAAATACATACTTCTAATTTTTAGTCAACATTACCATCACGCTTTACGAAAGGAATATCCGCTTAAATAGGTTCTCATTTTAAGTGGATATTTAGAAAACATCGAACTCGCAGCGGTGCACGTATTTGGAAAACTGGTGAGCGTTTGGTTCAGACTCATAACGCTGCACATCCGACGCCAATATAAGAGCAGCGGTACTACGCGGATTTTAGTCAGTGGCATGACTTGGACTCTTTCATCTGCAGATGATACTTGCAATACTTGTAAAGCAGTCTTTAATACACGCACATATTTGTGAAGTAAATTAATACTGAAATAATTATATAAGATCTGTCAGTTTTCAGTAAAGTTCTAGTTTTGGTTGTCAATCGGAACAATCTGCCCATAAAACGTAGATATAGCTCTGCAGGCAGCGAATTCTCGTGACCGCAATAAACATTCAAATTTCGTGTGATAAGCTGTTTCATGCGTACTGGCAATTGCTACAAAGGCATTAGCGTGTCTGACGTTATTTGGACAAATTCACATAAATACGACTGATGTTCATATTATTCTATTATATTAGAAGAAAAACATTGAGCAAGTCTGATGTCACGCCAAAAGATAATTTGATATAAACACCTTGCTCCTAAACTAAGAGTTAGACGATCTTGAAAAATTTTACATTTACATAAATTGTTTATTCCGTAAAAAGATAATATTTCATGAAATATTTCGGTTTGTTTATATTTAAAAGAAAGAATGACCCCCTATTTATATATTCATAGAAATCAAAAGTAATTATCTTTATGCACCAATGAACAGTTTAGTGAATGGGAAAAAGGAAAGTATGTGACAGCATAGTTATAATATTATATATATATATTAAAAATGATTAAAATTTGAATCATTAACCTAATATCTAGTCATAAGAACATCGAGCCTCGCGGTTAGATGGTTACTTCATGCACCACCGAACGCAATAATATTTCCTTCATTACCTGTTATCACAAGGGTATGACGTTGAAATAGTGATATAAGAACTTTCTCCGTTACTAATCTCTTGACCAAATCAGTCGTTTCACATTTCTGGGTCATGATTAAGTGAAATAAACGGGCTTAATATATTAACTCTCGGTATACAGCCAAAAGTCACATGCTTCTATTTATAATTGGGTTACTGCCTTAATGCTGTGATAATCTTAAATCAAGGAGAGGCGCAAGAACCCAGGGGCAAAACATCCCGACGTATTGATGAGCGACCTCCATGTTTTGTTTAATGCCTAGGCCTGCCATCTGTAGGAAATGATGTGCACTGTTTGGAGCGCTGGAACCTGAATATACTTCGCCGTTCGTTCGCGATTCATTTTAAAACTGTAACTCACTTATGAACAACATCAACAATGCAGTAAATTTTAAGTGGTCTTATAAACACGTAGAACTAAAGTACCGACATAAATTTCGATTCATTCCACAGCATAAATTGAACTAAGGGAATAATTATTTTGCTAGAATGAAAAAAAAAACTTTCGCCGAGTATTAAATTTCCTAAGACATTTTTACAGCCAATAGCCTGCTGAGCTAAACTAAAGCTGAGTGCCTCTAATAAAAAGCAGACTGATTTGGTTTCAAATTTCCCTAGTGACTATTTTCCTTAGGAATTAAATATAAAATCACAGAAAATAAATCGTTAAATTGTGTTCCTAAACAAGAAAAGTATGGTAAAAAGAATCAGAACCATTCCTTATCAAACTTGAAACACGCTTTCAAATAAATCATTACCGTAAAGTTGGTAATTTTTGATTATGCATTTAAAGTTGCTTTGACGTCGTGCCACAAGTACACCTCATCTTGTGAGGTACCAAGATGTTTGAGGGTATATCATTAATATTAATAATTGTTCATAAATAAATGAATTTCAATAAGGAAAAAAATTTAATTTATTAAAGTTAATTTTAAGTATTAAATTTAAAAAAATCTTAAATAAAATGTGTTGTCTATTTATCAACTCAACAGATAGCAATAATGATTCTCTGGCGATTTAGTGGTCATAAAACAATAGTCGGCATCTAATTTTGAGTAACAGATAGCCAGGGGCGAGAAACGTGAATCTTTATACATCAATGTTCTGCTTGAAAATTAGTTGGCTCTTCTCATATCATGTTGGTGCTTCTGGTGGATCCTAATTCAGCTGTGGTAATAACCGGAAACAGCTACTAGGTTCGATTCCATGGTCCGGTTGACAGTTTTCCATTCTTGTCTTTTTTCTAAAAAAATAACTATATGCTTTACTGGGCTTAAATTGAGCATTCCCACTAACTTAGGGTAGCACTCTTTGTTGTCTCGAACGTCCATAATCGGCCATTTGTAGGTAAAGGGACTTCACCTAATCATTTCAGCAAGGATGACTCCAGTTTAAAAACTGAAAGTCTATTAGAAGTTGTACGAAACTAGAAATTATGCAGATTCGATTATTATTAATGACTTTATTACGAATTAGTGATTGATAGAATAAGATAAGAAGGAATAATTATCTGAATGAATGAAAAATGTCGCCTTTCTCTCCCCAGATTAAATATTTTGTTCTGCCTACCTCTTTTTGACGGGGGTTGAAGGTGTGGCCCTGCCATACAAGTAGAATTAATTTTTTTGCCATTTTTTAGTGACATTGCCAATCCAATCCCTTACACGTCGATTCAGGTGAACTATCAAGGTTCCAACCTTCTGGACAATAGTATCCCAGAATCTTATGAATAAAAAGAGTGGCTATGTTTATCTTTCCTCAGCGCGACAAGTGTTAAAGACTCCGGCAATTTGTTCCGCTGGTCCATGTCCTGGTTTTTCTGGCGCAAAGGATGCTTTTTTTTAGTGTCCATGGAGTGAGCACTTCTATTAGTATCATTAGTAACCCGCCTCAAACTGTAATAAAATATATTTAATTCGTTTTAAAAAAATGAAACCTTTCAAACTATCCTGTTCTGAGGCCCACCTCCATTAAACATGAGACGATTGAATGATATACAGAAGCTATCTGTCCACACAATGACTTTTCTGAAACACTGCGGTTCCTCGGGTAAGCTATTCTTTACGACTTTCTTCATTCATTTATAATATAATTTACGACGACGTCAATTAGAATTCGAGTTAGGAGAAGATCAGTTTGGTTTTAGGAAGAATTTAGGGGCAAGTGAAGCAATATTAACTTTGCGTCTCATTTCAGAAGTCAGGATAAGAACCGGCATACGTTCATGGCAATCGTAGATTTAGAAAAAGCGTTCTATAATGTAAACTGGAACACACTATTAAGGATTTTGACGAAAAAAGGACTAAAATATCGATAAAGAAGGCTTATAAATAACCTCTACAGAAGACAGTCGGCAGTAATTAGAATTTAAGATTAAGAAAAGAAAGCCGTAATCAAGAAAGGAGTAAGACAAGGATACAGTCAGTCGCCCATGCTGTTTAACTTATATATAGAACAGGCTATGAAGAATGTTAAAACGGACTGTGGAAACGTAAACATACTGCAAGTAGAAGAAATAAACACCTTACGCTTTGCCGACGATATTGTAGTATTAGGTAAATCAGAAGAAGACTTGGAAACCATAATAAAGGCATGAACGGAGTCCTGGAGAAATAGTTCAATATGAGAATTAATAGAGGTAAAACCAATGTAATGGAATGTTGTTTGGAAAACAGTGGAATATCAAAAGGGTGTTAGACTGGGAAGGGATAATTTGACGGAGGTTAAATAATTCTGCTACTTGTGAAGCGTAATAACTAGGGATGGTAGAAATATAGTAGGCATAAAGAGTAGGATGGCACAGGCAAGGAAAGCTTTCGCGAAAAAGAGAATTTACTTGCGGGTCATATAAATGTGAATATTAGGAAATCGTTGCTAAAAATTGTTCGTATGTAGCGTGGCGTTATATGGGTGCGAAACGTGGATGATAGGAGCTGCGGAAAGGAAAAGACTAGAAGCTTTCGAAATGCGCTGATATAGGCGAATGCTGAATATCAGATGGGCGGATAGAATCAGAAACGAGGAAGTTCTAAACAAAATAGGGGAAAAGCGAACAATATGGAGGGCGTTGTCTAAGAGAAGGGATAGATTAATGGGCCACGTTTTAAGACATGATCTTGTAAAATTAGCATTAGAGGGAAGTGTGTGGGGTAAGAACAGAAGAGGGAGGCCAAGAATGTAATATGCTAAGAAGGTTAAGGACATTTTGGGATATGCTAGTGATAGGGAAATAAAAGGACTTGCGCAAGATAGGTTAGCATCGTGGGTTGCATGAGACCAGTCTTAGGACTGAATACCACTACAACAATGTAAAATTAATCTGTATGAGTCACTAATGGCTTTATTTTTAATGCTACAGTAAATTTGTAAATAAAAAAATTGACATTTGTAAACCAAATTTTCAGTAACAAAGTACGATTAAAATCTAAATTTTAAATTTATAATATATTATTTTATCGTGAATGACTAAAACGTAATATATGGGATACATAAATTTGATAATCACGTAATTATCATAAAACAGAAAACCTATTTACATCAATAGTAAGTAATGTAATACTATGAAATAAAATTTATTTTAATTATCATGCGTAGTATTTTAGCTAAAATAATTTTTCAGTCGTAAGAAATATAGCTTCAACTATGAAAATATATCTAAAAAATGGTAAAACAAAAAATTTATCCATAAAACTTACCCTTTACTCTACCTACTCGGGCGATAACGTTTTTTTGCGACAATTTATTCCGGAAATGTAGCACGATAGTTGTTTTCAATGAGAGATTTTATTACGAAATGCTTTTATGTGAATTACCATGGTTAAAATAAAGCATAAACTTTGTGCTGTCATAAAAATAATTACTGGTAATACAGGTCGCACTTAGCATTTGCTCCTCGCGGTAGACATATTTCATATATAATACTTTTCTTATTAATCGTATATGTCTTTATTTGACTCACTAAATGTGCATTAGAGCTTCTTAATATTCATTAATATCATTAAATAAAATAAATACGGAACGGTAAATTAGAACAAAGATATGGAAACTCAAATAATGATTTTTTCCCGCTACAATGATTCTATAAATGATTCTCGGCTTATTAATTAGGTCAATTGCTGTTAAAACAAAACGCTTCGGTGGAGATGAATTTCACCGAAACGTGTTTTAGCAATCAATAGTTGATATACCGAGAATCATTTATAAAATAAATTAAATTCGTTAATTTATTACATTTCATCTGCAATAGGCAATAATATTTTAATTTACTAAAATGAAACGTAATATGCTATTCAGTCCTAAGTATTTATAATTTAATTACTTAATATTAATTTAGAGAAATTTTAATGTTAGATCGTGGTATTGTGTAAAAAATATTCACGTTGATTCTCTTCATTAAGAATGTTTCTGTGATTTAATTAATAACTTATATAACTCTTTTCAACAATAAAATAATATTTGATAAAGACCGGAATTAGGGAAGAAATGTCGTGGTACTATGTTTATATTGCACTTATTCCTTTGTTAGTAATTATATTCTTACGATTTATAGCCACTTTATTAATTAGTCGTGTACAGTTGTAGTCTTAGTTCTACTTTAAAATTTTATTCGATTTAATATTCGCAGACTAAATACCTCCGCAAAACAAAATAATTTCCTCTTTCGTCTCCCGTCATTCGGAAGGGCGTGAGAATAGTACCCAATGCCCGACCTACCTGATGCAGGTTTTCTAGGGTTTTCCCTGCATCTCTTTAGGTGAAACACCGGGTAGGATCCTTAAACCATAGCCCGGGGGCCCTAGTTAACCCTTGGCTACCTTGCTCTACCTTCCGCATCCCCCCTTTTCAATTCCCTTCCTATGTTATTAAAGGGGAGTTGCCTGCTTCAGGATCACCCTCATGTAGCCTGTTAACCAATAAAAAAAGAGAGATCTATCGGGATAATTTGCGAAATGAACTAAACCGGAATAATGCCAGAAGATTTTTGTAGAAACATAATTATACCCATACCGAAGAAGGCTAGGGCTGATAGATGCGAACAGCACAGAACAATTAGTTTAGTTATCTCATACGTGCCAAAAATTAACGAAAATAGTGTATAGGAGAATGGAATGGCAAATAGAATGAGAGTTAAGAGAAGATCAGTTTGGTTTTAAAAAGAATATAGGGACAAAATAACCTATATTGCCTTTGCGATTAATTTTAGAAGACAGGATAAGAAAAACCGGCCTACGTTCATGGCATTGTAAGTGTTTGATAATGTGAACTGGAACGCACTATTAAGGATTTTGAAGAGCACTGGACTAAAATATCGAGAAAGGAGGATAATACATAGCCTATACAGAAGACAGGCAGCAGTAATTAGAATAGAAGACCAAAAAAATAAAGCAGAATTCAAGAAAGGAGTAAGACAAGGATGCAGCCTGTCGCCCATGCTGTTTACCTTATACATAGAAAATGGTAATGAATAAAGGTAAAACGGAATGTGGGAAAGAAATCAAAGAGAAGAAATAAAAACCTTACGCCTTGCTGGCGATTTTTTAGTATTAGGAAAATCAGAAGAAGACTTGGAAACCATAATAAATGGCATGAACGCAGTCCTGGAGAAATAGTTAAATATGAGGATTAATAGAGGGAAAACCAAGGTAATGGTGTGTAATATGGGAAACAGTGAGATAACGAAGGGAACATCGGGAAGGGATACTTTGACGGAAAATAAGGAATTCTGCTAGTAGGGAAGCGAAATACAAGGGGTGGTAGAAGTGTAGTAGACATAAAGAGTAGGATAGCACAGGCAGGGAAGGATTTGGCGAAAAAGAGGGATTTACTTACGAGTAATATAAGTGTGAATATTAGGAATTCGTTGCAAAAAATGTTCGTATGGTGCGTGGCGTTATATGGGTGTGAAACGTGGACGATAGGAGTTTAGGAAAGGAAAAGAATAGAAGACTTTGAAATGTGGTACTATAGGCAAATGCTGAAAATCAGATGGGTGGATAGAATCACAAACGAGGAAGTTCTAAACAAAATAGGAGAAAAGCGAACAATATGGAGGACGTTGACTAAGAGAAGCGATAAATTAATAGCCCACGTTTTAAAACATGAGGATCTTGTAAAATTAGCATTAGAGGGAAGTATGTGGGGTAAGAACAGAAGAGGGAGACCAAGGATTTAATATGCTAAGCAGAATAGGGAGATTTTGGGATATGCTAGTGATAGGAAAATAAAAAGGCTTGCGCAAGATAGGATAGCATTGTGGGTTGCATGATACCAGTCTACAACAACATGAGATCTCTGTGTACTGCGATTAATATATTTCCCTCTACATCGTTTTTATGGTTGTAAATAGATTTAATTACGAATTCAACATCACGCTTAAGAATGCAATAATAAAACTACTTTTACGAATTACACGTACTGAAGTGGAATTCTTCTGTTTATTCGTTGCGCAGTTATTTTTTAATACACATGCAATTAATTCGTCCTCGGTCTTCTGTAATATAACTTAATGAAACTGCGTATAGAGCTTTCATTTAAAAATATAAATGTTTTCAGCTGATATTGTTTCATGTGAAACTTTCCTCGTAAAATATTATTGCGTTCAATGCTCTTAATAGACAACAAAATTAAAAATTTATTTAGAATTAATGTCAGATATATAAATTGAATAATTAAAAGTTCTATAAGATACATTTTTAAAGAGAATTCAATTTAAATAAACGGTAAATGAATCGGTGATTTGAATGACATTCAATCAATTTGCGTGTGTGAAGTTATGTTACATATGTAAAACAGAAAACTGTATCACCATCTTTGTTTGTTCTTTCGCGTATCATCGTATTTTAATTTTATTTCATTCGCTTTAACTCTTTTTCTTTTGTAATTAATATATTTAATATTCAGACATGAAGTTTTATTCAGAATATAAAATAGAAAATATAGTCAACTACACGAAATCAGGAATTTATTTAAATTGAATATTACATAAAGACCAACCCTTTTTTCGTTTTGCTGAATCTTTGAAACGAAGTTCTAAAGGTGTGGAGGCGGATCCGTTGTTCTCAAAATTAATGAAGTGTGTTGGAACTCGTAATGAAGAGAAAGGCGGCCGTTGAGAAGATTACAACTTCCTTCGACAGCCTTTACGGTCGATTCGCTCCCCTAGCACAGCTGCATTCAGCCATATTCTATCGGAATATGAATATTTAAATTAATTTACCATACGTATGAAGTAAATGCTAGATTATTTGATGGCTTTAAAATTTATTTTATTTTCAAAAAATTTATATCGCAAATGATTTACGTATTATCAACTATGTTAGATAAATATATATTCATAATTTTGGAAGAAATATAGATTATTACGATTAAAGTAATGCTCATCATTTCCACAAGAAATTTCAAACCATGGTAACAAAGCTAGTAATATATTTCTGCAGGAGAACTTGTTGTATATTACGCATCCTCCTTATACATGCATATTATCTGATTTCTTTAAATAATGTTATAGTTATAAATTGAAGCGTATTTAATCATCATTAATGCGTTTATTTCACCTTACATATTCGATTGAAATCATACGAAAAATATTGGATACTACTAAAAGTATTCAAATATGTCGTGCAAGCTACTGTACGAAGTTTCCCGAGTTTCTGAATTGATCTACCAGCTTATAAATGAAACATAATCTTTTTTGACCCTTTCCCTAAAACTGATTGTGAACACAACTTGACATTTTATTAATTACTTTACTTTCAGTCTCATAAACCAACACGGACATTAGCGAGTCCTTCTACCACACTATTTACAGTCTTTTACAAGTAGTTATGAAAACTAATTTTTAGTGGAATCTGGCAGCTTTGCGTGTGCAGAAAACAGCGATTGATTACCCGGCTATTGTGGACTTCCTTTCCTTCTTGAAAGTTGTCACGTCTTATTGGTCATTTTCAATTTATTTTACATTAATAGAGCAGGGTACGTAAATAATAAGAACGTTAAAAATTTTATAATAAACTTAAGAAAATAAAACAAACAAAAAAATAAAAAACTTTGCTTCCTGCTCGTTAAGAATTTATGCAATTTGGAAAGTTAATTCACTATAAAATCTATAAATGACAAACCAAACCGAAACTTTTTCTCATGGGTCCTAATACCTGATCTTTACATTTCGAACACTAACTGATGGTGACAATGGCTAATGTGGCATTCAGCTAACTGCTTGGAAGGATTTATGGTTCATTGTACTTACCTACGACGACCCCGGTACTTCGTAGGTAAATCTGGCTTGAACCTTTTAAATCATGAATTAGCGACTATCCCCCATTCCCTATTCTGGGACTAGATGCCATGTTTCTAAACCTCTCTCATCACTTTCCTTTTCTCCTTCCTTTGACAACTGCCTCGTTTATCAACCGCTTCAACTACTGTTCTCTGTTTGAATTAATTATTTGGCAACAACTTGATAACAACCCCATGACAACTCTTAACAACAAAGTCCAACAACTGACACCTTAATCTCTACGACACCTAATTGATAACAGCTTGACCACCCCCCAGTAACTCATCAATATTATTCCGCAAACCTTCAAACTTCTGATCTTCTCCTCTCCCGTCACTAGCCAATAGGAATTTATTTTATATTTTAGAGTTTCCAATACGGGGTTCACATGTCTTCATTCAAAGTCGTGAAATCTCACGTAATTAGAGGTTACTGAACTTTCTGTGAGAAAGTCTCAGACGTGTCAAAATGTAAAGACGATAGCTTATCACCAAACACAAATATTTATGATCCTAGGATAGTTACGCGGCTTCTTAATCCGGCAAAGAGTCACTTCAGTAGCCTCCGTCTTCCATTTCTATAACACTTCCTGAGCCTCCGACTTCTATATACTTGTTTTTATCAAAAATTATTTGTAACCTCTATTTCGCATATTCGTTCTCAATTTTCTTAGTATGTCAACTTCATCTTCGGCGAATATAACTTGATCATCACCAACATTCCCATGGTGTGACTTTTCTTTCTTCCTCTTTTAGAATTAAAGATAAATACACAATGTACTAACTTTTGTTAGCCACTCATACTGTGTTGAGTGTAGCTTAGAATAGACCTTACCATATACATAGTGTAAAAGACTAATTTATTCATCAATATTTATCTACATTATATATCAGGTACAAATTTGTACATCTCCTCTGTAGAACTTAAGCATATATTTTAGTAAGTTAAAAATAATCATACAAATGTAAATAGTAACCTAGGGTTAACAGTAATTAAGAAATCAGAACTATTTATGAAGTTTTGCTTCTCTATGCAATCAATGTAGTATAAAATAATACTAATGATATTAATTCTGCAGACTGCACTTTTAGATTTATGTTTAGAATATAGACTTTTTGTATATTCTAATGCACATGCCACTCCATCCTTTTTCTTATTTACATCACTGTAGGTGGTCGTTGACAGATTATGATTTATTAGGGTCCTGGACAATTCTTCCTTCCAGTTAACATTTTTATCATTTAATTCTTAGATCATGTAGTGATTTACCCTCCATGATGGTAACCAGTTTTGGTATAATTCCGAGGGCGATATTTTCTCCTTTCTAAGAATCCTTTTAATTTTTATTTATAAAGGAGAGAGATCTCCTGGGTATTCGCTTTTATATTGATGAGAGATTCCTAATGACTTTGTTATTGGCCATTATTTCCTCGCTTGGGCCAGGGAAATTTCTTTAGCCTCTACAAGGGGTCTTCCAATGGGTCTCGTCCTATGGCATCGGGTAATAATTCTCATAACTTCGTTTTTGATTATGTTTAGATTTCATAGTATATTATTACTCGCCAAGGAGAATTGGTTCCGCATTCTATTTCAGTTTGAAACATTAATCTGTAAGTGGTTATTCCATTTTTCCCCCCGAGTTTATTGCAGATATTAGTTTTAGGACCTGAATTATCATTAACCTTCTGTAATTAGGTTTAAGATATGTAATTTAAAGGAAGGTTTATAAGCCCATATCATTCACACAATTTACAATTTATTCACGTTGATTTCCATAGGTATTTATAGGTATCACATTTACTCTGCATTTCTTGGACTTTAATTTTTTTCGGTTGAAACTGTAGCCATTCCTCTCAGCCTGAGTTACTGTTTCTTTTATTATCTGAAGTTATTTCCACTAGTTAACAGGATAATACCGTCAGCATATATCATCTTTCCAATTGGCGGATTAAAATTTTGTTCCTATTTCGTTTATCGCTACCTGCATTTTTCCTTCTTTTGCCTGCTCTCTTCCAATGACGTGATAAAGCGACGTTTGCACTGCGTTGGGCTGCTTGTGTTAAGCATCAAACGGCTAAAAGCCGTGGTAATCTTAACTGCTCTATAGATATGCGACCAGTGGAACATTTCACAGGACGGGTCCAACAATCGAACCCCGAGACTCCGTCTGTCCGACTCCTGCTGCGTCGACTACCTCCTGTGTCGTGTAGCAGGGCGTGATCCTTAATATAGTCCTCTATTATTCAGCATGAAGTATGTAGGTAGCTTAAATCGGTTCCGGAGAGCGTTAAAAGCGGATGTCAATCTCATCTAATCGAAAGCGTTTTTAACGCCCAGTTTTACGAGAAGCGCGATCGAAGGGGCTATAATTATTTCCACTTTTCGCGCTCATCGTCTGTTCAATCGTTGCTTCCACCATACTTACGGTAGAGTGCCGAGTTGTCTGTCCGAGAGTCCTTTCGGCGTCTTCAATCGTTGGGTACATTCGAAATCGTATGATTTTCTTTATGACTTTGCTACCGTTGACCAGCAAGCAAAGTGGTCTGTACGTTGACGGTGCGTTAACCCCTTCTTTATGCTTTTCATTGAGCACAAGACGGGTGGTTTTCCAAAGCGGGTTTGAATATTCCGGCTTTCAGACAGTCGTACATTCTCAGAATAAGTTAAGGGGACACTTTGACTGCTATCTTCTGGCCGGATTTAAAGGGCAAATATGATGTTAAGTTAGTGACGTAAATTTCAAACCAATTTGAGAAAAAAAATTATGGTTAGGTGATTGCGCAAGACAAAAGAAATCCGTTCTTTTGGCATTTTCTGATAAAAAGAATGAATATTTTTTTTGGTATTATTATAATTAAAGAATAGACTCTCTAGCCGTGTTGGTGCACAACGGAGATGCTAGGTAAAAATATCCTAGCTGTCTGTGGAATTAGGGGCTCAGCAGAAATAATCTGAAAAACAGGTTACTTGATGTATGTTTAAAATTTATTATGCTGAATGAGATACGACATTCAAAGTATTGTTCAATGTTTCAAAACTTCTAATGTTAATGAATTGTACTGTTATGCATTATTCAGAACGAAAATAATGATATTCAAATAGGATAGTATTTTTGTTCACTTATTTTTAAAAAAAGTAAGTGCACTATATATTATTCCCTATTTACAGTGATGATTTTGTTTCATATATTGTTGTTGTTGTATTCAGTCCCAAGACTGGTCGGATGCAACTCTACATGCTAACCTACCTTGCACAAGCCTCTTTATTTCCTCATAACAAGCACAACCAACGTCTTCCCTAATCTGCTTAGCGCATTATATCCTTGGCCTCACTCTTCTGTTCTTCCCCCACACAATTCCCTCTAATGCTAATTTTACAAGATCCTCTTGCCTTAAAACGTAGTCAATTAATCTATCTATTCATAGATTAATAAACATAATTAGTAGGCTTTTCGTAACAACGGAGCTGTAGTTGCCTCTTACATTTTATTAGTTACATGTGTTTAAATTTTCATCCAAAATATGGAGACGCATGGTAGTGATGTCATACATACTAACCCACTTCACACTCTTGGAACCTCTTTTCCTCTGCCAGATTCCATTCATTCGCATTCGCCTTTTGCACGCAGACCAGCAAACAATGAAATTGGTATATACCTTTAGCAATGAGTAAGGGTGACAAAATACTATCAAATGAGATTACTTAAACATAAACCAATGTTAGGTGAGTTACGAAGCATAACAGTAATTAAAAGGCATAACAATAAATAGTAATCCTCCTTCGTTGCACGTTTTAGAAAAACGACATATTTTGATACAAAATTGTAATTAATTTACTTGTAAATATTTTTATACACGCAAAAGCTATTGAAGGAGTTGCCAGAACGTGATACTAGATAAATAATTTAAGTTCAAAGAAAAAGAATACTTTGGCGGAGCATTCATCAACCAGAATAATCAAAAAAAATTATTCAAAGGAAGCTTTCGAAACTCGACATTAATCCCTGAATAAGAGAGACATAGTTTTAATCATAAAAGTAACAGAATTCGGTATATATGTCATTACCGTTGTGTTTTTACGGTAAACTGTGTGAAAATAAGTTAATGTAATTCAAATTACAGTTTAAGTAACTTTTTAATAAACTCGAAAATTAAAAATGTAAATAATACAAACAGTACTTAATAATAAACGTAAAAAACTCTAAATTCTATGTAAGACCAAATAGAGCTACACACTAGTAAAACAACATCAGTTGTTTTTACAATGTTCTTTCTAGACGAATAATAATGGAAATTATATATTGTTCTGAGAGATATTACATTAAAAGAACTACCTGAATATTTTTAAAGATAACTACGTATTAAAGAGTCTATGCTTGATTAAACGTATACTAATATCATAGAAGTGACTTTAAACGTGAATTTTAAATCATTGTTCTCAGAATACGAAACCATCTTATTGACTTGTTATTTCCTGCAAAAAATCTGCAATCCACGTTTATATGTTGCTGAAAAATATATATTTCTAATTATCTCCGACACTTGTAACAATTTTATTCAATACTGAGAACAAAAAAGTATTTAATAATAATTTCGTTTAAAATATCTACTTTTAAAATTTACTTTCGCGAATAAATTGACAATAGTATAATGTGTTCGCAAATATAATTAAATGGATGTAGCAGGAGTTATTTGTTGCTGTTTTATTTTTAAATACATTATCCTATCATATAAATATCCGCTCGGAAATATGATTTTTTTCTTAATTTTCATTTCATTTGGCTTTTCGTGGAAATTGTGCGTTAAAAATGAATAAATGGCTTATATTGATAATATACAATAAATAAAATTTACTGTATGTTGTTGACAATTCGTCTAATTCCATAGAAGTATAGTTTTGACTTCAGTTTCTATTTACCTTTAAACACGTGTATGTCAATCAAACTGCTAATAATTCCGTGTTAAAATGCTCTATTTAGTTTCAATACTCGATATTAATAAATAAAAAGATAATTATTGCGAAATGCAAATGGGAATCTTTTCTTAATACATTTCCGTTCAGCGGGAAAATGGTCCGATAATGCATTTTCTGTATTTACAAAATAATTTTCAAACTAATTTTCGTATTTAGTTGTTCAATGCCTCTATTATCCCGCATGTTTATGTATACCAGTCTTATGTAAACATGAAAAGGAATAATTTTTTTTATTACTACATTGGTGCCCGAATTAACCCGTGCACAACACATTTTTTATCATTTACCTCAGTGTGGATACCCGCCATACTAAAATGTAGTAAAAAGCCTCCTGGAGCATTAAGTAAGCAAACTACTTTAAAAAATTTAAATCAAGGATGGAAATTGGGAGAATGGAAATATTCCCGGTACTTTAATAAAGGTTGAAATATTCGTAACTCACTAAGCGAGTCAAGAATACACGCCGTAAAAAATACTTCCTGTACCTAAAGTCATAAAAAATTCTTATGAATACTTTTATGGTATCACCAATACTCCCAGTACCTATTCCTTCTCTGAATCTTGCCACGACAATCTCAAGCCATAAAGTTTATACTAATATACAGATAACTTTTACAGTGATCCTTCTCTAAAACGGTTAAAACATTTCTTTTATTAACATACACAATATTGTTACCATTAGAAAATTATTTTTCAATAATCCCATGTAAAATATTTTTTTATATATACCCTTGCAATTTTTTATTTTACTATTCTTAATTGTCTCCTATAAATATGTATAGTATATGTGTTATTTTTTCATATTTGTAACTAACCTTAATTTGAAATGTCCCATTTCTTAGAAGATAATTAATGTAACCATAATTTTCTAATCTAGTATAATGTTAACTTTTGTTAATATATACGAATGTTCATAATTCAAAATTCTTCTATTCTAATGTATACATAGTATATACGTAATTGAACTAACGTCTGTGTAGTAACTAAAAGTAAATAAATATATTCTCTACGGAACTAATGTCCGGAAAATTTGTTTGAAATCGTTGCGTAACGTAAAAAATAAAAGCCATACAAAAATTAAGATATTAATCACGTTTCAATGACGATAAAAAATAACGACATCCACAAACTATTCATAAGAAAAGTATTAAATGTGTGGAAAGTAGTTAATTCCTTGCATGTTTCAGTTGAAATTAGCTCATCAGTCTTTACATAGGGTTAATTAATTGTACCATAGTTTTCTGACATAAATATTTACAATAAATAAAAACGGTCAAAAAAGTCAGTATTAAATATGTAACTATTTATTAACCAAAGCGACGTATATAACCTTCTTGATACTTAAGAATTATCACTCAAAATTATTTTGTCAATCTTTGAAATTGAATACAAAACATTTAAATGGTAATGATTAAAAAACCGTACCTATTGTCTTTTGTAATCCTTTAATGGTTACTGATTTTGTTATTTCAGGATATAATCAGCAAAAGGTAGAGTTTGATAGCTTAATCATCAGCCGTTGTTCCCTGAAATATGTAATATTAAACGGTGGTTCTAAATAAAACGAAAATATTCAAACTTACGAAATTTAAAAATATTTTTTGTTGTTTTGTCATCCTTTCATGTTTGACTGGTATATCCTTTTGCAGGAATATATCAAATGATTAGAAAAATGTATAGATGTAATATAAGTACATATGAAACGAACATTCAAACAAATATGCACCTTTCATTTTTATTACATAGATGTGAAATCGAAGAGTTTTATTAGCCCATATTTAAAAGAGATACTAACATAAAACAACATGTATTAATAATAAAACCTGATAATAACAAATGTTATTATTTAAAACTACAGGATCATCTCATCTTTCAGCAAGAAAAAAATATATTTTTTATACAGAAACATGGAGATATCCAAACCATACCTACATTTAGCAAACTGAACTTGTAACTTTGTTTGTCATCGATAACGCAAATATAACAAAACATGAAGCCTATTACTGTTACTCGTAATTAAACGCAGCCGTTAATTTAAATCCGTATGTATCTTATTAACACAATACTGTCTTAATTTTGTGTTTGCCAATCAATTACCCTGACTGAAACTTGAGAAATGTACAAAAGCTTCCAATTTATAAAAATAAACTGATTTTTAAAAATAATTGTAAAAAAACTTATTTTTTGATAATTTAAGAAATTTTGCATGGAATCTATCTCCAACATTTGAGTACGTAATAATCTTGACATAGTAGAAAATTTATATTTTTTAAGTTGTCATGCGCTTTGGATCAATATCATCCAGGACTTTCAGTCCTTCATCTAGCTTATAGACTTCCCGGTAGAGGCTGCTGAATTTCATTTCCATAATAAGTTACTTTTTTCAACAGTAAACGCTTTTCTACAATTGCAGAGCGAGCGAGCGAAAGAACGACCAGAAATTCAGAGTGAATATATATTTCTGAGTATTTAAATTTAGCTCACACTATTGGATTAATTAATATTCATGATACACAAATGCGATTTAGCTAATATTATCGTCTCAGTTTTATAAATTTGAATGTATTGTTATGTAAAACCAGTTACGAACATAAATGAAAAAGTTGTAAAACTTGAAAATGTATAATAAATTAATTGTGTAAATGGTAAAAGAAGCTTGTTACATACAATTGCCACTTATTTTAAATATGAATCGTTACAGTTGCAAGGTTACACTTATTTACACTAAACATTCACATTTGTTAATTTCTTTTTTTGTTAACTTCTTTTAAGCTTAGGACGATAACAAAAAAAATCAACGGCCTACAGTGTAAATAAATATTTTTTTAGTGTTTACATTTGTCTCAGGATTCAATAAATAAAACCTGTTATGATTATTGCAATTATCGCTTTATCGCAACCACGAATTAAAACCAACGGAGTACTACGAGGAGATCCGATCAGCCCGACAATGTTCAACATCATGACATCAGACATCACAATGATAACCACGGATAACTCAGCAACAATTATACTACGCAGACGACACGGTAATAGGCTCCGATAGCAAAATGAACTACAAAAGGTGCTGGACAGCCTCACTTCATGGGCCCTAGAAAACGACGTGCAAGTAAATCATGGCGAAACCAGATGATTTTCAGAAGGGTCGTAAACATTCAGTTGACTCAAAACTATCCTGGAAACCTCATATTAGTTTAATCCTCTACAAAATAAACCAAAAATTCAGAACTCCATATCCCCTCATAAACAGAAAATCCCTTGACTCCACCAGCACAAAACGCCTCATATACCTCTCCATAAAACAAACCACCTGGTCCTATGCCTCCTCCATATGGGGAACAACAGCCAAAACCAATTCAACAAAAATTCAAACCAAACAAAACATAATATTACGCACCATTGGAAACTCTCCCTCGTACCTAAGAAATTCCGTCATCCACCATAACGTCAAAATTGCCAATATAAACTCAGTAATATCCACATCTATAACAAACCTAATCAAATGCGCACTCAACCACCCAAACCCCACGATACAGCAATTTCATAACAATCCTCCTCCACCTCCACGCTCCCGTCGCCTCAAAAGAAAACTTCCAATTGACCTCATCCTTTCCCCTGATCATTCAGGCACATCCTAGCCCACTCTACTATCATGCCCACAACCCACATCCTCATTAATCCTCCAAAAATCAGTTCACTGGTTGTCAATTCTCACACACCCACATCGTATGCCCCTAAGATACAATTATACCCAACCTGTTCGGATAAAGTAGGTTAATCAAACAGATTAACCTACCCTCATGTAACCATGTAAATTATACACAATATTTTATTTTCATGTTTTTTTTTCATATTGTATATACTATATCGAAATTGGCACAACTGAGAATCTGTAAAGATAATAGTTTTTTATAAATAAATTAAAAAAAACATTCAGCTAAAGATACACTTTTCCTTCAAAACAAACCAATACAAATAGAACCAAAATTCAAATACCTCGTAATTACTCTCCAAACAACCCTGACATCGTTCCACACGCATGTGAAAGAAAGAGCAACAAAAGCGATCTACAATATTCAACAGCACCAAAAGCTTTCCATAATAAACAGCGATGTTATTATTCATAGTGCCCATAACGACTTACGGAATCCATCTAATCTGGGACAAACTAAAAGTCAACGATTACCTAACACTAGAAAAAGTCAAAGCCCGCTACTTGAAACGAATCCTGGGTATAGGGAAGACTTCGCTATCAAGATTAGCTTACGTCTTAGGGAAGGAAAATTTCTTCTTAGAAGACATCAGAGTGCAGACACTCCTACCAAGTAACAAGATCTACAAGAATTCACGACAAATACTGCTAGAAAAAGCCAACGCCATATATGGTACGACTTCTATACAGCCGACGCCATGCAGACAGAAGAATGGAAGCAGCTAAACTATGAACTACGAAACGTAGTAACAAGGTATGCAATACATGGTTTCTGTAAAAACAAGCGATTCCACCAACCAGAGGAAGTCTGTCTGTGTAAAATGTCCAACAAACACTGCGAACGATACCACGCCATAAACTGTAAAAAAGACAGTTGTAAATAACAAAGATAGCTTTAGAATTGTAGTAGTTTATATTTGCACAATGTGCGCTTTATTCATTAATAATTATTATTACAATTCTTGTATATGGTTTACACGACTTTTCCGAATAATATTTACAGAAATTACAATTTTTTAAAAGCATTATGTTAATAGTCGCATCAACTGCAAGGTCATTAGAGATTCTTGCACGAATAGGGGAGCTTATATATTGTTTCTCAAACAGCACAAACATCCAAGTTCACGCCAATATTCGAACCTGGGACCTCTGTGGTGCGATGCAGCCACCCTAGCCAATGGACCACAAAAGTCGGCAATATATTTTTGAACATTAATATTTATAGATATGTCTCAATAGTTCGAAACCAATTTATAAATAACTTTTTTAGCTAAAACACGTATTATTTTAACTATTAACGACGACACGAGTAATAATATATTAAATGACATTATTTGGTTTAGTTAACGTGAATTATATTTTTCTAGTAGAAACATGATCATGAATAAAAAAATTTAAATTAAGAGGAAATTTCCTATAAAGAAAATAATAAACCCTCAAAATTCAAGGAATAACTCGTAAAATAACAAAAATCATACTATCTCAGCGTGTAAATGAATCTATGAAAAATTATCATAATAACAGCGAAATGTTTATTCGTAAAAATAACAATTCATGCTAGTGTATGTAATTGGTAGCTGTATAAAAATTGAAAATGGATCAACTAACAGCACATATTTAGCAATACATAATCATCCAACAGTCTTTACATATTCTATAAGTTCACTATAATACAAAACGAAAAAATAAATATATATTGTTAAATAAGCATAATCAAGTATTTGAGCTTATACAATCCTTATAGCAGTAATAGAGTTTATTTAATTACGTAGTATGTTTTGAGAACTTCTGGCCATAAATGCATTCCAATGATGAAATAATATTCTATTCTGCTAGCAAAATTCATAAAATTGACTGATACACTCAATGTTTATGTTAATTTACATTTTCCTACTCTTGTATGGATTCATCCATATTTTGACCGTTTTATGAAAATTTCAAAATATTTCATTGGGGCTTGATATTGGAGCTCTAGTTGCCACCAATTCAGATTATATAATTGAATTCAGTGCCCATTGAGGGAATGATTCCAGGAACACCTCATCAGGCACTCTGAGCGCTGTTGCCGAACTTCAGAGTGTGTTTTGTGCCCTTCACAATGTGCCTTATAGATGAGTACTGGGCAGCGGTTGCGATTTACTCATTGAGAGACAATATAATGTGATAACAGATGCATACAAAAAATTAATATATCTTCACAAATTATTGGGAAAAATGCACAGTGTGAAACTAAATTAGTTTTTTAATTAAATTGAGGTACTGTTAGTTGCAATCTATTTTCAGTAATATAAAAAAGTTGAATTGTATAAACATAAACAGTTGTAAGAAGAAATTATGGATCATTGTTACTTTTCATTGCATACGAAATGTAAGAAATGCAGTTATATTTGAGCATACGAATTAATATCACACATCAAAAAAAAAGTGACGATAATTGAACATACTTTGTAAATAGACAATAATTTAACGAGGTACAGAAACCCAGTGATTTCAGAGATCTGTTCTATATGTATATTTAATTATCTACGAAATTAATAATGAATAAGTGTCCATATTCCATGGAGCCATGTATTTGTTTTCTGTAATCAACTGACAACTGAGAGTGGCAAATGAAGGACTCTGGGTGTACCAAGTAATAAACAAATTGAATAATAGCAACAAATTCATTTATAGCCATACTAAACTTTATATCAATACTTAACAATTCACTTAAGTGTGGTGTGCGTTTGAACCAACAACTGAAACAAAGACAATTTCCCAGATAAAAATGTTATTGTGTTTTTATTTAATTTTATGTATAAATTTGTAAATTATTAATATTATGAGCGGACTGGATTGCTTACTAAGCAAACGGCAGAGCAATAATGAACGCGATTGGTTAATTATAACATTCAATTTAAATGAAATATGGAGCCACACCATTGGCTCAAAACATTTTTGAAGAGATTATTGACAGGGTAGACTCCAGAGGCCTAAAGAACGTGATAAAGGCTGGTTATCTGACACTTCTAAATAATAAATATGTCAATAGCGAACTGCACGTGATTACCCTACGAAAACTAAGAGGATTTATTTTGACACAGAAACCAGTATAGGACGAGTGGAATAAATTTCAAGTGCAGAATAATAGGTCCCGTTAGCCACCCTTCTCACGACTTAAGATTCTGGGATACTATTGTCCAGAAGGGTCGGACCCTGGAAAATTGATCTGAATTGAGGCGTAAATGCTTCGAATGACAAGGTCACTAAACACCTACAAAAAGGATTACTTCCACTTTTCTGCTTCAACCCCCGCCAGACAGTGATAGGAGAATCAAAGTTTAAAAAATACGAAACTGCAAATAGGAAGAGAAAATTCATACATTGTCATCGGGACATTACATGGTATATATTTTTTGGACAGTTTTTCATTAATTAATTTGTTCTTATCAGATTATACCAATCAGTCATTCTTTCGTAAGTCGTTAATGAGTAATTTATCAAATCTGCAGCATAATTTTAGTCTTGAAATTGGAAACATTATTTCTGATGATTCACATACAAATGGCTGATTGCGGACATTCGAGACCACAGTGATAATATCTGTTTTTGCGACTGCAGCTGACCGAGGATCCACGAGCTGCAGCAACATACTGCGCCTAAATTGTCTGTAAGCAGATCGGTGATGTACAAAAATTCATGTTTCTGGCCCCTGGTTACCTGAGAGTTACTCATATTCGGTACCATTTTTTGTTTTATGCCCCCAAATCCTTAGAGAAGAATTACTGCTCTTCGGGAGTTGTGAAGTAGGCGGCTCGCCACATTTAAATGAATAATTTTTTTAAAAATTAATTTTTAGTAACAATAATTGTTAAATATTAATCTAATTGAATTAAGTTGTTTTTCTAGCTTTTTAATTTATTTTATTCATTAAAAAATTATTATTAATATTAATGATTTATCTTCTCTTCCCCGCGTCACATAAGTTTACAAATGTATTACATCAAAATTCAGAGTTAAATGAATTTTGTCTCCGTCCACCATTACATTTAATATAATTTTTAATAATAATTTATTCAGTTGCATTTTAAATACATATGTCGTAAGCAATTGAGGAAGTGGTTAACGATAGATTGAATAGAATAAGAATCGTTTATTTACAACTGTATAAAATTGGAAAAGTAGTTAAGAAGCCTAACGTTACAAGCCTTCTGTAACTTCTTTAGGTTTTTTATTTAATTTGACATATTTCAATATACACTTCTCATTTAACATGAAAGAAATTTTTACATACGATTATAATTTAAATTTATGCTGTGAAGCTAATTAATTCAGATTGAAAGAATTAACTTTTGTGGAATCGATTATGTTAAAGACTTGATTCTTGATATGAGTTTCAATTCGAAATGATAGAATCCGAAATGTGTTGTCCATTAACGGCCGCAGAAGCCTTTATCTCTACGACGCCGTCTGTTCCTTGGCGAGATATAAACAGCTCCAGGGGTGAGAACATTATATACCTCACGTAATGAGTTTCAAATCTTCATTTCCCGCAGCAATCGCATCAAGAGCTGTTTCTCCTCGAAGCCAATAAATGCTATCTGAGTGCTGGGATTGCGTGTCTGGTCTCCAGCTGTTCGCCTCGATCGATTGCTTCGCTGACAGCCTGGGCCGTAGACACGTCCAAGAATTCAAACCACCACAGCGATTAGGCATTCGACGTTAATTAAACGAGACGTTCATTTACTTGACACACAGCCAAAGCTTTAAATCAATGTTGTCCGCACTTTACAGCCCCGCAGGCCAGCCCTTGTGATGATCATGACTGTCTCCTGTACACACGATTGCGTTCCATAAAATACTATTTATCATTCACACTGCTCAATATGTAGTTTGCTCGTATATAATAACTATCTCTTTTAATATATTAGTCAGTCAATCGTTACAATTGATAGCACTGAGCTTTCTGCAACCGAAATTTGCATTCCAAAAGTGCATATAAAATATAAACCAGAAACATGAAAAGTGCATAAATGATTTATCCTTCACAGATAACGAATGGCATTTACATAAAAACTGTTAAATGTATTTATTTCGTCAGAAAGCAGAAAATTTCTATTACTATAGATATAATAAATACATAAAATATAATAATACAGATATAATGTGAATCATTTTGTTTCTGTCATGTATTATCAAAATAATTTTAAAGAATGTAATCGTTGAAACTGTTCAAAAGAAAATTAATTTTTAAAATATGATCATTAACAGGTTACGTTAAAAAATATTAATAAAAACTGGCATAACCTTGGATCTTTTTTTGTAATTCCTTTTTGGACTTTATACGTACAAGCATTTAAATAATTATGAATAAATTTCTTCAGTGTTACTATTCTACTCATTAAATATCAAAAATTAGATAATAATATGAAAAATGTTTAGAATAGAATTGTGTAAATAAACCTTTCTTCGAACTTATCTCCATGGAGTAGTAATCTATCGTTTAATTACTCTATTAAAAATATCTCAGTTCTTTCCAATGTTACTAAATCTCCATAAACTGATTTCTCTATTACTATATGACCTCTTAATTTTTTAAATGTTTGAACTACGAATAGACGCATGCCTTTATGTTAACTCAAAACTATTTAAAAGTCTGTGGAAATATGCAAATGAAGCTTCCGATAAGAAATTGCCCGCGAGTGTTGGAGGAGAAGAGCGAAAAAATAAGTATAAATTTACCAGATTATCAAAGCATACCCTAATAACATTTTTATTTTCATGCAATCACGTATCTTATTTCCTCACCTGAAAACTGATGGAGTTCGTATTAAATATAAAACTCAATTTCACTTTAGTAAAAGATAATAAGTTTAACGTCGGAAAAGTAAAGTATTTTCCATAAACTGAAATTATAAGTCCTTGTGGTACGATCATATCATTTCGTCGAAAAAAGTACAAGATTTAAAATCAGATGCAATGGCCAACCGAATTACTAGTGATCTTCTCCAAAAGAACGTTAACAAACTTTACTGTGTAGACCACGGAATTGAAAATGAAGTTGTTTTCCCAGGTGAAGTAATGATATGAGAAAATGTAGAGAAAGGGGCTCTCGAGGCTTGTTCAATTTGATATGTATGACTTTTTTTGCGCTTATAATAACACGTAACAGACTCAGATGATGTACTCCTAGCAAGAGTTCCGGATTTGAGAATCAGTACAATGAGAATGAAGGAAGCTATACACAAAACTACAGAGTGGACAGACGGCTGTGGTTTCTCCTTCAATCGTACAAAAGTAAAAGCGATCCATTTCTCAATAAATTACAAATATGAACCCATATCTCTCAGGATGTACAATTCCTCAATTACAATACCCATGGAAGTGTTAATTCTTGTCCTGTACTGGGATGCTAAATTAATCTTCAAGGTTCACATTAACCACTTGATTATAGACACAAAAACACGCCTAACACTTTTGAAATTACTAGCAGCTGGAGTTATTCTATAGAGCACTAATTCTTTCGAAATTAGACTACCATCCCATATTTACGTATCGGCAAACAAAATGGAAGCTAGACAAGACTAGACGAGGAACTTTGAATTACATCAGGTTTTGTAAGGAGCTCTCAAATAAACCGATTAAGAATTGAGTATAAAGCTACGCCACTAATAAGCAAAAGAAAAGTCTTATTGTAAGATATGCCTGCACAGCCGCTGAATTTTCAACCATACACACCATACTCATTATTCCTCTTTGAAAAACGGCCTACTTCTTCCCCTCTTTCACCCCTCCTCCTTACATTCCAAACGACTCTCAGAGCCTTAGTCTCCTCTGAAAGTGTGTCTCTACCTCGCATAGACCATAGTTCCTCCCTCATGGTCCCCTTATGGCAACTCCATTAAACCCCAACAGACGCTTCTCTGCTCAAAAGTGGCACAAAGCTTAGAAACATGGGTGTCTGAGAGAAAAAAAACGTACTAATCTCCAGAGGGAACATAATTACCCCAGGATCAACTATACTGAAACCTCCAGATCAGTGGAAGACATAGGCTGCGCATTTGTAACTCCCTCTGGAATACCGGGAAACATGGAGGCTGACCAGTTGGCAAGAGAAGAAGCATCGCAATTACTGAGAAACTCGACTACTCCATTATGTGCCAAAATGGATGCTAACATAGACCTCTATGGCTTCTTTGAAAAGAAGTTGTCCATAAGGAGAACAGGAAGGATTGAAGAGATATTATCCATAGTATTGGAAAGCTACAATGACATAATTCTCCCCCAAAAATATCAAGAAAAAAACAAGTTATAATATCAAGAATCCGCACCCAACGTACTCAATTAACGCATAGTTTCCTATTTTCCAACCTGAACTTGCTGTCTTCATTAAAAGTTCAACACATCCCATTTGAATGCAAGCCGGACGACTGGTGTAGGAGAAATACACTGGCAATCTACACAAAGTGGTTTCTGTTCATCAACAGTAGCGTTCCACGAACTTCTCGAGTTCCTCAACAAAATAGGGTTGTCATAAGCATCAATAACAGAAATAACTCAGAAACAATGGACAATGGGCACCAAAAGTGTAATATAGGTACTACAGTCACCAAGTCAGAATATGTTGACCAATAGACAATTACTCGTCGTAAAAATATTTAAAGTCAAGAGTCAAGCTTTTTGCTGACGAGTGAATCATCTACAGAAAGGTAAGGAACGAGCAAGACGCGATAGTATTACAAGAATATCTAGATAAAGTCAATAGCTCGGCTCAGGAAAATAAAATTAAAACTAACGGAAAGAAAAGCAATTCAATCTCGTTTACAAAACGAACGTTGTTAACCTTATTCCAAGGGTAAAGAGCTACAAATATCTCGGGATATATTTCAACAACAGGCTTGGGTGGGAGGAACAGGTAAATTTCACGCCCAAAAAGCGTGTAATTCCTTACATTTCATAACGAGGAACTTAAAAAAAGGAAAGTTCAAATTAAAGGAAGTGGCATACATATCCTTAGAACAATTTTGGAATACAGGGCGGTTTGTTGGTATCCCTGTAAAAAAATCAAATAGAATCATTAAAGAAATTCAGAAAAGGGCTGCTAATTTTGTGTGATTAGGGCCGGGTCATAGGAACGAAAAAATAGAACAACTATGTTGGGAGACATTGTCACAAAGGAGGGAGAAAGCAAGGCTACATTTGCTATTCAAGTCTTTTACGGGGCAAAAACCGCAAATTTGAATTAGCTCCAAAATACTAAATCCCAGTTATATAGGTAGATGGGATCATCAATTCAAATTTAAATGTAGAAAGCAAAAAACAGATGTTGGCAAATTCTAACTCCTAAATAGGACCATCTACCACTGGAATAATTTACCGTTGGGAGTGTTTGGAAGCAATACTCTTCAGGAAAATAAATTCAGGATAAATTTCAAAAACTGTGAACGGGACATTGGCAAACTCATTATATGTAATTACAACTTTACACCTGTAGAATATTACTATTTTATAATATGAGGGAAGTTGGAAAGTGGTGTAATCTTTACTACGCGGTTTAAATGTTTAAAATTACTTATAAACAATTTTTCCATGAAGGTTGCGAACACGGAGACCTGCCAGCAGGAATATCGTGTTTTTATCGTCCAGAATGAATACAAATCATACGGAAGCAAGTGGCGATAATGGTTTTCCGCAGACCGACTATTGTACGTATGAATATGGAATGATTTCCTTTCGTTTGCATTATAATGAGTTTGGGGAATAATAACTCTCTCCTCACATTTCACAAAAAAAGTGTTGACCAATTGCCTGGAAGTTATTTTAATGACTATTTAACAATTCAATTTTATATAAACTGTAGTGGATTAAATTTTTTAGGTTTCCCGTTAGTAAATGAAATACATTTTACATGTATTAAAATCCCATTTTATTCACATTTCTTAACGTAATAATACGAGATTCAAATTTACAAATAATGTTTTAAGTAATTTAACCCTCCATAGTTTTCAATAATAAATTTGTCTAAATATTTACATTCTGTACTAAATTAGTGCATATTATACTTAGGGTTAGTGATGCGCAGATCGATTCTTTTGTTGAGTCGTTTCAAGTCGATTCACTCACTGGTAAAACGACAGTTCGGCTCTCCGATTCCCATCCGATGTTTTTTTATTAAGATAGACCATTAATAACTTGAGTAAAGAGGAGGATAAATAAGCACACAAATATTACAGAACAAAATATGAAATATTTACGTCATTTATTTACAAAAGCTGTAAATTCATTTCTACAACCATTTTACAAAATTAATATTGCTATTTGCATAAAGCATTTGAGAAAGCTTTTGGAATGTGAGCCGTCTCCTTCTTTCCGTCATAATCTGTCCGGCTATGGAAAATATACGTTCACAAAGAACCGGTTTTGCGGGACTACAAAGTATTTTTAACACTAACAGATAAAGATTAGGAGATTTTCTCTCTGATCCCACCATATAAGAGGATCTACGTTTCCTTATATTGGAGCGTATTGGTGATTTGAGTACATAAAAATATTTTTACAGAAGTAGAACAAAGCTATGTACACATCGAAAGGACAAAAAAACGATCGTAATAATATGTTAACTGTGGATGTGGAGAAGTCGTAAGAATAACCAATCAAAATTAGTATTCAGTCATGATTATTTTAGTAATAATTAATACTTTACGATTCAGCCTTTTATAAAAGGGGCTAGGACTCATACTTTATTACGAGTGTTATTGTTTAGCAGCTCTTGGATAGTGCCGCTTATAACCTTTTATGATTCAGTACTTGAGTCGAATCTTTCTTCAATCGGACTTCTCAAATAGCTCACCCCGGGGTCAACTCTGGGAATCAGCTCAAGACTCGACGACTCAAAGCAATTTTCCCACGATTCTAAGACTTACGACTCTACGAATCGAACAGTGAGCCGTGACTCTTTGAATGTGTCCTTTTTAGAGAACGGTTCTTCTATAGGCTCGATTCTTTTAATCGATTCTCGATTCTTTTTCCCAACTTAGTGTATTAGTATCAAAAATTTTAGAGACGCCACTAACTTTTACGGAAGTTTTAGAAATTCCGTTAATAGAATCGACAATCGAAGTCATCTGAATTCATTTATCGTAAATTATAAATGGCACCGATTTATTTCTACTATACTAATCACTTCATTGCTTGTTTAATATAAATGAACGAGAAATATTTTAATGTAATATCATATATGACAGAATAAAAATTTTATTTAATGGTGCCTTAGTTTTAGTTCCTTAGAGAACAGATTATTTATACAGTAATTTTTGGGTACGTAACAATTATTCACAGATAATTTGTGACGATTTCATAGGAGAAGGAAGTACACCGATAAGTGAAATCATCGTAGGTTATCATACACTATGACAAGACTATCATTTTTTACGAGCACAAAATTAAAGTCTGACGTTTTTGTTTATGCGACTATAAATAAATTGATTAAAATAATTAAAGTCGTGCTATGTACAGTCTTCTATATCATAAATATACAAACTGTAATCCAATTATGTAGAGAAATGCAGACAATCGGGCCATTTCTTCCATCCAAAGCTTAACGAAACTGCAGCCCAGAAAATTTAACACGCCGGAGGCTCTGCTGTGTTTGTTATATAAAGTACTGACTTGATTTATTTATTTCATTAGTCATCGATAGACCAAACAGGATATCATGACATAAAAAACCAAACATTACTTACAAGATACATTCAACAACAATTAGAACTGTCAATAACTAAAAATCGGGACACACAAGTTTTGCTGTTCAACATATCTAAAAATACAACAAAATAATAATTAAAATCATTTAACGTTACTAATATTTAATAATAGTAACAGTACGCATACAAATTAAAGAAGCGCTAGGTAAAATAATTATTTTGACACTAAATATGAAATTGCAGAGGTACGAAACTAGGCCTAACACAGGCACAAACACGACCGACGAACAAGACACTTCTAGAAAACCGAGCAACGTGGAATCCGTAGGAACTCCAGACCGTACATTAAACACAGAAAGAAAGGGACAGAAAAACTACATAGAAGAAAGCAAGTTTGAAATAAATAGTTTAAAAAGCAACACATTTGAAGTATAGAAAATTTTAATAATAAACGCGCACTTTTAGTAAAACATTCTTACACCGTTCCTTACCTCTGTTTTACCTATGGGGGAAGGTTACCAAATAATATTATTCCGGAATAATGAATACTTGTTTAGTTTGAGGGCAAGTTGATTTATAGCCACGTATTATGAAATTCGTTATCACTTTGAAACAGATCCTTGTTACGCTTTAATAAATTTAAAAGTTCGCCAATTGTATACAGTGGTGTCAAATTAGGCAGCGGATTTTATGTAAAACAAAAACAATAAATAAATCAAGTACGTACATATATTCTCAATAAATAAAAAGTGGTTAGGATTTAAAGTCTAGTTTTACACGTATTTCTGATTCAGAATTAATTTTAATTAATGATTAATGTGTGTAATTTATTTATATTTGTAATTAGTTGTATTTCATCGCTGTCTCTCTGAAATTTCAATTATTTAATTTCTGCTGCTGTTTAGATAATATCGTAAAATAAATAAAAATATGAAATATTTTTGCTATAGTTTAAAGTGTAACAAAATAGTATTTGCGGTGACAGAAACATTTACAGCATATCTACTTACATGTGTCTTTAGAGGAAAAATAAGTAGGTAACAAGTATTTTCAGTAATAATTTTTTAATAGTGATTATTATTTATTGAATGTACATCTATTAAAACTTAATCAAACTATTATGTTAATTGTCTCATGAGATAGTAAGTACCCGAAAAGCTCGTTTTCAATTATTACTGTTATACCTATGTTTTATTATAGCCTAAAAATAATATTATATGTACTGCAAATATTGTGCGGAAATAATAGTGGTACTAAAATCCTATAAAATATTAAATATTTTCTGTTCTAATAATTTTATACTTAACTGTCGGATATGTTTAGAAAACAAATAGTATTTCCTCCTAAATATCGCTCATGGAATACGAAAGAAAATTGTTAAAAAAAGTAATGCAATACCCTTGTCTCTCTATTACACTTGTTTCAGCAAGTTGAAGTTTTCATGATAGCTGCGGATGTTATTGAGCTCTCCAATCTCTCTGTGTTTTGTGCAACTCATTTTTCTCCTTCCCTCTGACCGTCGATACTGGATATTGTTGCCTCCCTGGTGAGCTTGAAATGGATGGTTACGAGGAAGGCAACACATTCGTCAATTTCTTTCGTCTACTCTGTTAGATGTGATGATCAGGGAATTTATACTCAATTCAAAGCCAGCTATATCGCTTGCAGACACGTTTCTTATTTTGGGGCGAGCAAAATGTGCACTTTAATTGACACCCTTCTGTTACAGAAAAGGACTAAGAATTTAATAAATTAAAATAGTGCATACTTTATATACATATTATATTTAAGAAAGAACGAAACCATTTTGTTACAGAATAAGTTCATTGGTCATTACATACCGAATACTTTGCCGGGATTGGTACGTTTTCTTTTTATTGTGAATTCATTCAGTATTAAGACACGAGGGTTAAAATAATTGTACCCAAACTCGTATTTAATAGTATATTAATTCAAACACTTTATTTCTTATGCATACGTGGATTTTCCTCTTTTTCCCTTTTGCGGCTGGGATTTGCCTTTAGTTTAGTGGTATGCTGTCTAGAAAGTATACTGGTCGTTTCTTTTCAACTTTACGGTCCCCGGCGAGCGGAGGGAAAGTCACGATCTCCAAAGTTGCTTTAAATATGAATCGTATTTCTCATTCATTGTGGGAAATATAGAAAATCTTGTAGGCTCACATTCTCCAGGGGAAGGGGCAAACGTTTAGAAACTTATGATTACAAAAATTTACTGTAACTGTAATAGAAAAATGTTAATATGTAATTTTTGTTTTTGTCACCTCAAAATTATATTAATAAGCAAGTGCAGTATGTTACCATCCGATAGCAAAGCCTATTAAAATTATTCTCCAAGAATATTATAAAAAGATGTACTGCAATAAAGCAGATACAAAAGTTCTCTTGCGCATTTGTAATGTGTGCATTTTTGATGGAATTATTAAATATATAGTCTCACACTGTATTTAATTATGATCGCTAATGTGGTATTTAATGATCAAATAATTATATTCTCAATTGAGGTACCTGTGTAAGAATGGAAAGGCTTGCGCAGGTAGATTAGCATGGAGGGTTGTATCAGACCAGTCTTCGAACTGAGTACCACAACAGTATTAGGAACCTTATTACTGAAATTCAAATAAATTTCTTCCCGCGAGAAACATTTGAAGCCTAATGCTGATCCTGAATATTACAACGATCGCACTAGAAAACTTAAGACAAAAGTTAAGGGCATATTTCAGACTTTTCAGTCGTAGAAACTTAACAATGATTTAATCCTTGTGAAAAGAACCGTTAAATATTTGTGTATATAAAACCTCCTTAGTGATGAAAATTATAGTTGTAATCAGTTTTATAAAATACGTTTGAGGCCGCAAAGGTGGCACGAGAATGTAACACATAAACATATGAATGTAAATAGTAACTTTCCCAGAATATACATTGTTAAAATAACGCTAAATTAGGTTATATTATGAGATACTGCCTGTATAATAATGTATTGATTGTGTTAGTCTTAATTAGATTTAGATAATTAATTAATTTCTCGGAATAAGATAAATATCACACTTGCATCAGTTTAATAAATGAAAGGTATGTTTACTTAATTTAAGTAAGTATAGTTGACCGCAAGAATAAAGTTCATAATTAATAGCTGAGTTGTAATGTATAGTAAATTTTTTAATGTCAAAATAAAAAGACACCAAATATGTTGCGATGAGATTTTCATTAAAAATTACAATTTTGTTCAAATCTTATCTAATAAAAACTTTGATATCCCTTGGGTGTCTTAGAGTAAGTTGCATGCAAACAAGGAATTTGTGGACATAAGTTATTAATTTTATTGTATGTTTCATTTATTTTGTGTTAGTGTGATTAAATTGACGACGATAAATGAAAATGACTTTTTCAGTAATACTCTTGAGTTTTTTATGCAGTGTCAGAGAGATTCATGTGATAGTCACATTGTTGCGCGGTGTGTTTGTAAGACTCAAGGTCTTGACAGATCACGTAATCAGAACATGGGCAAACTTTGAAAATTTTCTTCCAGAAGCTTCGAGAAATGGATATTTTAAGACTGGGCTGGATATATGTCACTGATAATGCCGGGTTCTGATTTGCTAATTATCGATAGTTTCTGGAAAAAGAAACAAATTTGCGTCAGAACACCGTGGTTACACTGTTTTAGAAAGTGTCATGGTGTCGATGAGGACATACTGTTAAACTTTGGATCTTGTTTCCAGAATTTGATGAGCGTGGTGGTGTGTTGAGCAAGTAACAGACTCAGCTGGATGCAGTGTGATAGACTATTCCAACAGCTAACACGTCTGTATTATTTGGCCAATGTTATAGTTACAGATGAGGAATTTGAGTGAATTCTTTATAAATTTTTTAAAAGACTTAATGAGTGGTAAATTGTTTCATCAGAAAATGAATTTCATTAACAATCATTCAGATTGAAGATATTTAAAAAGAAGTGATAACATAAACGTATCTGAAGAGAGGAATCTCTTTTTAAAATATTATGTACTAATTATATTGTAAATTTTCAGTTTTGTGAGAAGAAGTAATCAGCATATCAGAAAATATCGGAAAATTTGAGGTATTGTCACCATATTCTGGAAACGTGTGTAATTTGCTTTTACAAATTCATGCGTTAAAATTTCAAGATCTAAATTCCAATAAAAACTTTTGCCATCATACGTTTTCCATGGAACACAGTTGATGCAACTGGAAAGAGAATCTCTCATTTCTATGAAATTCTGTAATTGATAATATTATTATTTTCCTAAAGTTTAAAATATTAGAGTTGGGAAACTATAAAAAAAATTAATAATTCTATTAAATAATAATTGTTTTATTAATTGACCCTAAGTTTTATCCCGTATAATTAAGCCTCACTTGATTATGTGTGTATGAATTGACTTGCCCAATTGTCGTTGACAAGAAAAAAATAGAAAATGAGTTTGATTATGAGGGATGTTTAAAATTATGAATTACTGTAAATGGACGATAAGCCACTGCCAACCGTCAGCTTCGAAGCGTGACAGCTAAGAAATGCAGTGATGCCAATTATTCTAAGACGTAGATCGGATTCCAGAGTAGTTTGGAATTGTCAGCTGCGGTGGCGCCTGTCTTCGGCAAACTTGCGTGAGCAGTGCGGTGATTAAACTTGGCCACGTCCGGCCAATGGCGGTGGCCTAAGGCAAGGCTACGTAATTTGTGGCAATGCTGCGCGAACAAGTCCTGCTGAGGTCGGCTAATCTACGAAAGGGCAAGAAGCCAGCTCTGCCTTCTCAAAGACTGCTATCCGCACTATGCCCTTACCTCATGTTTTATGCAGTGTTTGTATTCCATAAAAATTTTAAATACTGTTAACCAATGATAAATGAACATTAATTAATCTTGTAACGAGAAACTGAGCACATTTCAAGGCAAAAGTTTAGGTTTATATATTATATAGCTATAAAAAAGTTGTTCTATAATAATAACAGTTATTAAGGCGTACGAGGCAAATAAATTAAGAAGTACAATATACTGTGAACACAATTACAGTAATTACACCGGAAATAATAAATACCATATTGTCATAAGATTAAAAAAAAGATTAAAAAGTTCAATCCGTTTATTTATTCAGAGGTTCAAAGGTAAAGATTACACGAATTTTCAACGTTATAATTATTAAAGAACTAGAAGCATTTACATTGAGAAAATTATTAGAATTAAAAATATAACAATAAGTGTTCTTTGAGGTTTCTTCGTCAAAATATACACCTTTACAGCGGTTACACGGTTGTTCGGTGATAAACAGAAAAAATTTTATTACGTTATTATATGATTAGCATAAGGCTTAGAAGGGGGGCGGAACGGAATACTTATTGTTTATCAATTTTTGTAAAATTTTCTTAAACAAAAAGCCGCTGCATAAAGGTATATAAAATTAGGTTATTCTAGTATTTACTTAGTCTAACTTAAAACAATGAATTTATATTTTTGGTGACTTTTTGAAGAGAAACACATATTTCTCGTTCTTCCCCACGTGATGGGAAGTTTTCTACTTATAATTAGTGCAATAAAAAATTTTAATTTAGTAAAAATATTAATACATTTTGTGTTATCTAGCATAATGTAGATCGCTTCATCTGGTTTTCCTTTCGTATAGAGGTTTTATTGTAATTCAACAGTTTTTTCTAGCATTTTTCCCGTTATTTTAATTCTTTATCTCTTCTTTGGGGCACAGAGTAAGTTGGTGTCTATTTTTCTTTTTTTTCTTGAGGAACACAAGACATTTTGCTTTTACAGTAGGGGAAAGACGGGTAAAGTGGCCAGTTTAAGAAAAGTAGCCAATTTCTTCGTTTTCAATACTACTGATTTCTACCGTTAAGTGACCAAACTGGGTATCAGCTCGTGATGCGTTTTATTATAGTTTTCAATATTTAAGTTAAAACTTTTATATAATAACTCCTCTCTATACTATTTCAGAATAATTTAATGTACTTTTAATATAACTAGTATCCTATTGATTGACTCTCCGCAGAATATTACACAAAATATTGTTATTCTTCCTTTATTAATAAACGATGTTTGATACAATGACTGATTTCACTCCGTCTTCAGTATTTTTCATTATTCCATGTTTTCTTCTATACGTAATTATTGCTTACATCGACTACTTACTGCATTCTTTCATCTATCCAGATGTAGGCAAAAAAAACTTAACTTTGAGGAATCATTTTATTAGCAAATATGTATTATACTTTGTATCAGCTAATATTTCTCTAGCTTGGTCCTTCTTTTCTCGATCAATTCAAATCCATAATTAAGATATAATTTTCTTATTCCTTTTACAAATTGAACAATGGTTTTTATTAATTTTATCAATCATTGGACAATGTGCGCCTCAGAAGTAATATGATTGGTGATAAATCAAGCCAGAATAACCGCTGCACTGTACTGCCCATACTAGCTGACTTCTTGAATAATTCATAATAATAATAGAGGACCATATTTCCCTCGAGGTTTCACATCGCCATTCAGTCCCTATGCCACTGATTATTACTCATTCATCTATATTTAGATAGAGTCCCGAGGGCAAGACGTTTGGTCCGATCTTCATGGATATCAGCGGGGTAACTGCTTGAAAAATTAAGGTTTTGGACATGACTCAAGACCCTACGTCGGATTCAGTTTTAAAGATAAAGTAAAATATATTTTCTATTTTATTCGCATATTTAATAGTGTGAAAAATGAACTATGTTTATAAAATTCTGGTAACTATAACGAATGTCTTTTATGCACTGGTGCGATGTTGTGGAACGGTAATTATACAGCGATTGTTTCAGTAAACTTGACGAACGGCTGTAATTGACAAATCCCTGTTTACTCAAGTTGAACTCAGAATTTGCCAGAAGACAGAAATTTAACAAAGTTCTTGGGAGTTACAGACTCAGAAAGTTTAAACTTCGACTTCTGAGTAAAGTTGCTTTCAAGGCGACATTTATAAGCATTACACAAGGCATAGATTTTCACTCAGCACCATTTAAGGAAAATTTATTGCTACAGAAAATCGGAAGACTTTCATGAGTAATTTTGATCTATTTGGCAGTCCGGTGTACGCATTTCAATGGTTAACGCAAGGTAACCACCAACAACAGGTTAAGTGGGTTCCATTTAGCATGACTCGAGTTCTATTTTATTGTTTATGATAAGCTTTAAAACACACATTTTATGTACTTCATTAATTGAAATGTCTAATACATAATTTATTCTGTATGTTGATCCATTGCAATCTTGAAACACAACGTAGATGTTATAAAATACTTGCGTAAATACAAATTCTGTTTTTATTCTCCAATAAACTGGTATAATCGACAGGTGAACTTATTAACCAAATTTGTCATTGCAAACAAATTTATTTATTTTTACAGGAGGGGAAGGAATTTGAATGATGTTTTTTTATTCTACATTTATAAAATACAATATAATATTTATTCACTTCGTATAAAAACTGCCTTTGTTTGTTCCTAGTAAAGCATGGCGTCAGTATCGTTCTGTTTGGTTTTACAATTCTTCTTTCAATACTCCATAAGAGCTAACTTTACAATTTCTACCTGGTTGCCTTCACAGAAAATTTTCTTTGTTCACGGGGCTATAGAAATACTGAAGTTTGTATTACGCCAACTTAGTCTTTAATATCAGCACATCGCAGTATAAAATGCTGCTCTCAGATTTCATATAGATCCTCGCTCATTACTGAAACTTTTTTTTTCTGTTAATTTGTAAATTATTATTTTAGTTTCCAACTAATAAAATGTAACTCAATAATCGTGAAAGAGAGAACAATTTGGAAGATTTTGACCAAGAGAAGGGATAGATTAATACGGGATATGTGGACCTTGCAAAACTAGCATTAGAGGGAAGTGTGTGTGGTAAGACCAGAATATGGGGGCCAAGGATGGAATACGCTAAGCAGATTAGGGAGAATGTGGTAGCTATGCAGAAATGGAGAAGCTTGTGCACGATAGCTTAGCATGAATCAGGCCAATCTTAGGACTAAATACCACGACACACATAACAAAATAAATACCATACATCAGGAATTTATCTATGAAGTTAATTCATAATTCATTTTGATGCATAAAATCTCCGTCTGTTATATTACATTTATCATAGATTCTGCTTTAATTAAATTCATACGGTCCCTGTCTACGCTAAATTAAAATTTCAAATCAATAATTTTTAATTTAGAAGATTGCAGAAGACTTAATTTGAAAACTTATTTAAACTGTCAGCCAGGCGAAAAAAGGCTCATTTACAGTGGAAAGATAACATGACTAAAATTGTTATAATAAAATAATATGAATGACAGTAGGAAATAGATGATTTATCTTTTTCTTCTTTTGGCTCTACAACTCATTGAGCGCCTGGGCCTACCGGGTCGACTGCGGACTGTCATCTTGCTTGACTTATTCCAAATATGGAGTGTCAGGGTGTCGACTCTCCAGCAGTCTTAATCCCGGTCTTCGCGGCCATGACTCCAAAAACATCCAAGCTCATGCCGGGATTCAAATCCGGGACCCTTGAATTAGGAATCAGGGATGCCAGCTTACCTATACAAATAGTCACTGTAGTCTTCTATTTGGAAAATTTCCGACTATCTTATCCCACTATTTATTTACTTCTTTCTCCGACAAATGTGTCCCCGACGAACCATCTACTGCTTAAAATCTCTTCCACAAAAATTCCTCTCCGAGGAGTTCCGCGCATAACTTTACGTTTTCTTAAAATTTCGTCACCTTCGAACACACTGACCTAATCCGCTCAAACCTCCGACCCTTCTATTCAGAAAAGACTACGCCATCCCTCTCCTTTTGTAATAGTTAATACTCAATAATAATCCCGGCAGGCCTGCTAATTGCCTCGTAGTCATTGAATACGTAATCGATTATTCAATTTTATCAAATTTACTTAACAAACTTTTAACTCTTTTCATGTTTACAAGAAACTACTATGTTCTTTGAAATAATGGATTTGTATTCAGATTAACGGTAGTCTAATAGATAAAAACAATTCGAAAATATATAATTTAAATATTGAATCGAATCACATTCCATAATTTTTGTCCAATAGATAATATACAAAGAATATCTATTATTAATAAAGTAGGTAAATTATAATTAACAAATGTATAACTACCCAACAATTATGGAAAATTTGACACGCATGATGTTATACATATATATATTTGTTATGATTATTAATTGTATTTACAGTCGCCAAGAACAATACTTGTTGACGCGACTTTAAGTATCCAAATAAAAATGTATATAACGGACATCATGACCCTCAGAAACAGTTGTTCTACCCTCAAATGCTCAAATTTTACTTGTACACACGTTAAGTCATTTTAGATACAAATATATTTATTTTCAATACAATTTACAAAACCTCTATAAGTCGCTTCAAAACGTATGTTTCAATTTAATCAATTAACGAAAAAATGTAAATCTATAATTGTTAACTTACATACAAATAATTACTCGAGGTTCGTTCAAATATTTTTTTCGAATTTAGATTCGTTTCACAATTACTGTAATCTTTTCGTAACATTTAAAATGAACAACCCAGTGTGTTTCACTGCATTATCTCATGCAATATGTAATACAGCTGTTTTTGAAATGTTAAGGGAAAAATAATAATTATTAGACAAATTATTGAAACATACTGCAGTAAAGAGAGATATAATCACATAATAATATTATGAATTCAGTACTTTCGCAATTCCAGTAATTAAACTATTTAAATTTAATACTAATCGCGCTCTTCATTTAAATGATGCCAATTGTTATGCTGGTCATTAAAACATACACTAATTTCCCCCCAAATCAGTATTCCAAATTATGGAAACGCAATTTCCATTTCAGTTCTATAATACATATATTATAATACTGATACGAGAAAAAATTAGTCACTTATGCAATGCTGTGGTTTTTCGTACGAAGTGCTAATTTTATATCACAACCGAATACTGCGAATTGATGCAACATGTGTAAGCATTGTAGGTACGCAATTTATAGCCACGATCAGCTTTGATTACCGACCACATTGCAAAGTTTACTTGCTATACAGAATACTGATTTATTTGATTAAATGAAGCAAATGACGCTTCTAAAGAAGGTGAATAATTTGCTTCTCATTATTTATAGAGCGCTTAACATAAATAATGAATAACGGTCGAATTGAAAACGTTTACCAAGTATTCATCAATAATTCCTTAAACATACTTCCACAAAGACTTTGAAAGTAGGCCGATATGTTTTAAAAGACATTACTCTATGAATATTTCATGAAAATGTTTTGTTCTTCCATACAGTGTTTTATTAGTTCAACAAAGGTAGTAATTAACTAAAATTGGAGTAAAATACCCTTGCAGGGATCCCACAGATATTAGGATATTTTACTTCAATTTTTTCTCTTGTTCTCAATAGTGTACTGTATACTACGTCCTGTGTATCCTGGTAGTCCAGTGAATAGTTAAACGTGGTAGTGTTACAATGTTTCAATTTTTGAGAAATTTTTTGGACGTTGGCGATCAGTACTTTTCGTTTAATATTACACTAATGCGATATGTTGGTATATGGCCAGAGACACGGGCAGGTTTGTTTCGTTACTAATATTATTATAATATCAACAAGTATTGTTAAAAAATTAATTAATCAATTATTGTGTGCTGAAATAAGTAATATTCAATTTTAATATTATATCAAAGCCCCACTTAGGGCCGTAATGTTTAAATAAGTATATTAATAAAAATTAACTATCTGAAAGTTATTTGCCCATTTTCTTGAATATAGTTTTTCTCTTTTATATTTTACACTTCTCTCACAAGAATTTCAGATAAAAAGCTAACATTCTACTTGAATACAAATGGGAAACCCAAATAACATCATAGCAATGAGATTTCAATCCCACGTTATCCATGGACGGGTGACTACTTTGAGCAGCGGCAAAATTGCATCAATCCCATCGCCAAAGTCAATAAAGTGCTGTAATTTAAAACGAAAACCTGTTCCGTGGTGAATTTAGATGACTCAGTTCCTATGGTCGAGGTTCCTACTTCTGGCAGCATAGTCAGTCCAGTTAATGGTTTAGGATTACTTATGGTGATTCTTTTCTCCACGGACATCGTACAACATTTAAAATTCTTTAAGTAGAACAGTTTGCATTACATTTATCCACACCAGTTTTTACTCTTGCATCACTGTTCTTCGCCTTACTTATAAAGATCTTTAGACGGTCTCTGCATTACATCTGAAATCTCAGAGATACAAAAGGCGAACTTAAGCACCCGCCAACCATTCTCTCCTTCTCTCTTTCTCTCTCTTACAGTTTCTATACCATCGTAAATGAACATTTTGCCCTACAAGTTAGATTTTCTTCATTACGGCGATCACACGTTAATTCCACGTCTATGTAGAATTACAAACATGTTCACCGACCTTCACTGTTCATATCTGTCAGGAAAAAGCCAAACGTACACGAGATACTTTTCTTATTACGCTCAGTCGAAAAATAAACCTACTTATTCTGAGCTCTCCGACTTGGAATGTTGAGCAGGTACTAGGTGAATTCTGAGAATAAGATGCGGCTCGCTCAGCATACGGCAGGTACGGGTCGTGGTAATTCTCTTCATCCGTCACGATGTGAACTCATGAGGCAGAAGGCAGTGGATTTGCACTGTCTGGCATAGAGGAGACCAATCATTATTTTTGTTTGCTAATAACTCAGCCGAGAGGTTTGGCTAAGATGGTAGAATTTCTGGTGGGCATGTGTTGTGCTTTCGATAAACTACTGAAGAGTCTTATTCTTGTCTCTTCGGATAAATGTTTCCTTCCTGAATATGAATTTTACTGTTCTATATGCAGTTTTCTTCGTTCCCATATTCCAGACCTCCTCCTTTTTTAAGCTTTGAACCAAACAACTCTATCTAGAATTTTCTACACTTCAACATTATCCGTCTTCTTCAAGCCTCAAATTGTCCTTATAATCTCCTTGCGACTTCCCAGTTCATCTCTCTGTCACCCTCACTAAGGCGCAAAAACACCAATTGGCGTGACCTGTCCAATAAAATTGAATTTTCTAGGAGCGCGAGATCCGCAAATTAGAAGAAAGGGGGCTGACCTGGGTAAATTCCCACAATTCATCGTCCCCTTGTGGCTGACCATTTTTAATTCACAAGTTTTCTCTGTAGGCTCGAACTTGGGATTTCAAGCGCGACGCTATGACGCCAGACCATGACCGACTATCTCTTCCTATTTATGAATATATTTTTGAGGCTTTCAATGCTGACAATATCACTGAAAAGCGAATAGTCTAGGAAATGAAATTGCATCCCGGTGGTTGGAGAAAGTTGATACTGACAAAACCTGTTACAGAAAATTGTAGATTTATATTTAGATTTATTGTTTAATTCATTAGTCCTCGGTTGACGAAATAGGATACGTCAAATATAATACTACAAGAAATACACCAAATTTTACAATTAATAATTTAAGGACAAAAAGAGGAAAAAAGTTAAATCTTAATATCTACCACCATTTTCTTGAGAAAAGGATTGTAAACCTTTGACGTAAGTCTTACAGACAAACATGGCATATTAAATATAATGCCATTATTGTAATACTGAAGTTGAATAATTGTCATGGTAGTTTATAATGAGACTTCTTACTTTATCGCCAAATAAAAAACGTGGTAATTAGGTTTTGGAGTACTGTAGCTAAAAGAAGAATGACAACTCGTAGATCCATAATTTATCCAGTGCGTTCTATTTGCAGACTTTCTTCCAGACGCCGTAATTGGATCAATCCGAACGTTGGTATCTTCTTTGCTCCGTTCAGAATTGAATCAAGACAATTTGAAGTTAAATCTGTCGCTATAGTGAAAAGGATCTTCATTATGATGACTTTTACTCGGAACAATACTGTAAAGCCTAGAGAGAAATTTGGAATAGGTCTAAGATACGACACAGTTATTCAAACACAGCAACAAATATTTGCAATTGTTAATTTTAAAACAAAGCACAAGAACAGTCTCTAAAATTTCCTTTATATTTAAAACATAATTAGTGGGCTACTAGCAACCATGACGTAAGCCTTATTGCCAAGTTCAGGGACAATGTTTTGATAAGAATGGTCTCGTGGTCTGATTCTCGTCAACTTAAAACTTTTTTTCCTTTGCCGTTTATTGGCCATTGACTTTTTAGCACCATTTTCACCAGGAAGAACTCAAATTGAGTGTTACAGAATAAACTGTGCTAACAAGTTATTATAGAAGTCTTTAGCCCCCAAGATTTAATCTCTATCAGATTTCTACTGAAAAGTTAGGAATAAAAATAGTTTTAACGACCTATAAATACTGAAAGAGTTGTAATGCAATGCGTTTGGTGTTGAGGATACTATTTTGTAATAAAAAATTTGGCTTTCATTACCTTTCAGATACCGTAAGGTCGACGATAATAGTGTCCGTAATGCTTATTTACATCGCACTGCAGGTCCCTGTCTTAAAATCTGAAGACATGGCTGACTTCACAGAAGTGGGAAGTATAATCGTATACGATATTGTAATTGTGTTCAAACTTCTTCACATCAGAATACACTACAGTAAGTACTCCTCTATAATGAAAGAAATGCAAGACTTTTGCAGAGAATATGGAAGACAGTTTCCGTACTTCAAGCCGGTTCTGCAGAGGAGTGAAAGGCAGCTACGAATTATTACCATGGTGTTAATTGGTTTTGTGGGGAGCGTCGGTGTCATCTGGGCTATTGTGCCCGCTGTCAGACCAGGTAATGGGCCCATTAGGAGCCTAATTTATGTCCTAAATAAAATAAAATTAAGTATAAGTTGAATAAAGTTTTAATTGCATGATTTATCGATTTAATACAAGCCAAATTTATTTTACATAGATAACAATATACGTTTACTAATTAATTTATTGGCAAAGAGATGTAAAAAAGGACTGACATTTTGTCAATAATTTTTATAGAATGAGCGAGTAATACGCCAGGAATTCCAATGCTGATAAAAGCAATTTTATTACTCTCAGCCTTAGACCGGCAGAGGATTTTAGTGGAAACTCATTTGTTAGAAAATTTCTAGGAATTAACTAAAAGCCAGACAGTGTACGTTATTTACTTAATATAGTCCATAACTTCAAATTAACCAATAAATTCAAAAGGAAAACCAATAAGAATGGAGAAAAGAAACGCGTCACAATAATTTTAGGAATACGATTGTGACTGTCGTTATGCAATAGTACTGAAAGAAAAACTTTTAGGCCCAGCGAGTTGTTTGGCACACACGGAAAAATTAATACGTTTTTGAAAATTTTAAACACAAACAAGGTTTTATATCTTTCATAATTATCATGTACAGTAAAATGTTATTTAGCAAAAAAATTGAAGAAAACTAGTGTGTAAAGTTGATTAAAACGGAAAAACAATATACATTTAGGAATAAATAATTAAATCTATGAAACCAAAACATTTTTGCAGCTGAAGTAGCTGATTATTCTTCGATTACAGGTTGATACTTGAATCTCGCGTTCCTAGTTGCACTCTTCACCATTATTGAAACGGTTTCGTTCCAGAGTTTCAAGTTTAAGGCGGCAAACATGTGAGTCGAAATGCTATCTTGAATAATGCAAGTTGCCTCTCTAAATCGTCAATTTGTATCCATTTGATATCTTCTAATTCCTCAGTACTGTAAAAATATACCTCGATACTTAATTTCATTAATGGCCTATTCTAGACTTTTATATCGGTTGAATGTTTCGAATAAGTGTTCAAAAAAACGAGTTTACTATATTCTGGGTTACAAGTATAGACTCCAGTACACTCTTTGCTGAAATATTTTTATTTTGGGTAACGGGCTACATGAGGGTGCTTCTGAAACAGGAAAGTCCCCTTTAATAGCAAAAGAAGAGAACGGAAAAGGAGGGATGTGGATGGTAGAGGAAGGTCTCCATGGGTAGTTAGGGGACCCGGGATATAATTTAAGGATCCTAACCAAATATACAGTTAAAAGCAATGCAGTGAAAATCCTAGAAAATCTGCATCAGTTAGTCGGGCATTGCTGTGGAGTCGCAGCATTCCCGTCTCCGGGTCTCCACCAGTTTTAGAAGGCTGTTGGTCGAGCTGATAATTTTTAACCGAGGAAAATACTTAAGTTTTGATTTCAATTTCTCGCTTGCAGATTTGACGTATTAATATATAACGCCAATACTTTCGCCAAAACTTTGTAATTTTTAGGGTAATATGAACAGAAAGATCTGTAGAAAGGGATCTGAGAATAGTTTGTCAGATCTTCAATCTCAATAAATCGTAGTCCCTTCAAAGACTTCCACAAATTGATCATGTATTTTACCACGTCTCAGTCATGTTACATTATATTGAAAATCATTACCTCAGTGTAGGTCAAATCAATTTCATGCAATATTGACGATACTGACGATAAAATATTGGCTTGACGGCCAAATCGCACTCTAACTCGAAATTACCAAGACCCCAGCCATAAAATATTCTGTGCTAATATCCGGAACTGTGGACGGAATTTAATGAGTAATTGCTTACACATTTTAAGAATGTCTAACACTGTAAACTCTAAAAAAGATAATAATTTGTTAAATTACTTAAGAACTAGATTAAGTATTAACTGACCATTAGTTGTAGTTGATAAAACGTCACTATAGGTACCCTTATTAAAACATATTACACTACACAATTTGACAATGTGTTATATTGTATAATATTGTATTATTTTTATGGTCTATAATTACAACATAGTTTTATGACTTAAAAGGTTACAATAAATAAAAAGACGGCCAAAAGTCAGCACATAAATTTATCACAATTTATTCATAAGCGACGTTTCGTCTTCATTTTGAGACTTCCTCAGGCGTATTAAAAAACATAATATTAAAAGAATTTAAGATAAAGACGCGTATATATTTCCTCCCAATGTAACTGGCTTCCAACTGGTACAAAAGCTGTCCAGCAACTCACGCGAAGGCTGAAAAAAACTATATTCATTGATTCATCATCCTTTAATTCATGGTCCTGAGACCATTTAAGCATTACGTATAATTCAATTTTCAGATGCTGTTTTCATGTCTTTAAAGACAATCTTTGAAATATATCTATCCATTTGTAAGTAAAATGACTGCAGAGAAAACATAAGAAATGTTTCCAGGAATGTGTTCTTTAACGTTTGGAAAAGCGAAATTCGCATAGGGCTAAATGTGGACCATACGAAAGATTAAGAATACATTATTGCTAGGTACTCATTACCGACTTATTGCTTTGCATTGTCGAGACGCATATTCCACCCTTTTACGTTACAGTTAACGTGGAAAATTTTTCAGTACATCTGTGTATTTTGTTCCACTTCCTGTTGGGTGTGGTGGAACGACATTTTGATTCATCATTCACTGGAAATACAGAACTGAGATGACAAAAACTTCCCGAGCTGAAGCCACACCCTTTGTTTTCTTTAGCGTTTGTGACACAAAGCTTTGTTGTTTCTTCTCAGAATCGAAATGAAGCAGCCAAAGCTCGTTACCAGTGATACAGGTGCCTCAAAACATTGGATCCTAACCTCATGATGTAACAGATTATTATTTTTTCTTTATTATTTACGAGACCAAATCAATGTTCATTCTTCATTGAGCATATAGTGATTTTGTTTAGCTAGTATTAAATAATTTATAATATCGGTAATGAAGTTAAGGGATTTTTAGTGCAAATTACGGGCAGTGTTGTAGTTTCACTGATAACTGTTCATGTAATCTGAACCTCTCAACTCTTTTAATATCCTACAGAAGTATTTGTCTTCTAGGCAAATAATAATTTATGTTCATAATTGGATTTCAATACTATTATAAACAGCAACAAAAATTAAATAAATCAGTAAATCATTGCCTACTAAAACCATATATAGGGTTCTAAAAAACGGTAAAATCTCGGAAATCGATTCCCCATACTGTGAGTAGGAAAAAGTTTTTCAGATCAAGGTTGCAGATATTCTTAATTACAGAATTGTCCGAACTTTTATGAATGTCAGTGTATGACGACCTGAATCATCATCTGGACTAAAATTCGAGACTGCCTTCAATTGTTACATGATATTGAACCTTAACTCTCGTTAGGACCCTGTTATGTTTAAGTTACTTACCCGCATCTGAACGGTTTGTATTAAATTAATTCGACTAGATGGAGCGCCCTGTTCACATATCAGGTGAAATGGTTAACGTGACTTCACTTTGTCTGAATACAGGCAACTGCTCTACTTCGCATTGAGTTTCGGACACGATCAGAAATGCTTGGTCTAGTGCGTACAATATGACAGGCTGCCACAGTTGGTGGAAGATAACAAGGCAGGTACTATAATTCATAAAATTCTAATTTATTATTTGAAGAATCAATTCATGGCATTTGGTCGTCAAACTTCGTTACACCCTGTGTGATGTAGGGAAACTTTACACTATAATTCGAAAAGAATGAATATCAAGAGTTCTTTATTTTATTTCGCAATATCCTAGTACAATTCGTTAACCTTTTATTGTTTTCTTCAAATTTGTTACAGAAAGGATATGAAGTTTAATTCACGCCTTAGAGGGCTCTCTCTAACGCAAGGTTTAAGCAGGAAGTTCGGCAACTTACGCCATTGATATGCAAGACGTAACGCTGCTTCTTCGTCTGAACATTAATCTGTCTACATAAGTTTTGCTCTCCTAAACTACCTTCAGGTTACGTGATCAAACACTGCTCACATGTCTGATTATATCCAGTAATTGATTTCATACAGTGGATATACACAAAGTCTTCTTTTTTACAATCCTTTCGTAGGATTTTCATAAATTAATAATAATAAAATACAGCTTTATAAAAATGATGAGACTGCAGTCATATAAAAATAGCACGATTAAAAGAATCATTTTATAAAACATTAAAATTCCTTACGATATTCTACACTTAGAAAAGCTATTATATATACTATGTAATTGAAAAATGGAAACGAAAATATTTTGAAAACTATGATATATTTCAAGTGCATATACTCAATTGAAAGGTGTGTAACAACAACCGGGTGTAATTAAAATACCTGGTTCCTGTTCACTTTGATAAGTTGTTATGGGTTATTTCGGCGTTACTTTCAAACCAGGTTATATGGATAGCACTATAAATAGTTATTAACCAACCGTTTGAAACAATCAATTATGTTTTACTTGTATATGAAGAATTAACGACTCCTATAACAGACTTATTCACAAAATTTTGAAAGTTATTAACATAGTAGACGTTTCAACCATCCGCTGTTGTCATTGTCAATTTATGTTAAAAATGTTCAATAATTTGTGGAAAAGTCTTTATAGGGATCGTCAATTCTTCATGTGTATTTGTTATTCACTTCCTTTAACAATTTTTTGATCCTTATTTTTAATTGTTCAATGCAGTCCCTCCATATATCTGCACCCATTTTGAATTGTCCGATGAAAAATGTCCTCAGTCCATTTATGAATATCGGCAAGTTTAAATGTTAATGGAATATCAAACTTATCGGTATATGTGTTACATATACCACGATTATATTCAGGTTAAAAAATCAGGAAACAAAAATTAAAAATAAATACCAATGGTGAAAGGTACTATTTAATAAGAGTATTGCAAATGACAAATTTATATAAAAAATAAATAATGAAATATATAAAATACTAACAGTAGTTTTTGTCTCCAGTAGCGTAAGTGATAAACAATATAGCATTTGATATCCGAAACCTTACAAAAAAAATTCATTCTAAAGAAGGTATAAAAAGGAAATAATACAATTTTTCGTGTATAAATGTAGAAGAGTAAATTTATTTTATAAACAACACAATATATCAAATCAAGACGTAAAGTAATTATGATCATTATAAAATTTTTAAATTAAAAGTGACAAATCATAAAAATCTGAAAAAAAATTCAAATCCTAATTGCAATACATTACATATATTTCTTAATTATAAGGCGTGAATTTGTGAAATTGGAGTGATAATGGGATTTTTAATGTGTCCAATTTCTGATAAGAAATATTTTATTAATGTTGTTCAATATGCAAAATTTTAATATTATTACAAAGAAAATCTTGGTTATATTCTTAATTTTGAAATATTAGTGCTTTATAAATTACTGTTTTTCGTTATGTTTCCTATAATTAATTTTATACAGAACATTATTTTCTCCTATCAGAAGAGTCAAATATAATACATATAAACTATATGTTAAAGGAAAAAATTACTCTTTGAAACAATGTTACAAAGTCAAAAGTAGTACTGACAATATGATTTTAGGAACTAACCCGTAATGGGACAAGAATCTATACGGAATGCATCTTCTGTTTCCAGTCCAAATATACATTAACGAAATTTGGAATTATTCCTTGTACTGATGCTCGAATTTACAAAGCACTAGCTTGACAGAGAGTTTTTCAATCTTAAAAATATTTATTTCATCTTTTGTTTCATTATTGATTATTTTGTACCTCAACGTATCCATCATCTGACTGGACTCAGAGTTCAATATGTCATCCATTTCACACGTCTGAAGTTATTGAAATCACTAACTACGTTTTGTTTCAGTTACATCCATAGACTTGTTAAGTTCAGTATTTATGTATTAATTGTCGTACAACTTCCACATTTCGGAATTTTATGTTAACTTTCGCTGTTTACGTGAGATTATATATTAATCAGACTAAAGTCACGTAATTTTCATTTTACTCTGAATTGGATTATCGTTTATGATTTTAAATATTATAAATTAATTAACACAACAAATGTATTGGTTTTTTCGTATTTTAGGGATGCACTTAAATATACCTATCAAAATGTGGATTCCATTTGACACAACTGAAGGTTTGGGATTCTGGTCAGCTTACATGATCTGCTTCGGAGTGCTTGCTATGCTGATCCCACTGTGCGTTCTGCTGCATACACTCTACATAGGGCTCATAGTTATGACTTGTGGGCAGTTGAATCTCTTGAGTTCTCTTCTCAAGTCCATCACAAACGATGAAGATAACGCTCTCAGGAAAAAGCTCACAACATGCATTGACATACACAGTGATATATTGAGGTAAAAATTATTCGTCTGATGTTATAAATTAGAACTGGATTTATTGTTAAACTAATACCATTCGTTTCAATAACCCTGCAATCAGTAAATTAAACTAAATTCAGTGATTTTTCAGTTTAAATTTGAAGGCACTTTCGGTTACAAAATCATTTTCACCTTCTAATTATTAACAAATTTCACACCGAAACTAAATTAAATTTGTTATAATCAAATTGTTTTTCTATTTAGAACGATATATATATATTGAATTCTAAAATTATTTTGTAATTAATGTTCATGGTGATATCCAAATTTAATACTCATACCTCATTAATGATAAAATTTTAATGAACAGATAATAACTTATTTTTAATGACATAATGACAGTTTTTAATTTTTATGTTCATTTGTTAATGAGCATATTCGTTTAAATAATTGAAAATGGGTTTCCATGAAATAAATATTATTTTCAGTAATTTGGCTCACTTTTTAAATGCTTAAGGCTATTAAAAATATTTGAAATATTTATTTTGTAACTGATATATAACTAACTAGCTACCAAATTAAACTACAGTTAAACAATTACTATTTCAAAAACAATACATTTCAATGCATTTTCATTTTAATATGACAACGATATTAACTAATTTATGCTTTTGTTTGTTTTTTATACTATCGGTATATGACACCAATTTTATCGAGTAATTATTGACAGCAGATGAAATTTAATACACTTATAATGTAAACTACTGTCCTAATTTAGTTTAAATCGATTATTTAATAAATAAAACTGAATTCTTTCTCACAAATTATACATACACAGAGAAGTTTTTATCTTTACATTGTGTCCTCTTCAAGAATTACTTAATGAGGGCTTTAAAATATAAAAATTTACCTGCTGCTTGACATATATTTCTTGATAGCATGTAGCTGAGAGATTATTATGTTTCAACCTAAAGAGGTTTTTATTCAAGGAACGAAAGTGGTCTACAATTAACAAATTCGGAGGAAATGTTTTTTTGTCAAGATAATTTTGGCCACTAATATTTGTGTTTAATATTTCAGGAATGTAAGATTTGTTTCAGTGAAACAGCATAATTTCTTTATGTATTGAATAATGAAATGAAAAGGTGAATCAGAAACAAATTGTTCAAGTTTGTAAATCGTTTTAGCATAACGAACATAGAGCACACCAAAGATTTCACTGCTGTGGAGTTGAGAACTCGCCGTGACTCAAGCGCTAGGGCCTCAGCATTATAAAACAACGTTCTGGTGCAGAACACTTTTCCTCGTGATTGCTGTGCAAAATTATTGGTTGCAGTGACTTGATAGCGTTTTAGCCAAGGAAACTTTTAAGGGAAGAACTTGAAATATTATGCTGTACATGAAGACAAATGACTTATTCTCTGTAGTTTTTCAATGTACGGTACGTGCTCGCCACTAGACCTGGCTACGAAGATAGACACCATAAAAGAAGCTATTAACGTACAACAACATGTGATAGCAGTTAACACAGACATCAATAAAGCATATGAAATAAAGTGGAGAACCAGAATTATCAGGGTCTTGAATGAATTAAAATTGAGAGAAAAATCCTATCATGTTATTAGAGAGAGATACACAAAATTCAGAACTAATCTCTAAGGAAATCATCATGGAAAATGGCATAACACAAGGATCAAGTATAAGCGTAGTTCTCTTCCTAGTAGCAACGAAAAACCTTGGAGAAGTGTGTAAGGCCCCAGTGGAAACCATTCTTTTTTAAATTTATTTATTGAAATATAAATCAGAATAACAGATTCCATTAACTATTTTTGATGTCTTAAAGTGTCCTGATGGGGTCCTCTCCAGTGATCAGACTTCTGTTACCCCAACTTTGAGGTCAATTGGCCAACATCGTTTTTATCTTCTGTGGTTTCTGTATTGCTTCAGTTGTTGTATAAGAGGGTTGGCAAGGTTTTCCAGTTTCTTGCGGTGTTTATTGTCTCTCTGTTCTATAACATCCTGAATGATAGGTATGCCAAGGTTCTGATGTAGAGTTTATTTGATCACATACCATGGAACATCAACCATGACTATGAGGATTTTTGCTGTGCCCTCTGTGTTATTGCAGTGTTGGACTTAGTAGTACATCCCCAGAGCTCGATTCCGAATTTCCATATAGGCTTAATAGAGAGAGATACATAAAATTCAGAACTACTCTCTAAGGAAATCATAATGGAAAATGGCATAACACAAGGATCAATGGCTTTGTATGCAGTTGTTTTGTTCTGTAACGAGAGTTTTGATCTCCTATCGAGCAGCCAGTATTGTTCTCGAAGACACAAGTTGTTTTCTTTTGTATATGTAACTTTCCAGGTTAATTTTGAGCCTAGATGTCTTCCGAGACATTTTTAATGCGCAGATACTGGGAGATTTTTGTTGTTTATAGTTACTGGTGGGCATTGTTGTTTTCGTAAAGACAATGTAACATGCAAGGATTTTGTCTCGTTAATTTTGACTTTCCATTTATCTGTCCATTCCTGAAGTAAACTAAGATGGCCTTGTAAATGTGCACTTACTCTTAGCAGCCATAATAACCGTGTCGTCAGTCAATGTACATTTAATTGTACTAGTGGTTGAGGGAAGATCGTAAATATATATTAAATACATTGGGTCCTAGGACACTTCCTTGTGGAACGCCTGCTTTGATTAGGTGAAAGGTGGACGTGTCACCGTTTACTCTAGGTCTGAATTTGCGATTATGCAAGTATGATTATAGTAAAACCTTCATCTTAGCTGACGATATTATCTTAATCACGAGAGACTACTCATATAAATAAATACCAATCGATATGCAACTAGCAGTAAATTCAGTCGATCAGTGAAGATTCGTTTCTGGGTACAATAAGATGAAAGTCATAATTTTTACTAGAAATTATAGGGTGATTTAACATCTTTTACAAATACAAAAAAAAATATATAATATGTAAAACATATAATATTATGGGAATTACATACGACGAAAGATTAGAAAAACATTGATAATCTGGCAATAGAATGTAAAAAAGACTCAACATCTTAAAATTCCTTGCAGCTAATAACTGGGGAGCCTGTCAAAAACTATTAACATCTTAATCCAAACCAAAATGAACTACGGTTGTCATCTATATTCATCGGCAAGCACATTTACGCTAAAGAAGCTCAATGTTATTCAAAATAACGCAATGAGAAAAATAACGGGATGCCTGAGGTCCACACCGATAAATATACTTCTATTGGAAACTAAACTGCCTGAACTCGAGAAAAAAAGAGAAATCTCTATAATAAGATATGCCATCACCAAGATTCCAAAATGTATGCTGCAAATACCCCTTTGTCGTCCAGCGCCGTTCTACTCGCAACTTAGGAATCTAGTCGAACAAAAAACAACCTAACTTTACCCCGACTTCCACATAGATCGTATTCTCTGGAAAACAGAGCAGCTACTAATGATTTTCACACAATATATGCAAGTAATGAAAATAAGTAAAAAAGTAATCAAAAGTCTAAAATTATCAATCAGAAAACATTAAACAAAGTGGTGTATTTTTAAAAGAAATAGTGAATAGTAAGGAGATTATAAATATTGAAAAGTTTTCCAGGAAACAATGTGATCAACAGAATTCGAGCATTGCACACGAAACTAACTCACTCCTACCTTTTCCCAGAGGATAAAATTCGATATGCAGAACTTGTAATGTAAACCTGACGATTCCACATATATTAGTGAAATGCAAAAATCGCAAAACAAAAAGAGAGAAGATTCTGGGACATTTCAATCCTATTCATTTAGCAACGAACAAAGACATCATCCTAAAAGTCCTGAAATTTACTTGTGAAGTAGGCATTTTAATGAAATTTAAAGTTGTAAATTTTATATTCCAGACATTCTGAGGAGATCAGTTTTATATATTTAAATATGTATGTACTACTTTTGTCATAATCGGAATTTTAAATGAAATTTAATAAGAAGTAACAGTTGTACTCTGGCAAATGTCAAAGGATTGTAAGAAAATATATAAATGACGATGTAGATAATGTATTGTTGGTTCGCTAATAACCTTTGGGTTGACGCAAAATAAAATATAAAAAAGGCATCTACACAAAGTGGTCTTTCACAGCTTTGACAGTAGTATTTTGCTATCTTCCTTTTCCAGTTTTTTCTACTTAGTACTCTCTTTCTGATCCTTTTACTTTAAAGTCTCTTTATAAAATTATTTCAAGTCAATCTTAGATACACCTATTCTGACTTTCTTTACCTCCGCCTATTTTTTTTACCTTCAGAATGTACGTTTTATATTATTTCTCTTACTAATTGAAGATGGAATGTTTCGAGTGTTGTCTTTTTACCTGACACAACTAAGTAGTCTGAATGCGCATTGAAAAGAGATGAGCCAAGAAGATGGCAGAACAATTTTCCGTATCATGCATTCCTCTTATTTAATCAGCAGTAAATACTGGATCACCACATCTTTTCTCACTGGATCGGACCAAAAAAAACACCACTTTCACGTAAAATACACGACAACTGCTACGATGCATAATATGCCAAATGCATGTTGAAATGTCGCAAGAAAGCAAAAACGTCATACCCACAACACTTTTCAGTGCATCTTATAAGCATCTAGTAAGTATTCGCACCATAATATACAACCAAGGAGCAAGAAGTTTACAGCAGTTGAAGGGAAAAAAAGCCAAAATAGTGGCTCATAGCACACGAATTGTTGTAGCCATTATACTGAAAAGGTTAAAAAATATATAGTGAACAGGGTATTAAAATTTACTTTGTAATTATACTGTAGTTATTTATTTAATATTTTAGTTTAACAGATAATATCTTGAATATTTTTGTATCCTAGATGTGGGAAAGATTTGGAAAATTTAATGAACCCAGTCATGCTTACGCAGTTTGGAGGAAGCATGAGTATGCTGTGTCAAACCGGAATTCAGATCACTGTGGTACGTAAACAGAAGTGCAGAATTAAATACTATTAATTACAACCTCTACTTTCTGAATCATTGTTGAAAACATATTATATTACATTACTCATAAGGAATGTACATAGAAAAAAATTGTTTTAAGGAATATACGTCTTGAACGTGATGGTATGATGACTAAATTCTCACTCATATTTACACTATTTTCAGTCTTTACGGCTTATTTCTAATCATAGACGACCATGGAAATATCCTATATAATAAATGTTCACAGAAAAAGTATGTAAATAGATTTTCATTGGCTTTAAAATTGGATGTCTGTAACTACGTAATAAAAGGTTGCGCTAAATATAACATTCCAATGGTGATAACATGTGTACTATATGAATAAATTTTATCATTTTTTACAGAGCCCATTATCAAACGAACGGACCATAAAATATTTAGCTTACATATTTATGGTCTTAACAGATATTTGGATTTACAGTTTCTTTGGAAATCAACTTTTACATTACGTAAGCTGTACGTTTATTACTAGCAATATTAAATTAGATGAATAGAAGAATTGTTAACCGCATTGCAAACCTTACAGAGCACCGAGGTACAACAAGCCGCTTACAGCTGCCCTTGGTACGAACTTGAAAATGGTCAACAAAAAGCGGTGAACCTAGTTATTCTCAGAGCCCAGAGCCCAGTCAGACTAACTATAGGGAAGTTGTACACCATATCGCTGGCGACGTTCTCCGACGTATGTTATTAAATAAGTATCATATATTCAATATTCATTGCTTCAGCAATTTCAAAGATAAAATCAAAGTTGAACAATAAACTTATATCATAGTTCTCTGAGTTTAAAATTTTCAGTAAATAAAAAGACGACCAAAAAGTCAGCATTAAATTTATCACTATTTATTCACAAAATCTCACGTTTCTTCTACATTTTGACACTTCCTCTGGCTTACTACAAACTTAATATTACAATAAATTTAATGAGTTCTCAATTACAATTTTTTAATTTATATATAAAAAGCATGGTTCAGTCTTACAAATTCAGCAATAAATCATATTTACTTCTTGACTGCTTCAGCCGAAAAGATTATTGAATTTACCTGTGAAGAATTTGGTGTCGCGCATGGACCAACTCCAGCGACGGTTACGGCCGAAATGATGTTGAAACAATGAGTGCTTTCGGCAGTTAAATTTTAACAATGCTGAAGAATATTAAAGCGTTAAAATACTACAGTAAAAGCGTTACGTAAATTTTGTTCAAATTATTCGTGCCATTTTAGCCATTGATTACATGACGGTTGCGTCAGATATAAAAAATTTCACTCATAATTCTCCAGAAGTAATTATTTTCTTCGTCAAAAATATCCACATTTTGCCAACTGACTCTCTTAGTTTTTGTCTATAACCATGTGATATGGCATGCGAAATATGGAGGGGGAAAAGGAAAGTAGTCCAGGCAGAGGATATAGGCAACCCACATTCAAAATTGAAATTCAAACGCGTGGAAGAAAAATACCTTATCGTACTTAAAGTTTCTGAAATTTTCCAATTTTCTGCGCAATTTTCTTAATTTTTCTTCCCGTAAAAACCTTGTAAAAAGTATTAGAAACCTTATAAAAAAGGATGAATGAAGTCGGTAAAGTCGTTCTCAAGTTATAGCCTGACCAAGGGAAATAGGGATTCATTTTTATATATAAAGATTCTTTGTAGTAAGCCTGAGGAAGTCTCAAAATGGAGATGAAACGTCGTTTATGTGAATAAATAGTGACATATTTAATGCTGAATTTTTCGTCGTCTTTTTATTTATTGTAAATAAATTTATATGTTTATTCTGACTACAAATAATAACAACTACACAGCTTAGACATAACCATGAGTTCTTCAAAAGTATTTTTAGTTTTAGTTTTTCATATCGAAAGACAAAATGCTACATAACAGATGTAATGATCGAGAATTAAAAGGTTAATATTGTCTTCACGATTAAACTGATACAAATTTTATAAATATTTAAAAGAGTAGGTGTAGATGTTAAACAATCAGGATATATTTGTATTGGTAGGTTATTGAAGAAAACAATGAAGTTATCTAACAATTTTTAATTAGAACAATTTACTGGAAAGTGAGATACAAATTTAATCGATTAAAAACACTTAACGGCTAATGCCGTTCAAAATTATTTGCATTATCGCTGAAATTAGTGCAGAAACTGAACTGAAAAAATGGCTTTATTCCCTAAGAAGTGAATTATCTTTTTCTGTTACAGACAGTTACATTAGAACAAATGTTGATTAAATAGAAAATTATAAATGTAATTCTATAAAATTCATGAATATTTAATGTATTTATATTAAAAACAAAATGTGATGGTTGGTCTGACTATATCTCCAAGAATACAGGATATTAATAACGGCCATATTAGTCAGAATTATGGGAAGCAATATTTATTAACCACAACATATAACACAACTTTACGTTCCTACTATTGGAACTCTTCAGATGTGAACAATCTATAAATAATAATGAGTATAATTAAATTAATAACATAATTTAAATAATAATATGCTTACATCATACATAAGATAAGTTGAGCTGACACACCAAAAGAGAAACTAAAAAAAGTTATAATTAACACAAATAACAATCAATTTATAAATGAAACACCAACTGTCGTCAAGGCTTGTTGGAGATCTATCTTTCACAGGGTGGGAAACCTCTGATGGATTATGCCGACTGGAAAGGTTTTATTTTTGAGAAAAATTCCTATATCCCTATAACTGTATTATTTTAGAAATATTCATATTTGAATTACATTTTTTAAAATTTTTAAACAATCAAATTAAATTAAAGTCGAAAATCATAAATTTTGTTTAGCTTGATTCCATCATTTTTAAAATTTAAAGAGGAAGAGTGTGAATTTATATGTAACATTTCACTAATTTATCCAGGAAAAAATGTTTCTAAACAGACCAGTCAAAGATGTGGTTATTTAAATATGAATGTTTAGATACTACTGGGCCTTTATTAAACTTTATATTACTTTTATGTTAGCTTATTCTGGTCCTTAACGCTCTTTTAATTCGGCCAATGTAGCAATAGTGACAGTCTAAACAATTTATCTTGTAGACGATTTTATGTTATTCATATTTTTTAAGTTTGTCTTTAATATTGCAAACAAAGATTAATGGGTTTGTAGTCTTAAATTTGATAATCTGCTGATCTGTTTGTTTAATTAACACAGGTGAATGAAACAATAATTTTAATTTACTGTTTTACAGGCTGTGAAGTTTTCGTATACAGTCTTCACGCTTCTAAGTCAATTCAACGAGGCTGGAAAGTAAACCTGAGATTTGCAGTAGACTATCTAGTATAGTTTCAGGATGTGAACATTCTTATGTCTAATTTAATAGTGAATAGAGATATTAGTTTTAAACATATTTATGAAGTAATTTTCAATCACAATAATTATTCTTATAGCTAAAGTCAATTGCGTCACATTTATCATGGAAGAAGCTTTTCCTTTTCACCAGAAACTGTTGCACGAATATATTAAAGTAAATCCATTTTGAAACATTTTTCTGTAACATTATTGACAGATAAATAAAATAATTTATGAATGTGATCCTGGAAAAAAATCATAAATCTCAAGAATTTTTAAAAAACATTACAGTAATTACAGAATTACTAATTACTTTAATATTAAGACATTTTTGCTGCAAAATTAGTGCACATTAATTTGGACTAACAATTTCATTCATTCAAATTTACTTATTATATTTACTGAAACAATTACAATAAATATGTATACATAATTTCTCAGAAGGCTCTACAAACATCGAGTGGTCGGCCATGTACAAAGCCCCTACTCTGTCTCTGAATATATAATTTATTAATTGTAAATTGTTAACCATGTTGCTCTTCTGCTAGCTTGACGGTAAGGAAGTCGCAGGTATTGGATTCGTAGGTATAAACGCTGGACGATTTTCTCTGTATTGCGTAAGTCTGAATTAACTTTTTTTACTACTCTTTACACATTGTATTGGACTCGCTTCTCAGACATACTTTCACATATCACTTTTACAGAATAACCAGCACGGATCTCTCTGCCTTAAGAAGGCTGAATCACTTTTTACGAATTAGTTGTTTCTTCATAAGGTGACATCCAAAACTTGTGGATCTTAATCACGTAATCAGTCTTTAATTAATGCCTGAGAACGATTGGGACGGCGAAAGATCCATCATCTGGAAATCATCCCGTACTCAAATCCCCTTGCCACGCTAACTGTTATACAGTATAAAAGAATGGAATTAATATTATTCAATTACTGCACTTATCGTTTTTACAGTCGTACGGTACAATCTGAAACTGAAGAATCATTTAGTGAGCGGTAAAGGCTGCGTAAATAAAGGCGTATTGTTGAAATCGACGTTCTGAAGAGAACAAACATTGAGTGTTCAAAACAGGGTATTTAATCAACTTTATCTCAATCAACCTGAATATGAAAGCATATTATTGATACACATTTATATACTAGACTGGTCTTTAAAACTGTTGTTATAAATGACTTACAAGCTCTAATCCTTTTGGCTTCTATGTGAGTTTATTTAACAATACAATGTCTAATGATTTTACTCTAATTACTTGTTCAATTTTATAGCGGAGTCTGAAGACCCTACCAAGCCAATGTTAAAATAGGTACCTTTCCCTCGGAATCCGTTACAGATGCAGCACTGAAGTTTTCACTGCTTATTTGTAACCTTATGTGTCACCTGCGGAATTAAAATAAATTATTTGAATTATTAGTTATGGACAAAATTATATCAAATACCATAAAAACAGATTTTGTTAAATAAATTTACAATCAAAATTCTAAATCATTTGTGCTGCTAGCCCACGGGTACCGTAACGTCAAAAATAATCTGTTATCAGTGCTTTCCCTTCATTTTTCTTTAAAATGCGTGACATTGTAGAGATTTGGGATTTTGGTGAAGAATTTATACGGAAGCGTTCTGCGGGACTGAGTGTTATGTCCGCGGCGGAAGAAAACCACTGAATCTTTTATGATCCTTCCGGAATGTAGTATAACTTCGGGTTCTTAGTTTCATAAAATAAAAAGTGTTAAATACTTTACAAAATGCTTATATATTTGAAATATTTAAACACAAAAATATTCTTGAGCTATTTGTATGAAAAGTGAAAGCTTATGAGAGAGATTTTTGGAGAATTTTTCCCATATGTACCAATATTTAATAGACAGGAACATACACATTTCATACCTTCACAACATTTTGGAAAAATGTAATATATTCATTTAGAAGTTCTGGTCAGAGCATTTCTATGACAATAACCTTGCAGGAATGGTATAATTTTGTATTAATGCCTCGTCCAAATTGGCCGGAGAATGATAAAAGCTAGAATGCTGTGTAGTGGAACTAATGAAATTAGTTTCAAATGAAAACGTTTTCAATTGTACCACTAAAAGAAATGTGAGAAGTATTCTAGAACCAATGCTGAAAATAAATTAAATGAGAATACGTTACAACACTATTGCTGTTCGACGAAATTAATAGTTATACGTAATGTCCTGGCATAACAACTTGCCTTGCGCGATGAATAATAGAATACTATATTACGAGTAAGAAGAAAATGAATAAATGGTCAATTTTTTACACGATAAAAAATAAGGATAACATTGGTCCTTTTACGTAATTTATCCTATTATATACGATCAAGTAATTTTTTATATAAATGAAATACTCGAATATGCAATTTGTACGCACTAAAGTAATTGCAAGTGTAAAAGAAATCTCTCATAAATTTACTTAAATATTATAATTATAAGCGAATATAAAATTTATATAATTCTTGAGGAAAGAAGTAGTTCGTGTAAGAAATTATTATTTCATTTAATAATTTTTAAGCATGTGATACTGGCACTGTATATATTTTTATATTGGTTACATTACAGAATTTATAAAATAGATATTTCATTTGTATTGACTAGATAAAAATTATGATTTTGTATTGTTGTAAGAACTATTAATTTATACAACTTTTAAAATATATAAGACATTATAACGTGTCCTGGATTGAACTAAGTGGAACACTAAAAATTACATTTTTTATGTAGCAGTAAATACGAAGACAGTTACTTGGAATATTCCCCACCAGAATTACAAACCATTGTCCATTGTCAGAAACTCCTAAACATATATTTTTAGATACATATAATGTGAAATTTTTAATTATTTTACCGGAAGAATAAGCCGTTAATGTAATTACCACTTTGTTTGTCTTTTATGTTTCCAGGCAATGACCTAGTTTACTGATTTTTGTAATTAATTCTTGGTAAAATAATTTGTGTTGTAATCAATGGGCTGGCAGTATTGTTAAAGAGTGCGGCAATTTATTATCTGTATGACAGAAAATTAAATGACGGTCAAATATAAAAGAGAAAACACAATAATAAATCTGAAACAATGAGTAAATATTTTAGAAAAATAATTTAACTCAAAATAAAATTGGATTTATTCATGAATAAAATAACTTTATTATTTAAATAAAATGAAAATAATTTTCCTATTAGTGAAAAATTTTATTTTCTTAAGCCAAATACACGATTTGTCCATTTTTAATCACCGCAGTGAAACAACCTCAACAAATATTTACATGCAAACTAACAAGGTCCCCGGCGAAATTAGGGTACTTATTTGTATATGCCCAGTACCGTATTTACTTAGACACTAATGTAATTCAAGCGGTTTGGAGCGCGTTGACATGCCTCCCTATACCCTGGTTCTGAGAAAGATTTTAGAAAGTATTAGTAACAGAGATACTCGTTACGATTCTAATATACCAATTTTTTTTTCAATTTATACTCTTCATTACGGATATTTGTCACTGTGACGTCACCACTCATTCCGCTACAATATCCAGCCATTTAGATTAAGATGAATAACCTCTAACTTCAAAATTGTGTTTCTAACAACTTTCCAATTTTATTAAGATGTCAAAATCATACAGTAAGAAATACAACATAAAATTTAAACTTAAATTCAAAATTATCACTGATGCAGTTGACAAATTTATATTAAAATATAATTATTAAAACTCTTAGCTTTGGTTTTATAAATTTGTCTTAGGTAAATGAAATTTGAAACCAACCGTAGTTACATGAAATGGAGAAAAAATTAAGAACTAAAGAAAATCTTTTGTATTTATTATCATCATCCTTCCATGAGTTCGTATTTTGGTTTTAAATATTAAGTTTCAGTTCATAAAATAGATTAATTTATAGAAATGTGTAATTTATAAAAGTAGAAGCAACACTGACTAACTACTTTGAATTAAAGTATACTCCCTTTTGTATTCTCTGCAACGTGGTTTCTTTGTCAGTACTACTTTGAACTCAATTACTCTGTTAATTTTTTGTTATTTTTTAAATTTATTGGTAAACTTTTCTGTACAATATAGTTATGATGATATATACTTTGATACAGTCGCCTGACATATGAGATGGGGAAACTGCTCAATAGCACGCCGCGGCATATGATATTGTTTACAGAGATAGTTGTACAGAATGTATTTTAATGGAAAACAAATTTCAGGAGATTCGTTTAATATGAATATGAATTTACATTGATGATTATTGTAAGTTGGCGCTTCACTCCGTCAGAAAGTCTGTTGGACGTTTGCGTTTGAGTCTTCTTAGAGGTTTTGGTCGTGGAACGTTATGTGCAGTGTCTCGTGTTAAAAGGTTGCTGTGACACGTCATTGAATTGTGAAGCCTGTGATAATTGAGCAGTAGGAATATCGAGGTCTTGATGGATGATGCTGTTCATCAGGCAATAATCCTTAGTATTCTATTCTGGACTGTCTGTATTTTTTTAATTTGTTATGCAACTGCTGAAACTCATATTCCACAACCAAATAATCATATTGTCATGTAAACAAGTCTCTTTAATATTATTGGAAGCCTTGAATTGCCTGTTAACAAAGATTTCAGTTGTTTCTTCCAGAGCATTACTTTTAGAACCACTGTTGAGATATGTGGAGCCAATGTTGATATTGCGTCGAGTACAAGGCCCAAGTATTGTACTTTTGTAGATTGGGGTATATTTTCACCAAATAGGGTAATTAGGTTAATGGAGACGTTCCTTTTATATGTAAATTTAACAACTTCAGACTTATGAAGTGGAACTTCATATGCCACTTTGTACACCAGTTTTCGACGAGGTACGCGTATTATTTCATTTTTAATGCAGCTTCTTGGCATGAACCCGTAACTAGGATTGCAACATCGTCTGAAAACTGAGCCACCTTTACATCAGCTGACACCGAAAAGTGTGACGAGTCAATTAAATATAATGTATGGGCCTATGATGCTACCTTGGGGAACACCAGGAATAATATATATAACTAAAGTCAAATGCGTCACATTTATTATGGAAGAAGCTGTTTCTTTACACCAGAAACTGTTGCACGAATATATTAAAGTAAATCCATTTGAAACATTTTTTCTGTATCATTATTGACAGGTAACTAAAACAATATATGAATGTGATCCTGGAAGAAAATCAAAAATCTCAAGAATTTTTAAAAAACATAACACGCAACTTATTTACAGAATTACTAATTACTTTAATATTAAGACATTTTTGCTGCATAATTAGTGCACATTAATTTGAACAAACAATTTCATTAATTCAAATTTACTTATTATATTTACTGAAACAATTACAATAAATATGTATTCATATTATCTCAGAAGGCTCTACAAACATCCAGTGGTCGGCCATGTACAAAGCCCCTACTCTACCTCTGAATATATAATTTATTAATTGTAAATTGTTAACCGTGTTGCGCTTCTGCTAGCTTGATGGTAAGGAAGTGGCAGGTATTGGATTCGTAAGTATAAACGCTGGACGATTTTCTGTGTATTGCGTAAGTCTGATTTGACTTTTTTTTCTACACTTTACACATTGTCACGGACTCGCTTCTCAGACATATTTTCACATATCACTTTTACAGAATAACCAGCACGGATCTCTCTGCCTTAAGAAGGCTGAATCACTTTTTACGAATGGTTGTTTCTTCATAAGGTGACACCCAGAAACCTGTGGATCTTCATCATCTAATCAGTCTTTAATTGATGCCTGAGGAAGTCTCAAAATGGAAATGAAATGTTGCTTTTGTGAATGAATAGTGTTATATTTAATGCTGACTTTTTGGCCGCTTTTGTATAAATTGCAAACTATTAAAATTTGTTTCAGTAGCACAATCGCATTGCGGAAAAGTTGAGTCAGTGTAATTTGGCCGTACCCTGTGGCCTTTCTAATTGGTGTTCTGTTGATGGCGTTTTTTACATGAGCTAAGGTAAAGTAAGTAACAAAAGGTTAAAACTGAAGAGGTTCCGTAAGTTTGTTAGTAATATTCTGTTCAAAGGTTGGTCTGGTTGACGGATTTGGGGTAAATTGTTTTTGCAGCATGACGTTGAATAACTCCAACTTTTCTTTTTATTGTGTCGCGTAGCGTAGCGCAGGATTTAATTGGAGGGACTTTGTTGAAGTTCCTGGTAAGTACTTTCTGCAATGTGGTTTCTCTGACGAAGCTGAAGCCAAGCGTTTACGAGGTTTTCCGAAGATATTCACTGAGGACTATCAAATAATAGATGATTTTTTATAAGTATATGTAATTTCTATTATATTTCAATTAAGGTTACGGGGTTCTTTATGTAAAATTTTAGCACTGTAAAATCAATTTCATGTTTTACCATCAAATGGATTACAGATTGTTTTACTACTAGCTTTAGCATTATTTTACTGTTTACAAATTCTTGTTTTTAAATATTTACCAGTGTTGTATGTAAAATTGCTTTAAGTCCACCAGCATCATGTTACAGACTTTAAAATAAATGCAGCCTCACAACTCCGTGAAGATGTGCAACCGCATATTAATGCGAAAGTATTATTTGTGAGCGAGGATGTCTATAATTCTATATTGTGCTAAATACCTCAAGTACATTTTAAGTACTACCGTTCTTGTTGCCAAGAGAAACAACTAAGAACCTAATATTTCCCAATCCTTCAGAGAAAATCCTTTGCGGGAGAGTGGACGTGCTATTTACGTGCTTCGGGATATTACAGGACAGAGCTGCAACCTGGCACACAGGCTGACTCCTATAAACTGGAAAGGAGAGATAAAATTCAGTATTATTCACTAATAATGCAGAATAATAACTGAATAATTAAAAGGTGTCATGCAAATAAATAACAATACTGGCAACTGGAAACAAAATGATTCTACTATAAATTAAATTAATATAGTCTATTAATTGCTTTACATTATTAGCTTTATGAGTCTCGTTATATAGTATAACGAATCGAATATTTCAATTGACCCTTCCTCAAAATTGATTGAAACAAGAAAAATAATATTGTAGATTGAGATTATAAGAAAACGCTAGCGATTATATCAATTTATATAATACGATTCTTAGTAGGACGAAGAATCCATTAAATAACATTCTACAAATAAATTTACACAGAAATTAACTTTAATGGATCAATGACGTATTAAATAATATTTGCTCTACCTTGTTATTAAATTATTATTATTATTAAATAATAACACCACAAAATAAAAAAACTATGTAATATATTTCACAATAATTACATTGTTATGTTTTTTACTGATTGCTGTTTTCATCCACCGTGTCACTTAGATACGCTTATTTATTAGTTCCAAGGATCAAATATTTATTTTATTCCTTTCTGAATTTTTCTGCTCGGACCAACAGTTAATCAGAAATCCTTTTTGACTTTAGACTGAGGTTTACTTGTCACACGTGATCTCTTCCATTACTGCGTAACATGGAGAATTCTATTGGTCTTTGATTACATCCTTTATAATTTATTTCCCTTATTTTAGATATATTCGTTAGCAATAGAGGCTTCGGCTCTGATGAAATTTTATTTGAATATAATTGAAATATATTCCAGTTTACCTAGCCAATTATTTTATCCACCGTACTTAAAAGATTTACCCCTCCTACCAAATACGCTACCATTTTGCAACTCTACACCTCCCTTATTAACGAACTAACACTCCTTAACTTCCCACTAAAAACATCTACTTACATAGACACAGAAATTGACAACCTTAACGCTTCTATACTCTCCTCAGCTGCTGCTGCTCGAATTCTTCTCCCAACCAAAAACTCCCAGTCCTATCCAATTACCAACACACTTAACGACCAACTCCAATAAAAGAATAAAGCCCGTAAAAAATTGTCATACACAAAACACCCAAATGACAAATCCACCTACAACTCTATTTTCAGACAGTTAAATCTTCATCTACTCGATATCAGAGACATAAATTCGCAAGATAATTACAATTGGCGGAAAACAAAAACCTTCTCCGAGATCCCCCACTCAAACACGAAAACCAATGGTTTATTTTCTCCTCCCAAAAAGCTAAGCTATTTGCCAACATCCTCAAATCCCAATTGTTCCCTAACCTAATCACGAACTTTCATCTCAATGACAAGATAAATAACCAACTTCCTGCACTAATACAACTCTCCCCATTGCCTAAACTATTCACCACTTCCCGAATACGCACCATCAACAAACTTCAAATTAAATCATCTCCAGCACACGACCTAATATCGGCACTCCATTTAAAATACCTACCAAAAAAAACTGTTCTTATCACAATAATTTTAATACCTTCCTACGTCCATCCTACTACCCTACCGCCTGGAAGCGAGCGAACACTAACATGATAAACAAACCTAACAAAATAAAACCACTGCCCGAAAGTTACATACCCATCAGATCAGCCTCTTACCAACCCTTTCGAAACTATTAAAAAAATTCTTCCTTCCCCTCCTCTCTAATCAATTATTATTACTTATCCCATCTGCTCAATATGGTTTCAGGCCTAAACATTCATGCTTTCACCTACTGTATTCTGCTACCACCTTAATCAATAATGCTTTCGATAATCGAAATTCCTGAATTGGTGTATTTATTGACGCAGAGAAAGTCTTCTAAAAAGTCCATCATCCATCCCTCTTATCCAAAATAAAAATGAACTAAACGACACACTCATCAGAATCCTTACAAATTATCTTACTAACCGCTCGTACTCCGTCAAAAAGAACTATCATTTCTCCAAAACCTTCCCCATCTCCTCTGGCATCCCACAAGCTAGTGTATTAGCCCCTTTCCTGTTTAACATTTACTCTTACAACATTCCCCGTCTTCCAACCACCAAAACAATATTTTATGCCGATGACAAAGCTATCCTCCACCAAACCTCTTTCTTCACCCCGGTTGTTAGCCCCGTCCAAATATCTCTAGAAAAAACTGGAGGGTCAGCATAAATCCTTCCAAATCTTCAATAGTTCCATTCACCCTCAAAATTAAACATCCCCTTACTCATTCGCTCTATCGTTTTGGTTACCAAATCGCAATAAAAACTCCATCACTTACCTCGGGCTTGTTCTAGACTCCAAACTTTCCTGGAAACACCATGTAATCCACCTTCATCCAAAATTAACACCAAAAAATATTACTCTATCCACTCCTCAACATAAACGCATCAATCTCCATCTCCACCAAAACACTCCTTCACCTCTCCCTAATACGCCCCATTTGGTCATATGTATGCTTCATTTAGGTATCTACTGCAAACTCAAATTCAAATAAAATTAAAACCAAGCAAAACAGAATCCTTAGAATTATTTCCACCTCCCCCTGGTACTTGAGAAACGCGGTAATTCACAATGACATCCTAATTCTACTGATCTCCATCACAATAAAACATGCATATTCTTAATCAAAAGCTCCATAATTCACTCCAATAACACCATAGCCGTCTTCCACAGCAATCCCCCTCCACACAACCGGAGACGCAAACGTAAACTACCAATCGACTATATCCTTCCACTCTCTCAATCCGGTATAACCTAACAATAATTACTCACTCAGCTGGCACCTCATTCTCCGTTCTTCAAACAACTATTCCTTTACTTCTCTTCATATGATTCACCCTCCTACCCTAAACTCTATTAATATTCACCATCAGCACTGAGCCAATCAAATGTTGTCAACTGTAATAACATAATTATGTTCACAGCTCTGTCGATTCTCTCGCTTTTAAATTGATTGTCAATGGACTTTACAATTGTTTTCAACAATCATGTCAATTATTTATTCAGTGAATAAATATCTGTATAACAAGTAATAAAAACTGTACTATCATCAAATAAAAGTTTTCACAGTAAATAATAGGTTGGGAGCGGGATGAGTCAGTGAACGTTTGAAGTTAACTTAATGAGAATAAAATGCAGTCAATGTGTGGTTGAAGTGGGGTGGAAGGAGAAGTCGGGAGAGGGGAAAAGTACAAGTGTCGTTTGAAAGTTGGAAGGAAGAAGTGTTTAAGAACAGAAAGTAAGGCGCTTTAAATAATTTTTAGAAAGCAAAGACAAATATTCACGAAAAATTATAATACTTCAGTTAAAACTTTGCGCTGAGATACTAACATCTTCACCGAGACAGACGGTGCAAAAATTCTCTGTTTTCCACCCGCCCTGTAACCACAACTTCCTTCCTTCATAATTCCCGGAAGGCATCCGTCATATATGGACGAAAAGGTTACAAAAGGAGAGAAGAACGAGAAGCAGGTTAGTTTTAATAAGCGAGATCTCAATTAAACGAATGTTGCCCACACAGTAATTATCCTTGATAAATCTCATACATAAAAATACCCTGAGTTAAACAGTTATTAATTCAACATTTATTTTCCTCTATATTTAACACGTGTGCATTTCTGTTATATATATATTTAAAAGACAACCTCTTCTCCGTCAAATTCCACCACGGCTGCTCAGCTTTACGATGATAGATCGACTCCTAGAAATAGCATATAATAGGGCGTCAGGTATTTTTACAAAGAAATTCACCAAAATTTAAATAGTTAATAAACTATTTAACTAGGCAGACACAGGATAATGTGTTTGCTAAACTAGGGCGTGGTCATTCCACAATTAAAAGTTTTAAGCACTCATACACACTCGCCGGAACCTAATTCGAGATACTCGTCGACAAAAATGAACTTCGTTCGGGTTCCACATTTACACGGGCCTAACCCTGCTAAGCATCGGTGTCTTGTTTGTTAGCCAAGTACTGATCACGTGGTCGAAATTTTCGCGGCCTCCCTGAACGCGACCTTTATTCCTAGTCTTATATCGCCGACGAACTTTAACTTTAACTCAAGCTTTTGGCTTACACCATCTTTCCGCAATTGTCATGTGATACACTCTAAGCCAATCATATTATTAGGCTTAACTCTCACAGGCCCTTGGAACCACGGAAAGAAGTCACGTGTACGCCTTGTTGTTACACTTCTTCCCGCGGGCTCTTCCGTAATCAACAACGTCACAAACCACAACAATGTAGGTTTGTCGTTCGTGATGTCGATTTTTCCATCCTCGGGCCGAGGCTGTAACTAACATGTTACTATATATGTATATATAAATATAAATTACAAATTTACTATTAAATTTTGTCATATAATACTTTTAAAATATCTCTTTACACAATATTCATCGTAGGTAACTGACGAATTTTTCTATGGACATTCCCTAAGGGAACACATATTTCTTTACGTGAATGCTTTCAGAATAGTTTAAAAACTATCAAGTTGACGTAACAAAGGCTTGCATAAAACTAGGTTCCAGCGTACCCCCACTACAACACGTGGCCAGTGGACTACAAAATTTTTCTCTTGAATTAAGTACTGTCACTAACTGCATAAAAATACTAAGATAAACTTCGCTTCCATTAACAAAATACAGTATCACCGTTGAACAATGATAATAAAATCTATATATATTTAAGGTTAACCTTTGGACATAGTGTTTTGAATTAGGCATTACCATAACTGAGAGACTACACGAGATCACAAAGGAAAAAATACAGATAAGATCAGAGCAGTTCCGCAGTTCGACCGTACGAGAGTAAGCAGAAAGATTATTCTAGCCGCTTTAAGCAAAATTCTGTAATACGATCACTGCTTAGGTAAGCGTCTGTTCGCTTACAGAGGCCACCTATAAATAACTTGTTGCGCTAAAGCGACTGTGCACAAAAGTTCCGCAGTTGACAAAAACCAAACCTCGTATTTAAAAACACGATGTACATGAAAAATAAACCAAACCTGTCAAAACCAGGTCTCGTATGTTTGTGAGTAATTAAAACAGAAATGCGTTCCATACTTGAAAAGTATATAAAAGTTTACGCTTAAAGGTTTCGTCGGTCCAAATGGAAGAACAAAAAACTTGATCATTTTATTTAGACCCTTAATTAATATTTTGACAATTTAACGCCATTCTTATACAGAAAATTAGCAAATAATGTTAAAATGAATAATAATAAATGACAGAACGTATGAATATATGTATTTTATTACATTCATGAAATCAAGAAATAAAATAGAAAAATTAAACATAAATAGTAGGTATTTTCATTTTTCATGTATTACTTCTAAGTAAATTACATAAGTTTTAATAATACTTGCTCTATTCTGTAACAGTTTCGTATATTCATCATATCTTTATGAGTTTTCCGCGACAAGTTGGTTTAGTTAGTTGTAAATAAATTTGCTTGTGATTTTCCTATTTATCTCTTATAACAACTAATATATACAAATAACAAGTACCCACAGTAACTTTCTTTCTGGCTTTCATCTAAAGATATCCAATATTGCAACATTCAATTCATCTACTTTGAATAAATACTGTTTATTTAGCGTAAAATTTAGTATATATAACGGATATTTACAATTATCACTTACAAACTTTTCACTGCAAACAATAGGAACGATTCTTCTTATTTCCCATTTAAAAAACTCCACTCCGTCTTATAAACATTTTGCAGAAGTATATATTTTATTATAAACTCGGCCACATGGTGCTGGAAGAAAAGAAAGTACAAAAGTATGATAACAGCATAAAGGATAGCTTTCACTAAAGAGAAACATTTATTTACATCTAATACAAGTTTTCAGAATAAGAAATCTATTTTAAGCGTGTTTGCTTGGAGCGTGTCGCTGTATGACAGAGGAACGTGGAAAATCGGCAGCGCAGAACATAAAATAATGGAAATTAGGTGAGACAGAATAAAATCAGAAGGGCGAATAGAGCCAAATTCAGAAAGTCTTGAATATAATTGGCTAGGAGCAAACATTGTGGAAGGAGGTATACGTTAATATTGAGGAAGGACTCGTTAAATTAGTTTTAAAGAAAAGTGTATTGGGTAAGAGAGAAGAAGAAGATCAAGAATGGTATAGGCAAATTACGCTGGATATCATCTGTAGTAGATCTTTTTATCTTTGGTTAACAGGATACATGAGGGTGATCCTGAAACAGATAACTCCCCTTTAATAGCATAGGAAATAAATTGAGAAGAGGGGTTGCGTAAAAAGTAGAGCAAGTTAGCTAAGGGCTGACTAGGGTCCCCGGGCTGTAGTTTAAAGATACTACCTGGTAATGATGCACGGAAAACCCTAGAAAATTAGCATCAGGTAGGGCGGGCATTGTGTACTTTTCTCACGCCCTTCGGAATGACGGGAGACGTGTTTGCTGTGAGTTCGCAGCATTCTCTTCTCTGTGTCTGTACCAGTTTTAGGAGGCAGTTGGCCGACTGATCCAATGGGATCAGGGGACAACTCTTGCCTCATTCCCAACCTTCGACCCCAGTACATATACCTCCCAAAATAGGTGAAGGTGTTTCGGAATGTGAGAACTTTGATGAAAAACCCAGAGGGAATACGAGCCATGTGAGAACTTTATGAAAAACCCAGAGGGAATACGAGTCATTCCCGACATTTTTATGTGAGCCCCGAAGATCACTCTGGGGAGGAATGCCTGCAAGAGAAAATTCCCACAGGCACTCACTACCAGCCAAGGGTTGTTGCGGGGAGATCTGCTGGAAACCAATCTGTGGACTGACTACCAAAACTAATGTAGGGAAGTATACGACTGGTAATCCTTGTTAGCCTTCTATGAAAGTCAAATTTTGTTCGTATACATTTTGAATGTAGCTTGATAATCGGTGTTCCATATTAAAAGATAGTATTCGGTTTATAGTAAAAAGTTCTAGATTTGATAAAAAATTAATTTGATCAGAGACCGAGTATTATCCTGGTGTACGTGTAGGAAATAGTCCTTGCGTTATTTAACAACATTATCAACCCGATAACTAATTACTTCTATCAAAAAACCAAGTTAAAAAATTATAGAACGTATTGCTTTACATCTTTATAATTGACGTATTATAGTTTAGATAATTGTATATAAAACACTTTCTTCTAAGATTCCCAATTTTGTACCAGATTAATTTACACTTCACAGATAAAATATAAATAATATTATTATAGTATGTGATAACAACAAGAAAAATTACAACGCAGTATGGACGAGTGTGAAAATACTAATTTTATAAATATTATTCTCATTGCCGGAATATTTAAGTAGGTCCACTAATAGTAAACGTTATTTTGATTATTTTATTTTGCCATATGCAGTGTTGTATAATTTGGTATTTATCCTATTTTTCTCTTTGAAATCCATCGTTCGATCTGTAAATATAATTATTATCACTACTTATTTTCATGAGTGCCTTTTTCTTTGCTAGTGTTTGATTAACATGAGATTATTAATTTGAGCAACTATATAGTATTCTTAATTACGTCTGACGTTTTGAGTTTTAGCATACTCACATTTAATTGCACATTATTTAATAATAATATTTTATTACTTTTCTACGTAAATACTTTTTTAACGTTTGATTACGTCGAGATTTCTTATGTCTAGAATGAAGAAATGTAATTCTTCCTTATAAATTACTAAATAAATTCACCAATACTTATGTATTCGATTCCATGTTTTTTTATTGGAGCTAAATAATTGTAAGATATAAAGGGGAACAATTTAGCGATTGAAACAGTCTGTGGTGCTCACTTACAATTACTGTAGAATATATAAATATATTCAATTGGTAACCAGATCATCATTTTTTTAAAACAATTCCAGGAAATTGTAATATTTCAAACATAAGACTTGGTATGTTCATGTTTGTTTCTGTATATTTTGTACCTTTCTTGTAGTTTGTGTATTTCATTAATATTAATGATTATAGGTTAGGATGGCAAAGACAAATATAACATTAGTAATTTGCTGTAATGGGGTATTTCATTTCTTGAAATGACGACTAATGGTGTTAAAAATATGACCAAATTTACTAATTATTTTGCGATATACTCGTATAATAAACTTTTCATTATGATGAAAATTAGTGATGAAGATTCAAAGAAAAGTCAACATTGAAAACTAGCAAATAATAGAACATAATTACATGAGTACTGAATTATCCTTTTGATGTCGCATGATTATATTTAATCATGTATGTATAAACTATCTAGTGGGTCATTATTCCCACGCTACAGATAAATTATTCCCAAAACCTTTTCTGAATTTCGAATTCAGGTTGACATCAATTAAAAGAACAAAAAGTTTTTTCCTAAAATGTTCTACTTGTTCCTTAGGTCTTCTCTACTGCTAAGTAATTAACACTAATAATAGAGACCGTGTACAGTAGAGATCTGAGGGATCCCACTGTAATTAGGAAATTTCCCCTTAAGTCGCTCAGAGATTAAATATGCAGCATGCGTAGGACCTAGTGTGAAGGAACCGTGTAGCTACACCGGCACTGGTACTTTCACCATGAAGCGACTAATTCAACGACTTTTGGATGTTGGAGAAAAATATTTCGCATTAAATATAATAATCATGAGATATACGGGCATGTGGCCAGAAACCAGGGCAGGTCAGTGGGGTATTCAATATGCGCAAATTAGTTTGTCAACGATGAATTGTGTTACACCATGTAATTTTTATTTTACGTTGATATGTATAGACATTATTCTATAAAGTATTCTAATAGGTTACCATGGAGAGTTACATCAGACCATTCTAAGTACTAAAGAAACAGAAACTATTCTTTTCCTGTTCATATAAAAAAACTTTTGTGGTAAAGACTATATTAAAATAAGAAATACAAAATTAAAATATAGTTTCTAATTTACATGTTGAAATGCAGGTAGGTTAATCGATATAATTAGTAGATAGGTTTTCTGTGTCTGTACCTGAGAGGCATAGGACGTGGGTAGGTGAGGGTTGACGGGCAGTGAACTGGTTATTGGAGGATACATGAGGATGTGGTCTGCTGGCATGATCAGGGGGAAGTATGAGGTCGATTGGGAGTTTTCTTTTGAGGTGACGGAAGCGTGGAAATGGAGGAGGATTGTCATGGTATCGCTGGATCATGGGGTTTGGGTGGTTGAGGGCGCTTTTGATTAGGGAGATTATAAATTTGGAGATTACGAAGTTTACTTTGGGAAATTTGATGCTTTGGTGAATGACGGAATTTCTAAGGTGCCTGGGAGAGTTTCAGAAACTATTATATGTGAAGGTAGCGTAGAATCCTGTTTACTAATTACTTACGTCGAGTGAGTATATAACTGATTGCGAAAATAGACGCCGTTCCATGTAGTAAAATTTGGTATAGAAAAATTATTACTCGACATACAGTTAATTGCATTTGGTTCATAGAACTATAGCATTTCTATAATTAATATTTATGTAATTTGAGGTACATTTAAAATTACTTTAAATTTGAATAAAAATAAAGAACATAATTGACTCTCTTTATTTTGTAATCTCTATTTAAATAGAATAGAAACGTTTGAATTGTAGTGCTACAGAAGAATTCTGAAAATTAGAAAGTTTTAAGCACAGTAGGGTAAAACAGAAAAATTTGGAGAACTTTGACCAAGAGAACGTTTAGAGACATGAGGGTCTTGTAAAATTAACATTAGAGGAAACAGTGTTATATGAAGAGGGAGGCCAGGTATGTAATTACTAAGCAGATTAGTAAGCTATTTAGGAATGTAAAGTCTTGCTCAGTATGTTAGCGTGGAGGGTTGTATCAGACCAGTCTTAGGGCCAGTCTTAGGACGACATTTTGAATTTGATAAATATGTTCTTTTTACTATATAATTAGATCTGGAAGAATCTAGGGAATTTTAATCAGCTGAAAATGTATTAATATAAGATTACACAATTTACTCATCTTCACGTTTGAATATCGTATATATAACTAATTACATTACAATTCACAATTAATTATTGGATTCATTACCATAGATTAAGATAATTCTTTGTAGCGTTGTAATTCTCAAACATGAAGAGGACCAAAGACTAAATTCACTTTTATTTATGAAATTTTATATACTTTTATTATGAAAGCATTAGTAACATATCTATGCAAATATAATATAAGATGAAACTTATTGTCATCTAATTTATAATCTCAATTTTGAGACCTTTCTTCAAGCACAAAGTATCAAGATTTTTATTTCCCTGAAAATAAATATATAATCATTATACTCTGAAATTATTCAGGGCAATTCCACAAATAGCTAACAATACCTATAACTAATGGCTAATTACTGTCATTGAATCAACAAGATCGCGTCCGCACACGGTACGGTAATGCTGATTGATGGGGGTGACCTATGCTTTTATTAATAGCACAATTTGAGTTTAAACAACTTGGTATTATTAGTATAAACTATACGGTTACGAGTTACAGCAATTATTAACTTTCAATTCTCCTTATACTTCATGTTATTTGAGCCCTATACGAAGTTGGACTTAACTTTGAAACAGGAATTTGTCAGCTGAAGGATTTTCACGCAATTCCGTTATAAAGAAGGTCCATAAATACTCTAAACGTCAAAAATGCTATTAAAGGAGAGTTTTCTGTGTCAGAATCACCCTCATGTAGGCTGTTAACCAAAAAAAACCTCAAACCTGTAACTTGATTAAAAATAGGAAAAAATAATATTTTGGGTCATATCTTCACTTTAGGCTCCTGATAGTCATTTCAACCACCCAATCCGCATATTTCTCACCATTCTTCTTCCACATTTCCTTGTACTTATTTATGACTTCTCATCGATAAGGCTTAGCAGAACGTTCTCACCACTAAAATCTCGCCCAAGTCTTAACTTACATTTTTAATTTGTTTCTCGTTCAGATGAGCATTTCTTCTAGTTATTCTGAACTTAAAACAAAAGGGATAGTTTTGCAGCAGCCTGCACTAGTCGCTTTATTTATCGTATGTATTTCGCTTTGACGACCTCCATTATGAATTCTCGCAATTTTTCTGAACCTTTGGTCTTCACAAAATTTTAATTTCCTTTGCTGTTTACAAATTTGAAACACTAGAATAAGTTTACACATAAAAATCATACGCTATTATCATGTAATGTAGACAAGCAAAACTTTATAATCTGAATGCAGTTTCTCAATGTTCTAATCTATGCTGTTATTTATTGTTTTTTTAAGAACCAAATCCAGTCTCATTTGAGATTAAACGTTACTGGAATTTGATTTCAGCTGTATTCATGCATCATTGTGTAAAACAACACAACGTACATACTTATTTCTCTGATTTCAATAAGATAAACTGTAGACCTTTCTTGTGCAGATTCTGTAAGGTCCACGATACTCTTGACGGTAATGCTGTTTTATATAGCCCTGCAGATTCCAGCTTTGAACTCGGAGGACATGGCTGATGTCACTGAAGTTGGAAGCATAATTGTAAACGATTGCGTTATTGTGTTCAAACTGTTTCATATTCGCATATATTACAAGAGGTACGACTCAATGATGAAAGGGATGAAGGAATTTTGTTCACAATACGGCCGAGAGTTTCCATACTTCAAGCCGAACCTGCAGAAGAGTGAAAGGCAGCTTCGTGTGATTACTATGGTGTTGATCACTTTCGTGGGTTCTGTATGTTTCATCTGGGCTGCTCTACCTGTTGTCAGGCCAGGTATGTTGTACAAAATACTATTCAAAAGTTTAGATGTTACGTTTTAATTGCAGTTATTAACAATTCCGCACACACTCCCAGTAATTAACCGCTATATTGTTCACTAGTGTTTGCGGCTGACCCAAGTAGCAGGTATCTTTGCTTGCCCAGAGGATTAGGACAAGACGTGTTCACGACTAATTACACACCTCGCAAAGTTCTGTTGTTTTAACTCCAAATTAATTTATTTAAAATTTTATTCTAAAATATTACGCATTAATGAATTAGAGAAGAAATAATTTCCGTAATTTACTTTTTGTCACTACATTTCACAATAAAACAGTCGAACCAGATTCGATAAAACAATTTAGCTGTCTCTAACGTTTTCGGTCAAAATTGGATATATGTGGGGACCAAGCTGAACTTTTTTATTTAAGGGACCTATGTTGTGGACACCAAGAGGTACCAACGCCAACAAGTTCTCTTTAACGACAACTGGAGGCGCTAGTTAGCCTTGTCATGGCGACGTGTTTGTTTAAAGCTCCTGTTGGACTACACTAAAGCAATAAAAATACAGCAATAATCGTTTGAGGAACTTACAGATGTGATCATAATGTATGGCGCAGCAGGATGTAGTGCCCGAAAGAGCTAAAAGTTTGTACAGAGAAAAAATTTCCCAGTAGGCATCACCAAAATTGGAAAATGTTTATTTTCACTAAAGAAACGTGCGAGAAAATGAATCGTTGAAGCCACAAAGAACTGTCCAGGACGCTCGACACAGAACTGTTCGGACGCCAGTATTTGAGTTATGTTGGATCAGGTGACAGAATCACTTCCACTAAGAACCTGTCAGCTTTCCCAAGGAAGGATTCAGTGTAAAGTATACTGAAGGAGCAGGAGTTACATCCATATCATAGACAGCGGGTGTAATTAGTGGGGTCAGCTGATTATGAGCCGAGAGTCCAGTTCTGTCAATGGATGATCCAGCGCTGTACTGAAGTATCACACGTCCAACAGTTGTACGGTTCACGGATGAGGCCTTTTTTACCCGTCATGGTGAATCCAGGCTCGTGGGTAGTCGCCAACAACGATTTTCCATCAACATGTGGACCATTTAATAGGACCGCATCTTCTGCCACCCTGTTTGAATGGTCCATGTTACCTGCAAAAATTGTTTAAAATTAAGTTTGCCTTTCGCCTCGACTCCCGTATATCAAAAGTTTCACCTTTGTATCCACTATCATACATCCAATTTTGCCTCAAAGGTTGAAGACATTCTGACAGCGTTGTTTGGAGACAGCCGTGACAGAACTTGCAGTGATATATAATTGACACCACCATCTGGAGAAGACGTGATGGTGGGCGTTGTATATGTTCGATTTTAAATTAAACATCCAAACTAATTTCGATTAATCTTCTTAACCTGATTATATAGAAATATGATGTTCTTGAGCAATACAATCGAAAATTGCCTGGTGACTAACTGGTGGCTGCTCCAAAACCTGATTAGCTTCAGGAAGGACGGCTAGACGGGTTTTCTAAAAAGCCAGGGCTTTGTTTAAGTTTCATCGATGTTAAAATTAAAATTCAGAAAGCACAACTTATTAAGAGCCATGTTAGTGAGCAAACAAAAAAAAATTTTCTACAGTGAATTTGAGGATACAATCTTGAATAAAAACTGGGATGTAATACAACCTTTAATTAAAAGAAATATTCAAACTGGAATGTACTCTAAGTAACAAGCCAAATAAAAAAAGCACATATATTGGCGAAAAGCGCCATCCGTAATGGTAAAACCCGTAAACAATTTTATCATTCGCTTGTGAAAGACAGTAGGAAAAATATTGTCACTAAATTTCATTTTCTCTGCACATTCAGGGCCTTGACCTACCATGTCGACTGCGGACTGTCATCTTACAAGACAAATTCCGGATTTGGAGTAATAGGTGGTCAGTGTATTGATTCTCCAGCAGTCTTAATCCCAGTCACTTTGATAGAATAATCACTCATAAACCAAATAGTATTTTATTATTACTTTGAAAATTACTGCAACACAATGTTTAATTAAAATAAGTCATATTGCTAACTTTACATAATTAAAGGCGACAAATTATTGTGTGTCAAATATAACAAAGATGACTAATGTTTGATCTTGTTCTCATCAAACTTGGATCAACATAGAAACACGTCTTGAGTTCAAATTAAAGCTCTTTAAACTTTCGACCATATTTAAAGATCTGTAAGAATAATCCTACCTTTTTTAAATCTTTTAAAAAACGTCTAAAATTATATTTAACCTCTTTACATTCTGACTTAAAGGAGTTTAAAGTGTTACGTTGTGCCATGGATCTCCATCACTATTGTTGGACTTCATGTTTGATTCTATGGCTATGTCTTGATACTATTGTGGAAGAAAACTTGAAGGCATAAAAATATTCCGAAACGTTGTTAATAATTAAATTTAAAGAATAAGTTCTGTATTAATTATTCAACTCTTTACATTCTGAATGGTGGAGAACTATTTTATTATCCATACTGAATGTTTGCACCGAATTTAATTTTCGATCGTTCTAACAGTATTCCTAATCGATCCATTTTTTCCGAAGTCCTATTATAAATTTTCATTACGCAAATACGTAGATATCTTCATGACGAAGTATCTCATTAATGGTAACTTATATTAGTTAGAGAAGTTGGCTTCAGCAGAAGTGTGAGGTGTTTTATATTTATCAACGAATGCATGGTCCACGTCCTTAAATAATTAGTGTTTTGAAAGTCTATCTAGAATCTCTAGAATCATAAGAATATTAATAATTGATAACTTTGACAAAAAAGCATCTAACTGGCAGTGGCGACTGGTGCATATGTGTTCATGTATTACAGAAAATGAATTAATTTAGAAGGAATTATTTGGTTTGTAATTTTAAGAAACTAAAATAATAGTATTTTAAGAGTGTGAATTTCTGCTTCAATTTCGAAGGCTTTAAATTGTCCACCTTCCAGCACGCTCCCTCTCCTATATATATTGGCTACATTCTTTATAGCACGAGAACCTAGCCTGGAATGAGAAATACGCATGCGCATTATTACCGTTTCACACCCCTGCTCGCCTAAGATCCAGCAATAATATGAGCTACCATACGCACAGCGCTGTCAGAGCGAGTGTGCTGACACAGCTGTAGGCAGTTTCATCAGGATAAAATTTTTAATTTTTTTGAAGAACTAATTTAAATATTACTTTTTATGCACTTCTAGTTGTTTATTTTGTTTACTCAAAGTTTATTAAAAATAAAAATGTTTAAGAAATGGCATTTCGAAAACTTTCATAATTCTGAGAAAATTACTGTACTATCCGCATACAACATTCCCATAATATGTGACTTTTTTCCTGAAATTAAGTTTCTTTTATTTCAAATATGTAATAAGTAAAACTACTGTCATGTTAGGATTTTGCGCCAGTAAGGTTGTATAGTTTTACAATTTTAAAAATTCGTTTATATTACACGAAATTACAAATTTAGCATATTATGGGTCGTGAAGCATTAACAACCCTGTAGATGTTGTAGTATTTATAATATCTTTATCTTCCTAAAATTTATATTGTAATGGAAAGTGACTTTTTGTCACTAATAACGCAAAAATAAATTGATGAGTCTGATTTCTGAAACAAATATTTTCAACCTTTTTTATGGAACTGTTATTAATTTTCATTCTTTTTGTTGATTCCACTACACTCGTATCTATAACTATTACAAGCAACTCACTCTTTGTGTGTTGTAATATATATATATATATATATATAAGATTTTTCTGTAACCTATCGAACATTGAAGATTCTAGACCAGTGATGGGTAAACTTTGGCCCGCGGGCCAGATGTGACCCCCTGAAATATTCTATCCGGCCCGCATAGTATTTTTGTTAAAGGAAACAGTTCTCAGCAAGCAGCTACCTACGCATGCAAGTTATGTATGTTGTAGCATGCAATAAGTAAAAGTTGTCTGATGAAAAGTTTGTTAAACACTTCATGATCAAAGCGATATTTTATATCCTAATAAAATAAAACATTTTGAAACAATAAGCTTATTTCGGAAAACAGCAATAGATAAAAATATTAGCACAGTTGGAGTAAAAGATTGAACTTTCAAATTCTGCTCAATATTATGGATGAAACTGTGATATAAATGATACTTCACAGATGCTATTATTTGTAAGATGAGATGAAAAAAATACTTCTGTATTACAGAGGAACTAGATTGCATGAGGTCGTTGAAGGGACCTAGAAGAAGGACAGATATTTTTCATGAATTTATGAACGTAATTTTAACTTTGAAAGTACCTGTAAATTGCATACGTAATATAACAAGAGATGGAACGAGAAATATCCTGGGAAAAATCTAAATTTCTATAGATCTTTATTGAAAAATATAGAGATAAAAATGTTATATTTCTACATTGCTTTATCTATCAATTCGCCCTATGTAAATCGGCTTTGGATATGAAACCTGTGCTTAACGTTATTGTGAAGCTGATTAATCCTATTCAATATCAAGGGTTGGCTAAATGACAATTTCTGGGAGTTACTAAAATCCATTCAGTCTCAGTACTGTGATATATTGTACTGCTCTAAAGTAAGGTGGCTTGGCACTTGACGCGTCTTCAAGCAAGTTTGGCAGCTGAAGGACGAAATAGTGACACTCTGCCTTGACAAACAGGAGTCTCTAGAGTATAAAATTCTGGAAGATACTGCATGACATTCGGACTTTGCATCTTTCACGGAACTTTTTTGCCACAAAATCAAGTCGAATGTCAAGATGCAAAGGAAAAAAAATCAATTTATCGATGTTATTTGGGGCCATCTCAAAGGATTTAAAATACAACGTTTTCTATTTGCGAATAGGTCGCTAAGAATGCCTTGTCTCACTTCTCGAGGTTGAGTTTTATAGTCCCAGGGATGAAGGAAAAGCTTAAGAGTTACTAAAATAGCTTGAGGAGACTTCATGGTGAATTTGAACCAAGATTTGGAGACATCAGTGGCACTGAAAAAGACATTTAAATTTTCAGTATGGATTTTGATGTAAAATGTGAAATAGTTAAACCGGACTTGCAACTTGAAATGGTTGAATTACAATGAAACACTCAACTAAACAGCAGTTTATTAATGTTTCAAAATTAGAGTTATACAAGACTTTGTCGAAATCCACTTTCCAAAATCTTATATCTCATGCCCATAAAGTTACTGTTATGTTTGATTCATCATATATATATATATATATATATATATATGTCAACGGGAATTTTCTACAGTTAAACTTTGATAGAGTTGCCTTAGAGACAGACTGACAGACTGATAGATGAGCATTTAAATTTTCTTCTAATAATAAATCCAACCGAGTTCGAACCAATTTATGAAACTTTTTTAGAAATACAGTCACTGTTTCATTCGTCACATTCTTCTTCATAATCTATCATTTATTAATAGGGTTTAGTATCGCAAAACATGCATCATATTTTCATTTAAAAAACGTCTAAAGTCTTTAAAAAGTTTTCCAATCACTGTTCTCATGAGAATCGTAATATTGCACTCAATTCATTTTTAATTGAAATATACGATATTTTTAGTTACTAATTTTTTTTATTCAAATGAGCTTCATGAATGTGATGCATTTGCTCTGGACGTATTCATTTGCAATCACAGCACTTAAATACGTGCGATTGTAAAAAGATTGGATTTTATACGTGTTAATAATGGAGTAAAAGTTATGTGACTACTACTATTGTTAACGAGGTAGAGCTAAAACCGTTCCTATAAAATAGAGAATGACTTAATTTGACTGTCTTTGCAATGGTAGCTGTTTTGTTTCTCATTCATATCCATACTTATATATATATATATATATATATATATTATAACGTAAATTTACAGCCTCGATACGCTGACCACATGTCACTCCAAACTCGGAATGTGTCATGCAAGATGACAGTCCGCAGTCGACTCGGTAGGCCCAGGCCCCCAATGGGCTGTAGAGGCAAGAAGAAAAAAAAGTTACAACCTCAGCAAAAGCAAAACAAGCCGGGAATGTAGTTTGCAAGTGGCTACTTGTTGGACGATTGGAGCCATACTACCCCGAGACGCAGTGTTGTCGGGGAGATGTATTGTTGCTGGGCTGACTTAAGCGGAATCTCAGAACAATCACTTGGTAGGGCATTGGAGGTGCATAGTCGAGCTTCATGGCTGCGAAGTTTAGCAGCCACGAGCCGTATAAAGGCCAAGGTTAAATCATGAATAAGTGGAATCGAATCCCGCTTCATACAGTCGTCAGTGGATTATTGGAGAGGAAAGTTGTGTTTTGTGGAGTTAAGGATGAATGACCACGTCCTGTTTTATTATCAATTTCCTTCTCAGAATCTTAATTAAAACTCAGAATTAAATCTTTTTGTGTTTTAATGAACAAAAATACCTGGCGCCTTAGCTTAGCAAGATCGGAAACAACGGGTTCTGTTATATATATATATATATATATATATATATATATATATATATATATATATTTGCGAGGGCAGGTGAAAATCTTCTAAAGACACTATCTCAGGGTCCGCACTGGATAGTAGTGTGGGATTCTACCCACTAAAAACACCTCCCTTTCCAACGATGACTGTGTATCTTCCTGTGGGACCGTCGTTAGACATTACTTCACAGGAAGCAGTCGCAGCGTCAAGCTCACTCTGTCTTATTTAAACACTATTAGTTCTCTCTTTGTCGTAATGCCTTAATCTTTGAAGTACTGTAGAGGCATATGCACTTACTTTATTCCAGGTATTAGGTGAGAGCAGCATATTGGGTACCAAATTATCCGGTGTTATTGAGGTTCCAATATCACTTTCTAATGCTCGTCTCCCATACGAAAATCTCGTGCAACTGAAAAACACGTGTTCTGGTGTCTCATTAACTCCACATTCAGGGCATGCAGGTGAATTATCTATGGCAAACCTGTAGAAGTATGCCCTGAAGCAGCCGTGACCGGTCAAGAGTTGAGTAAGATAATAATTCACTTCTCCGTGTTTCCGATCAATCCAGTCTTTAATGGATCTTATTAACCTATGGGTCCATCGGCCTATATATATATATATATATATATATATATGTGTGTGTGTGTGTGTCTGTGTGTGTGTGAGAGAGAGAGGGGAGGAGGGAGAGAGAGCGTATATATATATATATTAACGTAAATGTGGTGGGATTAATTTAGATAACTATTGCACAATTGGGTACATCCCGAAAAATAGAATATTTCATGTTGTGTAGCTAGTTACGATCGAGCATATAGTTTATTATGACCTTTTTCCCTGTTTTACGAGGTGAAGAGTTTAGTGTTCGTGTGCTTACCCGAGGTAGGCGGAAACTTTGTTGCTGTATATAAAGTTCTCCAGCGAAACTACGACGTAACTTTTGCCTCGTGACAAGCTTCACTCAGCCTTGTTGAAACATTCAGTTTTTGTTGCTTAAGTCAATTTCACCTTAAATAGACACTTTGTAAGCTTATTAGTACATTTTTCTTTTGTCGATTATTAATCTATGGATGACATATCTCGATTTTGCGACACTGGAATCGCTTTATACCAATGTTTTGATAAGACGCATTTGTGAGGTTAAAGCCTTCAGATTATTGGAAAGAAACGAACCACAAGCTTGTATTCTAAGTATTATTACTTTACTTTGTTCACATTCGGATCTACTTTGTACGTTTCAGTGATGAATTAATAACAAAAAAATTCATGATAATCTTCTCTCAGACTCATTCTACATACATCCCTAAATACAATCTACATCTCACATTCGTAATTTACCAAGAAATAAATAATGTTTTCATATTTATATAGCTGACTGCCCGGCGATTCAAAGATATTTTATAGATTATTCCAGTACAGTAGTAAATTCCTTGAACCTTAAGAGAGTCTAAAATTATCCAGTACCATACAAAAGATACTGTTTTACTCATCTAGTATTTGTCCCTTGATTGTGAGTAACGTGTTTACAATGTTTACATAATGTTTCTCCACGCTTTTAAAATATATTAACTAGCATAAAATTGATGTTTTACGCAAAATGTATAATTTTGACATCCTTGAACAACTTCAGTTCACCAAAAATATATTAACTGAATTCATACCATTAGAATGGAATAATGTCCACCGGACCGGGACTCGTACCTCAAGTTCAGGGTTGCGGACGAAAATTTTCCATTCTGATTAAGTACATAAATTTTAGTAGCTTCTTGGCTGAGATTCAATTAGAAGCAAGTGTTTTGTCTTTGAATACAAATTTATTAATTTTTTATTGTAACGTTCAATTTCAAGTATTCATTTTAAATTGAGAATTTGAGGCGTTTTAGGAATGTACCTGAACGTGCCGATAAAAATGTGGTTGCCATTTGATACATCGGAAGGAATGGGATTCTGGACGGCTTACGCCTTCTGCTTCGGACTGTTGTCTATATTGACTCCGGTATATGTCCTTCTGCATACCCTTTATATTGGACTCATCGTGATGATATGCGGCCAATTGAAGCTACTCAGCTCACTGCTTAGTTCAATTACACACGAAGACCCTGAAGTTCAGAAGAAACTTAAAAGTTGCATCGATATGCATAATGAGATATTAAGGTACAGCATCCATAATTTATATTAACAACACCATCTTGTTTCATAGAAAGCACTGAATTATTAATTTTATTAAAACAGAGGTTATCAAATTTATACGTGAAAGGAATTGTTTTATAATAATATTTCACCCTGAGAATTGACGAAATATCTCGGGGGATGATCGAAGTTTGCCATTCGACGAAAAGTGAGGATTTAGTAAGTAAGCAAGCAGATAGACAGACAGACATAAGACGCGCAAAGAAAAGAAAGTGCGGAAATATTTTTGGAACTATAATGTGACCTGACACTGGTAACTTTGGCTGCAAGTCATTTCAACTACAATACGGTAATTCTTTAGGGGTGGGGAGTCTTCAGATTCAAGGTTTTGTCCCTGATTATATCCTCGAAAACAAACCATCGACTTTATAGGGGGAGAACTAGGATTATAGAAGAGAGCGAGAATATTAAGAAAGATATAACTATTCTTAGGAAGTGGAAATACTTCAAATAAAGCTCAGTAAAGTATACAACTTTTGTTTTTCAAATTTTCAAGTTTGTGGTTGAACTAACATAGTTGTTGGTTTCGTTTTGTATTTAAAATATAAAAGCCACATCAAGTATTTATTTTATATCCTCAAAGCGAAAAAGTTTTTAATTTAGCTTAGTGCACAATATCCTGACTTCCAGCCTATATATGGACACAATCCTGCAACGGTTCCGTTCTGCTCGACAACGCTCTACCCTCAAAGCAGAGATCCGTTTTGTAAGAATGAATACAAATTTTCTCATATGTGTTTATGAATGGAGATTTTCACACAATTTTCTATTTACAATGCCCCTACATTATCTGACAAATTCAGTTGTTCAATAAACTCTTACAATATCAGTTATAAAGCGGAATAAATTAGGTATGTAATTTTAGTATTTTGACATAATAGTTTAATTAGAAACGGGTGTGATCACATAAAGCCTTATTGACACAATAAAAATCATATATGTAACGCAGTATAAGGTATTTAAAAGAGAAAACAATTCAACTAACGACCACCATTCAAAAATATTAAATATTATTAGTGTTTTAATTGTAATACACTTCGAAAAAATGTCTAGAGGAATTGTGTTTTAATATCAAAACAGTAAAAATGCCAGAAATAATATAAAAATAATATTGTTTTGCCCTGTAGTGGAGTCTATTCTTCTTTTCAAAGACCTCATACAATACGTTAAGCAAACAAACGAATGCAGGCTTCTGTTCTCTTTGCTTCCTCGTGATACGTTCCTTACGTGGCCAAAGTATTTCTTTCGACATGTTATTTTATCCGTATGAGGAGCTATTTATCTGGCGTTCCATTATGAGTTATATAAAAAATCTGAAGATAAAAGTAGGAGCCAGTGAACGAAGAAGGATTGATAAATTGAATAGCATGAGAAAAAGCGCACTGAATGCTTAAAAATGGTTACAGATTGAGAATAGTTAAATGTATATTAATTACTCAAACGTTTATGTTATTTCCAAGTAAACCATTCAGCAGGTCACGTAAATGGCTCATTTTATTCAAGCACAATAAAAATTAACAAATTAAATTGATTTTTTTACTCTCTGTAAGATCCATTTTCATTCCTTTAATTTGGCCCTTGATTACTCCTTGGACAACTAAACTAAGACTATTAATATTCTCAACAGATGTTCATGAAGTAGTGTGCAGTATCAACTTTGGTTATCTCCTTCTGAGAGACTAAACAATGACTAAGATGTTTAAATATAATTAGTGATCTAATTTTATATATTTGTTGCTTGAATTGACTGGCAATTGAATTACTCTGTTTCCTGCGCTAGTTCGTACTAATTTACATTAATTGTTTATTTCGAAAGTATCACGAACTAAAGTAATTCTGATGTTTTAAGGGAATCACACATTTTGACACTTACCTTCTACTTATTCTGTGACGCAACAGTCCAAGGATCTTCCGTCTACGACCACAAGCTTCCCTTCTCCATTTTCTGCATCCCAGTAGCTAACACAGATCTTCTTCCACCCCTGTCCGACATCTTATTCAGGGTCGACCTCGTCCTCTAGTCACATACCCTCCTACTAAAACTTTATGGTAGTTATAGGTGATTTAATTTATAAAAGTTAAAGCGTAAGCACTTAATGTATCATCTAGGAAGATTAAGTTAATTCGAACGCTAAAAAGGTAGTTTTCCACTGCGTGCATTAATTTTTCCTTTGTATTCACATTTCAGATATGGCAAACAGTTGGAAAACCTTATGAACCCCATCATGTTGGCTCAATTTGGAGGAAGTATGAGCGTGTTATGTCAAACTGGAATCCAAATAACCATGGTATGCGTATAAATTACTGATTGTATTTAAACGAAGGAAAGATGAATATTTTTATTCTAAGATTATTTGGCCTAATAACATTGATCAAGTTGTTGAAATATTTAGTAGATCAACGTATAATAAGGTTTCAAAATAAAATATTTAACCTCATGTAATTTTATTGTAATGCTTTACATTTCATAATGGAATATTTGAAATATTACTTAATGAAAGTAAATTAAATATTAGCGTCTATAATACAGAAAACAATTTTATTTTTTCATACTACATAGTTATTTACAAATTGGTTACCTTGTTATTTAATTTTATTTAATACCTCTTTATAATTGCCATTTATTTACTCGTTAACGTATACTTCTAATGGAGCATTTTATTTTTCTAATATTTGTAAAAGTGAAACTCCTCACTAATATTATTTCTCTCTGAATGTTCACTACTTAATAGACTTTCTGGCACCTAAGAATCATTCCATCTAGTTTGAAACCTCAATTTTAATTCGACTCTGCCTGTATTTTCCTTTCTAAAAGTCGAAGTTTCATTTCTTTATCTTTGATCATTGACGCTGAAATGCTTAAAAGTGAATTGCCACGTTCGTCTTCATTGTGGCTATCCATTAGAAGAGAGGATCTCTACTCGTCTTTCTGTACTTTGTTTCACGTCGAACCGATTGAAAGGCACAGGCTATATACCATTCACCTGGCCGAAGGATCGACGGCATCGCGAACTGAACATCGCATTGTACACAGATAAAGTTTGGTTTTCGGATTACATTGAGCTTGATGAAATCTATTTGCATCATCTGGAAAATTTATTTAGAATATTATTCCATTTAAAATAATATGGAAATTTGTTTCAGAACCCATTGTCAAATGAAAGGACAATAAAGTTTTTGGTATATATAATCATGGTCTTGTCAGATATTTGGATTTACAGTTATTATGGCAATCAACTTTTGCAATACGTAAGTGTGAGTCAAATATGTCTTTGAAATTATAATAAACATGTATATAATTTATTAAATGCTTTTTTCCAGAGCACCAGAATTCATGACGATGCCTACAGCTGTCCTTGGTACGAACTTGAGAACACTTATCAAAAATCTTTCTGCTTAGTCATTCTTCGCGCTCAGCACCCTGTGAAATTAACTATAGGAAAACTCTACACGATTTCGTTGACTACTTTCTCGGATGTAAGTCATCTCTTGTGAACTGGCTAAACTTGCCAAAATATTTCCAAATTGTGACCTGTGAACGTTTGACGAGATATTTACAATTCTACTCAAAGATTAATATTTCGTTTGGCTCATGCATTATTCTGCACTTAGAGAACCGTCGCTCATCTATTTTATTTGAACACGTAATGGAGAATATTTATACAATTAACTTCAGTAAGTTTCGTGGTAAACGAATTCCTTAGGTAATATAGTAACTATTAAATTGCGACAGCCAAAAATTGTTTAATTTCAATTACAACTAGATCTTTGGTTAGGCTTAACATACTTTTTGTTGTTGTTATATTCAGTCTTTATATTGGTCTGATGCAACCCTCCCTTAAAATTTAATCTTCTCAAACCTTTTCATTTCCACATAAATACCAAATGCCACGTCCTCCCTAATCTGCGTAACGTATTATACCCTGTCATTCCTTTTCTGTTCTAACTTTACACACTTTCCTCTAATGCTAATTTTACAAGTCCTAACAGTCTTAAAACGCGGCCTATTTTCTATCCCTTCTCTTCGTCATCGTCCCTCATATTGTTCGCTCTTCCAAATTCTGTTTATAATTTCCTCGTTTGTGATTCTATCCATCCATCTGATTTTGAACATTTCATAAGCTTCTATTTTTTTCCGCCACGCTCAATGCGAACATTTTTAACAACGATTTCCTAAAATTCACACTTATATTACCCATAAAAAAATTCCTATTTTTTCGAAAGCCTTCCTTGTCTGTGCTGTCCTGATCTTAATGTCTATTATGCTTTTACCATCACTAGTTATTACGCTTTCCAAGTAGCAGAATTCCTTAACTCCGTCAAAATATCCCTTTCCAATTTAACATCCTTTGATACTCCACTATTTCCCATACTAACACCATCACCGTGGTTTTATAACTATTAATCCTCATGTAGTACTCTTTCTGCCATTTATTATGTTTTCCAAGTTTTCTTCTGGCTGCCCTAATATTACAATATCATCGGAAAACCTTAGAAACTTTTATTTATTCTCTTGTAGTATGATCTCTTTTCCGTGTTTTTTTTTAACTTTTATCATCGACTGTTGTATGTATAAGTTAAAGGGCAGGGGTGACAGACTGCATCCTTGTTTTACTCCTTTCTTGATTTCTGCTTTCTTTTCATCTCTTCAATTCGAATTACTGGCCGACTGCCGTATGTAGAGGATATGGATAAATCTTCTCTCTCGATATTTAGTTCCTGTCGTTTTTAAATTCCTCAGTAGTGTGTTCCAGTATACGTTATGACAGGCTTTTTTTCTAAATCTACAAATTTCAAGAGCGTAGAATTGTTTTTTTTAGTATCCTGTCTTCTAAAATTAAACGCAGAGGCAATATTGCGTCTCTTGTGGTCCTTAAACCAAACTCATCTTCACCTTACTCAAATTCTATTAAACGTCCCATCCTCCTATATAATATTTTGGTTAATATTTTTTCACGCATGGGATACTAAACTAATTTTCCTGTGCTGTTAACATGTATTTAGGCATTTTATAACTTATATAAAGGGTCAGTTGTTTGTGATAACACATTTTTTCATCTGTTCTTATAACTTTTGACTTTACATAAAAAGATGAATATTATTTTAGTGAACGTGCTCCATTTGTCAGTTTGCCATTTATATCATTTAAATTGTAGATGCCTAAACGACAATTTTCATAGTAGATAAAAATACTACTAATTTTATTTCTACAACCAATGTTGTTTATAAAATTAATTTTTTTGTCTGTATCAAAACAAGAATAGCTTTTATGTCAAATATTAAAGAAGAAGCATATAATCACAACAGTTGTGCAAAACGTATTAAATTTCATTTCGATTTGGACAACGCCACTATTTTTGACAGGGAACAGTTTTATTTAAAAAAACATTAATTTCTGATAAGTTGTGTCTTATCAAGAAAATATTTGTAATATTAAGCACGAGTCTGAATGTATTACAAGTTTTATGGTGTGCTGTTTTAGTTATTGCGTATTTCTTTTTATAAACTTTAGTTGTAGATATTATCTTTAATTTCCAGTCCATATCTAACCGCTGATAGATAAAGACGTTAATCTGCTACAACTGCCCAGTATCTTCAATTTATTTTAATTGTTTCAAATAAATTGTATTCCGCCTGCATGGTCGAACGTTTTATTATTAACTTATCAAAAGTTTAATTCTGTGTTATTAAAAACTTGGTTGTCAGCCGTTAGTGTATAAACAAGAAATTTAATTTTAAATTTGCTTCATAAGATGTTTATTCTGATTCTTATGTAAACGTTTTGATTTGAAATTTAAAACCTATTATAGTTTTAAGGAAATTATTTTGCTCGTATATTGTCTTTAATAAAACGGCTTGTAAATTAATTATTGTAATTACAATATTAAAATTGTATTTCAACTAATATAAATTAGTTTTACCAAAAATAGGTTTTCTGTTAGTAAGTTTTTTTATATAATTCATAAATATGCGGTGATTGAAAGTTCAACAAGATCTTAAATTTTTGAATTTCAATTGATGTTGTGCTTTTGATTATAGGTGAAACATTGTAAAAAGTTTAAGGCGACATTTTCATTGGCAAATATTTTTCAGGAATAAAGCAATCTATTTTTGTGTTTTTCAGGCTGTAAAATTTTCATATACTGTATTCACTATCCTCAGTCAAGTCCATGATTCAACCGCTTGATGTGAAACTCAGGAGAAGAAATACAAGTAGTAGGAATTATTATCACGTAAACCAGAATTAGTGTCATTTATTTTCATTACTGATTTACTGTTATCAGATTATAGTATCTTACAAGTGCTTTCACAGAATTATGTATCTATTATTTGACGTCAGCAATAAAAATGCATGAATATGAAAATGTTTGTTTCTATTTAATTGAAAATATAACTGCCTCTAACGTTATATGCTCCTGAGTATTTAAGAAAATATGTTAACTATGATTACATGTAATTGAAAAAATAATTAGTGTTGAGAAAAAATCACCTTTCGGTTATTTTAGTATATATATTTAAAATAATCTATGAAGATTCGTCTCCTTCAACACGAAACAAAACATAATTTAACACACATTTCTGTTGTAACAGACAATGAATGTACTCCATGATATATTTTATAATTTTATCTCTAAATTTGATTGTGTGTGTGTGTGAGAGAGAGAGAGAGACTTAATTGCAAAAGAGTGAAGAAAATTGCTTACGTCTTTACCTTATGAAGTACCAAATTTGCTCACGAAACATCGTCGTAGTTGAATACGACTTCTTATTGTGAGTCAAGTGGTTATTTATTGGTTCTTTTTACATTAAAACACTTTGATAATAATGAATCTACCCTTAAATTTAGTCTCGCTGTAATTACATTTAATTCAAATACTGGCACGATTTGAGAAATGAAAATTCATTTAACCCTCATTATTTTGAATTATATCATTTATATTAAAATCTTTTACTTTATAAGATTTAAGCATTTATTTATGTGGCTCTAGTGATGGTAACTATTTTACACTTTACTATTTACGTAATGCTTGTATTATTTTTTAATTTAAACTTAATAATACAAATGTTTCATTCCAGACGTGAATAATTAACAAATAGCATCGTTGTCAATTATCTTCATAAGCGTATGTGTCACTAAATTCGAACTACGTACAGGAAGGTATAATTTCACAGCCGCTATAGTGCGCAGTAATTGTTGAAAAGCAGATAATAGAAGAGATGGGTTTCGTGTGATTAACAGAACTAATGTTCAGAATTTAGAGGCACTTTAACTCTGAAGCTCATAATAGTATTCATTTCATTTCGTCGGCAGCAGAATCAAATTATTAGAGGCCACATTTTGATCATTTACGGCCACGCAGACTGTTAATGCAGCTTCATTCAATTAAATGAGCTTCGAGTGTCAACTAAACGAAGTTAGTTCCAGGCGCTAAAATTTTATCCAATGACCTGTATTTCAGTTTCAATTATTTTTAAATGTATTTCACCTACGCTTATTTTAAAATTTGATATAGGATATCAAGTATTAAGCTTTGAAGTCTGATTTTTTGTCCTATTGAAATAAAAGTGTTCAGTTGTCATAATGTTTCTGATTCTTGCATATTTCCTGATCAATGAAGTTTAAATTAGAATCTCTGTTTTATTATTATGGTCATAATACTTTAAACATTTAAAATTACTCATTAATAATAATTTAAGAGAATTCATATCTGCATGCACAGTAAGTTGAAAATGTCAGCCTAGATATGCTTTAAAAGTTAGTATTACGAAAAGAAATACTATCTTATTAAATATCTGTAATTGGGTGATCTCACAGGAACAAAATTAGAGGCAGATCTGATCGGCCGACCAATCGCCAGATCTGTGTTGCATCTTCATGTACAGATCACATCTGTTGAAAGTCGTCAAGCTCTGAAAATCGCCCAAATACAGATTTATTTGCGTATTGCAAAGATTCCGTGTCAAATTTGTTACAGATACACAGTTTCATAGTACCAATTGTTTGCTATATTGGTGAAAAATAAGCCACAATAGGTTTTTATTGTTATTATTGTAATTACAAAATATAATATAGGTTCTTGTCAGAAACTAAAATGTAAAATATTATTTAAACTCTATCAATGAACCAATAACAAAAAAATTGCTTCTTAATATTATTAATTGTGTTGGTAATTAATGATAATTAGTTATAATAAAGTAGTCCTTTGACTTATTTGTTTTGCAATTATAGATAGAAATTATGTTTAAATCGTCATGTAACTATGAACAACAAATCCATTCTTACTACTCAATTTCAAATCTATTTGTAGTTGTTTTGGTAACTTTGTGTTCAAAATTTTAAAAGAAAATAGAAAATAGATATACTCTCACAGAGGACATATGCATTGCGCATACGAGAATCTGAACAGATCTCGAATGTACGTTAAATGTCGGCAGACCTACACTATCCTTCATATTTTGCGGCAGATTTCTTAAACAATAAGACTGTACAACTATATCGTTCAACCTAATTTTTTATTCTTAACTTTCTTTTGTCCTTTTCTATGAAGTCTTTACATCTAGCCTACAGTAAGGGTTCCACTCGATGAACTTTATAAATATTTTCTCTAGTAATCGATTTATTTTCTAAAGCAGTCCTAACTAATACTTCAATAAGACAAGTAATGTGATAACTACAAAAAGAAAATTATAATCACTAGTTTAGTGACTTGGAGGAGACTAAAGACCCGCTAAGTAATATCTAGATGAATGTCATAAAAATTACTAGATTCATTATGGAATTACAAGGAATGATCAGACAGAGAAATAAAATTTAAAAAATGGTGATTCAGAGACTTCATAATGGATTTTCAAGTTCCTTTTTGTTCTTTTCCAAGCTGAGTGCCAGAGCCCTAGAAAAATAATTAATTCCAAACTAATTTGTCCTTTAACCTGTGCGTTAACTGGCATTAAGATCGTCCTTTCTCTTGGACCATTAACGTCTGATTGGGAGAAGGTCGTTATACCGATGGGGCTGGCTGAAAATTAACAGGAATGATAACATGTCAATGCCATAACCGAGTCAAGAATAACCCGAGTACGTTAAATAAGAATGCTATCGCAAGAGAACTAAAAATATCGGTGCGTTACGACATTGATAAACATTCATTATAATGAAATTGAAAACTCTCCCGGCACTCTATGGGAGTCAAGAAAACACATTCTACTGGAAGGAGTACCTTACGGAAGTAAAAACCTAATCCCGGTAGCTTAGGCAGTTAAAATATTCCCAACATTACGAGAGAGTCACAACTACTGTAGATTCATTAAGAGTGAGAAAGTACTCTTACCACCTTAAAGAAGTTATACGTACTAGCGGAACCTTAAAGAAATCAGAAATTGTTCCACTAACTCAAGTGATTCAAAAGTAATCCAGGTATCTTAACTAATTTAAAAATTCTCCCGTTGCCTTATTGCCAAGGTGAGCTGTTACACCTTAATAGAAATATGAGAAGGAAAATTAAAAATCCTTCAGTTTTCATCCCGTAAATTCCAGACGAATTTACCTACAAGTATACGATCATGTATTGTATTTTCTTTTTGTGCAACATTTCAACAGTTTCATTGTCTTTAAATACTTTTTGAAAACGTAACAGATTGCAAATTCGGTTACTCATATTGTTCTTATTCCTTGAACTATCATTCTAAGATTTATTGTGAAATATTATTATTAATGCATATATATGATATATGAAAATATATTTAAAGTGTCCGTTATATACAATTTTATTATTCCAGTATGTCAAGAAATATTGTACACACTGGATCCAGTTTTTTTTCAAGAAACATATTTCACCATATTAAGTTCCAAGATATAGTGAAATATCTTGTGTGCTCTGGCTCTAGTTCTCTTCCGTGTCTTTGAGTCATGAACACCCAGAATATTTTAGTACATATTGCTACATTTATTAACAAATATTCCTTCCATTCATATGAAAGTCTCTGTCCATAAGAATATATGCGCTGCGTTTTCTAGTTTAAATTCCTATATTGAACATAAAACAGCCATCCTTTATTATCATATAGATTAAGTTCCTAGTATTGTTGGCATTCATACTAATGCACATGCCAATTTCTTTCGAGATAAGTTTCAAAATTCAATTTTTATATTAAGTAATAAATTATTTATAAATAGAATTAAGTGTTCTCAGGATTCCACTCGGTTATCGACGTTTGTTTGCCACTAAGTTTCGGTGGACATATTCGTCACCTGAAAATGACAATGACAACAATAAAAACTTCGACACCCCTAGTGGAACCCCGAGAACATTTCATTTAACAGCTTCTGATATCTACGGGGGAATAAGCTAACATGTTTTTTCCGTATGATAAGTTTCGGAAAGTGCACATGAAGTAAGGAGCAAGGAGAACATGCTTAACGTTATCCAGATAAGTAACTGCCAACGTAATAAGGTTTGCTGCAGTGTTCACTCGGGTCGGGTCGGAGAAATTGTCCGTGTTGAACTCGTAGATGAGAAACGAGCACGGTGGAACGTTAGCACACGTCCTATAGAAGATAATGGACTTCATTTTGAGAATTTTCTCTAATAAATTCAAAAACACGTCTGTGTTTTGTTTTTAATTTTTAAAGTACTAACATGTATATGTCTGATTCATGGGTAGAAGCGCAATGCTATATTATTATTTTATTACTTAGCTGCTATTGGGCTGTTCACTGGTGGCAGATACATACAAAGTAAGCACATTAAAATACGAATACAATAAATTACTAAAACAATTTACACTAAGAAACAATTTTGATCTGTAAGAAAAAGAGAAGTCAGGAGGCACTCGGAATTTACTTCACTGCACTTCACTGATTCTAAGAAATATATTGTAACATGAAAAGTTACGATGAACAATACAGGCCAGCTTGCGAGTTGCAATTGTTGAGGAACTAACGCAACCCCGGCCAACAATGTGGTCTGGCGAGACGTGGGGAGTCGTCATGGGGTGATTGGAGACGCAGGTTGTGTCGGCGGGACGATGAGAGAATGACCACGCCCTGCAGATATAATTTATTTTCATGCTCTGATTGAAATTAAAACTACTAAAATCAACTTTTGGTGTTTTTATGGAAAATACCTGGCGCCCTAAAGGAATTGAGAAATCCTCGAATACGGAGGAACGACGTTACCGCTACAATATATATATTTATTTATTAATGGTTATTGGGAATAGGGAGTATTAATTTATGATATTTAATAATTATATTATAATATATATTATCATATTATAATACGGGGAAAAGCGAACAATATAGAGGACGTTGACTAAGAGAAGGGATAGATTAATAGGCCACCTTTTAAGACACGAAAGTCTTGTAAAATTAACATTAGAGGGAAGTGTGTGGGGTAAGAACAGAAGGGGGAGACCAAGGATGGAATACGATAAGAAGGGTGGGGAGAAAGTTAGGTGCGCTAGTTATAAGGAAATAAAATGCTTGCGCAAGATAGGTTAGCGTGGAGTGCATTAAACCAGTCTTAGGAATGAATAGCACAAAAACACACGGTGCTTAATTAACAATAGGGGTTTTAAATATGAAAAGAAAAAATTATTAATTTAATGAAATAAAATAGAATCATAAGAATAACCAGTACAGTCTCAGAAAAAGTTTTTAACCTATTTATTTAAAGTAGATTTCGACCTTGTGTCATATTCATCTTAAGCTGAAAACATAATACAATAGTAAGTGACTTTATACAAACATATAAAAATTAGTATAGTATACCTTGCTTTAATTTAATCAGACACACAGTGCCTCGTCATTAACAATATGTATTCTAACAGTTTAATCTTTATACATTTGTACTGTGTCACGATAATATCTTGACTGCAGAGTTGTTTGCCGCCATACAGTATTGCCAACTTTCACGATACAACGGTATCGATGTGTATCACATATTTACATTATAAATACATCATTTTATGTGTTATTCTAATATTTAGTAAATCTATAATTTATGTTTTAGTAAATTAATGATTGCCGCATATTGCGTTTCTTTTTTCCGAGCCATCACTAAGACAATTTAATGAATGGTACAAATTATTAAAGAAAATATTACTAGAAGCAATACATTGAGACTTTAAAATCTGGATCCTCTGTGGGGTGAACCGAGAGTATCTATTTTTTATCAAAATGTACGATACCCCCCGATGTTCTGCAGCTGCATTCCGCTTTCGTGGTGATTTCTGAAACACCTCTGCATCGCGCTGATCACGTTGTCTGCTTTTGGTGCTTATGATGGCTGGAAGACCTCTTAATCGGGTTAATCTCGTTGTCTGCTTTCAAATTCTCTCCTTAACGTCAACACTCGCCGACCTCTAAACATTTTCTTCTCAGCGGCTAGCAATTTATTTTCAATCAGCACTTGTCGATCTATCAACACCATATTTCAGCGGCTAATAATTTAGTTTTTTCATCTACTCTTTCCGGCCTTTCTCCATCTTCTGCCTCTCCGTCTTAAACACTTTCCACGTAAGCTCGTTGGAAGATTTAATGTCCTCCTTCTTAATTTCAACAACAAATTGTCTGCAATTCCCAATAGCATCTATTGTCTTATAATTTAACAATTTTAGCCAATAGGAAATTTCAGCCGCAAGGCATAAATATCTCACGTGTTTCACATCACTCCGTGGTCAGCTAAGATTCCAGATTATGCACACAGCTTCCGACTTCCAGAAGCAAACCCTTCCAAATTATCAACGGGTGATCCCTTTTTGTTAAATGATTCTTCTCTTCTATTCAGTCAAAAGGGTAGTCCTTTTGTCTGCAAGAGAAAGCGCGAGGGCCACACGCAGCCAAAGGTATATATATATATATATATATATGTAACTGCTCACTTCAATTTCCTTAGCCTACGCCTGATTAGTGCAACCGGGAAAAGTCGTCAGTATTTATGCAGGCAAGTAATTACTGTCGCGTATTTATCTACTTATAATGAAAAATTTTCTATGTCTTTTCGTAGCGTTTAATTTTCAACCTGTGGTCATTTTTAGAGGTATATGTTGGTGGCTTAAGATGACTTGTTATTTCTTTCCAGGCCATTTCACCCATATAAACTTCATATATTGCGCGCAACCTAATATGTTTCCTCCTCTTACTAAGAGATTCCAAATTTTCTCGTTGTTTTTCTTTCCTACGCTAGAATGTGTCCATTTTTATATCGATCTCAGCATGTTACCCAATATTCTAAAATTGGTCAGATCAGCGTTTTGTAAGCAGAAATATTGATTTGTCTCGTGCCGTTCCTTAAGACTTTGTCTTACGAAGTGAAGCGCCCTCTATCCTTTACTTGCGATCTTACTCAATTCATTACTCCAATTTAAATCGTTACTTTAATCGTGATCCGAAGATATCGGTTGGACTCAGTTTCTCAGTTTTTTTTTCACTGAAATTGTGCAGTAACGAAAGTCTCTGACAAAATATGCAAAGAGCAAAAAATCTTTGTATCGACTCCCTTTATCTCTTTTTAAGATTGTACGCTTATTCTGTTACAACCTTTCATATTTACATATATATATATATATATATATATATATATATATATATATAGTGAACTCATAACGAATTATCTTTTTGCGTATAAGAAGAATTCCAACCCGCTAGGGAACAGTACAGTTAACTTCTTGACGTACACGGGGTAATTAGTATTTTTCAAGCTGTCTTAAATCAACAATTCTCTTCAAAGAGGTTTTAGCCACGATATTCCTTTTTACTTACACATTTTCTTAGAACGAAATGCTCGAACTCCAGACTGAGGTCCGGTGTAATTATAACGCCCTTCCTGAAACTTACTTCCCTTTTACAGTAAGAACAGCACTTTTAATCTTTTTATATTATTTTTAACAAAAAAATTTAAACTGAAATGAATAAATATTTGTGCATGTTAATACGAGCCCCGGTTTCTCCCATTATATAGTATAGTGTCTGTTCTTCTAAAATCGTTACAATGTTAATAATAATTTATCATTTATTATGAAATTTGTAATTTTTTAATTTCATTCAGCATCCTTGTTTGTACTGACATACGGAAAGGTATGATATTGGAATACTTTTAATGTACACAAACCACAGCAAATGGAGCGAACTCTCATTCTTCCACGTGCAGCGTCACAACTCGTCGTGTCAACTTTATAATGAGCACAAATTAATTGCACCTGGAGTGAGGGCTTGCTTCCAATTAAACGCCGGCAATAGTTTTGCCAATTAGCGTACCGAGAGCGAGTGCTGGACCCGTGGCCCGGTCTTCCGTCTGGCCTGCCAATTACTATGCGACAGATAGGCTCTCTGTCATTAGCGTCTTCCAAAGAGTCGCGTTTCCCCATACTAATCCTTCTCTCCTCCGCGCACGTCCCAAGCTATCTCCCACGTATTTTGTAACTGTGTGTTAAATACGGAATTGATGCAAAAGTTTGAGGCCTTCGTGACCAGACTGAAGTTGCGTTGTTTGCTTCGTGTTTTTCACTTTCGACCTAGCGGATAAATTCCGTTTAAACAGTACGATGTAAAAGGCAAGTAATTAAACGTAGTATATTAAAAACATGTGACAAATGGTTGAGTTTAATATAGTGAAGGAAGCTTCATACCTGGAGGGAGTAATACAAAAAATATATTAATAGCTTTGTAAAAAAAGTCAGCCGCTATCCGCTATGACTTTTATAATGGCAACGATACTCTATTAATAAATTCATTAAAGAAAAAAACAATTGTAATATGTTAAACTGGTGTTAGGGTGCCTCCAAAAGAAAAATCACTCTTCTCTTTTCCAGGTTTTAGAGGTAAAAACTAAATACCACAATTTGAGCTGATTTACTTTATGACCTTCAGCCCGAATAATTTTTGGATGACTTGCTATGAGGAAGTTCACACGTGAGAAAATAAATATATGACACAAACTGACTTACATTCAGGCACTGCACGTACTTCAGAAACCAAATCAATGGCATTATTTTATAAAGGTTTTGAAAATAAGTTAAAGGCTTTAGGCCTATGCATTGTGTGGGGCTAGAAGTTTACATTAATCAGTGCAGGTAATATTGCTTGTAAAAAATCAAAATACTTTTATATCCATCTTAAATTTATACGTAATTAGTTAGAGGGAACAGCTTATGTTATGAGGAAATTTTGGTTCTTTAATATAATCCTTTGGAATCTTTTAACATGTATACAAATTTGATAGTGACCCACAGTGATACCATTTGCACAAAACGTGGCCAAAACTCTAAAACGTAACTTTTCTTCACCATAATGTTGCTGTTGTGGTATTCAGTCCTAAGACTGGTCTGATACAACGATCCATACTAACCTATCTTGTGCAAGCCTTTTAATATCCAGATAAGTAACACATTTCACATGCTTCCTAATCCGATTAGCGTATTCCATCCTTGACTTCGTCTGTTCTTACACTACACAATTCTCTCTAATAATAATTCTACAAGACCGTCATGTCTCTAAACGTAGCCTATTAGTCTATTCTTACTCTTGTTCAACGTCCTCCAAAGTGTTCCCTCTTCCCCTATTCTACTTATAGCTTCATCTTTAGTGATTTTATTGATTTTCAGAATTCTCCTATAGCACCACATTTCAAAGGCTTCTATTCTTTTCTTTTCTACAACTTCTATCTTCCACGTTTTGCACCCATATAATGCCGCATTATACGAACATTTTTAGTAGCGATTTCCTAATATTCACACTTATATTACCCATAAGTAAATTTCTCTTCTTCGAGAAAACCTTCCTCGCTTGTGCTATCCTACTCTCTGTGTCTATTACACTTCTACCATCCCTAGTTATTATTATGCCCAAGTAGAAGAATTCCTTAGCTTCCGTCAAAATATCCCTTCAAAATCTAACACCATCTGGTATTTCACTGTTTCCCCTACACACTCCATTACATTGGTTTTCCATCTATTAATTCTCAAGACCACATTCGTGCCATTTATTATGGCTTCCAAGTCATCTTCTAACTTCCCTTATACTACAATGTCGTCGGGAAAGCGTAGGGTTTTTATTTCTCCTTCTTGCAATACGATTCCGTTTTATCTTTCTTATTCACCTGGTCTGTATGAGTTAAACAGCATGGGATGTCGCCTGCATCCTTGTCTCACTCCTTTCTTGATTTCTGCTTTCTTTTCTTGATCTTAAATTCTAATTACTGCTGACTGCCTTCTGTAGAGGTTTTCATGAGTTATGAATACATCTATTTATGTTTTGTATACAATTCTGAAAGTGTGGAGCTATTTTGACCAACATTTTTTTTCAGTTTTCTTTGCAGCCCAGAATTCAGCACTGTTAGAGAAAGAGAGGGCTACTATCCATAGTGTTACAGGGGAGCAATTTTTTAATATGCCAAAACGGCCGATATTTCCTCCAAATAAAAGCTTTACTTTGACAATGTTGCCCCCAACATGTATCTTCTATAATTTAAACTCTTTGCAGTGCGGGAAGAGAGAATTCATAGAATAAAATCTGGAGTGTTGTCACATGAATATAACAACAAAAGAATAATATTTGACGTCGAATACGGTGGAATGTGAGTTAATGAGTTTGATTATAATATTTAAAGGGCGAATTTAGTTGTATTTCAGTCCCTATGGAAGAAAAAATAGTGTAAATATTCGTTCCGCGTACAATATTAAACGGGGTGAGTTATTTGGATCAAATTTTGTACGCAAGTTCCTTGATACACGAAACAATAGTGTGGATATAAGAAACGACTTTTATTCACATCCTATAGGTGCGGAAGTACAGGAGGTGGGATGTAGGGTGCGAAAATTTTTAAATATGCTTAAACGGTCGGTAGGACTTGAATGAATATTTTAGCGATTAATTACTTTTAAGTGTTCTCCCGATTTATAAATTCAACCCCAGTAGGCAATGGAGAGGTTGGCTATTCAGAAGGGCGTGAGACTAGTACCCTAGTGCCTGATCTATTTTATCCAGGTTTTCTAGGGTTCGCCCCGCATCTCTTTTGATTGAACACCGGACAGGATATCAACCGAGGGCTTCGAACAACCCTTGGCTGCCTCCTTCCCTCTTCTCCATCCCCCCTTTCAAATTCTCTCCCTATATATATATTAAAGGGAATTAGCATTTTGAAGTGAAGTGGGAAGTGCAGAGAAAGGATGACTGTCATTTATAGTGTTTCTGTTTCAGTCGTGATCAGCGTCATTTACTGCGGCGGCTGCACCTATTCTAGGAGTAAGTAGTAACTAGAGGATTAATTACTAACGAACATATTTCACTTTATTGTATTCGAAGTTTTAATTAAAAATATTAAATACATACAAATTCATCGCATGATTACAACAAACTTGATCCCAAATTACAATTTACATAATTTCAGAGCAACATATCAACTATGTTTCATGAAGATTTAACTTTTTTGAAATATTCCTTGCAAAAGATTAGAACGAAAACATTTATTTCTTTACCAAACTTTTATTGCTGTTTATATTAGTAACGTGTATTATAGACAAGTTTCTTAATTAAATTATATTATTAATACAGTACGTGAATTTTGGTTAACTTTTAATTCGAGATTGGCGATCTTTAATTATTATATTATTTATTAGCAATTTCTGGTAAAATTGATATATATTTACTATATTTGATAAAGTAATTTTAATTGTAAAGAACAGAAGTCCACCTCTGGGATGTGAGTACACTTGCTACTACAGCCCGGCTACATTTCCTAGTTTTTTAATATAATTTGGAACAGAGTTCCAACTCTTTACTTTTAAATATTGTTTTTTAACTAAATATATAAGAAAAATATTTCTCTTCAAACACGAAATGCTACAATTACAATTCTTTATTCGTATTACAATTGAATTAAAAATTAATTATATATTTTAGTTCTGAAATATAAGCATAAAAAGAAGTTCGGTAAGACGTGGAAAGTTTCAAATGTTTTACAAGGAATATAACAGAAATGTTAATATGAATCAAACATAGTTGATATGCCGCGGTCAAATTCAGTTCCTTATAGATTTTTTGGTATAAATTGTCTTGTAATTGGCACGTACAGTTGATGTACTTTAAATATTTTGGATTAAATTTTCAAATAAAATATATCATAGTATGATCGAAGTGGTAGGCAATTTTCCAGACAGTGCCCCACTACTTGCTCCCAGGACAATTGCTGCCACCTGCTATCAAACTGCATATGAGACTACACCAGTTTTAGTACTACTTAAACTTTATTAGTAATATGAAATTGTCAAAAAACTATTTTTCTCTTCTTTATTTTATGTTTTTGTTTCTATGTATTTTGAGTTTATTATTGCATATGTGCTTCATTTTACCGCCGGGTTTTAACACAAATATATTTAATAAATTTATTTTTACCGAGAATATGTCATTATTATAGTGTTGTAAGTTATAATTACCTAAAATCCCTCCTTATAGTCGAATTATAATATGTAAACCACATAAAAGTGGTCCTAGAAATTAACGAAATTGGTAGTGTGAAGTCTAACTTTTTCTTGATAGATTTATTCTTCATGCAATTTGCACTATTTCCATTCCACTCTTTTCAGAGGGTCTGGTATTCGCGTAGTTGAAATGAAAACGACATTTATTCCCTTTGGAAGTGTATGGTGCTATTAATACTAGAAGCTGGTAGAACATTCAATTAGCTACCGGAGTCATGCACGGGACATTAAACTTAAGCACTCTATCCCGAAATGTGCTCCTTTCTAACACAGGCTCTGCTAGAAGCAAACACATGCAAGCAAATTTACTTCTCAACTGTTGGCAATCAAATATTTTAATTTTCTGGGAGATTATATCAAAGAAAAATGTTATTTTTAAAAGTATAATTCAATCAGTAATTGATATACAATATTATGAATAGTAAATTTTTGGAGATACAACCTTGGATATAGTTAAAAACATGAAATTTATTTATAATAATTTCTGATAATACTGATTTATTATGAGGAAGTAAGACTATAAAAATTGAGTACGGTGCCACATTGAGGGTAGATATAATATGTTAATTCAATTTGACCAATAAAAGAAACAAAACGTTTATTTCATTTAAAAGCTTTTTAACCTTTTCCAAAATTAATAATTCTAAATTTTTAATTCGTGAAACAATGTTATGTTTATAACTGAAAGTATTATTTGCTGTCATTTCGGCAATTTACTAAATTATTCTCATCAAATTAAATTCAAAATATAGATTTGAAATTTTTAATTAACTCATTTATCATTGTAATATTTCTTTGTATTTTATACTTAATTAGATTTTTAATGTAAACTACATTTCTATATATTCATATTATTAATTATTTTTGAATTTAATACACTGATTAAGTTTCAAAAATTAAAATGAAACGTAGTGCATATATATTAAGTAATGAAAAGTGAATTTGTTATCACTAAACGCCATATTAAATATATTCATCAAATGTATTGTTTCTGATTAATTATTATGTTTAATAATACTTATATGTAAATTACATCCCTACAATTTTAATTACCACCGATTGTGTCACCAATTTTTACATTTTAAAACCCCCTGATCAGCACCAAACTGTCTATATTTGTTACCTTCTGAATCTTCAATTATACAAAGAAATTGGTCTCCGCTGACAAATCCGTTGTTTACAGCGCCATATTTATGGAATCGACAAATCGATACGGTTTAAACTAAGTTACTTTTTAACTAGCAACTACAGTAAAAGTTCTGGCTTAAGTTTATGACAATAAATATGTAACCGGCCTCATCTGCAAATTTTAACTTTAAAATATTTTCCTCTTTAAAATATTAACTTTAGTTTTTTAAGCCAACTCTATGTTTATAGGAACTAATCTGTATTGATTTAAAACTATTTAGTTATGCTATAAATGCCACAATTTTGGTTCATGTAACTCTGACGATTGGAATTAATTCAACTATTTACTGTTCATTCCATATAACTCAGTAAAATACAGTTTTATGAACCTATGTGTCTAATTCGTTGACAGTAATTACATCACATTTGTACAATTGGAATATTAAATTATAAAAAATAAATACATTAAGAAATAAATGTGGTGGAAGAGTGTTTACAATATTCTATCGTTTCCATGAATTTACTGCTATGATTGTTATTTTTTCAGTAATAAAATAATTTTTACAAAGTTTATACACGCTTCAGTTATCTTGCAGTAAATTTCAGTAATGTGTACGTGATTTAAATGCTGGCAGCGTTGTTATTTATTGGTAAAAATATAGTTCTGAGTTATATTTAGAAAGCTGGTTCTGAAGTGCTGGCGAGTTGTGCCTCGCCGAGGCGACGGGAACAAATGTTCTCATTTCATTAATGGCGGCATTCTTGCAGCTCATGACGCACGCGATTCCTCCAATCTCTCAGCCTCCCGCTCATATGCTTTGCAATTCAAGGTATCTGGCGGAGTGATACTGATTACGCACAGCCTTTTCGCCTGTGGAAACAATAGCGGAGCGCCGACCGGCCATAGTGGAATGAGCGTCACCTACTCTCACAGATTGCGGTGACGTCACGCCAGAAAAGACGCCCGTCACCAAGGCGAAAAGGACAACTGTCTTTGTGCGAACGCGGATATATTTGGAAGATACAGTGGGATGGAAATAGACAGCCCAAATTTAGAAATACTCTTAGATAATAATAAAGACTTCCATGGATGATTCAAAATGGCGAATGTGAGGTGACATAGAAATCATAATAACCTAACACCTTTGTAGATGACGGACGAATTACAAACATAAGCGAACCACATCACAACTTTCAATGGCTACGGATCAAATAATCTCATATACATGAATATGTTTTTTAGTAGATACATTAATTAGATTAAACATTACTGATTAACCCTTCTTAATTTAAGTGTAGAAATGCGTGTCCTGGAAGAAATATAAGAAGTCTACATGTGCCTTTGTGATCGTATTTTCTCTGTTTTCACAATTTTCACCATTTTTATGTAATATTTTGTTTTCTTATCTATATAAATATATGTGAAGTGTCTGTCTGTCTGACTGTTACTATGTTTGTCTCAAATAGGCTCCGAAATGCCTCAAAGGATTTATATGAAAATTAGAGGGAATTTAACTTTAATATTCATGCACATTTCATTTCCATACTGATATTATATAATAAAGATAATAATTCTACAGGAAGGTTTATTGACAAACGTGAATGCGGTTTGCCTCTTGATCTGTTTTTACTCCGAAACGGCTTAACTAAATTCAATGAAAATTTCAGGGATTAAAAAGGAAATTTTAACTGTTTGTATACGTTTCATTTCGATATCTTGCAGACTTTAGAAGATATTAATGTAAATATCTATAAATCCATTGAATTGCAACGCAAAAGTGGGCGTGAAAAATAACTGCAAGTTAAATGGCAAGTATTCTATATATTGTTGCAGTAAGATTCGCGCCGTAAGTATCCTATTTTAGCTGAAAGCATAACTCCCTGAGAAATAAGAAACTTCTTTGGATCGTCGGTATGAAGTATACGTAAATTGGTTTTGTGAGCATTTACTTACAAGAAAGTCTAGGAAAACAATTTGAAGCATTTTATACTTATTCTCTTATCAAATTCAGATCTGAATGAATATTACTTGTGGTATCTAATAATAATCGCAATTACTAATCACACAAAATGTTACGATCCTGCCTAACATAGGCTGAGGATTAATTATTTTGAATTAATTTATCAACATTTGTAAATAGCCAACTTGATCTTTACAATGGAATAAAATATTTTCGGAAATCTGTCATACTTTTGAACATGAGATCTTTTTCTAGATGTCCGAGGAACTCGTACAACAGGATAGGAAATAAACTTGAACAACATAATATGAAATTCTGTAGAAATAAACATTTTATCCCTAACAGCTAACTGTAGCACAACCGCAGGAAGAAGCGTGTAGAACATGACGAGAGAATAAAAATTTTAAACGCCATAAAAGGACGTGTGGAGAAGATTACAAGCCAAGCTTTTGTATTGAGAGGATAAAGTTAATCTCCAATATTTTGAAAAAGGAAGCAGGCGGAACTTCAGGGCGTTCATGAATGACTTAAAAGCGTCCTCTTCCGTGAAAAGAACGTCGGAGCGATTGAGGGCAAGGCTTTTCCAACACGGTGTGGGATGTAAGGTATACAATTTGGAGGAGGGAATGGGAAGAGTTTTTCTAAACAAATATCCAGGTTGTACGCGAGAAAGCGAGGAGGTGCAGGATTCACATAGGAAAGTATGACAGCTTAAACTCCGTAGGTTAATGAGCTACATTATATCCGAAATATCAATTTATACGTCAGGGACGTTCGTTTTCAGGTAGTACGTTATTTAATGACGTAAAGTAGGTTATAACCAGAAATATGGTGGTACAGTCACGTATCTCATTTCATGAAACAATATAATCAATTACTGTTCTTATTCTTTCCGAAATGGCAATTGGAATTTATTCGACCAAAGTCTGTTAAATTTTATATAAAAATATTCTATTTATGATAAGTGGCTATGATTTTGATTTGATGTTTGAGATGTGTAAGAAATGATTAAGTGAATTGTAGAGAAATGGCGCACTTGACGAGGAGTTGACTCGGGTAACTCAGTGGAGTAAAAAAATCTATACAAAGTGGAGGGGGCAGGTTCGATTCCCGGTCCAGTCGAGATTTCATACCATATTATTAAATATTTACGAAAAGAATAAATACATTCAAAATACAATAAATTTATATTCTTCTTAGGTGCTATATGTAGGTACTGAATAGGAAGGGTATAATTTAAAAATAATTTTTTAGATTGTAAAACAAAAAATAGAACTGTAAAAAGAACAGTTTAAATTTAAAATCACCAATCACTTTTATGAAACTAAATTTAAAAGTACGTTACGATGACGGCCGTTTATAGAAGGTGTTTTTCAAATTGAGAACATTAATTTATTTCATCCTAGCGTTTAATTCAGACTCGTGACTGTTTTTAGAAGAGAAATATGAAGAATATTGTAACAATTAAACATATGTTATAAAAATAAAGAGTATACGACATGATTTGCGTTTCTTCAAGAATTTAATATGTATCTAGAGGAGGAGTCAGTAGGGTTCAAAGATTGTAAGCAGATGATATTACGAAAGAAGAAGTATGACTAGACGCGAGAATATTCAAGCAGTTCTCGCTGGTCGTATTAGAACGAACGATTTTAATGAGCGAGTCGCAGAAGTTTAACTAGAGGAAGGTTTCATATCTGCGGTTGACGTAGCAGAAACTTTCTCGTGGTTTTTGATGGTGTGTCGATGAGTTGATGATATTCAGCATAATTAATGATTAAATAATAAGTAGCTTATTTGTTGGCCATGTAATTATACTAACTAAAAGCTTTGACAGACAGTTTTAATAAGTTCTGGAAGAAACACTTAAGCGTCATTAACCGAGTCAACTGCTTTCAAAATATAAATCGTGATTCTGTCACGGTTTATCAGACCCCTTAAGTTGCATAGAACCTTTATATTTAATTTTACAGAATAATTCAGTCCCTCGAACGAATTTTTAAAAGGCTGAAAAGAAAATAGAATATCAAATTGTAAACACAAAAGGTGTGATGTGAAATTTTCCTGTGTAACTCTAAGCACATTATCACTGTTCTTTGGGAAGTAACCATCCTAATCCAAGAAGGTGGACAACGCTATTAAATGATAATTATCTTCCACAGTTGAGGGTGTTTTAAGCCACTGAAAACCGCCAACAATAATAGGGGAACCTAATTACAGTTTGAAAACATTCATATTAGATAACCCAACGGTCTTACATGTTGTCCACAAAGTTCTGAAGTTTCTCAAATAATCAGACATAGTTGAAAAGAAGGCAGACTTGTAAAAAGGTTTTGATGAACTAATACCATAGATTAGCCTCGAAAAGTAACTTCCACTAAATAGAGATATTTACATACTACAATATGTATTAAATTCTACATTACTTAAATTAATTTAAAGTCATTCGAAATGAAAATCATATTTCTAAATATAAGAATTGAGTTTCACCTGTATAATATACTTAAAAATTATGTAATTTGAAATTTTACATTTATAATTTAAATGAATATTTTAAGTTATGACTTATTATTCAGGTAATAATTTAAATTAATTTCCAAATGCAACCTTAAATATAATAACTAATTAACGTGACATTAAATATCTTAGAGTCACCCGAAAATAATTCTTGGTTCAAAATATTGTTACCTACTGTAACTAAACATTGTCAGTGACGCCTTTCATTTAATTATTTCAGTTAATTATTAATAAATATTTACTAAAAAATAAGATATTTATATTCACTAACGACTTTATTAAACGCCACCTCATGTATTGTGCATGTCTGAATATTTCAGTGAATGAATGCTCTGCATTCAGGTTTTCATATTTCTGTTTAAAGAATTATTTTATTCTTCCCCCACACTAATTTAATTGCTAATGTGTTTTGTTTTGCTAGATATTTCCTGAGTTATAACATGTTTGAGACATTTGTAAAATTAAATATAATTTATTTTAAAAAGTAATTCAGTATATAAAATACTATAAATTGGCAACGGACCTCAAGTACTTAAATATTGTTTACTAACATTACTATACTTTAATGAAGAAAGACGTCAATTACAATTTAATTAGTGTGGTAGCCAACAGAATCACTCTGGGTGGCAAATTATTTTTGGCGTCATTCAGACGGCGACAACATTCCTTTAGACGCCAATGAGGAGGCGAATAGTGACCCGAATCGTGCGAAATTACAGGCGTTTATGTACCCGGGCATTGCTCCTACGTAAATTTCGAAGACGATTTCTCCCTCCGCGAAATCCGATAAGAACGCTCGCCTACCTTCAAATTTAACTGCAGCAGAGAGTCATATGATCTGACCTCCACCCTCATGGTAGGGGTATGAGATGAGCTGGGAGGCGACGAAAGTGAAGAGCAGTCAGTCGGCAATGTATCTCTGTAGAAGGAGGGTGTCAGGAGAGAGTGTGGGAGTTTGATCACATTAAACGACAAGTCCGTCTGGCTGTAGAATCAGAGAGGGAGGTGAGAATAGCTAGTCGCCATTGAATCATACATGAAAGAATTTTGCCTTTTACCTATTGAGAAAGAGAAGGAAAGAAGAGAAGGCAGCGAGACGGACTCAAAGCAGTAGCAGGTAGCATCTTTGTCCACGTGTTCACCAGACCAGAATTCTACATCGAGACGCAAACTCCGGGAGGCGACCCCTCGTACCTGTACCGTCGAAGGACACAGATGCTTACAAACAGAACAATCACAGGTCTGTCAGTGCCATTTCATCAAAATACACAACAACGCCCACATAATAATAACCCTGTAAATAGATTGAGTCCTTTGCTAATTTTTGAATCTGAACTAACCATGAATTTTAATGGACCCTAAATTTGTAACAATCGTAATGGTTTAAATATTAATAAAGTTGTTATAATTTAAATTAAAACTTAACTTCCCGCAATTTTCCATTATAATACATAAAAACAGTAGAATAAATTTAATAATAGTTCGGTAATACGCTATGGATATGGTTGAAAACCAACAATTGACTTGACAATAGCTCCCTGAGGAACAGAGAAAGTACAATAGTTGGATGGCATATCAAGGGTTCCAAACTTAACTAACAAAGAACATCAAAAGTACTCTACTATCTTTTGATATTTAACATACATAAAACATTTCTTCTCTCTGTGAACTTGGATTCATGCACCTTTGATCAATTCACATAATTTCCATTGTTCACTGATTTTATAGAGTTGGAATGTGAAGAGTGTTATTAGTGAAGATTAGTCGAGTCTTAGCTATAGGTATTGCCCAACTAGCGAATCAAAAATCACTGTTATGGATTATATTATTTTGGCAGTATAAGTTGCTATTTAGCGCGTATTTATGATTCATGTTTGTAATATTGAGCAGGTGAGTCATGTGAACATTCAAATAGGAAAACTATGAGAAAATTAAATTAATCGTTCGACACCTTGTAATGGTAAAAACTATTTTCTTTCGCATCTAAAGAAATACTAGGATATACGCCCCGAACCAACGGTACAGTGCTTTTCGATACTTGATAATCTGATCAAATAAATAGGTGAATAAGACCTTGTTATGCGGCCGTAGAGTATGTAATGAAAGAGTAGAAACCTTGGCAGTGCACGTGGGTCACGTGTTAAAATTTCACATGGCTTTAAACTATCTCTCCGTTTTCCTTTTCCATATAGGATTAACGTTTCCACAGATATAATTGATGTTAGAATACATTAAATGATCGGAGTCGATATGAATAATGTTGTATGAAATTGCTTCTCTCTCTGTCTCTTCATTTTCATTTTTTTTTCGTTTGTTTCTTATGTTGTACTGTATCAATGAAAACTGGTTTGAGTCGATTTCTATGCCTATTATTTCCTTACGCATTTTTTACAATTTTAAAAAAAATATCGTCATATCGAAGAATTGGTGCTCATAAAAAGTAATTCCTCCTAGGCCCATGAACTTTGGCGGCATGCCCAGTTATAAACTTGGGAAAATACTTGCGTGTGCTATGGGGTGGATGCTGGAGTGATGGAGGCTGGAGGAGGCGGATTGGGGTCACTAAAAGTTCTGACGAAACTTGCTGGAAGTTGGCAGCTAACTGAACAAGTTTAGAGGCAGCAGCCTTGAGCAGAAAGCTCTCAACAAGTGTCGGTTTTCTGACGGTTTCTTCCAAGCGCCTGTCGTGGCGCCTTGTTCGTCAATGTCAAAACAATGGCTGCCATCCCACAGCCCTCTTTTCCTGTTTAGCATTGCTGTTTACACATAAGTTTACGTTCCTTTCGTGGCGAAATTCCAGCGAACATTTCGTCGGAAGTTATGACACCACAAATGTTTTCGAGAGAATTGTCTTATAAAATTGTGTAGAAGGAACAAAGAGCTGACATAAACGCACTTGAATAGTTGTTTGATAATGCGAACGAATTATTGTGTACAATGAATTAAGTAACAATAACCATGTGTACGTACTTACAATTAACGAGCTATCATAATAAATGGCACGAAGAAGAACCAGTGATGTTCTTTAAGAAAATCAAATCAAAATTTATTTTGATTTACTCAGCTTTAAGGATATAAAATTAGCGAAAGAAAAGTTTATGATTGAAACGCGATTTTCTTTCATTATCCGTTAATACCTTGAACGTGCAAGTAAAGAATATAGCCTACAATAATAATAAGCATATAAATTACGAAAATAAATTTTAGAAACAACAGACGACTGAAAGACAAGGTCGCTACATGCGAAGCACTTTAGAAAATATTGTATTTTATTGGTTTATTAGTGTTGTATTTATATCCTCTAGACTTTTGTCTATATACATTTTCTTTTATTAATTTATTTTAAGATTATTTGTCTTTAATTATGTATTTTATTTTGTTCATTTTTAATGTTTAATGTATGACGTATCCTATTTCCTCAATCGAGGATTAATGGAAACAACAATAAATCTAAATCCATACTGGAAAAATGGTTGTGTTTTTAATCACCCATTTTTCAGTGACTCGAAATTTATGTTCCACAATTTTATGGTAATCATTGTAGCTTAATAGAAATAAATATATTACTAATCCAAGTTTCTTTTCACCAAAGTTACTGAAATCAGTGTATTTTAACTCGTGAAGACTATACTGTCAGGCTATAATCTGAATCCTGTATATTAAAAATTGTGTTTCTTGCTATAAGTATTATTCGGGTATTGCATTGTCTGAGTAACAATTTAAAGGGTCGTTTTATTACTTGGTCACTATCAACTTTGTTCAATTAACCTATCTCGTTTTTTGAGCTCTCCATCTATTTTGTTTCTCATTTTTCTCTCCACTGTATATCTGCTTTATTTTCATCTTCCTCCCGTTTCTCGTTATTTCCTTCTCTTTACTTAGAAACGGAATTTCAGGAAAGTAGCTTTAACAATATATCTTCACAATTGTAAGAAAATTTCAAAACAATCTTGTAATGTAACGATCGTTACATTTTTAATCATTACCCAAATGCAAACAAGAAAGCGGGCTTTTCTTAATTTTCGATTTCCGAGAAAATGGCCAATCAGGATCATGAATACATGTTAAATCAGAAAAGCAAGTAGGGACGGACTTCGCATAGGAAATAAAAGAGAAAATTGCCACCTAAGAACAGGGAAAATGGAACCTGACCTGCGAGTAGCCCTTATGAGATAGGACACAAAAGGTTACTTGCGGCTTCACCAGATGTTTTCACTCCCGCACTTTTGAGGGACAAATAATTTTGGTGAGAAAAAGCAACGGGGCAGACACTCGTGAGGAGCAAGAATAACAGCTGCTAGGCAAACTCATACATACCAGTAGAAAAAGTGTGACTGGAAAAACTTCCATCTGCCGTTGTGATCCTGGCGGGACGACGCGACGCAAGCTGCTAGGCAAATCGTTAGAGTTTTTATGCATCGATACTTTAGCTCACTCATGCCAGTAGAAAATGTGTGACTGGAGAAACTTCCATCAGCCGTTGTGATCTTGGCGAGACGACTCGCCGCGAGCTGCTTATCGCAAGGCATCACGTTTGACCTGCTTAATCACCTGACTGCGCTTCCGGTCATCAGCGAGTGGGTGAATGTACGTAGAAATCCTCAACGCTTTGCTATTTTTCAATGACCGTGTGGATTCGCGGTTATTAGCTTTTCCCTACAAGCCCTGGATTAGACTAGTGTCACACTTGAGCGGGTTTGGGAGACGCGGTTAGCCCGCTGTGGGTGAGACAACGTGTACTTAAATGCGACCTGTCGTACTTAGGCGGTTGCGGGGCGGGTGCATTTCCCGTCCCGCAGTAATCGCACAATGCTGCGGGGAAAACGCACCATATCCGGCGATAATTGGATGGGGGAAGGATTACTATTAGAACATTATCAATTTTATAATATTAATCAAGTAATAAACTAGCATCATTGGTAAACTAAACATGTTGATTTTAAAATTCAAAATGATAATGCTAATTATCAATTTCAGCATGGGTTCTTTCAATTTTTTTAGTATTTATTAAATAATATGTAAAATTTCTCAAGACTTACGACCGAATTAAGGCAGAAATGAATACCAAAACGTATTTAAAAACGTCATTTAAAAAAATTAGAAAACGAATTTGAAAGTCGCATTCGAGTCTCCGTCAGTCCATGCGAAGTGGTCCAGGGAAAAGGAAATTGATTGCTCATCTTTTCGGAAAAAATTAATATTTTGTTGGTGCATTATCTCGTATTTTAGCAGTTCAAAACTAATTTTGTTTCATTTATATAGTGTCCGGTTCAAAAATTACCAACGGTTTTGTTTTAGGGCGCTCACAGTTTTCCGCGTTAGTAGGTATCTGCGATTTTCTAAATTTTTCAGAACTGTGTTGTATTGTTTCCAAATCAACTATCGTGTTCAGTACATTCGTGCCTACAAATTAAACCTCTATTTACGTGCCTAATAATATTTTTTCATGTAATCTGTGTAACATGAAGTTGTCCATTCCAATGAAGAAAATTCAATTTTAGATGGCTTATTCCTTCAAGAAAAAACAGTTTGCGAAATTTAATAAATTTCGTGATTTTACACAGAATGTTACTTTATATATATATATATATATATATATATATATATATATATAATCAGAGGTGAGAGACGTAATATTTGAATAGCTCGGTATGACATGCAGTTAAAAAACCTGAAATTCTACACTAACAGGTTTTTATAGTATCAAACTACAGTATAAATTTGACTTTGAGATTTAACGCAAAGTTGGCAAAAGAGTTTCTTAAAAACAGCAACAATGCTTGATTATTTTCTTGAACTAGTTAATTAATGTTGTTGTTGTGGTATTCAGTCCTAAGACTGGTCTGATGCAACCGTACACGCTAACCTATCTTACGCAAGCCTATTCATTTCCATATAATAGCACATCCCACATTCTCCATAATCTTCTTATCGAATTCCATCCTTGGCCGCCCTCTTCTGTTCCCTCTAATGTTAATTTTGCAAGACCCACGTGACTTCAAACGTGGTCTATTAATCTATCCCTTCTCTTATTCAAAGTCCTACATATTGTTCGCTTTTCCTCTATTCAGTTTAGATCTTCCTCGTTTGTGATTCTGTCCTCCCATAACATTTCAAAGGATGCTATTCTTTTCCTTTTCCCAACACCTATCACATTATATAACGCCACGCTCCATACCAACATTTTTAGTAGCTATTTCCTAATATTCACACTTATATTACCCGTAAATAAATCTCTCTTTTTCACGAAAGGCTCCTTGCCTGTACTATCCTACTCTTCACGTCTTCTATACTTCTACCATCCCTAGTTATTACGCTTCCCAAGTAGCAGAATTCCTTAACTTCCGTCAAAATTCCCTTCCCAATCTAACATCGTTTGTTATTCCACACTTTCACTGACTACACTCCATTACTTTGCTTTTGCCTCTATTAATCCCCATTGAACTCTTTCTCCGGGACTCCGTTCATGCCATTTATTACGGTTTTCAAGTCAAGCATTTTTTATTTTTTGATATGAACATTTTTTATCCTTAAATAAAATTTTATTATCTTATTTAATTACTTTTATAAAGTCGTGTTATTTGTTTAAATATAATAAAATGTTAAAATCACCATGATTGTCATAATTTCAATTTGGTTACCCTAGATAAGAATAAAAAAATTAACTACAATTCCTATTCCAAGTTCTGGTTGACAAGATTTTTCAGTTGTTCAAGTTCCCAAACCATGAAATTTCGTTTATGTGAAATTGCTATCTACATTTTATTACATACCAATAAGTACAGAAAAAAGCTCCTTTAAATTAAATAATTTTTGTAATAACTTTGATTACAGTACATTCAAAAAGTTAAGCATAACTTGTTTTGGTTAGGAAATCTTGCTATAAATGTTCAGTTCCCTAAGTAACGAGGAATAAAATACGGGAAAAGGGAAATGCTACATGTTTATATTTGAAATTTTGTTTCCTGCAGTAGAGGGATAATATTCAACGTGGATTTCCAAAAAATTCTCTTTTGTTGAACTTTAAAGTGTGTGTCGTTCAAATGAGCCAATAAGGCCTTAAACTTTCTGTGTCTTTAACTACAAACATGCCTACTTTGCTTACAGCTAGTGTCGTCTGACTTTACAAGCCCGTAAAGCGGAAGGAGGCTCCATGTAATTAAAATTATCCTTTTCTGCGCAAAGACTTCCTGCTTCTGTTCCCCGCTAAACGACTGCGATTCAGACGTCAGCAAACCCAAACATTGTTTCAGAATTATCTCTGCAATTATTCTTGCTCTTCCTCGTAAAATATTAAATCTGATGTCGGAGAAAACACTTTATCTTCTTGAAGTAATGCTGGGTCGCCTTTCGCGGGTTAATTAATGTTGCAAACGTCTGGCTCCCAGCTGGGAAGACGCTGTTTGGCTCCACTGCTTCGCAAATTAGTTCCCTTCTTTCTTTTAATTAAAACACACCTCCAATTTTATCGCTACGTCCGCTACGCCACTCAGGTTCAAATTGTTTCTATCTTGGAGACAAAGGCGTGGTAATCAAATAATATTTTTATAAGTAGAACGTTGCTTAATTCAAAGTTTTTTCTAGTGTACCCAAAGTCTTGAAACAATAGTTACTTGCAAAATAATTACAAAATGTTGAAACTGTTTATTGTGTACTAATATACTAATCTGTGTACTAAAACTTTGAGTAATTCTCTCATTTCACCATTCGACAGGGAAATAGTCCTACTAGTAGTGAATGAATCACTTATGAATTGATCAACATAAACTTTGATTCGGCTTCGGTGAGGAAACATTGATAATTTTATTACTAGTGTGTTCCGTAGCCTAGAAGGAATTAATAATCCAATGTTTGGATAATAAAAAAATCACAAAAAAAACATTCAGTATCAAAATTGGAGCACTTTAATCCGAGAATTTGTTCTAGAGAATTCAGTTTCCTAAATAATCATATTAAGGTATATTAATCAACTAGATACTTAAATTTTAAAGTAGAATATTCCTTTCATAGTCCTATTTATAACATGTCAAGGGATAGTGATAATACTATAAGTAATAAATGAATTGAGTAGACGAAATTAAAAATAATTCATTATTGAATTCAGACCAATAAAAATACATTTTCAGCACATTTCGAGTGAAATACGTGAGTTATCAATCTTGCAACGTGGTAATGTAATTATTATAAAAACTATTTATTTTAATAGAAGATTATTTTCAGTTCTGGAGCATTGAATACTTAAATAGTTTTAATTTTTCCTAAGTAATCAAATGTATTCATATATTTAACCGTTAATATTATACATTTACGACATTCCATAACACTTTTTACCAGACTTATTTGTTACATGTAAGCACGTTAAAGAATTAACTGTAGTGAATGTGGTAAGAATATGCTGCAATGAGAAAGCAAAAATAAAAATCAGTTCCAAAATAACTTTGAATCATATAACAAGAGTAGCTTTACAAATAAATGTATACTATTATAAAAATATTTTCAGATGATAAAGATTTTTTTATTAATGTAATTGAATAATTTTCAATTATTAAGCAGGATTTTTGATTTAATTAAGATGTTACATACAAATTTGAATATAATTATAAATTAGGATTGCATTCAATTGTAATTTAAAGGATGGTTTAGACTTTTTGAATTGTGAATATTATTCTTTACAAACTAACTGGCTGGATGCCCAACGTTGCCCAGTAATTTATTTATATGCGTCCGCAGCAGTATTTAATTTAAAAGTTATCTCTTTGACAACACGTAATTAAATGGTCAGATATATCATCACATTTTGCATCGATATCGCTCAAATGAAAGCTGAAAATGTAATGTTGTATTTAGGAGGTTAGATGGAATGCCCCAAATAAGCATATGTATAAATAGTAAATATATATTTTTATTTTAAATACATTTCATTTGTTCAATGTCAATCGATAACATTAACTTGGTATGCACGAAATTGCGGAATTTATCAGAACGCAACAACCCGAAATTCAAATGTTATAACAATGCCAAGCTACGACCCAATGATTTAGCGCATACATTGACGAAAGTTAAATAACGAGGATTGTTCGAACGGAAAAATATTTTATCGGAAAATTAAAATAAGAAACTGTATATTGACAACAACGCCACTTACAGACGAATCGTCCAAGTGACCTCATAAATACAACAAAATAATTGTTGAAAATAGATCAAGTTATTTAGAAGCTTAAGAAATACGAAAAAGTGAGATAAATTCTTTTTAAACAAATTTTAGGTCACTTCAGCCATCTCTCTAACAAAACGTCTGACAGACTCCTATCGAGCAAAATGTGCAAGCTTTATAATATTCTGCCGCTTACCGATCTGAAGTTCCCAACAAAATATTGTCCAGAGAAAGGTACACTAATCCCTATCTATGCAGTACATTCAGTAACAAAAAATTTCAAGAACAAGTTAAATAACCTAATTAACTTAATAATATATATAAATACATAAGTAGTCTCGAGAATATTTCTTGCCTTCGAAAAATTCTGACTAAATATTAAATATAATCGATGTGGGAAAACGAGTGCACATCAATATAAAAAACCTTTATATCGAACGAAAACTAGTGCGGGGTAAAATTCACAATTAGCCGGAGTTAATAGTAATAAGATATTTTCCTTATTTAATTGTCTGATACAGTTTCAGTTATTATTGGCGCATCATTAACGTTCTCATGTTCAGATTGCTACCTGCCTGTTAATATCAAGCTTCCCTTGGAGGTAACGATCAGCTATTCGCAGAAATCCTACCCCTAAATAGCTCTTAGAACTGCCAACAAATAAATAATTCCTTGCACTACACCACTGTAAAATTTTGAGTTCCAATAATTAGATTTTTTATAACGATTTTTCTAAAGAGCCACAGATTTTTATACAAATGTTGAACGGTGTAAAATATTGCATACCCACTTCACGATAATTTTAACTCTGTAACAGTACTTTATTTTGCAGATGAATTAAAAATTAAAATAATTATTTAATAGAAAGTACAAAAATGAATAGCCCAAATACAGACAGTAAAATTATCTATCAAATAAATACCACTTAGCGTTTCCTCTATCATTATAGCTTACGTCAGATGACGAGGGATTAAAATTTATTATTTTTTCAATTTGCCTTCGGTTAAGGATATAAAATACGTCCTACATTACACCAAGTACCAATTAATTATAATAACAAAATAAAATGACACAAGTAACTGAAAAATTAACAAGATGTAATATGAAATCATTGTCATAGATTACATCAAGTAAAATTAATTATAATAAAAAATAAAATAACATAACTACCTACAAAATAAACAAGAAATAGTATGAAATCATTGTTTACACGACACGCACACTAGAGATCACAAAATGACACTGAGAAGAACAAACACATGCATAAACAATGGATATTTCACTTCGTGGAACTGCACGACGAGGAATCCAGGCAATACATGAAACAAACAAACAAATAGCAGAATAAACTGTACATAAAGTTTTAAAGTTACGTAGTAGAACATTTCACAAAGCAACACTATTGCAGGAGCATTAATTTCAAATATTAGGGTAACAATCAAGAAACTCCTATGCTATGTAAAATGCGCCATTTAAAATAATAATGTTACATTGATTTACGATGCATTTCTAATTACCTATGGAGCAGGACTGTTATATAAAATTATTCCGGTAAGAATACTTTTGTTGTCACGAGCAAGCGAAGCGTGTCCGACCTTAGAGCTGAGTCGCATATTCATGAAAGTCGTCATTCGTTTGAAACAACTGATCCGCTTAGTTTTATACTAGTTTTTTTTAATAACTCATTTTTTTCTAATAAAACGTCTCTCATGAATACGATATTCATTTCTTGTTTTACTTTAAATAGTTTCATACAATATTAGATGATTCCCATTGGATTTCATAGTTTTCTATGCCAAATTATAGTAAATAGTATTCTCCAACTTTATGTACAGTTACTCAAATGCGTTAGAGAAATCTCTAATTTTTACTGTATTTATCAGTTAAACACTTTCACAAATTTACTCATATATATTTTTCAATTTATATAAGACGGTTTCATCCGACAGTCTACAGACTCGTAGCTTTTAAATACTTTCTCTTTTGCGTGGACTTAATTTAATATTCATACTATGTTTACATGTATATGTGTCGCGTAACAATGGCAGTTTGTTTATTTTTGGCGAAATGTCAAGGGGAAAGAATTCTCACAAAACGTTTCCACATCCACTATAACCGTGTGTACAGTATATACACTTTTCCTTTAACCACACATGGGAGAAAAATTTAAAACCTTTGTTGGGGTCACTATTATAATAATTTATGTTACACGTTAAAAATTAAGGATTAAATTATTTATTGCTCAAATACATTTTGTTACTAATTGCAATTTTGTTCCTTAGATGAATAAAATAAGAAAAAATAATTATAATATGACAAAAAATGTTTTAGTTTAAGATCAGTATACAGCTTTCTAACATCAATATGCATAATTCAGTTGTACTTTTTTACTTAAATCCTGTAGCGCAATGGGACCTCTCTCTAATTATATTCGAAGTTTTGGAATTTTGAATAACAGTTCAGAAGGCAGGTAAGAAGTGGATTTTCCCGGCGCCAGGCTAACGGACGGGGCCATGTCAGTCTGCGGATTTATAATACTAAGATTGTTTTGCTGAAGGAACATTTACCTTTCAAAATTTCCGAAGAACACCGTTTCCTGTGTCATGTTAAATTTCCCACGCTTGAAGAAGACTCACGAGGATTGGTGGAACAAACATCACGTGGGATAGCGTTTTCTCTTGGAGAAGGGATATAAAAGTCTAGCTGGGAAGTGAGAGGTCGAAAAATATTCAGAGTGGTTCAAGTCGTTGAGAAGGCGAGGTGGAAGGAAGGAGAGTTTATCAGGAAGTGGAAGGGTGGAGTAAGCTGAGAGCTGAACGGATGTTGAAAGGGAGGAGGAAGCTGGAGAGTGCAAAAAGAATTGAAAGTGAAGTGTGATTTGTTGCTCTTTAGTGAGAAGGTATTGAAGGAACAAGGAGGAAAATCTTTGTTCTCCTCAAACACCGGCAGTACCAGGTTGATCCCACTTTCCGCCAGGAGAGGAAAAATCTACAATTCGACCCAAAGAAAGAAGAAAGTTCCGGTCACTTATTAACCTGAATCAAGACATGAATGAAGATAAAACATCAAGTGAACGAAATGTCTACTGCACGTGGTTATGTTAATAAGTAATTAACCTTGATATTTAAAAATCATCCCCTTGACTGAATTTATTAATCGCGCGAAGGACCCCAATTAAGTGACTGTTTACTACAAATATAATTACTATATTATATCCTAAAGCACAAGTAATTTTATTAAATAATATAAATAAAAAACCTAAATCATATAGTGCTCAGCATTGTAAACAAGAACATTTTAAATATCAGTGAGCAAATGATGACCAAATAATAGTTATGCATACATTACGAGAAAATTCTAAAGATTTTAATCCAAGATAGCGCGCATATTATTGAGGTTCCCACCCCACTCAAGTCGATTCATCACAAGTTAAGAAAACCGAAAGCTGGAACTTACTCCAGAGTTTTAATTTTCTCTTGGACATTGTTTGCAGAAGGCGCTGGAAAACTTGGAGCATATCTTGATCGCCACGGAAAAGAACACAGAACAAATGGAGTTTGGGTTACTACAGTGCGTTAAATTTTATGTTCTCACGGGAAACTCTAGCATTTAATGCTTAAGTCCTCTAAGTGCTTGCTGAATAACGTCGACTACGTTCTGTAGTAGTTAATTAAATGTTACAGCATTATATTTTACTTTAATTTTGTAATTTTATAATCAAAACACTACATTCATCTCCAGTAAATCTATTATATTTCTTATAACATTTTCATCTTTTAAAACAAGATTGTCACAGTTTATTGAAAAAGTTTCAGATTCTTATCTTCAAATAAATTTCTTACGTTTTATACTTAGCTCAATATTAAACCCTCGAGCCATTAATGACTCCGGTACTAAATTTGAGACATTCCTGACGTCAATTATTAAATGAAAGAATATTTCTAATTATACAAATTTTCGTCTCTACCGCCGACTGCTCTGAGAGTTAAGGCGAATTCCATCACCCCTCCTACATTTCTGGGATTACGTTCATCCGCAACCGTTGAACCTCTCCAAAACCGAATTCCATCAAACAATTGTTTCTTCCGGCGCATTAACTTTATCCGATGTAAAACGTGTTTTGTAGAAGGAACTTTGGAAACCAATAGGCCAGCAGGTTTGGGATCAACGATTTTTCAGTCTCCATCTTGTCGCCGCCTTCTTAATTGGAAAAGTTTCGCCTCTGCCGCGACAAATCAGTTTAGTTCTTGACGGGAACCTAATTGAATCTGAACACCAAACTAATATGTAACGGCATATTTCACAGAAAGCAGCCATTAATCCTACAATATAAGTGAATACAATCCAATACCGTTTAAAAGCAAAACGGAATGTTTCTTACTGTACTGACTTGACAGAAAAGTTGTTTTTCGTATTAAATGTTTCTCCTGTGTTTCCTTTATTTTTCTATTTTAATTAATAAAGAAAATGTTAGTAATAAAATAAGGATGAATATAAAGGACTAATGATAATATATATTTAACGACCAATTTACCAGACATTTTTAATAAATCGAAAAATTTTATTAGTTACGGAAACGTTATTTAACGTCTCAATACTTATTTGTATCTTCTTCAGCAAGACTGAAGACTGCTAAGTGCAAAACAAAACATTCAGCAGGACACAGCCTGAAGACGGTACTAATCATTGCTGTAACGTAGTGCTGTCAACTAAACACTTGTCATTAAAATTTCTGTTTGAATTTAAAAGTATATATAATGTAATATACCAGGTGTGGCCAACCTTTTGCAGTCCAAGCGCCATTTTTGACAGACAAGTTCAGATACGACATATGACTAGGGCACACTTTATGGCGTCATACATCCATAGTTTCTTCCTTCCTCCTTGGCTCTACAGCCCATTGAGGTCCTGGGCCTACCGAGTCGACTGCGGACTGTCACATTCCGAATTTGGAGTGACACGTGGCCAGCGTATCGATCCACCAACATTCTTGAATATCAATGGTTAAGGGTAGGTAAATAGATATGAGATAGAATAACTTTAACCCAGTTAAATTAATTAATTTAAATGTTTAAATTTAACGTCAGTTTTATATAATTATTTATTAACGCTGCTGTGGTAAGTTTGATTTAGTAAATTTTTTTAAATCTTTGCCTTTATTTCACCTACTAAAAATTAATTTGCTGTAAAATTTTTCTCTACAGAGGAAAGAACCTGAAGATAGTATAAAAATATGCAGAAACGTTGTTACAAATTTAATATATTGAATGAAGTCCATACAAAGACCATTAATTGTTTAACTAATTAATTCACGTCAGTTTAATGCAGCATCATTTTACAAAACTCAATAATGATGTTCCTTCATGATGCTCGTTTGATGAAAATATCTCTAAAACTGTTAGCAATGAGGGCGAGATCGGTTTGGATTTTGGAATTGTCCGTTTTCTTTGTTTAACAGAACTGTTATTAAATTCTTCTATTTCTGAATTTTTTTATATGCATTGATAATACATGTCTAATTGTACAGTACTTTCTAACAATGTAAAGGGATTTCTCGTCCAAAATACAAACAGGATCAAGGATGCAATGCGCCACTTTTAATCGTCCAAAGCGCAACGTTTGGCCACCTCTGTAATATACTATTAAAATATTAATTGTTGATTGCACTCCCTTCATATATCGGTTTCCTATCAGATTGTAGAAACTAACATTACCACAATTTTCTCTGTTAATAACCCATTCATAATTTCTGTTCATAATATAAGGCTAAAGTAATAATGGACCTAACACTTGGTAATAGAACGGAAACACAAATCAAGTGTGCTTTTTCAGTTTTGCTACCTAATTAATATATAATATTGTGCCCTAAAATAAATATTTGAGCACTTTCTGACAAAATTCTTATGCAAAGTTTGCATAGCTACATCAAAAATGATATACCATGTATATTTTTATTCTGTCATGTGTTACAGTATTGCAAGCTGGGGTCATTCGCTTCACGCGTTTCACATTTTTAAGCTAGGTACGGAGTGGAATACCACTTGCAAACCTTTGTTTTGCAAACTTGGAATTTTAACCTTGCCTTGTACGTATCTTCTAGAAATTTTAAATTTTGTATGGAGCAACATCAATCTATATGCTATAAACGGTTCAAGCCATTCATACAACACAAGAAATCTCTCTCAGCTCCGTGTTGAAAAACATCGTCTAAGTCGTTTTGAAACAAGCATTCACTATTCCGGTATAAATCTATACAATACTCTCCCGGAGAAATAAAAGATTTAAAGGTTAAAAATTATTTATAAAGAGTTGTAAATCTCTGTTAATGAATGGAGCGCATTATTCACTGAAAGAGTTTGTACATAGGAAGGACTAAAACAGTTTGCTGGTGTCCTATCAAATTCTTCTATTATTTTACAACTATACTCTACTATAATTTAACTGCTGACTTCTTTTCTTTTTCATGTTCGACGTAAAACTACGTACGATCTTCTGCTGCCTCCTCCGTCGACTGAAAATTGAAGATTGAATTTTATCTTTCCTCTTTTTGTCCTTCAATTCTTAATTGTAAAATTTTGTATATTTCTTGTAATATTATATTTAACGTATCCTATTTCCTCAACCGAGGACTAATGGATTGAATAATAATAAATCTAAATTTAACGACAGATTTTCCTATACTTATATTTTATAATACTGAATATTATTCAATCTTGGCTTTTATGAGTCATGTCTTTTAAGTATATTTTCGCTATCATGTTTGTTTCCTATTCCATATGTCCAGAGTGAGAACACAATATCATGAGAAACTATCATCATTCGTTAACTGTCATTACTTTCAGAATTAATCCTCAGTGCTTGTTAGAACTGCATTAATGGTTTGTTAATTTTTTGATACAAGTCATTTAATTTGATTGGGTATTATATACATCATATGGGATAAGTGGCCAAGGATAGGATGACTTCAGTTTGTTTGAAGAGAAACGGTTAGAATCTACAAGTTTCGTCTTTAAGGTAGGTCTCATATTTATTTTCCAAATATTTTAATATTAATCATTACCTTACATCACAAACTACTTTGACACATATTTACCACTATTTGTTTTCTGGCGTTATATGAGTGGGAAATGTGGACGATAGGAATTGCAGAAAGGAAAAGAATAGAAGCCTTTGAAATTTGGTACTATAGGAGAATGCTGAAAATCAGTTGGGTATATTAGGGAGGATGTGGGATGTGCTAGTTATGCGGAAATGAAAAATCTTGGGCAAGATAGGTTTGCATGGAGGGTTGCATCACAGCAATCTTAGGACTGAATACCACAACAACATGATTTTAACATCATAATAAAATTGCAAAGTTGTTAGAAGCACAATTTTTGTGGTTAGAGGTTATCCTTTCGGTTGAGTGCGTATCATCTGAATGGCTTGAGATTGTAGCGGACTGAGTGGTGACGTCTCAGTGAGATACCTCCGTAATGAAGAGTATAAATTAAACAAAAGCAGTAAGCTTTATCCTTCTACATCACGTCAGCGTAGTGTCAACGGGGACTGTTTTCCAAAAACCTTTTCACCGTTAAGCAAAGGAGAAAGGGAGTTTTCTTTCGTACCTTACACGCAGCGTATTCCATTGTCTATGGTTTATTTTTAAACCGAGAAATGATATAAGCGAGGCACACGTGTCTAGCTGCTGCGCGTTCCTATCTCCTAAACTTATTAATAATTATTTCCCGCAATCATAAGAGGTTTATCCATAAAAACTTTGAAAAAGTACTTCCAGCTCCATTAATCTTTGAAAACACGTCAATAAAAAACAAATTTACGATTCTTAGAACACATCTTAAGGATATTTTTTTTACAATATGCAGTATAAAATTAGAAAACCAAAAATGCTAAAACAGGCCTGAATCAAGAAACGTTTTTCGATATCTAGCTACTGTGGAGAGGATAGCTACTGCGAGGAAGCTCAGTTACCAATTTTACTCTTCGCCAGCAGTCAGAACCTTCAATCTCAACATAACATTCCAATATCTAGGGTAAGTCAATAAATTTGTATGTCATCGCGAAAGAGAGGAAGAAAGAGGAAAATATTTATTTTTCTTACAGCCTGTATTCTTTTTTATTCGTCAGATTAGAAATAATGTGCCGCGGGGTGGATAGAACATTTCATGGGACCGCATCTAGTCCGCCGGCCGTAATTTGCCCATCACTGGTCTAGGCGTAAATATAATAATTAAAATCAACAGATATTAACAATAGATCAAAATCTCAGTGACGGTTTACATAAGCAGGTATGTACCTAATGTTCATTTTGCAGATGAATCTTGTTTAATATAACTGAAAATTTTAACGCAAATCAATCCTTATATAAATAATAGCCCCGAGTATTGCTGCTCGTGAAACGCTCGGGACATATCGGGTACCTTAACTTTATCAAAGAAATCATAATACAGAGCATTCACTTGAGTTCAAAGTAGTTAATTAGTGTTATGTATACTTTTAAAATTATATATAATTCTGTAAATTAACTAGTTTTATTAACTAAAACTTAATAACAATATCTAAATAAATATCAAGCATACGTTTTTTTACATTAGGCTAGCAGTGTTAATTCAATAGATTCTATAACCTATTTTGTGAACTGAAGCTTAATATTTCACACTAATACTAACACATGGAAGTATGATGATGATAATTTTTTCGCACATTTCAAGTAACCACAGCAAAACATCTACGTTTGCTTAAGACTAACTCACAAAACCAAATCTAATATTTTAATCTTTATAATTTAATATAATTTTTGACAATGTTGGTTATGTATTTTAAATTTTACTTATATTAATTCTTTTTACATTGTAATAAAATTGCAAAGTTGTTTAAAACACAATTTTCATGTTAGAGGATATTATTTGATTTGAGTGCGCATTATGTCAACGGCTAGAGATTTTAGCGGAATCAGAGTTTACGTAAGTCAGATATCTCCGTAATTGCGAGTAGGATTGAAAAACGTCACGTGTATTAGAATCATGACGAGTATCTACAAATGGAAAATAATAAGGTTTTCGCAAAGTACCATTACATATATCTCTGTTAATAATACTTTCTAAAATTGCTCTTAGGGAGGCCTGACATCGAGCTGTATACGCGATTAGTGTCGATGAAAATAGACTAAAACAAATAAGTACCTGGGTATATCCGAGCACCCAGCTACTATTGAAAGAATATACTTCCGATTACTTTATAAAAGGGTGTTATGAATTACAATAATTATTATCTGCCTTTAAATATCCTTTCAGTCCAGAGCGAGAAATTTTCATTATAAAAACACGTTTCATACGTCGTTATTTAACTCGTTACAACGCAAAATATTAAAAAAATACAATACTTTTGGAAACTCCTTAGACTGTTTGTCGGAATCATCGCTTACGCAGATAGAAATGAAAATTTAAAATAATATAAACGTGTTTTGATGTTGTTCTTAAATACTAATTTTTCTGGGGGTGATGTTTACCTATTTTCGCATACAATTATTGTTTTGGAAATTTTTTTTCAACATTGACGTTAAAGCTGGTAACACAATTACGAAATGAACTACAACTAACCGCACCGAGGCATCCGTTGTTCGTAACTATCGGCTTAGTAGAAACCGTTCCCTCTCTCTGGAATTCTCCACCACCGCAATCTTTGTTAGCTACAAGTGCAAACAAGTAGGAATGCGTCCGGATTTAACACAAGCGTAGCAAGAAAATGGGAGGGTTTCTTGTAGTCACGATAAATTTGAATCCACTTGTCTTGATTCTGACGGCGTTGTGTTCATGTGCTCCTAAAAAAGAATTTGAATTTAATTTAATGTCCACTTGAGTCACTATCGAGTTTTCGAGAATTTAGGGGAAGTGACAGAAAAGTGAGACTCAAACTCGTGCGCTGAAGAGTGGGTAATATAATCTCCTTACAGACATATTTTTTTTTAAAATTTCCTTCTTTCCGCTTAAAATTCTGGGATTACGTCTAACACTCGGGGAAAACCACTTCGTCCCGGATTTCCTGGAGAAAATTAACAAGCAAACCACTGGTAACACTGAAAAGAGGCCATTTGGTTTCGCCAACTTAGATTGTGTCATATAAGCTCACAGTCTGACGCTTAAATGGGGTACTAAGGAAGACTTAATTTCCTCAACAAATAATTCATGCATAAAAAGTGTCGTATTTATGAAAAAAAAGCGAAAACACGTTTACGTATATACTATGATGTACGAAATAACGTGTAAATTGGGTATCAGTGCACAGTATCTTAACCCTCCGTTAGGCACGCCACATATTGTAACGCCGTTAGGTTATAAGGCCTACGGTTTGACTTTTACGTTTCAGAATACTATCATGAACCAATTTACCTTCACATAATTTACATATATATTTTTATACTCATATGCATGTAATTCACGTATTAAATAAAAGTTTTGATTACTTAAACTTGTAACATAAGTGTTTTATAAAATTCCATTTATAAAAATTTTAAGTTAAACAAAATTTGGTATTTTATATCTCTTAAAAATATTTAAACGCTGTTTCAGAAACCAAACATAAGTTCGAGGCCTGAAAAATCAATCGCTCAGGCATGTTCAAGAGATTAATTATTTTAAAAAGATTCAGATTTTTATATTATTAAATTTTAATTTGACTTTAAAGTAATAATTTATTTATTTATTATATAGTGATTATTATAAAGTAAGTAAATATAATTTTAATAAAGTAAGTAATTTATACTGTGTCTGTGGAAACTTTTTTTGAATATTCCTCAAAACATTCTTGGTACATTATCCTTGTATATAATCGCAAACACAATTAATTACTGCACTTTTACAGAAATATTGAGTATCTTCAGTTTCCAATTCATCCGACGATTCGTTTCAATATCGTCTTCCAACACATTTTAGTCCCTGATATCGTCTTTTTAAATAAGACAAATCTCTCCTATATATATAGGAGAACTTTGTGTTATTTTAGAATATATATACTATTTTTTACTCAAATTTCAAAACTATTCATTCTCAAATAAGTTGTGAAAGGAAATAACATAAAAATTTATTGTATCAACTTATAAACATAAATATTTACGTAAAAAATAAAATATTAAATGCTGAAGTCATGCATAACTCAATAATCGTAACATACCACAGCAAAGAGAAGTAGAAAAATAGTTACGCGAGTGGGCGCAGTAGGTCTCCTGGACCTACGCTGTATTTCTTTCCCAAACTGTCGTCATTTTCTTAGAAACTACGGCCCCTTTTGTAATGTGACCTAGGCAGACCATTGGAAACACATCCTTCTGGGATGTCATAAAAGTTCATTAAAGTACCTTTCCTGACTTTACAAATATAAAATAAATTAACTGGCATAGGTCCTCCAGGCCTGACTCACCTAACCGAGGGCTAACAATGACTACATAACGATACTATGCCAGATTCAGCTATAACGACGAATAATACAAATAAAGTAAACACTTACGGTTTAGATAATAAACATAATTTACTGTAATTCAAGAAGAGTTTTAGGAATCTATTGTTTTGATCCTCTCACTATTATCCGAAGCTTTGAACAATGTAGGCAAACAGTATTGAAATAATTTTCATTAAATTATATTAGTAACCATTGGTTATAAGAATAAGCGGGAATAAAAGATTCTCCTGTATAAATTTTGAATTATCGATAAGCGAAATCGTAGGTGGGAGCTAGTCTTACCTCTCGCAAGATTTTCCCCGGAGTGATGATGGGATTTACCTTACGGAGCGCCTTGCTCTCTATCTGGGTTGAAAGTTTCTCACATGCCGAAGCTCTTCAGCCATTTTTAAGAAGTATATGTTTCGGGATCGCAGACTTTGGTAATACGATAAGAGTTGTTCGCTGATCCTATTGGATCAATCGGTCAGCTACCTCCTAAAGTGGTTCAAGCATGGAGAAGAGAATGGTACGACCCAATCTCCTCTATCATCATTCGGAATGACATGAGACAAGTACCCAAGATCCAACCTGTCTGATGCAGGTTTTCTAGGGTTTGCCGTGCATCTTCAGGAGACTAACGGCTGGGATCTTTAAACTATAGCCCTGGTGGGGCCCTAGCTAACCCTTGGCTACCTTGCTCTTCCTTTTGCATCCCTTCATATGCTATTAAAGGGGAGTTTCTGAATCACCATCATGTAGCCAGTTTCCAAAATGTAAATTTAAAATCAAAATTATAGCTCAATGTGATACGTCGCATTATCATTGATACGTGAGTGGCCGAGTAAAGCAATAGAATGCAAATAACGTTTCAAAGGACTGTAGCTCAATCAATGAATAAATTATATGAAGTTGTTGTGCTCATTACAAAATATAATGCCTTATCAACTTTTATAACTAATATGAATAAAACATAATTTGAAAAAATGCAAGCACAACACGTGAAATATTATTTATTCATTAATTCAGTAATAAAAGCTTTAAGCTTATCCGTGCTATTTCAATCAATAAACCACTCCCACAGTTGTATATCACAACGAATATATAACGCCAGACTCCACTAAGCGTTTATTGTTCTGAGTTTCAACCGTTTAAAAATATGGTTTAATCTTTGTAACTTTCACCAGTAACCTTATAGTATTAAATATTAATCGAACGACTCTCAGTAATTGTGTTGCATTAAATAAAAAGTATATTTTTTTCGTAGAGAGCAATTTCGGCTTACGAATTATTTGGGATAAAATACGATGCTACTTCACAAAACGTTTTATTCGAGGAATCATTTTTCGTTTTCGGAGATAATTTCCGTCTGATGTTTGTTCCGAGACATGTGATGGAAATTTTTTCTGATATACGGCAAAATGACATGGAAACTTTATTGGCAACAGATATTCAACATGTCATTGACGAAAAAGAATTCAGAAGGTCTTAGTCAAAGAAGAAATGAGGCAGAAACTTTGTGGGGATTAAAATAGGGAGAAGAATTTCAGATTCTAAGAATTTAAGTAATTGGATCTGCTTACATCTTAGAAGGGTAGAAGTTTTAAATGATAGTTGAGAAGTAAAGGAGGCAGAAAAATATAAGATTAAAGATTATTAGAGAAGTTATGAGAGAGCTTTCAACTGATCAGAGAATAGTGATCATGTAAGAACCACGAAGTAGTAGCCTTGAAACCTGATATGCTATTGAATGTTCCTGAAAAACAAGCCCGCAAATGAATAAAACTATTCTTAACAGAATCAATTGCACAAATCGTCGACCAAAGAATTGCAGCCAACAAAACCATAAAAAAGGCGTTACCTTAATATAAAACCATGAATAGCGATAACTTAATTTATATTTTGAAGCTAATAATTGTTTATTTTTAAAATCTAATACGACATTTACAATGCCAATACAAACCCAAAAACGCTGATCAGCATTACGAATGAATAGAGCATAAATAGCTCAAGGATAAAATTTCTTTAAGTTTAAGTAACTTACTTTTGCCGATTCGGGCACATACGAGTATTCACTTGCAATTTATCCAATCGTAAGTAATTATTGTATTATACGTTTCTTCCAATACTGATAATAATTTTTTGTTACAGTTATGTTGCTGAAACAGTTTCAGATTATTAGACTCTGATACTAAAATGTCCTGACACTGAAGATGGGTATTAATTGTTTTATTTAATATGTATAATTAAATTTTATCGAACTACTAAGTAATATCCCGATAGTGATATTGAGGAATAATAACAGGAATTTTAAGTGTTGAACATTTTCATGGCCAGTAGCTAAATTAGCTTATACATTTATCACTGTAACAGCTCGGATTAAGTAATATTGTGAACATAAACTGTTTTAAATTGTTGTAAAAATAAAAATCATTTGTAAGGAGTTTTAAATTTAATGATAGAAATATATGCATTACGATAAACTTTTTTGTGCAGTAATTGACTGTTAGAAATAGTATTTTAAATAAATAAAATCTTCAGAAAAGGATGGATCTTATATGACTTTAGATTGGCCTTTATAAAGGAATTCCTTTCTTTAAACTTAAACCGTCTCCTCCGTTTCGTTGAAAGGTAGCTGCATACTAAGTGAGTTCACCTTTTAAGAGCTGTGGGAGTTACAGTAGCCGAGTCCTGGTAATGCTTTAATCCCCGCCCTCTAGGTGCTAAACAGGCAGAATTATTCACCAGCCAGATAACATCTTCGGCAACCAAGTTATATCGTCCTATGGATAGAACGACGAGGCACTAAATATGGATACATGGACCTTGAATAATGCATGAGTTCCCTGTATGCTATTACACATTCGTAAGGATTCTCCAACGTATAGGATTTCACTTAGTGCGTCCCGCCATTTCCTAGTCAAAGCTCTGAGATGAAGACTGTCCCTAATAAGCTGCCTGAAATGTCTGGCACGTTTGAGGTTTGCCACGAAAAGACTTGCACGTTTAGAATAACAAATTCCATAGAAATGACTGTTTCTATACATACAATATTAATATTTTGAAATACGTTATTTTACAGTCACATGATCTATTTTAATGTTATATTATATTACAATTCGCACAAATAAAATACAGGAGCTTTCGATAGTTTTTACCAAACACATCTGTAATTGAATACCTGTGAAATACGTGTTTATTTGACGTGCTATTGAGGCTCGCTGTATTGTACATGCAGGTTTATTCTATTTTTAGATTTTCGCCTTGGTCATTCCAGATGTATCTCCTGTTTTAATGGGAATTTCAATGTTCACAAAGTACCAACCAATGCTGGGCCGCGAAACAAGAATGGTGCTTTGTAAACATTGAAAACTTTTTTAAAACACGAGATACAACGGGATTGGCCTAGGTGAAAATTAAAAAATGTAATCTAGATGTATATAGAATACAGCACGTCTCAATGACATATTACATTAACATATTTTTTACGGGTATTAAATTACAGATGAGTGTGGTAGCTATATATTTATAACGTATTTTAATATAATTTAACATTAAGACAGTTTTTTTTACCGAAGAAAAGGGTTTTAAAAATAATAGTATTTAAAGAAACGTTAATTACGTTTATAGAAACTGTTACATTATAAACCTTCGTAGGACCTATTTTTTAAATTTACGTTTATTATTATTAATATAACAAAGATGAACAGCTTGTTTCGTTCTAGAAAATAAGTTCCACGATTTTGACGGGGAGTGTGTATTACATTAATCTATAAGGAAGAGGCATATATATATACATAATGACATAGAATCTGTGTTTTAAGCGATCAAGAAGAAAATAAATAGCTGAATTCTTATAATCATCTTCATACTTGGATATATCAGGAAATAAAAAATCTAGTTGAAAAGATGAAGTCATCGTGGAATTCTGGGTTCCGCAAAAAAATCGTTTACAGTCATCTAAAGGGCTTGGTTAGGTAACCAGAGCACTTTCAAGTTTCTTTTGCTGTTCAGGATCCTTAAACTGCGACCCGGGAGCTCTAGTTAATCCATTGCTTTCTTCCAGTTTCTTCCTTATATGACCTAGTGATTACCGTCGCTGCCTGGCACGAGCATGGATGTTGTGTTAATGTCTAACGCATTTTCACATTCACCAAGCTCACTGCAGAGTACACCCTGCTACGTTCGCAAGGTAGAGCACAGCAAGGATCCATCATCAACTGGCGGAAGACAACGGGATACCACAAATTTGTAATTTCCTTTGAAAAAGAAAACGATATACCACAGAGAACTTTGGACCTCCCGTTAGGAAGAAAAATAATTAATTGTATTCCTTCCTCCATTTCATTCCCATCGTATAATCTTGGTTTTTTTAACTTAATGTTTAAGTAATTGTTGCAAACGACGAAACTTTTATATTGTTAGGAAGATATCTTCCTCCATAAATATTATATATATGTCTGACTCTTCAGAACATAAATGTTGTTGTTGTGGTATTCAGCCCTAAGACTGGTCTGATGCAACCCTCCATGCTGACCTATCTTGCGAAAGCCTTTTCATTTCCTCATAAGTAGCACAGATCCTCCCTAATCTGCTTAGCGTATTCTATCCTTTGTATCTTCTGTTCTTACCCTCTAAGGCTAATTTTACTAGACCCTCATGTCTTAAAACGTGGCCTATTAATCTATCCCTTCTCTAGGTTAACGTCCTCCATATTGTTCGCTTTTCCCATATTCTGTTTAGAATTTCCTCGTTAGTGATTCTATCCGCCCACCTGATTTTCAGCTTTCGCCTACAGCATCAAATTCCAAAGGCATCTATTCTTTTCCTTTCCGAAACTCCTATTGCCCACAAATAGTACCCATATAACGCCAAGTTCTATACGAACATTTTAGCAACTATTTACTAATATTCACACTTATATTACCCGCAATTAAATTTCTCATTTTCGCTAAAACCTTTCTTGCCTGTGTTATCCTACTCTTTATGTCTACTATACTTCTACCATCACGCTTTCTAAGTAACAGAGTTCCTTAACTCCGTCAAAATATCCCTTCCAAATCTAACACCCTTTGTTATTCATCTTTTTCCCAAGCTACACTTCATTACCTTCGTTTTCCCTCTATTAACCGTCATATTGAACTCTTCCTTCAGGACTCGGTTATTACTATTTATTATGGTTTCCAAGTCTCCTTCTGGCTCCCCTAATACTACAATATCGACAGCAAAGCGTTAAGATTTTTTCTTATCCTTGTAGTATGCTCCATTTACCATATTCCGTTTTAATTTTATTCATCGCCTGTTCTGTATACATACGTTCTACAGCATGGGTGACAGACTGCATCCTTGTCTTACTCCTTTCTTGATTACGGCTTTCATTTCCTGATCTTCTATTATAATTACTGCTTCGTGTCTTTTGTATAGGTTATGTATAAGTCTCCTTTCTCGATATTTTATTCCAGTTCTCTTAAAATTCCTTAACAGTGTGTCCCAGTTTACATTATCAAACGGTTTTTCTAAATCTGAAAATGCCATGAACGTAGGCCGGTTTTTTCTTATCCTGTCTTATAAAATTAGTCGCAAAGTCAATATTCCTTCTCTTGTCCCTACATTCTTCGTAAAATAAATTGATCTTCTCCTAACTCACATTGTATTTGACGTTCGATTCTCCTATATACTATTTTCGTTAAGGAAATAAATAGTAAACGAATGAGGCCGCTATACATCAAATAATAAAGCAAATATTTGGTGATGAAGTAAAATTAAATCTGTAAATAGTTTCATTTAAATGGCTATTAGTTATTAAATCAAAATTATGGTACCTCTAGCTGGCTTTTGTACTGTTTGTTTTTATTCCTAAATGAGCACATTCTGCGAATGTAAATGATGTATAAATGGGGTGGGTATTTAAAAATTAATGACCAAAATAAATTTAGTAGCTAGCTCTGCTCGCATTATTAATATTTTTGTGATAGTCTGATACTTTTAGTCATGTTTCTTTTTTACAGAGTTAATGTAATCATAAAATAACTTAATGTCATACATAGCTGGCTGCCATTAATACATTAAAATAATACATTGAAAGGTGAACAGATTTCCCCAGAATTCTTCATTTATAATAAACAGTTCTTAAATATTCATAAAATTTATTACAATCAACAATAAGGCTCTGCGAATTATATGCATATTATATAATTACAAATTTTAATTTCTTTTATATTGTGAAGTGTTTTCGATTAGAGATTAATTCATAGTAAATGGTTATAGCTTCGTCCTCATAAATAATGCATACTGACGTGAATAAAGCAATAGCATGATGAGAAAATTCTCCTAAATATAGAAACGTTTTTAAACTCATTAAAAATATTAAATGACTTGAAATTTATTGCTCATATGTGACAGCACGTAAACGTTACTAAGGATCTAATTTATTGTTAGGAAATAATATTTTAAGTAAATCAATATTACTACTGATTTAGGTAGTATTTCTACTTCAATTACTTCTACGACTTTATTTTATAACTGACCTGACAAATAATGTTAAAATACAAATTTTCTATTGAAACATTTACTGCAAAATAATTAGTTGCTATAATATTATTAATTTATTATTATAAAATTGTATTAATAGAAATGGAAATTTTCCTTCTGAAGTATCATATAATATCAATAACAAGATGCAATGTGTTTCCTCTGAAGCGAACTGTAATGTAATTATCATGCACTCCTTATCTGTGAAGCTGAAAAGCTTCGGGCATCTCTTGGGCGTGATTAGCGGCTTACTTTTTAATGTTTTAGCTTTTCTTTTCTGTAATTTCAAGCAATTTGGAAATTGTAATGAATATAACATTGTCTTATTACAGGTACATTTATTTCTTTTACGATAGTATGTGTTCGGACAAATAGAATAATTGAAAGGGTTTTCGAATCTAATAATAGTGCCATCCTGGACTGGAAGAAGGGACGTCCCTCTATTACACACGGAGGCAAGTGAAAGACCATATATATTCATATAACAGTAATATGTTGTTTGATTATAGGCCATTTCTCTTCAATGTTTGTTTTGATACCATTTCAAAATTATTAATTTTGATTCTATAAATGGGTTTTTGGGTGGAGTTGAGCTAACGTCTTCTTTCTCTAAAAGAGTATTTTCAGGCTACCTTGCCTGTCTGATACCTGCTTCCTGATTTCGCCCTCGTATAGCGGAGTGTGGGAAAATTAAATTCCATTGCTGTGCTGAAATCTTCTTTACATATAACGATCCTAACGTGCATGTAAACCGCATCTTACCGGATAATAGGAACTCATTTCTCTGTATACTGAGCGTTTTCAACTTACAAGGTACCAATCAATAAGATTACTATATATTGTAGTTGTGGTAATCAGTTCTAAGACTGGTCTGATGCAACCGTCCATGATACCCTATCGTGTGTAAGCCTTTTCATTTCATTTTAACTAACACAACTCACATCCTCCCTAATCTACTTAGCGTATCCTACCCTTGTCTCCTTCTTCTGTTCTTAACCCACACTCTTCCCTCTAATACTAATTTTATTAGACCCTCATGTCTTAAAACGTGGCCTATTCATCTATCACTTGTCTTAGGCAACGGCCTCCATATTGGTTGCTTTTCCCCTATTCTGTTTAGAACTTCCTCGTTTCTGATTCCATCCACCCATATGATTTTCAGCATTCGCCTATAGCACCACAATTTCAAAGGCTTCTAATCTTTTCCTTTCCGGAGCTCCTATCGTCCATATAATGCTAGCTTCATACGAACATTTTCAGCAACGATTTCCTAATAATCACACTTATGTTACTCGTAGGTAAATTCCTCTTTTTTGCGAAAGGCTTCCTTGCCTGTGCTATCCTACTCTTTATGTCTACTATACTTCTACCATCCCTAGTTATTAATCTTCCAAAGTAGCAGAATTCCTTAACTTCCGTCAAAATATCCCTTCAAAATCTAACACCCTTCGTTATTCCACTGTTTCCCATACTACACTCCATTACCTTGGTTTTTGCCTCTATTAATCCTCATATTCAACTCTTTCTCTAGGACTCCGTTCATTTAATTTATTATGGTTTACAAGTCTTCTTCCGACTCTCTTAATACTACAATATCGTCGGCAAAGCGTAAGGCTTTTATTTCTTCTCCTTGTGTATGATTCCTTTTCCATATTCCGTTTTAGCATTCTTCATCGCCTGTTGTATATATAAGTTAAACAACTATATATATTAATACCTATGTTTAACGCATAAAGTTATACGCTGAATTTTTTTTTCAAGTTACTGCATTTAATCTCAATATTATGTGCCCAAATGCGAAGCTAATATTATCATTGAATAATCGTTGACTCAATTATCAGTATTTCTGGTGCAGGTAACCACGAGTTATCTGAATGCTAGATACCAGAGTGGAAATCGTCGCATAGCATCATCATAAAGTGATGCCTTGACCATTACTGCTGTAAATAACGTTCATGGAACAGTAATTTTTGAGAAAATTTTCAGGGTAGAAAAGAACTTTTCACCGGATAAAAATAATAATTTTTAGTTCCGTTTCAACATTTTGAGTCACATATGTAGAATAATCGGTAATTGTATTTCATTCGACATTGATTATAAAATAGTTTTCTTGATCAGCAATACATAATTGAAGATTTAAACTCATTCTTTTAGGTCGATTATTAATATTCATGGTTCACACAAAAAGTACGTACATATTTTCCTTCAAGACATACTTTCAGTTGTTTCGAATCCATAACACATATTTCAATTTGATGTACATGAGCGTCTCTTAAGGTCTAACATGATACTGTGTAACGTATCTCTACTTATTCCACTTCAGTATTCTATTTATGCTTCTTATAGCGAACTCCGTCAGATGTTACAAAGTAAGATATGGGGATTATTTATTAAGTGAATTACATTACGATCCAATCCCTAATCGAGATAAGTTGCATATGTAAAAGGATGAGGAGATAAACACTGTCCGGTCTTATATTTAACTGCATTCCCTATGGTATATCACCATATAAATAGTCAGTTTGGCAGGGGTACAAATATTCAGTAAACAAATATAACTTTAATAACTAACTTGGAAGTTACTCTTTACATAATTAATTTAATTAAATCTCCAACTACCAGAAATTTAATATAATACAACCACCATTAAACTACCTTGGAAATATTGAATCGTATCGTCATTATGACGGAGGTCATTTGCCAGTGTGGATTGAAGCATTCTTTAAGACGTTTGAAATTTAGATCGTTGAATACAGCAGCGACACAGTACTGCTGACATAATGTGTATATGTCAGCTGCCCTCGATATTTCGGAACAATGAAATCTCGCACGCGTTTTAAAAGCCTCGCACTCCAACTTTTCAAGGAAGTAGTGCAAGTTCAAATTGCCACTAGGTTGCGTCGGTTTTTCCGGTAGAGTTCTCATCTACCCGACTTCTATTCCTTTCAAGATTCCTTACAGTGTATATTAGTGACTGTAATAATATATAAACTGTATATCTGTGTTGAACTTATAAATACTTCGATTCAGGCGAACTCACACTACCAAAACCGGCCTAATCGTTCCTTGAATCTTTAAAATCCTTTAGATAAGCCTTCTATCTCATTTCCTTTTCACGTTTCCAAACCTGCTTCAATAGCAAAGTCAAGATCAGACTGCTTCACCGAAATCTTGGCAACGGATCCCTACCGTTCTTCTTTACGGCTCCCTGAGGACCTATAATCTCAGGTGAACTCGTGACAATATGACGACCTTTCCCTGGACACATCGTTAAACCTCATGCCAAAGTTCCTACGAAAAGTACAAGCGCTGACCAACCTGGCAACACCTTTTTATAGATACAATGACCCTACTGCCATCGAAATCTAATCACTGAACAGTTTGCGCCTTCTACATACCGGACTTCAGCGAATCTTCATATATGAACTGTATGTCCTCAGAAATCATGGCGGAGCTCATCTCAATGCTCATGGCCAAGCAATACTGCATCAACTCCCCCCAAGACAATTTCATCATACTTACAGACTCTATGGCAGCGATAAACAGCATATGTAATCCAAAAATCCAAAATTAGAAACAGAAACAACAATAGAATCAGATACCTGCGAGTTGTGGAGTCGAAGGAAACGCCCTGGTGAATGTCCTTGTAAAGCAAGCGAATTTACAAAGGTACATATCACCACCGCCCCAGTATGTACTTGTAAAGACTTAAGAAACGAAGAGTTGGAATATAAATGGCACATCATCCGTAAAAACAAAAATTATTCTACACACAAACCTTACCTACTTATACTTATTTTGCATATATTCTCAACCAGCAAGCACGCACTGCAATACTCCTTTAAGAATTCAACAGATCATCTTCTACGAACAACACACTCGGAAACATCATGGCTAAATCATTGCTCGGTACTCAAGACTGGACCTCTGCAACAACACGAAGGCAATATCCAACCTCGCAATGTTCATAGATGAAGTTCAGGTAAACAGTTATATTTAAAATAATCTGAGAATGTAACACGTAACCTCTGTTAAATCCGTCTCTAAACACTATCCTTTTTGATGCGACAAAAATAATTAAATAAATAAATTATGTATTGTGTTTCAGTATCCTTTAAAACCGTTAAGTAATCATAACAAATATTGAAATATCCTTCGTCTCAGGTGGTATCTAGATTCGGACAACAGCATTTCTAACAACCAGTTCGCGTTTAGACCAGGACACATACCATTTCGTTAACATTTACACTTATATTCAAGAGGCATTCTCGAATAACCAACATATGTTAGCCATTAACTTAGACATTGAGAAGGCCTATGATATGGTTTGGATGTACCGAGTATTAACCAAGCTGCAGGAAATTGGCGTCAAAGGCAACATGCTATAATTTATCAAAAAATTCTCAGAAGATCGGGTCAATTGAGAACAAATGGCACGATATCTCAGAAGAAAAGATTAGAGAACGGTGTCCCACAAGGGTCTATTTTAAGAGTAACACTATTCAGTATTGCCATTAATGACGTAGACGACGACATTAAGGCTCCTGTCGTTACCAGGAAGTATGCTGACGATATCACCATTCTTTGTAGGGAAAGACATTTAACATCAAGTCAGGAGTTCGTGCAAACCGCGTTAAACAATATATTTGAATGGTCACTTAGATCGGGGTTGAAATTTTCATCACAGAAAAGTGAATGCATATTATTCTCCAGACAATCAAAATAGCAACCTGATTCTCACACTAGGAAATATAACATTTTTTGATAGCACTAAAATACTTGGAATGTACTTTGACGCCAAACTGACATGGACGAAGCATATTTTATACACAATCAATGAATGTAAAAAAACGACACAATATCCTCAAGTGCATATCCCACAACAATTGGAGCGCGGACAAACAACTATTACTGTTAACCTATAAAGCCATAGTATGCTTCAAAATAGATTACGGGTCTATAATATACAGATCTGCAAATAAAAGACATCTCAAAAAACTCGAAGTGGTGCGTAATCAAGGTCTCAGAATTGCTACAGGGTGCTTTCACACCAGTCTCATAGGTAGCATTCTTATTGAAGATAAAGAACCCACCTTACAACGTCGCAGAGAGATCCAAATTATGATAGATGCTCTCAAAGCAGAAACGTCCAATAACCCTATTATTTACAATGATATATACCCCAAATATCCAGTTAATATCGACCACCAGCGCTACATACCCATATAAATATAAAACATACGAAAATAGAAAAAAGAAGAACCATCAAACACCCACCATGGATCATTCCGGATATTCAGACTGATTTATCATATACCACACTACGGAATATGCTAGGCGACTGCAACTCTGCGCTAATAAGATCTCATACCCTGAACGATTATGTTGAAATATACCTACAACAAGATGACAAAGAAATGGTCTAATATATGGAAAACTTTAAAATCCAGTGATCTCCACAAAATCGTCAGAGACTTCCATAATCTAAGTAACAACACAGATATTGGAAGGAAGGAGCCAACACCAGAATTAGAACTGGACACTTCAAATTGAGCCACACTTATCTACTGGATAGATTCAACCCACCTTCAGTCTTGTGATCTGGGCAATACTGCCTTAAATATATCCATATCATCAATCAATGCCCCAAATACCACCAACACAGACAAAAATACCTACAGGGCAAAAACTACAAATCTACTTTGGACTCCCATGAATACCAAAACGAAGTTATTACATTTTGAAAGGACAGTAATATTATGGATTTAATTCAAATGTATTGTATTCCTTGTTCTCTTTTGTTAAAATCCAAAAATAAAATGTAAATAAGATAAATAATTAGTTAGTGTTAACGAGCAGAAAAATGGATGTTATCAGTATTTTATTATGTAAATTCATAATAGTAAATAATGTGTATATAATTGTATAATAATATGTAAATAGTTGTCACTGTGGTCGCTAATGACCAGGCAGTCGATGCGACCGTTATAAATAAATTTATATATATATATATATATATATATATATATTGAAATCTTCAATATTCAGACCTACATACATCTACAACAACGCATCATTTGTAGTATTTCTTCAATAATCTTAATCAATGATTACCATTATTAGATTCGTGATGTTAATTAGACATACTCCTCTCACACTTAAAAACGATTCATTTTTGAACCTGTCCGACTTTCTCTTCTTTCGCAACACCAACAACTTCCTTTCACAATTTAGTACACCCTATAACCAAACCATTACCCGTTACAACAATTCTATATAATAATATTTGAACTCTACCTTCTCCATTACCTCGGCCCACTGAACGGTATTATATCATATGTACTTATTTGATAATCTATGGTCACGGCCAGTTAAATGTTAAGGATATCGTTGCGCAGATGTTTCAAATTAAATCAATTTATTACTAATACATTATACGAAACCTCGCCGACGTGCGTGTTTATTGAAATTAGCCGAAGACGTACTCGGTACAGGATTTTCTTAATCGTCCTTCTAGTATTTAAATCAAGGTTCCTGCAAAAAGTGTTGAATGAGCTGCCTTATAAAATAGCACATTACATATCTTTAAAATTTCTATTCAGTTTTTTCTGCTCTTTTGTTTGTTTGTTTCATGTATTGCCTGGAGCTACGACGGAAGGACAGTTTCCTGGTCGCAGAGCTCCAAGTAGTTAAAACTCCATTGCGTGTTCCTCAGTGTGTGCTTGTTTGTGTTTCTCAGTGTGTGTGTGTGACATCGTGTGTCCGTGTGGTGTTTATATTGACTTTTGTCTATATACATTTTCTTTTATTAATTTATTTTCAGTTTATTTGTCTTTAATTATGTACTTTATTTTGTTCATTTTTAATTTTTAATGTATGACGTATCCTATTTCCTCAATCGAGGATTAATGGAAACAACGATAAATCTAAATCTAAATCTAGACGACTGAAATTTTGTTCCGAGGTGAAATTTAATTTGCAGGGAAAAATTTGAATAGTAATCATAGTCAAGGCAGCAACACTGAGACAGTAACGGTCAATAAATACCACAATTAAGTGGGTTAGTTCTGTTGGATGTATGAAAGGGGGATAAAACTTAATTTTCGTCCAAGACGTATAATATATGACTGTCAAATCTTAATGATGTTGGGGTTTTAGTTTGAAAGTATTATATGTGACTTTTTTATGGAATGAAAACTAAGAAATTATCAAAGGAAGAAGCTGGTATATTTGTGTGTGCTGTCAGTAAACGAGCAAATGTGACAATTCCGTTAATAGGAACCCGGGTTGAGTAATTAACCCAATTCTTGGCCGTTTGACAGTGCTGTGTTTAAGCAGTGGGTCGCCATCTGTTTCAAGTTTGCTGGGCGTCCTTCATTAGGCCAGTGGCTGCCCGCTCCTAATTGAGCCTGGAGAATTCACAACTTTGCCTGGCTGAATCGACCGTAAACTGCACACGGTTTAGCTGAACAAGGAAACGCAATCTGCAGGCCATTCAGCACGACTCGCTAAATATGCCTCCTACTTTACCCTGCATCGTTCCGCACACGATTCTCAACTAATCTCTGACTAAAAAGAAAAATCCTGTACAATACAAAAAGGGATTAAATTTTTAGAAGTTATAAACCGAATCACAAACGTGTTTTAATGTTACACGAGTTTAAGTACTACAGATTACATTATGAACGAATGGAATAGCTTTAAGGATCTCTATTTTTCCTTTTAACTTGTAAATATCATACTCATCTTTATAATTTTTTGCTATATTTTATAGTACTGAGTTGCCTTAAAGAAGACTATATATATTCTAAAAGAAAGAAAACTTAACAGATAGTAATTAACGAAATGTTAATTTCTTAACGTTTAAATTACCATACGCTATAAAAAAATATTATTTTAAAATTCCAATTATTAAATAGTTCTAATATTTCAGTAATTTGGTATACGATAATTCAGTTTTGAGATATTTTTTACTGTTCTCACCGAGTCAGGAAAATTTTGATTTGCACTGAAGGAAATTGATCTATTATTATGTAACCGCATAGTATTTCTACAAGTCTAACTTCAGTTCTCTAAAAATAACACGTATTTTCAAGACGTTTGAAAATATACCGTAAAGACTATGAATATTATAAAAACAAATAATTTAAGTTATTTATGTAAACTTCATACACGTCTTTTCTTGTTTTCGCATTTTTAATATCATTTCCTCCAAAACACAATAAGGAGTGTTAAATATCAATTGAACACCGTTATTCGTTATTTCCTAAATGATAGGAAGAAAGAGCGGCGAAATGTTAATCATACTTAATTTAGTATTGTATAAAAGTACTTTCCGAAACTCTCTATAGATTGAAGAAACCATTTCGTCTATCATTCACTGCTATTATTTCCGTCTATATCGTCTCGTAAACTACATTTCTCCAGCCTTAAATGAGTAGACAGACCAACCTATTATTTCATAAGTGAAGATGCGAATAAATATAAGGAAAATTCTGTACATAAAAAAGTAGATTGCTCGCTGATAATTGTAATAGCTTAATGAAGTAGTTAATCTGTATATAACCGTAGTGTGTTTCGAACTATTATTTCTACAAAAATTGGGTGCTTAAAGTAAAAGTAACTGATTTCAATTCAAAACTGTGGGTCCATGAAAATTTCACTCGCAACGTGAAATCTTTCAGATTATAAATTAAATAAAACAATGGTATCAGAAGTACGTTGTATTTTAACTTCATAATTATTTATAATTTTTAAATTCTCATAAAAATCAACAACCATGGAGATACAGTGTATAAATAATATTTTATACCCTTGAGAAATATTTGAGTTTCCGCGTAAAATCAATCTAATTTACATGAACAAGATCCACAAACTCCAAACTTTGGTATTCAATAATGAAGTCTGTATCTGGTTACGAGTTAAAAATAACTGGCGTAAATAAACTAAACGGCCCTCAAAAGTTTCCGACAGATTGGTTGAATATATTTTATGTAAAAGTCCATTCCTTAGACACTCATAATTAGTAATAATATTTATTTGGATAAAGGTACAGTTCGTGAGATTCTACATGGCATGATTAGATGCACAGTAGGGAAAGAGAATGGGAGTAGTGAGTTTTGAGGAAAAACTTGCCCTTCAAGCAGCCTGACGGAGCATTACTATCATTCTTAATAACTTTAATTGTATTCATACGAACGGGTTATGGAAACTGCGAAAACGCCTTTTTAACACACCCAATACGTAATATATATTACATTTTGTTGATTAGTTTCTTGATGTTCAACATATCCTGAACTGACAGCAATAAATTTCCTATTTCAGAACTTCTTTTACACCAGCAAGTGGAGATTACAAAGTTTGTACTTAAAGTAAGTTCCTGTCTATCTCCACTACAGTAAGAGCGGAGCTGTCCACTGCTCATCTTCTTAACACAGGACTAGCAAAATTTCCCGAACAGTATGTGCATAATGTTGGATTATTATAATTTTAAAGGAAATGTTTTTGGGTTCTTTAAACTTAAACTTAGTTATTACAATATTTTTCTTAATTTTCTTACTTATTTATGACGTATGTACATGAAATTACTTAATTGGTTTAACTATTATTTGCGTGATAAAAAGTAACAACCTAATTATGACAATATACTAACTTGGTTATTAATTTGGGAATAGCGTTTAATTTTTATTCGAACATTGGACTTTGGCATGATATATGAATTTTAATTTTACAGCTGGTAATATATTAACATTGGTAAAAATAATATCAAATCAGTGAGTGAGTGAGTGTGTGTGTGTGTGTGAGCGAGAGAGAGAGAGAACTAGAGTTGTAATTTATTTACAGCACGATATGATTAACAAAAATCTAGCTTCGAATTATTTTGTACTTCTTTCTAATTTATGTGTAATAAACCATTAATCGCATTTTTAAAAATCTAATAATGAACTCAACAGTAAATCCTTTATACTATTATTTTGAATACAATTTCCTTCTAATTTAACATTCTATAACTAAATAACATTTTTTATACTTGATTAATGGATATGATAAATATTTGTTCAAGTAGATCTACTTATCTACCCAGATGCCGATTAACAACAATCGCAGACGATATAATTGGGTTATTTTTTATATATTTCACAATGTCATAAATACTGGAAGTTATCCAATAAATTCCATTAATGTGGACAAACATAGAAGCTCCAAAGAGGTTTCTTGTGGTGTTTTTCTTTCTTTTTTGCTACGTGGCTTGAGCGGAATGAACATGAAGTGAAGGGCCGTGGCTAAGCTGACAGTTTCGTAATTCCGAGGCGGAGGCGGTGAACACTGGAGGCTCGCCAATTATGTTACGACCAAGGGCGGCTTCCTACATTGCTCACTTTATGTAATTTTATTGTTGGTACGCTTACTACAGTTTCTCCGCTGCTACAAATATTCCAACGACATTCTTAAACTAGGTATCAATTTCCGCATTAATGTACTTGACATTTTAACTTCTAATGTTGGATGCATTTTAGCTAATCGTCTTGTTTCAATAATCCTGATTGATCAACAACAGCATTTTACAACTAAAAAAATTATGTTCAGTATTTATTCGTAATCATTTGCCATTGTTCTCATTTATGAAAGACAGTTCCTCTTGCCTGATTGTCATAAATATTTCACAACGTCAGTTGCCTCACAACTCCACACTTTCTCTCAAAAATATAATTTTAAACATATTTTATTTAGTATTTTGAATAATAACCATTTCCGTTCACATTTTCTCATGAAAACAATTTCATAATGTACCGTAACTACCATATTGGTGTGAATTCTTCATTACAGTGATTTATTCCTTGCTTATTAGTTTTTTCCGTTTAAATTCACCTCCTTTATTTGACCATTATTAATTGTTGTAATTTCAACACTATATTGCAATCAGTTTAGTTTCATTTTTTCCTCTTTTGAATTTATTCCTCCTTTAATTGCACAAAATTGACACTGAACTGAGTATCAGTTTTGAATATATTTTACAAAGAGTAAATTATGTGTATTGAAAAACTTTTACAAATATTCAAATAGTATTAAAATTAAATAATTATTGACCGGTTGTTTCCAGACACAAGTCTTGTGTAAACTGTGGCTAAATAAGTTTCTTAGTGCAGCTCGGAACTCTCTTTTTATAAAAATATGGTGTTTATAACATTTTACAATATGTTGAATTTTTAAAATTTGGATGTTACAAGTATTTTGAATGTGAAGAGAAGACCTGAAGAAGGTTCGAATATGCTCCGAAACGTTGTTTGATTAAGAATAAAACAAAACATACCGTCTGAAATAATAGGTCGAAAATTATTTCATTTTAATATTTTAATATCAGACTTTAATTGATTTAATGTTCAAATAATAAATAAAATGTTCATATTACATAGGTGGTTAAAGGAACTACAACTATTACGGTTATCAAAAAGAATTCTGTAGGACCTAGTAGAAATCTGCGTGTAAAATGCAATTGAAGCGATTAATTTGCACCGAAGATAAGATAACTTCCATAGTGTCCAGTAACTATTATTTACATTTGAAGTAATTAAAATATTACGATTTTAGGAATAATTTTTCCCTTCGCTAAGATGTTTCATGGGCTATAACGCTCTGGCGGCAGAGGCCCGAGGTACCCCATAACGTAGGAGGGAAGTTGGAGAGGGATGAGGTGTGAGAAGGAAGACGAGAAGCCTCCCTTCTTGACTTGGACGTTGGGCTAAGAGGTCGGGAGCGGCCCTGAATCTGGCTTATAGGGGTCCGGACGGGTTGAGCAGGGGAATTTGTGCCAAACAAAAACTGCTTTCAATGAAATTTAAAATTTTCTTTATTTTATTTCTGTTCAAGCAATAAACTTTTTATTTTATTTTTTTAAATAATCTTTTTCTCACATAACGTCTTACATATGGCAATCCGAGAGGTCTGAAGAACTAAAATACGACGACCAGAGACTTTATTTCCAATATATATATATATATTGAGTTCTAGAAATCTCACTCGTAATCGTTATGGACAAACATAAGTGGCATTTTGTAATATAGGGGAATCAGCTCTAAAACATTTGTGCATTTGAATTAATTAGTGAAAGTCGTCACAACATAAGATTAATAATATCAAAAGAAAATTGTGAATGACATACAAATTTGAATACGTGCTGCGTGTTTGTAGGTCATAAGCCAAACTAACTAAAGCTTTTAGCTGTTAGCGAACAATTGTGCAAATATAAACATTGAATTTTACTTTAATCTGGTTAGCGAAAATGCGTAATCAGCTCTGTGCGTGATGTGTAATATTCGAATATGAGCATTGAGTTGCCCTCAGCGTTTAATAAATTAAAAGCCTTGTTGGTAACCTGAGTGACAATAGTACTGTAAATCTCAACGAAGATAAATGGTGAGACTACTTATTAAAAAAACCAAATAATATTCTTACCGTAAACATGTTACCATTTTGAGCAAAAATAATTGGTATCCAAAAAGGATTATTAGTTGGTCTACAGTATTGAAGTATTCATTATTACTTAACTAGGTTATCTGTAGGGTTGAGTATACTACTAGGGTCGTGAATGCTGACAGCTTAAGCCAAGTTAATTAAAACCTGTAATAACACTCCGCCCTTACGTATTACCACGCACTCGGAATTAATACAAACAGTATATTTGAGAGTGTTTTCAGAGCAAGTAAAGCGTTACATTATACTCAATTAAGAAAACCAATATCATTGAAGTGGATAACACACTAACCTAACAACTCTTATCCATTTTTACAGATTTCCTCAACCAGCATACACGCACTGCAATACTCCGCCGAGCATAGAAAACATCATCTTTGAGTTAAACAACGTCGACAACAACTCTGAAACCATTGCTCCATTCTCTAGAACAGACTTATGCAGCAATGAGGAGAGGCAATATCCAATCTATTAAAATTTATCACGTAAATTCAACTCTATAAAGATATTTAGAATAATTTGACAATGTAAAACCTAAGTTATAAAAGTCGGGTCACTATTAATACTGTGTAGCGCATTAGGACCCTCCCCAATATTAATTCGAATTTAATGAATTTAAAATGATAAAATTTCAGCACGAACATGCTACTGGCAACAGCCAGGCTGGTGATCGGAACACGTGCCCGTCTGCGTATTCATAGCGTTAAGCTTGTTTTTGGCTCAAAGAGCATTAACCTTGCAAATTTCCGAAGGACACTGTTCCATGTGTCATGGAAAATTTCCCTCGCCAGACGGAGAACTCACGAGGATTGGAAGAAAAACTTCACGTGGTATAGCGTTTTCCTTTGGAGAAGGGATATACGGAGTTGAGGTAGGAAGAAAAGGAACCGAATACTATTCAGTATTTTTTAAAGTTAAATTAAAATATACTTACCATTTTCATTCGAATATATTGTTAGGTAAACTAAGAAAAGACTCTATCAATCCTTTCCAATCATTATTAAAAGCTGCTTCACCTAAACTTCTTCAGAACACCTCCTTCAAAATTCTTCAATATTTTTTTCATTTCTTCTGATTTATATTTCCTGCTGACCTATATGTTTTCTTACTTAAAATTTTATCATATCCATAAATCTTAATTCTTCCAGGATGGATTTTTCTTGTTTAATGAATTTAATGACTGTATTATATTATGCTCCTCTTCATTTCCATACTTGTCGTATGTTAGCAACATCAGTCACATTATATTTATTTATCGTTTTGAACACTTATTACTTCTAGGACTCAATGTCAAGTAATGGTAACACTTCTTTTGCGTACGGTTTCCTATCTACATATATTTATTGAAACATTGTGTAAACCATTATTCAACGCCGTTACTATTTCATTTTTCCTTCTGATTTAATCGATGTAAATTTGCTATTTTGATATTAACAGGTGTTGGTAATGGCAAAAATTCTTTATGTATGACTATTAGTCGATGTTCTCTGTCGTTTAATCTCCGCACTTCATGGAAATCTGATAGTTTTTATTCCTTCGTCTAACCCAAAAACGACGTTTCCTAATGTTATGTATTATGGAATTGTAATATTGACTTTGTTCTTCAAGTTATTTATGCTTGTTGGCTATTGCGCAATACTCTTAATATTCATCAAATTCTTTTGTAAGGTGTTTATAATATAGTTTCTCGGGTGTACCGAAGTACTCAGTAGTTTTGTGTGTTAATAGAGGCTGTGTACTATTATAGTGTTTGAAATTATATTTTCATAGATGTATTACTTGTATAATCATATTATAGTATACTGTTAAGAATCAATTGCAACGCGTAATGGTGAATTCCTATTGTGTTATCTTTCTTCAAGTACCATCTTATCAAATTTTGTGCATTAAATATATTGTAATAATGTAAAAGTAATTATAATGTTTATGGTAATTAAAGCAAAATATTATTAACAAGTGCCACAATAATGCTCTCCTGATCGACATGTAGAAATAGAGTGCCGGAAACGTTGACAGTATGGAGTGGAGGACGTCATTTCGTTTTGAATTCCCTTCAATAACATGTTCTTGAATTGAAAACATATTGATCGTGTCCTAATGCTTTCCCAGCGGCATTTTCAGACATCCTGTTCCCGCGACTGGGTCCCTCGTGTCCTCTCTCCAATATAACCTGACACTCACGTACAACAGCCTCTCAGCGGGCATTCTCGCTTCCCCTGAAATTCCTGGCCCTTCCCGGAGACCTCGTTACTTACAATAGTGGAACGACTGTCCCAGCCAACAGACCTTCGTCTCTTATTCAATTTCATCTTTATGTATGAATTTTCATTTATATGTGTGTCACTGCAGTGCGGAACGGATTGATTGCTCACAGATTTAACAATATTAATAAATGTTTATTTGGAAAACTTTAGAAACAAAATAGACTGGATTGTGAATATAAGACTTCTTAAATTTTATACAGCCCTACGAGGACGAAAAATGACAGATACTGCTGCTTTGGACTACACCATATTCAATCGCTTTTCCTTACAGTAGAAAAAGAAATAGAATTAATATCAACTATATATGTAATTATCTTCTTGTTCAGAGGAATATAAAAATTCAAGTTGAAGATCCATAGTTCCCAAATGTATTTAATAAATCTTGGCGTCAACGACCGGGACTCTTTTGGCTTTGCCTGCGGGTCATCTCCTTAATTTCTCATAGGGTAAATAATACATCAGTTCTTAATCGATGAAATATGTTAAAATTATTTCATGTAAAGAATTTCTCTAAAAAGCATTAGGCTGAATTGTTTTTAGAAAAACTGTTTGCACTTTTATGTCAGTGTTTACCTAGGTTGTATTTGAAATTACATTTTCCTTCTTGTCGTTTGTGGAGTAAATAATTTTTTGGGTCAAGTTCAAGGTAAAAAGAGGCCTCGCCAAGTGAACGGAATTAAAATGATGAAAGTTCCATACACTTTATGGTATGTTGTTGTTGTGATATTCAGTCCTAAGACTGGACTGATACAACCGTCCATACTAACCTATCTTGTGCAAGCCTCTTCATTTCCACATAACCAGTATATTCTTCCTAGTCTGTTTAGCGTGTTCCATCCTTGGCTTCCCTCATGTCTCAAAACGTGGTCTATTATTCTATCTTCATGATATGTATAAGTAGCATAAAACATTTCAGTGATAGATATTGTACTTTTACGAGTCTGAATTATTTGTTTAGCTTCATAGGATATTATAAGGTTTAGTTGTCGTTTTCACGAATAATAGACAACATAGGATCGAAGATAAAAGTTATGTGTTGTAACGAAGAAATACATCTGCTTGGGTTTGGCGGCGTGGAATCAAAACAAAGGAGACGGCGGTTGACACTTGAGCCATAAAACCTAGATTCTGCGTCTCGGCTCGGGAGTTTCTCAAGATTGTGTGAGAATCGGCACCAGATGGCATGTTTTCCCCAAGTGTAACCATGGATATTATTGGAGGAGATCCATCCCTGCCACCTTTGTGATACATGTCGCAGAAGTGGGGACGAGGTTTTAAAGAGGCAGACGGACTCATTTTATCATCATATTGGTGGAGAGACAGATTGGTAGAAAGTGAATTAGAGAGATTGGTTGTCGAAAGCGGTGAGATGAGAATTGGTCAGATGGTGCGAGAACGGTGAGATGAAATTTTGAGACAGATTTTTGTGGAGATTGTTGGAGAGCGGTGACTATCTGGAGAAATGACGAGGAAGAGCTGGAACCTCCACAAAGACGACTAGGTAAACTACTGCATCTGTAACTCTTTGTAATTTTCTCTTTGCTGCCAGATCCGAGTGGTTTAGTGTAATAAAATTTCTGTTCTATAATAAGGCCCATAAAGTGCTACACTGAGATGAGTCTTAAAAGTTTTAGTGTTTAAGTAATAAATGTAAATCATTTTGTAAATATATGTGTAGTTATTATTGAAAATAAGTGCCGGCGTAATTATTGAAACTATTAAAAATTTGTAATTATTATTGTAATTATGTTCTGTTTTGTAAAAGTAAATTGTTTATTGATATTATCATAAATTTTTTTCATTTAATAATTTATTAAATTAATATTCCCCCGATAATAATTATAGTGTAAAGGAATACAAGGTTGTCAAGAGCTAACAAGAATCATCGGGCAGTAGTTTAAGGATATTACCTGGTAAGTTTCCTGATTCTGGTAATTAGAGTAATTGCTACTTGACCTAAGAAGCAAGGTTTTTTCGCTGGATCCAACAATGCCGACTTTACAAGGACGGCTCGGAGAATACTATCTCACTGTTATTATGGAAACAGATGACAACTCTTGCCGTTGTACAACCTCTCTACACTAAACTATCCGAGTTTCTCCGCTTATAGTAACCTTAATTCGAAATTGAAGAGCGATGAAAGTATCCACCTCTAACGTGTAAAGACTCCGCCTGACAGAGCATCTTTGAAAATATAAAGGCACCCATACACTCATATGCGTAAAGCGAAACATAGAGGGGTTAAGGGAAGCTCGTAAGTGCTGACTACTGTTTTTCACCCCCTCCTTGGCCTCGGCCAAGTATTTTACTTTTAGCCCCCCACAGTCTCGGACGACCTTATGAAGTTTGAGTGGTGCTTCCATTGTGGTCACAGACCTTGGACCTTGAGCGTTGTTAGCTCATCCTACTAGACCACTCAGCCAGCTGTCTCCCAAATTTAACCGAGGCATGTAATTGTGTTTGTTCCGTTCCCACAACAATCCAGTCTCCCCCTTTACCAGAAGGGCGTGGGAGTAGTACGAAATGCCCTAACTACCTGATGCAGGATTCTCTCGGGGTTTCCCTGCATCATTTTTAGGTGAACCGTAGAGTAGGATCCCTAAAGTACAGCTCTAGTCAATCATTTGCTACCTTACCCTACCTTCCAAATTTCGCATTTTCTATCCTTTACTGCGATATTATAGCGGAAAGCCGCCAAAGTGGATAGCTCTCACGTGCCTGTCTTTGTAAATCAAAGAAGGGAATTCTCGAGAAATTCATTGAAAACTCCATTTGTTTAGGAATTGTGTGAAGAAGCCTCGGAATCGGAGGAACAATTACGACTAGTCCTTAACTCCACACTTCTTTGGAGTGTGTCCGCTATATACTGAAGTATTAACAACTCAAGGTTTGTGTTCAGTACGGAAGATGTGGCCCCAGGAATATTTAGCCGAGTTTATTACAGATTTTGAAGACAAGAAATGCCTATAACTAACCGGCCCAAAATATTACCACGATATAACAACAAAATAAATTGGTTACGCAAAGCTCTTAAATAAAATGAAAGGAGTAAACAGTTACACGTCAAAATATAACGTTATTAAGAAAATGAATCATTTTAGAGGTTTCCTTCGAAGAAAAAATTATGGAGTTGATGAAGTCAGACTAAAAAGCTATCTGAATTTCCTTTTATCCATGTGGAGATTTCCAGCATATTCATATCTCTTTGATTTATTGCAGAAAAAAAGTTCTGTCGGTTCTCTGTGAGAATCCAAGTCCCCACTTTGTTTTAAGAAGCAGATAACTACTATAACGGTAATTTAATTCTCAATAAATGCTCACATTTGTCTTTTAAAAGCAATAACCCTCCTTGAGGATTTAACTTTCAGAATTTCCTCCGTGTGTGTGGGTACCTTAATTATTTGTATCATTTGAGACGCTCCTAAATTCATTTAGTTTGCTGTCAGTCATTCTCTAATGAGATAATTCCGTCTTTTGTGTAGTTATAAAGATTGGATGAATCGATTATTGCACATAACATGGCGAAAAAAGTTCATATAAACACATGAAATGTAAATAACCACTCGCGCGATAATAACTATAACTATCAGGTGGAAATGAATCTGTAATTTGGAGAATATTACACAGAAATGCAATGTAAGTACGTTTTATAATGTAATACTTTTATAGAATAGTAAATTCTGCATCACGATGCACCATATAGGAGCAAGTCACTCAAAATAAACTATACCTCTGGGACCTGATCACCCCTTACGTTCCTCACAATTCCTTTCCTGACACCCCTTCTCATCATCCCTTTTAATGCTATTAAAGGAGAGAGGCAAACTCGAGGATGCCACTCAAGTAGCCTATTACTAAAAAAATTTAATGACAAAACATAATGCTCTTTCAATATGAAGCATATCTTTAAAAAATCATTGACTAATTTACTTTAATAATTGGTATTGATGTATTCCTTAAATTGCATCTTATTTTCGGTTTGATTATTATTAATAGCAATTTATGGCACAGTAATAAGTTCTATTTTGGTTTGATTGTAAATTAAATAGTAGAATCTTTGGTTACGTTATCAGTTAAATTTCAATTCAAAATATTTAATTTTTCAATATCTTTCATCTGTTTCTTTACAGTAGAGGTGTAATTATTTTATTATCTAATAACACAAAATTTATAATATTTTCCTTTTTCATAGACGTATAGTGAGACGAACAGAGAACACCCTGCATAATAATAATAATAATAATAGATATTTTTAATGATAAATGTTTTGAGTAATATTAAAATAATTCACAGAAACGCAAAAAAATACGTTTTATACCTGATTTCTGAAAATAATAATTGATGATAAATTGTTTATATCAGCGGCAGATTAAAGTCTTAAAATAAACGGAAGATGAATCCATTGCACTGTCGTTAGTAGAATGTCACCAATTTATTCTGTGAAACTGATTAAAATATTACAAAAATAATTAAAAGGGCTAAATGGCTTATTGATTATCGAATTCCATTTTAGACCACTGAAGATAAATTAAGTGCTTTTACCTGGAACAGTATTTTCAATTTACATATATCACTAAAATGCGTAAAAATATAAATTACAAATTAAAATCTTTCTAACTGTGAATTCACTTAAAACATTCATGTATGGATATCTATTATAGTCTACCAAAGGCAATCAAAATTTTCAATATAGCTTCATATTAAAGGTATTCGTTGTTGGAATTAAAATATTACATATGTTTTACCCTATAATGACTGGTCTTTAAAAAAGCGATTCTGTCAACTAATCAAATGTTCAGTACAAAGTCGGATATTTCATTTCCTTTCCGGAAAGGCTTCTGAATTTTTCCACATTTCTCCTCGTGTGATCTTTTTAGACTCATTCCTTGCATTGTATCAATTTCCGCATACCAATGAACTCAGCGGAGCTTATCAACTCGGTTTGATTTTATCTTTCCTGAATACCGGGCTTAAACGCCGACGACTAATTTAAAATGCCACTAAATTATTAACTGTTCTTAGACAACATATTTGTAATGAAATAGTAAATACAATATTGCTAATTGGCAGGTTGTTTTTAAAGTAAGTAGCGACAATTATTTTTAAATATCAGGATTATTACCCACAGACATTATTATTATTTCCTTTCCCCTCACACCAAATAGTTATCACTTTTCAGGCACTTTCCGTAACGTATAAATTCGTCAAGGGGAGGTACCACGTGTGATGAAAGACAATAATGCTCTTTGGCCCACCGCGGCTCATCATGCACATTTTCAAGAGCACCGTTACATTGTATTATCCACTTCGTCACCATTCCTTCAAGCGTTATTACTTTCCAATATAGCTCACACTTTGACGATGAATATTTGCTCGCCTAACAATCTTTGCATTTTAAAGCGAACAATTGAACGGACTTCCCGGCGGGGCTTTCAATTGTTTTAAACATTTAGAAACATTTAACACGGCTGCGGCTGATTTTCTAATAAATGGAAGATGTGACCGCGATGCTCAAAATCACAACTGCAGAGCTGCAAATGAAATTTTGAAAACAGTATTTACTGTTAGAAAACCGCCCTCACATTCAGGGATTATTTGAATTTTAATCTTTTTAAATTCACTCCTTAGTATCTATGCGCAAATATTTTCGATCGATTACCTTTCATATTTAAAATTATAACTTCTTAATGAATCATTATAAATACTAATTTTAATTAATAGTGCACTTATGAAACAAAATTTGAGTACAATTTTAAGGCTCTGTTAGATGCTTCGCACCATCACAGTCAATGTATAATTTGCGCAGTGTAATTCTTTTACAAACCTCATTACGAAATAATTAAATTTAATATTTATGTAATATTTCTGTAAATTACAGAATGGACTAGCAAATGATAATCATTGATATGAAAATCTTGAAGCACACCTGTAGGTTCGGATTTTAAATAAGTTATGACATTTAGAACTTAGAAAGAGTTAATCCTACTTTTGTTTGAGTGAAATCCATATAAAAACTAATCGATATCGTAAAACTGGTTTATTTTAACGAGAAAGCTACACTTTTCAAACGTATTAGTTATTTTTTAAATAAGTAATCATAAAGTAACATCATGCAATGAATAGCTATTAAATACAGATATTTGTTTACAGGTGCAATATTTCTTTCAAGACTTACTAAAAATTAAATAATATAGCATAGATATAGCCCCTTCTGTGAATTATAAATAACGACAGAATTATCTGAAGATATGGCTTTTCTAAATAATTATGAACGCTTTCTGATTAATAAAATTATAATAATATTATTTTATATGCTAATGGGTACATTACCATGCTGTACTTTTGCTCAGTCAAATTGAAAGTTACCAACTGCGCCGAAAACATCCTTCTAAAATTTTTAAATATATTTATTTATTTGTAGGTACTACGAAGACTGTTTAAGTGATAATGTTTTTTCATATTAATGCGTTGATTCACATAATGAAAGATTATATGAGTATGAAAATAACTTTGTGGTAACGTTCATTGGCCTTTATATTAGATCTGAACACAAATTATGTTTCTATTATTCCTCTGCTGAGGTAATAGGACATGTGAAATTGTGTTACCAGACACAGTTACTTATCCGAAAGAGACTTATCTGTGATTGCCACTGCAAAATTCTTATCTTATAATTAATGTTTTCAAATCTCTTTTGTCTATAACGTGAATATATGAAGAATAATACACATACAAAATCTTTATTTTCTTATTAAGGGATATAAACCTCGCCTAGTCTATTGTATTGTAACACATTAATCCTATAGTCAAACTGAATTTCATAAACTCAGGGACAGGGCTAGCAATGCTCATAGTTTGAAGACCCTTTGACTAAATTACGTATGTTAGAGAATCTGCCTGGTGCCGGTTGATGGGGTTGTGTCCTTGGCATATTTCTGGGAAAGCCGAAATTCTTGCGCTTCTGATCTTCAATCGATGACGGTGTTAGGAGACGAAAGCGCAACACAGTGAACAAAATTAAGCAAGAGTGACTACGAGGTTCTGTACTTCATAACAACGAACCGCAAGAAACTTAAATATCCATTACCCAGCTCTTAAATTATACAGTTGTCATACATTGTTATTTTGATTTCACTTAAACAAAAATACACCTGACAAACCACTGGTAAATATCTTTTCCTTCCAACAATCAAATTAAATCTTATTTTAACCATTACATCCTCCCAAAATTGAAGATTTATTTTTCTTATAATTTATTTCGGTTGTTATAATTTAATTTCAGTTCGAAGAAAAAGATTTATTTAGCTTTTATTAAAGTTCTTGTGTGTTTTTATTCATTTGCTAAATTTAAAAACAAATTTTATCACATAACTGACCAACAAATAAAGTTAGCATTATATAGTCGTAAAACATATATTAGGCTGCCACGAATCCATATAACAGCTAATTGTAATGAGTTGACATAGATACTACTCGTGCATTATTATTCGTTTCATAATTGGGATTTCATATTATATATTCTATTATTATTTTTACATAACAATAATATAGCACCATAGAACAAAAACGGTAAATTCAGCCGGAAGCTCACGTAAATGTTAATATAGAAGAGTGAAAACTACATTTGGTAACTATAATTTCGTTTTTTCCATCAATAAAATATTTATAAAATAATATTTTAAATTTATTGGCTTTTAAGTTTTTTACTGATCGACAGAAATACAGTAAAAACTGTGTTTTTATTCACATAAAACGGCTGCATGAATTTATCAGTATTGGTAAATAGCTCGCAGGCTCTTAAACTATTATTCACTAATTAAACAATGTAAAATAAAAAATTAAGTGTTTTTGTTGTATTCAGTCCTCAGACCGGCTTGACGCAACCCTCCATGCTAATATTCTGTGCAAGCCTTTTCATTACTATATAACTATCACATCCTCCCTGATATGCTTAGCGTATTCCATCCCCGACCTTCCTCTTCTGTTCTTACGCAGTACAGTTTCCTCTAATGCTAATTATACACGACCCTTATGTTTAAAAACGTGGTCTATAAAGCTATCATTTCTCTTGGTCAAATCCTCCAAATTTTTCTCTTCCCCTACTGTGCTTAGAATTTTCTATCCACCCATCTAATTTTCAACATCGTTCCATAGCTTCAAATTTCGTAAGCTTCTATTATTTCCTTTTCTCCTATCGTCCACGAATCGCACCCATATAACGCCGCACTTCATAGGAACATTTCTTGCAATATTAACATTTATCTTAGCCGCAAGTAAATTATTCTTCTTACTGGTGCTATCGTACTCTGTATGTCTACTATACTTCTACCATCCCTATCTATTATGTTTCTCAGGTAGTAGAATTCTTAAATTTCTTTAAAAATATCACTTTTCAAGTTAACCCCCTTTGTTATTATTCTACTCCCTCTATTAATCCTCATGGACCACGTTCACACTATTTATTATGTTTTATAAGTTTTCTTCTGACTCCCGTATTACTACAATATCATCAGCAAACAATAGGGTTTTAATTTCTTCTCCTTACAGTTTGATTCCTTTTCCATTTTAATTTTAGAACTTTCTTCATCGACTGTTCTACATATACTTTAAAAGGGATGGCCGACAGACTGCGCCATGCTTACTCTTAATTTCTGCTTTCTTTTCTTCCGCTACAATTCTAATTACTGCTGACTGCCATCTATAGAGATTCAGTATTACCAATATATTTTTGTATAAAATTAGTATGTCAAGATATAATACAGAGAAAAATACAACATATTATTTACAGTGGTAAGATATAACATATATTATTAAATAAAGATACTGGAACGCGTTAATTAATAAAAGTACAGACAAGCCATAAATTTATATATATTTAATTATTAAAAGAGACCTCTATTAGGAAATAATAGGAAAATTTAAAAATGTGATACATAAATCGGTAATAAACATAACAATAACGTGCATTACGTGAATATAATTGAATATAATCATGTGAGAAAGACTGTACAAAATAAAATGTAATACCCACACACACACACACACACATATATATATATATATATATATATATATATATAAGTCAGATATAAAGGAAAATATGAAATCCCTAGCCCTGAGTAACAGTAACGCTCTTCGTGAAATACTTTTGAGATATCCGGTACGCTTGACTTCAACTTCAGCTAAGAAACCATGGTACACAGACTACACTTGACTTCAAAGTAGTTGGTTAGTGTTACGTCTTCTTTTATAAATAATGTATTTCTATAAATTAACCTATTTCATGAACTGAAGCTTAATGTTCCAAGACAAATTTCGAAGAATGATGATAATGAATACGAAATATTTTTTTAAGCTTTAAATTTTTTCCATGTTTCAAGTAACCATGGCAGATTCAAACTAAATTTACGTAAGACAAACTTATAAAACCAAAGATAATACATTTTAAACGTCATAATTTAATATAAATGTTGTCCTTTTCAGAAGTGAGAAGTTTCGATAAACTTGGTTATGGGTGTATTTAATTTTTTTTTTGTTATTTGTATTATTTTGACGTCATGATAATACTGCAACTTTTTAAAGGCAATTTTTATGTTAGAGGTAAACTTTCGGGTTGAGTAACATCATGTAAACTGATTGAGATTGCAGTGGTGACGTCAAAACGAGATATCTCCATAATTACGAATAAAAATTGAAATATATTATGGGTATTAGAATCATGATGAGTATCCAAAAATGGAAAGTAAGAGAATTTTTCAGATAGTTTCCTCTATTAATAAGACTTTTTAAAATCGTTCGTAGAAATAGGAAATAGGGAGGCCTGACTATGTGCTGTATCCCGCTTAAATTACAATAGTATGGAATTAAAAACTGCACCTGGCTAATACAAATAATACGTCTCCAGGCCGGGCACCCAGCTAGTAATAAGTAAGCAAATGAAGCATATAATTATATGAAATATTAAATCTGAGTACGAGTAAATAAATTTTATTATATATATATATTAGTTAAAATGGTTTGAGAGAAAATGATAATCGTTAAATTTAAAAATATTTTTAAAGTTTTAGAATAGTCTTAATTTATTATTTCATATTCTTGTTAATTACTTATTATTCAAAAGATTGCCTTATGTCTGCTTTAGTAATCATTGGTGACAAATATTTATGCTAAAACTTTAAATAGGCGTGCACATTAGTTAATTCTTATAGGAAGAATAAAAAATAAGAGTGGTAAATATAGCATCAGGCATACAACGTGTATTGTGAGTCGATGTGGGTGATTATTACATAGCTTGGATTACGATTTGTCCGTTTCTTATCAATAATAACGAAAGGGCTGCTTTACACGCTTTCAAAGTGCTAATAAAAGTCATTTTGTATTTTTACGGCGTTGAAAACGCATAAAATATTCACTCTTAGCCATGTAATATCAACACAGCGAAACGTGATAAAGGACTCTAGCTAACGGACTAGGCGCTTCCCTTTGTGTTTTGCTTCTATAGTTAAAGAAAGATTAATCATTCAAGGAGTGACGCACTGCCTGTCGCAGGTAGCGTTTTTGTCACAGCAGCGTCACATGTAATTTGTTGAGCTGAGTTCTTACTCTGCTAATACTGTACTCTGTTAGTAAGTCTGTTTCACACACTGCTGTGACGCCATCGATTGCGAGCCTCGCACAAAGCCGTCTAATGGATATCCTGCTGGTAATTGATGGTTCCGACTTGGGAGTAAGCATGGACGTGCCTTGCGAAAATGAACGCTCACTGCAAAGATTAGTGTAATCCCAAAGCAATTTTGTACGTTTGTCTCTTGAAAACGCTTAGAAAGTTTATAGGCACAATATCCACATATCATTACCCAAACACATCAAAATTTCCCTTATTTTCAATAGACGGGCATGGTGGACAATATTTTAGATATTTAAGACAGGCTCGACGGGTTGAAGCTATGACAATTTTCTCTGGAACATTTTTTTCAAATTTATCTAACCTCTGAAATTACTCTGACACATTCTGTTCAAATTTATCTAACTTCTCAAATTTCTCTGGCACATTTTTTTCAACTTCTGTAATCAATTCTTTTAAAATTTATCGAACTTACCTAATTTCTTCATTATTATTTTTAACATGTCTCCCAGTGGTACTATCTCAACATACGTTTCATCCAACATCTCTATTTCCTCTTCTCCCTCGTCCTGAGTTTTAAATTCTCTTAAAATTTCACTCTCTCTTTCTCTGAATAAATTGTTTCGATAAAATATTTTATAAATATTTGTGACTTTTTAATTTATTTATATTTATACTTTCTGTCACACAGATTAAAGTATTTGTGTATTTAGACAGCTGATATTTCAGAGTATGATGTAACTTCAACTTAAAATATATGTCTAACATTGTGTTTACTACATCTAAAAAAATCAGCACATAGTAATTGCAATCTTATTTAATTAAATCTTATAATTAATTAGTAATTATTGAACGGAATGTGTCATGCAAGATGACCATCCGCAGTCGACTCGGTAGGCCCAGGCCCACAATGGGCTGTAGAGCCATGTAGAAAGAAAAATAATAATTATTGAAAACCGTCTTTAAAACTACACTGTAATGAAAATTTTCTATCAACTACAAGAATTTAGGTACGTAAATTACAGATAAATGCGTAGACAATCCCAGTTTTTATTTTATTCACACATTGTTGGTCGATAATTTAATTCCATCTAATTATTTTTAAAAACATTCAGTAAGACAGATATTAAAAGCATTGCAGGTGAATTATTCATCCAAAAAATTAGATGCAATGAGCCCTCATTCAGAACATTCCAACAACATAATAATTTTACATTTATTGCGAGTGAATGAAACGTAAATTACAGTTTCAGGAGGACTAAAGACATTAATTTTTGGTGTTCCAATCACGATAATTATAAATGTATCCTGTAAAATGATTAATTTCCCTCAGATTTTAACTCACACTTTTAATATAGAAATTATTAATATTAGTTTCAGACCCACTCATCCACAATGAACTGACTATAGAGAATAGTATATGAGACAAGTATGTAAGAAATAATAGGACATTAGTGTATTGAGGTGGCATCCAGAATGGGCTCGATGGTAGATTCACAGAAAGGAAAAACATTTTCAAATATATTGTTTTCTTTATACTTTCATTATTAACTCACATTCACCATTTATCTTCTTCAAAAATGAAGAAATGGTTGACTCACAAAACTATAATTATTTGCTTTAATAAAATAGTTAATCAATATGGGAACTAATATTTAGTTCCTTGAGGTAGTATTGAAGGATTTCAAGTCCTTGCAGGCCTTCCCAATATTCGTCTTTGCTTGTCAATTATTAACCGATAAAGTTAGGTAATCCAATCTGTGTGCAGCAGCTTGATAAGGTCGACGTCGCCAACTTAGCGCACCTCATTTCCTGTGTAATCACTATATGACGATGTCGTCAAGTAGTGAGGCGTTATCATTAGGCTAGACGCCCAATAACGAAGGAAGGGCTCACAGCTCGCCCAATAAAAGCGAACCCCAGCACATCGTAATCGGCTGCCGGACTTAATTGGCGATATTATAGCTCCTTTAGAACAGTTCTGCTTACGATACAACAATTTGAGGCACATAGCTCGGACGTAATGTTCGTTTACCATCCTCAGTCTCAACCTGCCCTTTCCGTATTGCAAAGTCATGAGTAAATCATTCTTTATTCCTTATGTATCAGTATAAACAGTTTATATCAATTTCACGGTGGTACAAACATCTGCAGTTTAATAATAGATTCAGTATCGGCCATGAAATATTTAAGAACGACGTATCATTTGAATACCATTGGTTCTCCACTTTTATATAATACATAATAAATAATATTGATCAATTTCATTAATTTACCAAACAAGAACTTTGGGGGGAAAAGTATCCTATTACATGATTTCAAATAAATAATCAGACATATTAAATTTTAATATTCCTTAAACATATAAAAACACTAAAATATACTTTTCCACCATTTTGGACCATTTTCTAGTTTCATCAAAAATTTACTACAAGTTTTTCTCATACTTAAAAATTTTGTTCACAGTCCGCAACAAAACTTCGTAGTTGATATTATTGAATCTGTCCTCGTAAATCCTGTTAGTAACATTTTACTTAAGGCCAGAATGCAAGGTAAACATTGATTTCCTTATATGCAAGGTCTACAAATCCTCCGTAAACTTTAATTCATTATTGAAAAATACATTCACATCTATATAATTTATTTTAAACCGAAACAAAGTTTAATTACTTTTTTTAAACCCATAGCAGAGCAAAGATCCATCTATGTGTATGGCATCTATAGTTTATGCTGGCACGACTACAGTTTTTTGTAGAAAACTTGAGGTCAAAATAGAGAAATTTCCATACTAATCTTGGGTCACAGGCGACAGAGATTGGCCAATTTGGTAAAAGCACATTATTATTCCTACAAATAGTAAAGATCTAATGAAAAATAAAAAAAACTTGCACCTTAACCATAATTTTACTGATATTCTTATCTTATTCGTCATGACTGACATTCTTTTATAATAATTCTGTCCAAATATTTATAAATATCGACGTATTTTTTCCTACATTTTTTAAAAAAATAACCAAAACATATTACGAGAATTTACTCCCCAATTGTCAAGAAAAACAATAAAACTTGAAGTAACTTTGTAACATCAACAACGGTACTTAAAACAATCAATATTTACGAATTTATGATTCAGGCTGGAAAATGCTGTATAGTTTCTTAGAATTGAAACCTCCTGATGAAAGAGAGCATATGAAATTTATAATGACAGGTTAGTAATTACCAGGAGTCAATTAGTTAAGATTCGTAAGATCTTTGTTCTAAACCATATTATTTGAAACAAATTTTATCAGTATCCAATTAATAAGATGTTTTAATAGCCTTAGTTAATGAGACACTATGCAAAAAATATATTTAATTTTTTGGCTTCAAGTACATAAAAATACTTTTCATAACCAAATTATCACTGTCCATGATCTCAAGATATTCATTTACAGACTTAGAAAAAGGCTTAGAAGGCTTATTCTTAACCTCTATAGAAGGCAGTAAGCCCTAATTAGATTTGAAAATCAAGAAAAGAAAGCAGAAATTTAGAAAGGAGTAAGACAAGGATACAGTCTGTGGCCCATGGTGTTTAACTTACATATAGAGCAGGCGAATGAATAAAGTTAAAACGGAATATCAAAAACGAATCATACTGTAAGGAGAATAAATAAAATATCTACGCTTTGTAGCATTAGGGGTGTCAGAAGGAGATTTGGAAACTGTATTAAATGACATGAACGTGGTCCTAGAGGAAGAATACATGAGGATTAATAGAGGGAAAACTAAGGCGATTGAATGTAGTATGAGAAAAAGGGCGTTATATTCGGAAGGGAAATTTTGAAGGAAGTTAAAGAATTCTGCTCGTTGGGTAGCATAATAACTACGGGATGGGACCATTCGGCGCGGCCGATTCGGCGCAGCCACTTCGGCGCGGCCCATTCGGCGCGAGTCGTTTCGGCGCGAAACTCGCATAACATTATTAGACGTAAAGCAGCCGTTTCGGCGCGAAACTCACTTAACATTACAAGACATATAATTTCAAATTTAGCAAAATTTTTAAATATATTCCTAAATACTTAATCAGTTGCAATACCTGAGAGTTGTAAAACATTAATAGTAAAACAAGCTATAAGTATGGACTAAGCGTCGTAGGTTTATTTAATTAAATATTAAGCTATGTTTTTATGACAAATTATCTGGACTTTTCATTAATATTTGAAGATGCCAAATTATTTATTCATTTAACAATTTGTAACAATAACTCATGAGACTTTTGTGTTCAGAATAAAAATCGAAATATTTATCTTTCAATGAAACATAAATTTTATAAAAGTAGCGATTTAAATTTATTTAAATTACTTGTCTTTTAATAATAATAATAATAATAATAATAATAGCCGAATTGGTCTGATGTGATGCGTATCTCAGTGGTTTTAAATCTAAAGATGTAATACATAAGGCTTCCAAATCTCTCATAATTTGCGCGAATAACGACAAAGAAAAATTCCCAAGGTAGAACCAATGATTTCGTGATAGTAAATGTTCTTGAACGAAAAATAAGGGGAATTTATAATTACATTTATTAAGATAAGAATTTTTGATAAAATAATTTTTGTCAGTTTCGAAAAGTAGTTATCCCATCTATTTTTAAAACTTAGTGTAATTAATCGATGCATGGGCTAAAAATTAAATAAGAACTCTTCATCTAATGATAAGAAAACATGATCATTAGTGACGTTTAAATGGTCCAAAAACTTAAAAGACGTTTTGACTGTAAAATTATTTTCCTTATTAAGAGAATTATATAAAAATATAGAAATGTTATGAAGAGGGCTGCTAGTAGAAGAAACGATAATTCTGACAGATAAATTATATGCTAGATCATAGGCTCTGGCACTATTATCAGAAGTTAATAACTAGGAGTTAAAAAGTGTTACTGTCCACAAGTCTTTTCAAGTTAATTTCTAATTGATCAATAACTAAAGTAATGGATTTAATTTTTATTGCAAGTTCTATGTATTTATTTGTCTGGTAATAACGTTTCAACTTTATAAAACTATTTAGTCAAATTCCTTTGGAGGATTCACTAAAGATAACATTAGGATTATTAGAAATGTACATTTTGGTGTTTTGCACAACTTATGATAATTTTCTATACAGAATTAACTCATTGTTAAAATTTTCCATTGTAATTATGGAACTAACAATATGCTTATTCTTTGTAAGTGTTATTTGAGCCTCGTTGCTTGTGCGACATGTACAACAAATTTTTATCCATTTCAATTTCTTTTTTCCGTTAATAATTTTTCATTTTATAACATAATTGTATTATACATATATATATGGTAAATATTCAATTTTATTATATTCGTAAAAGATGAGGTTTTAAAATTTAAGAACGGAACATCGTGAACAAACTACTGTTAATAAAGTTTATATCACTTTTTTCTCATATATAGGCTGTTTTTCATTTTATTAATATTAATATAAGATGTGTATTTGCATAAAATAACTTATTTGAAACAAATGTCCACGATATTGTCGTTTATCGCCACGTAATGTCCCCGCGCCCAACCTTGCGCCGAAACGGCCACGCCGAATAATTCTTGCGCCGAAGTGGCTGCGCCGAATCGGCCGCGCCGAACTGGCCGCGCCGAATCGTCCTAGACCCTAATAACTAGGGATAGTAGAAGTATAGGGAGGCTTTCGCAAAAAGGAGGAATTTATTTACGGCTAATATAAGTTTGAATATTAGGAAATTATTAAGAATGTTCGTACGGTGTGTTGCGTTGTGTGGGTGCGAAACGTGGACGATAGGATTTGCAGACAGATAAAGAATAGATGCTTTCGAAATGAAAAGGTTTGCGCAAAATAGGTTAGCATGGAAGGTTCCATCAGACCACTCTTCTATCACAACAGCACGGTTTTATAAAATATTTTAACGAAACACTGTATTCGGCGCCACGAAAATTTAATATCAATAGCAGTAACCGGATTCGTTAACAAGCAGCAGGGCTGACGTAAAATTATGGTTTAACGGATATTAAGAGGGTGGTGGTGCATAAACCGGCAAAACCCATGAGCGACGGGTTAGGTAATATGTTGGTTGCATAATTGTTCTTCACATTACATTTTCGAGTCTAGTACCATAATTATTCTTAAAGGTTGACGGGATTTTATTATCTGCGCATTGTATGTATAATATGTTACTAGCCACTAACTGTATATCAAATTTATCAGTTTACACTTGGGCTAATGTTTTCCGTACATCTGAACGTATTTTTTACGTGTCAAATACTAAATAGATGATTTGTAAGAAAATATTTAGAAGCGTAAAATGAAAGAAGAAACTATTAAAACAATTATTTCTATTAAATCTCACAATGTAACAAAATACGTAATAACAAGTCCCCATGCCGTTATTTTGATTATATTTCTAATTTAAATGCTTTTAACGTTTTCTCTTACATTAATTAGGAACTACTTTAATATTTTCATTTTCGATCTTATTTATTTTCTGTTCAAACACAACAATTTTATTCTTGTATATATTTACCATAATTTTGAAAACAAAGAAACACATTAAAATCTAGATCTATTCCATCAATCATTAATAATACTCTAAATTTTGTTTCACAAACTCGCTAAACGATTACAAATTATTTTAATTACTCACATAATATCAGTTCGAACACTTTCATGAAATCATAACTCCAGTTAAATTTTCCGTTATATTATTTTGTATTCATGTACCGCCAGCAAAATTATAATCTCTAAATAAATGTCTGGTACTACTATATAGAATTTTTATTGTATCCATCATTCTGTCACTTATTCCTATGATTTTTAATTCAGAATAATTCTGCGAGAAAAATAGGTCTTATTAAATAATTAACTATATTCGTCTATGAAGATGTTTCACTGTCTCTTTATCATTGATGTTTACAATATCAATAAATGTCTTTGTTTCCTCTCGTAAATAATTATTTAGTGGGCAAGAACGCTTGCTGCTGACGCGACGAAAATCTGAGTTATAATATAAAAATAATACATTTTTTGTCAGATTTAGATCCACTTATGTTTATTATTATAGTCGGGACTCCCATGTACCTACAACAGTTTTGTATTGGCCTACATATGGGCTTTTATCGGGACTTCTACAAGATACTATAATTTTAAGAGCTGCTATAGGCTGTGTTCTTAAACCTTTGAAATTATTTTCGTAATTAATCGTCTGAGTCCGTGCAAAAAACAAATTCACTCTAATTTATAATCTGAATAATGGCCTGTCCCCTTTATTCTGAGTAATAAATAAGAATTCAAGCTAAAAGATTAGACGGAAAATTGTTTTATAGAATTCATCTGCTCCATGAAACTTTATGATCCCTCCGCTAGGTAAACAAAACAAAGAGACGCCCCATATTGTTTTGCAAAGCCGGAGAATTCTGGTCTTCATCTGTTGGGATTGCTCCAATACTGGAGATTTAGTGTTCAATTATTTGTTCCCGACCTGAAAGCTGATCTCCTTTCTCAGCCTTCTAATTTAGATTTGTTGCCCAAGCTCTACAAACAATCAGGAACGAGATGCTTTAAAACGGTTATTTACAGCGACGCGATTGAGAAATTACACTAAAATATATGACTGTGGATTAATATTAGAGATGATATTTCTCATTATTACCGTAACTGACAAGAAAATGTAATACGGTATCGGTAAAAACTAAAATGTTTAATTGTTTTCATAAAAAAGTTAGTTAAAGAGAACAGACTCAGGAAATATATTTATAAGTAATTATTAATATCGTTAAGGGATTAAAGTTACTGAAACAGATTTTATTCACATTGAATACAAAAATTATGTAAATTCAAAAGCCATTTAAACCCATTCGTTTCTCATAAATGCGACACACAGGGCCACTTTATTAATTGTAATTTTAGAATACAATCAACTAATAAAACAATGACAGAGTTCAGTGCTTGTTTCACAGCATAAAAATGGCTCATCCAATCATATAATTGGATTTTAAATCCCAAAAAATATCTGACTCATAGGATTGAAAAGCAATTAAATATCTTTCAGTAGCTTTGTGGACGTCGTAATTAAATTTCGCCTTGGAAATCTGTTTATTACTGAAGGAGAGTAAAGGATTGACTTTCCAATTAAACTTCAATAATAATTAAACTTTCACAGAAATTTAGAATATTCCATTATAAATGGGATGCCTAAACGTAAAATTTGCAATTTAATGAATATTAGGGAATTATGTATTATTGGACACCATTTTTAAAATTATTTTCCTATATAATACCCGAAATTTAATATATAATGCTTTAAACTCTTGCTCAGGCATTATTTCTTATTTCACTAATAAGTAGTTTATTATCTACAAATCGGGAAAGTAAAATATAGATGAAATAATATATTTGTTTCGGAAATAAAATTAATGGCCGATGAACAGCGAAGTGTGATTGTGGGAAATATTTTATTATTCATTAAATAGCTAAATTTTTTGTTAATTTCATTAAATTATGCATGGAGTAAAATCTCCCTTTTATCTTTTGCCTCGGTTTAGGTGTAATAACCACAATAACATGTAATACGATAAGTTTAAACAATGAAATGATGTAAAAATAAAGTCGTGTGCATAATAAATAATTTGAGCTTATGGAATGTCTTTCAGAACTTGTAGAAGCGAGGACTTTTGTACGTGCGCCAGATTATTGCTGTAGAGATGTTGAAAGTACAAAGTTTCTGTTACTTTAAGCCCCCTAATATTTGCACAGTCTCTGACGAACGTCCTTTACCCGGATTAGATAATTAACATTAAATTCCTCTGTATAAAATGTCAAACTACAAAAAGTAATTTTCCTAAGAAATAATGGACTTCATGATTAAGATTTATACAGAAAAGAATAAATAATGAATTAGTAACATACTGTTAGTTTAACTATGTTAATGTGTTTTTTGAACTAGAATATTCAATCTTAAGCCCAATTCGAAAGCTTAGTAAAATTGAATTATTGGAGTAAATTAGACGAATCTCAACTAAATGAATTTGAATTGTTAATTGATGAGTGTCCTGAGACGCATACATACAAAAGAGATAGAGAAGACGTATACAAAAGGCGGCAGTGCGTTTCAGATGACTTAATGACAGTTTTGGTTTTTACAAAGCATACATTTAATTTTTTCTCAAATTTATTCCGAAGTATTAAAAAAGTTTTTTGTAGCTTAGAACGCTTTCATCAAAATTAACATAACATATTTTTTTCTGATAATTCGTATTGTTACTTTTATATTTAATAAAAGTATTTCAATAGCCTTCCCAGTGTTTTTAAAATTATGGAATGTAACAAAATGTTGTACAATATATGAAACTCATTTACTATTGTGTCATGCTAGCAACAGTGGTTTTGCAGGCTAAGCCAACATGTATAATACCCCTTTCTGTTTTGCAACATACTACTCTACACGTGAAGCCGAAATATAGTTGATACATGAGAGATTTTGGGGCGAATATTGACTGCTACTGCGATCGACAGCTGCGCGTATTCATTCGCTATTTCCCCGCGTTAACACAGCTCAGCCTCAGACTTTTGTCGTGTTATTTATTGCAAAAAAATATGGCCTGAAATATCCGAGCCACTATGTTCAACACAGAGCTCCTATTGAGATTATTCTGGAATGCTGTGCCATAACATTACTCTCCCCTTCAACGTTCTATTTTGCCTTTGCGTTTTAATGTAGTCATGTTTAACGGAAGCTTTTAAGCTCTTGTACGCCGTATTTTCGCATTTTATTTAAACCTTAGGGGTTTCTAAAACAATAGGTCAATAGAGATTACGTCATATAATTCAAACTACAAGGTTTCTCATTTTGAATGAGAATAGGGAGATACTCAAAACCGGCATAGGTAAATCTGGGAGCTGACTCTAACTCAAGTTACTTTCTTCATAATTTATAGTTTCTCAAGTTCCCCAGATCAGATATCAAAGACATGAAAAAGTTTTATTGGGTTAATATATTCTAGTTTGTTGAAAGATATAATCTGTTGACGTTGTTAGACTGGTCTGATGCAACCCTCCATTCTAGCCTTTCTTGAGCAAGCCTTTTCATTTCCTCATAACTAGTCAAACCCACATCCTCCCTAATCTGCTTAGCGCATTCTATCCTTGGCCTCCCTTTTCTGTTCTTACCCCACCCACGTCCCTCTAATGCTAATTTTACATGACCCTCGTGCCTTAAAACGTGGCCTATTAATCTATCATTTCCCTTGGTCAACGTCCTCCATATTCTGACACTTTTCTCCTATTCAGTTTATAAATTCCACCCATCTGATTTTCAGGATTCGCCTATAGCACCACATTTAAAAGGCTTCTATTCTTTTCATTTCCGGAGCTCCTATCGTCCACATTTCGCACTCATTTGACGCTTCCTACGAACATTATTAGCACTTATATTACTCGTACATATTCCTCTTTTTTTGCGAAAGCCTTCCTTGCCTGTGCTATCCTACGCTTTATGTCTACTATACTTCTACCATCCCTAGTTATTTCGCTTCCCAAGTAGCAGAATTCCTTAACTTCCGTCAAAATATCCGTTTTCAATTTAACACCCTCTGTTCTACCACTGTTTCCCAAACTACACTTATTACCTTGGTTTTCTCTCTATTAATCCTCATATTGAACTCTTTCTCCAGAAGTCCGTTCATGCCACTTAATATGGTTTCCAAGTCTTCTTCTGATTCCCTTAGTACCACAATATGATCGGAAAAACGTAAGGTATAATCTATCAGAAGATTAATTGAAGTTTGTGTTGTGATAATCAGTCCTAAAAATTTTCTGATGCAACCATACGTAATAAACAATTCTCCGCGACAATTTCATTTCTACATAGCTACCACATCCTCTCTAATCTGCTTAGTGTATTCCATTTTCTGTTCTTAACCCACACACTTCGCTGTAATGCTAATTTTACCAGGCCCTCATGTTACAAAACATAACCTATTGATCTATCCCCTCTTTTGGTCGAAGTCCTCCCAATTGTTCTCTCTTCTCATATTATGCTTATAACTTCCTCGTAAGTGATTCCATCCACCCATCTGATTTTCAGCATTCTCCTATAGCACCACATTTCGAAACCTTCCATTCTTTTTGTCTTCAACTCCAATCGTCTACGTTTCACAGCCACATAACGCCACACTGCTTAGAAACATTTGTAATAATGATTTCCTAATATTCATACTTATATTTTTCGTAGCGAAATTCCTCTTTTTTTGCGAAAACCTTCCTTTCCCGTGCTATCTGCTATACTACTACCATCCATAGTTATTATGCCTCTCAAGTAGCAGAATTCTTTAACTTCCTTCAAAGTATCCCTTAATATCCCTTCGCAAACTGACAGCCTTTTTTATACCACTGGTTACTATATAAAATACTCCATCACCTTCGTTTTCTCTCTTTTAATCTTCATGTTGTACTATTCCTCCAGTATCAGGTTCTTGCTATTTATTACGTTTTCCAAGTCTTCTTTTGACTCCCTCATCAGAAAACCTTAGGAATTTTATTTATTCTTGTTGCAGTTTCATTTCCTTTTAATATTCAGTTTTACATTTCTTCATCGCATGTACTATATATAAGTAAAATAGCATGGGTGACAGACTGCATTCTTTCTTACTCCTGTTTTTAGTTTCTGCTTTCTTTTCTTACCCTGCAAGTCTAATTACTGCTAACTACCATTGGTAGAGGTTATGGATAACTTTTCTTTCTCAATATTTTAGTCTTTTCATCTTCAGAATCTTTAATAGTTGGTTCCAGTCAACATTATCAAACGCTTTTTCTGAATTTACAAATTCAATGAACGTAGGCTTATTTTTTCTTATCCTCTGTTCTATATTGATTCTCTTGTTCCTACATTATTCTTAAAACCAAACTGATCGTAACTTAAATTCTATTTGACGTTCAATCCTCCTATATACTATTTTCGTATATATTTTGCACGCATTAGATACTAGACTAATTGTCTTGTGCTTGTTCGTATCTATCAGTCCCAGTTTTCTTCGGCATAGGGAATTTATTATATGCAACTATAAATCGTAATCCATTTTAAATAATTTCAATAAATCATTTGTTCTTATTTTAATTAAAAATTATGGAATTTTCGATATTGCGTTACAAAATTAGTCGTGATACTGGGAAGAAAGGAAAAAAAACAAACCTGTGAGAGTGAGGGTGAGCTTGATTGACGTATTGGAGTCTGTTACACATCAAAAGTGACTCCCGGCGATATGTGGATAGCGACAGCTCACACTCACTTCTGTGGCCATCTCAATGATTATATTTTGTGAATTTTTATTGGGATTATACATGCATGGCAGGGAGCGATGCAAACTCTAAACATGGCAGCCAAACTATTTTAATTACTTTCTATTCTTCTTATTTCCAATAATTAATATATCTGCTCCAGCCAAGCAAAGAATAGATATTTATCGCACCTTCCAGTAAAGGTCATTGGTGCAAGAACTTCTTCTGAATCCGCCCACCAATTACGCAGATTCTCTCTCGTTTCTAACCACGAATATCCACACAAAATAAACTTAATTCCTAAAATTAGATAGATTAAAAATATAACAAATACAAATAACCTAGTATAAAAGAAGTCGTCGGTTGGAATACAATATTCAATCATTATTCATGTCTGAGTATGTTTTATAAAAGAAGCTGTAGAACACATATTTAATATTCAGTACGACGAAAAAAATTTGCTATTCTATAATAAAATATCGATTTTTTCCTCCTCATTTGAAATGTTATCCGAGTAGTAAAGAATATATATTAGGTAATCAACAGATATGGTTAATTTGTCTGATTAGCATGACTGAGATACATTAATGGCCAAGTCTGACAATATTTTACTTAAATAACTAGATTAATAATTAGTGCAACTGAAATTCAATTGAAAAAAATCAATAAAAATTGCGGAAGATACGTTATGAATGATAGAAGTCTAATTATGTAATTAGCATATTGTCTGATTTTTGCCATGAATGTATGTCAAATTTAAGCAACAAATACGTATTTTCTATTTGATATTTCATAGAAATTATGAGTTATATAAAAATTTCGTTGTCTTAAAACCATTCTTTAACACTCGGTGTCGTGGGACCTATGAAACATTGACATTCTGTAAGAGAGAAACGTGCGGCCAACTCTAAGGTGTCAAAATGGAGTCGAGTTGAGTTTTGGTGAGACAGCGAAAGAGTTTCGGGTAGGCAAAGGCGATTATAATTTGAGAATTTTTGGTAGCAAAAGGGGGGATGAGTTGAATTTTTTTAATCGTGGAGACATTTCAAATGGAATAGGAGGAATGAAACGGAGAAAGAAGGAGAGAGCGAGTGTGATGAGGTTCAGAAAATCAGTACACGTTAGCAATGACGACGTAAGTCTTGAATGTTCACTCGTCCCATGGCAAAACGTCAGGTGCAATTCCGTGAGCCGAAACAACCGGCACGTCGTCTGAAAACAAGACCAATGAAGATTCAAGTGTGAAAATGAACATCATGGCCTTTTTCAATCATCATTTAAAAAGAAAACAAAAGATTTCTGTCGACAATGCAACCAAACATGTTTTACGAGTTTTAAAATTGGTTGAATTAGTTTTATAAATTAATTGTAAAATAATTGAATGTCTGGAATTTTATATTGAATTTAATTTCTTATATTATTTAAAAATATGATTCAATTTATGCTTTGCAATATTGTTTACGCACGACTTTTCTACAGTTTCCATGGCTCATTCTATTAAGTGAGTGTTTCTTGATCCTACATGTTGGAATTCTTCATGTGTTTTTATATTTGCAAGCGTGACGCATAGGTAAACTTTATTGTCAGTTACAAGCAGACCGTGAGCCCTCATTTGGAATGCTATGCATGTCAAAACAAAATGCTCTATCGAGGCTCAAGTTTGTGGGTGTGTAGCATGTATGTATGCAGGCGCTGCAGCTCGTGATGTATTTATTTCCCAGAGGGTTGAGCGATGTAGCTAGGCGAGAGGTTGATGGCTCCGACACCATTATTCAGCCGCCATGCAAATGTCCACCTCATCTCGCGTCTCCGTAACTGGACAAGCTCTTTACTCTCCTCCCACACTGGCTGCTTGTGTTCTCCAATGCCGTTTATTTATTTATGGAACGGAACTTCAACACAGAAATGTTATGAGCTACGTGGTTCTAATAACATTAACGTATACGGAAGTATAAAAATTAAATGTAAAATAGTGATTTAAGAATTTTGGGGAAAAACTTCTCTATAGGAAAAGTAATGAAGGAATAAGTTAATCTATGTATCAAGAAATTAATGAAAAAATACATATAATAAAGTGGAGTGTTTCGTAAATGAGCAGAAAATACGAAACAGTTCCGTATACTGCATAACAGCATAACTGCATAACTGACGATTGTCAGATCCGAAAATGTAGAATAATAATATATTTACTATCATGAGTCACCTCAACAACCACGTAAACATTCATGGTATGAATTCACCTTCCATTGGATACAAAAATTTTGCCTCCGGAGCCAGGGCGTGTAATTGATATCCGAGAGAAATACCTCTCTTCCTGGGTTGAAACCAAACAAAATTAATTGCAAGGGTGAATCAATATTCTCTCACAATATTAAAAGAAATAAGACGCGTCGTAGTTTTATATTTTCAAATTACGCTTTCAATATATCAAGTTTTATAAAGAAAACATCTGTAACAGGTATCTCTCTTTTGTTTATTTACCAAATTTTAAGTGATTTCTTTACATTAATATTACAAATTACTACTATAAACTTTTGTAATATGGAGGCATTACACGTAAAGCTCTTGAGAAATAGAAACTCCGTAAATAATTTATTGGTCAAAGCTCACTTTATTTAGCTGAAATGAAATTCTTGTTACAAACTTAAGGAAATAGGCATGTTTGAAGCAATAATTCGTAATTTTACAAAATAACTTCAGATATAAAAGTATTCAGGGAATATAAATATTATTGATAGAATTTCAGTATTTGTATGACTCCAAATTCAGCGTATTCAGTTTACTATTTTCTTACTTTTAATTACTGTGTTAATGGAAAAATATTCTGAAGAATAAAATGGGAATTATATTTTGTCTCATTTGAAATATTAGCAATTATTTTTGGTTTAAAGTATGTGGTACGTATGCCTAAAATAATATTGTGCTGTCAGATATATCCAAATAATTTCTAGTTGAACATTTTCTTATTGAAATTATGACACCCGACAAGAAATTATTAGTTATTGATATGCAGCAATAAAATAGTTAATATTTTATTCAAAATTTTAATATTATTAATTTATAAAATAAAGAGTTGGTTCATTATAAAATTTTTCAATAGGCTCATTCCCTATTTTTAATAGTAAGTAAACTAATAGTGAAAGCTATAAAATGGATTCTGTTACGTTTGTTGTCTTCTGCTGTCGTTTCTAAAATTCATACATTTATTTGAATTTTTCAATAATTCACACTTAAACATTGATTTTATATTTAAGATTGCCGATCTATTAACTTCACTTACAGAAGATACTGTCCTGACGTCGTGGGCTATAGAATAAATAAATTGCAGAAATTAAAAATTCAAATGTCAAAATTCACAGGGCAAGCATCGATTGGAACATTAAATTGTGTATTGAAATTGTGTATTGTAAACTTAATAATTAATGTAATGGAAAACAATCTATTCGATTTTAAAGTGATTACTACAGAGACTAGCACAATTTGTTGGTACTAGGAATTCTTTACAAAATTACCAGAGCAGAAGCTTTTTACAAGTCCCCTGCGTGCAACAGGTTTACAGCTTTCAAAACACAAGGGCAGTTTTCCATAGCCTGGTAAAGAACTAACCTCCCCATTGGCCTTTCCACCCACTTTGTGTGTCAATTTTCGCAGCCTTCATGTTTACGCAAAGGTCCTCTCACCGCCTTCGCAAGAGAAGAGTGTTTGAGTCGCATCAGCCAGGCCTGGATTAGTGGTGAGAGAAGCCCGAAACAAAGTCGACCGAGGAGCTTTCAGACACGGATCTGCACAAAAGAGTTAATGCGAGAGTTAATCAATTTCTCTCGAGTGGCACGGCGTGGTTCTGAATAATTCTCACTCTGAAAGATAGAAAGAGACTCGTGTTCGTTTTAGAGGAACAGAAATATTTTACTTGTAACTTAAACCTTGTCAATGTACAAACGGTTGTAAATTTTCCGACGAATTAGTTCAGCAATGAATTATTATTATACATAAATATTATTTCTCCCAGTAGAGATGCCAGGTTATGTGAAGAGATTTTTAATGGTGTTTATCCAATTGTGTTGATTTCATCTCCCTTTTATCTGGATGCAACATATGTTTGTAGGAACAGTTCAATCCGAAATGCTAATTTCAAAGGTTGACAATACTAGGTACAACATTTATTTAAAACTAGCTATGCCCGCGACTTCGTTCACGCTGAACTTGGACAAATATCTCATTTTACTTAGCCCTAGAAACGAAACAACAGGTACAGAATTTTGATAAAGTTAAATTCATTGAACATATAAAATATACGGTATCATTTATTTCCGATCGCTTCAGGGCGAACCTTATAACTCTCAGTTCGTTTCGAACCCGTCCCGCTTTCACACGTTTCGTAGCCAATTCGATACAAACTTTCAGACATACATAAACAATTATATTTATTGGGATAAATTATATTTAATTTTTCGTCTTTTAAAAACGAGCAGATACTAAATATTAAAATTTACGATAAATAAAACCAATTTACGTATACATCGTATCGACGAGCCAAAGAAGTTTATTATTTCACAGGGAGTTAGCTCTCTGCCAACGATAGGTTAGTTATGGCGCGAATCCAGCTGCAGCACTAGATGCAGTGAGAATGCTCGAAATTCCTACCTCTTTCTCTCTCTCATGCTGCCAAAATTACGCTTATAATAACCCAGTAAGTCCAATGAATGGTGTAGCCTAATTGGACTTATAACTCGCCGTTGGTTTTCATGCCGGTTTTCGTGTGGAAATTAAATGGGTTAATAAAATATTACATTAATATCGTCTGAACTCGATTTAAGTGATAATAAGCAGGAAGTAATCCTCATAAGTGATGATGGCTTTGTATACTATTAGAAATAAACTTTCTGAACATTAGGTTATGTAATGGGTTTTCTAGTAGTATCCCAAAATACGAAACTTCACTGTCTAGCTCTAATTATAGACAGAGCCCGAATATAGTTTCCTTGTCACCAGCAATCAGAAGAAAGTTGATTCTTGAAACTCCATTACCCAGGAAAATATCTGATTTTATTATTGTACTAGGAATAATATACTATAACGTTTATTATTAATTGCAATGAACAGAATAAGATCATCGAACATCGATGTGCAGCTGAAAATTGTCATTATATATGCTCCCTGCAAGGATGCTTCCGTAATCTCTTTGTTATTCCAATTCGCTATTTGCTTTTAGGTGGGAAGTAGAACTAATACGAAATGAAAATGTTTCTCTTTCTAGCGGCGAAACTAATTTACTGTAGCGTGAATCGCATTGAGATTGAGATAATTACGTCATTAAATTCGATTCGATTTTCAAACTTACTAAGCATAAAAATTTTATATTTCCGGATATGAGTTACTTATTAAAATTTTACCCACTAACTCCCCTCACGTAAAAGGAGCTCTGAAACACTCTTATAACAATCGGTAAAACATTAAAATATTTTTAGTGAATTATTTTCCTATTATATTTCTTAGTTTTCATATGCAGCGTAAATCAAAAGAAGAATTTATATTAATGTGAAGCAACCTGAAAAAGAATTAATACATCAATTCTCAATTACATCATGTAAATAATTGTTACTTATATTTCAGGAAAAATAAATATTCTTAAATTATAATAAAATTTTGTACTACTTGTTCACTTTAAGTCGTTAGTTCATAATATTTTGGGAAATTATGTTATTACAATCTTGATTAACATACTTTATACGTTTTGTTGCAAGATTTATTATTTAAATAATTATGAATACATGAATAAAACTAGAAAAATAAAAGAAACAATTTGGATTTAGCACCTTGTATTATTATTGACTTAAGTGAATAATTTTTAATATTTGTAAAATTGTCTTGGTGTTATTATTCTGCATAGTTTATTTCTAACTATATTACGTCTGTAACGTAACCATTACAGTTCTTCCTAAACATAAGTTTAATTATTGCTGGAAAAAATTACAGGAAAAACTCGTCATTTTTGATATACTTGATTTTTAGCTAAATAGTTCCTTTCATTAGGATTTTCAAAGAATAAGTTATTAAGTTTAACATTAAAAACATTATTAAATATTTTTTAAGTTCCAATAAAAACATTGATTCAGACTTGAATTTCTTTTTCATTTCAAGAAATATATATATATATATATATATGTATTAGTGAGCAAAGCCTTAAGCTATTGAATACTTGGCAAGTCTGTGTATGTTATTCTTTAAAGTATAACTACATGCCAAACTCATAGCACAGTATCAAAAGTTATTTATGTTAATAAAACTAGATTATTAGAATCAAATTTAACCACTAAGTCCATATGCACTTCAATCAATTACTCAATTTTAACCATGCTGAAGATCGTATTGTTCGAATCCAAATGAAATGAAAAAGCTGAAAGGATTTCTAGGAAAATGTAATTAGTGTTGAAATTTTATATCCAATAAAACACAGGGGATAAAGAAATTTCAATTAGACTGTGTGGTGAACGTTGTGGGTTTGGAGTTTCTGTTCTCACAGAGAAGTACATATAAATGCAATTAAATTGTTAAGTGTTAGAGTAATTATTACCAAACATACGGCTACATGCTCGAGCACAGTCGCTCACTCACAAAGATGGCGGAAATTAAAAATTCAATTGGAACCGGTATTGGTTGTTCCCTTCGACCAAGGATATATTTCAGAAAAAATTATAATTTCTTTACAAATTGAATTTTCAGGAATATGCGTTATATTAATGTTTCAAAATTATACTCAATGAGCGGGAAGAGTAAGTGAAATTTTATTCTATTAAAAAAGATATACTTTTAATCTATGTAATAAAATGGATGTTTGTTTCCTTGTACTTTTGTTTGTAATTCTTTATACAAATGTGAAATGTATGGTCGGATCGCAACAAAAGTTGTTGCACACGTAATTAAAACGCCAAGGAAAGACTGGCGCGGTGAGAAAGCCCTAGAAGAAATGATGGAGAAATTATAGTTAAAAATATGTTATGTTTGAGTAAACCAAAGTTGGACGCCGCATTCCATTAAGAGACACAATACAGTTAAGTGCATCTTATTTTATTCGACAACATGGAGTTTACATAAGTGTTAATCTCAGAACTGAGTAGTTCCGAAATATCCGTACTCGTGGAACGATACGGATAAACGATACGAAATAATATCTTTAAAATGTATGTTTTCATTTTCTGTTTTATTCAAATCCACATTTAAATGTGAAATATTTCACAGAAATGAGATTATATTTCAAAGCATAATAAAAGTCCCCAAATAAATTTAATTAATTTTAAATTAATATTAAAGCAACGTATTCTTATTTGTTTATTATTAAACTTAATTTCAGAGAAATAATGTTTGATGTTTTTTAATCATTACAATTTCATATAATTTTGGTCGATTTCAAGGACTAACGGAATTAATTCTCTCTTTACATTTATTTCATGCTGTGAACCATAATTCATACCTCAAGCTCGATTCAAGAACTGTAGTTACGAAAGCTCATTTATATATTAAGATTTTTCGCCGTAATAAGAACTATAATAAAGAGGTTTAGTGACAAGTCTATATTATTACAACATATAGTTTAATCAAATCGGTATAAAATTATAAATTGTTTTAAAATAAAAGTTTGAGGTTAAATAATAGGTTATCAGCTTAAGTTGATTCACTGCGCGCATGTAAATTTGGGGAAAATATGGAACTGGTGTGTTTTAAGTACTAACAAGTGATTTGTGCAAAACTAGTGACGTCATAGTCTTTTAGTGTACGAATATATGTATATGTGTGTGGAAGTTTAACATTGAAAATGCACACGTACACATAAAAGTAAATTTTACTTACATTTTCAGAGAAATTGTGCAGGTTCAATTGTCTTGAAAGTATTTTTTAAAATAGCCTGAATAGAACAGAAAAGGGAAAAAATAACTGGTAGATTTACCCAACGAATACGTCATGACCGTGAAGCCCCGCTCCTATTTCTTGATTGGTTCACAACTAGTGACATCGTAGTCTATGAGAACATGTATATACATACAATTGAAAATGCAATCGAACGCAAAAAAAGTAAAATGATGAAAGTTACTTTCACTTTTGGAGAAATTGTGTATTTGCAATTCACCAGAAATAATTTCTAAAAACAAAATAGTCATGTCATTACTGTCCTAACCGTATGTAAGTATCACAATTGAAAGGCTTTTTAAAATATGCCAAGTAGAACAGTAAAGGAAAAAAAAATCTGCCATTGTTATTTAACTTCGTCCTTGCACTATCACCGTGTTCCGAAAATTCCTCAAAAGGCGAACGAAATTATGAATTAAGGAACATAAATCTTAACAACTCCTGTGTTTTCATATAAACATCACTTTTCATAAAATGTTACAGATTAATGTCTTAACTGTATTTGAAATGAATGAAAATCTATCACTAAATTTGAACTATTGAAATTATTAAGTCTTTAACTTAATTTAAAATGAAGGAAAACTGTAAAATTCTCAAACGTTTCAATGATAAATTCATTAAATTAATTCAAAAACTGCATAGGGTAAAGGATAATTTTATAATCAAATTAAAAACTTTGAATAAAAAAGTTTTTAAATTAACTGCAACTGTATGTGGAATGAAGAAACATTTTTAACTAATTAAATATTACACTTTTTAAAATCATTTCAAAGCTGTATATCATGGAGAAAAAATCATGCACCATAACAAATATTTGAATTATTAAATCTTTAAATTAAAAGATATCTATAATTAAATATTATGATTAAATACACGCGGAAAATGGTGGTATTAATATTTGCAACGTTACCCTTAGTAACGGGCGTGGTTTTCTCAGGGTGGGGAGTGGCCAGGTCGTGGCGATTAGTATATCCCCTTTAGCCCGAAGGAATCTGTCATTATTATTTAAATATTATATTACTATACTATTAACTTCGCTTTTGAACACCATAATTATCATCGCGTTCCGAGAATTCCTGAAAACGGCGAACGAAATGGTTAAAATCAAGAATGTTTCCGAAGAATGATGGCTTACTACCAGTGGGATGGATGAAACTTCGCCCACTGTGAACAGAACTCAGCGTCTCCAGATAACTCACAAATTCCAGGATATAATGTTGTTGTTGTGGTATTCAGTACTAAGACTGGTTTGATGCAACCCTCCATGCTATCCTAGCTTGCGCACGCCTTTTCATTTCCTTATGCTTAGCACACCCCCACATCCTCTCTAATCTGCTTAGCGTATTCCACCCTTGGCCTCCCTCTTCTGTTCTTACCCCACACACTTCCCTCTAATACTAATTTTATAAGAGCCTCGTGTCTTAAGGCAACTTCCTCCATATTATTAGCTTTTACCCTATTCTGTTTAGAACTTCCTCGTTTCTGATTCCATCCACCCATATGATTTTCAGCATTCTCCTATAGCACCACATTTCAAAGGCTTCTACTCTTTTCCTTTCCCCACCTCCTATCGTCCATGTTTCGCACACATATGTCAACTTCATACGAACATTTTTAGCAACGATTTCCTAATATTCACACTTATATTACTCGTAGATAAATTCCTCTTTTTTTGCGAAAGTCTTCCTTGCCTGTGCTATCCTACTCTTTATATCTACTATACTTCTCCCATCCCTAGTTATTACGCTTCCTAAGTAGCACAATTCCTTAACTTCCGTCAAAATATCCCTTCCCAATCTAAACCGTTGATTATTCCTCTGTTTCCCATACTACACTCCATTACGTTGGTTTTTGCCTCTATTAATCCTCATATTGAACTCTTTCTCCAGAACTACGTTCATGTCATTTATTATGGTTTCCAAGTCTTCTGATTCTCCTAATACTAAATATCGTCCTTGCAGTATGATTCCTTTTCCATATTCCGCCTGTTCTATATAAAGCTGTGATACTACTGCAGACTTAGTGTTTGTCTGCTAACTTTCCCAATGGTTCAGCCTCTGACGTTAAAGCTTCTGCATCTTCCCAAAATTTGAAACGAACTATTCAATTTTAATCGAGCCTTTCTCTATCTGTCTGAGATTACGTGAATGTCAAGTAACTCACTAAATCTGTCATTCGCATAGTAACAATAGAGTTTGCATTTGGCTTTAGGCACCGATTTTTGTTAAAACCCGCCAGGCGTCTGAGACATCACTTTATTAAGGTAAAAAGAAACTGCTTCAAATAATGCCTGGGAACATATTTTTTCGTAACTTATCAGAACATGATTTCTCGCGTTAGTACTATACAATTTTAAATAACTTAACAATCTAATATTTGCTAAATAATGAATTATTTTTACTAATTCAACTATTATCATATATGCATATCAGAATATAATATATATTTATAATGAGTGATGACTCATGAAAGAATTCTTTCCATCACGAAAACGAACGACATTGCTTCCCCCTCCCCCGCATCAATGAGACAGGCCCTGCCTAAAAACTTAGGTTCTGGAAGATGCATCGTAGGAGTCCTGAAGTTCTGTGCCCAAACGTCCAAGTCACTTGCTACGACTCTTCACGATCCAGATGTGGCGATATTCACCGGCAAGCTGCTGACCATTGCAAATCCACACTGGGGATTCACACAGGAGCCGGCTCGAGCGTTATTCGAATTTCACCGGGTACAAAAACAGACTTACCTTCACTAAAAGTCAAAGCCGTATTATGCGTCCACAACCGTATTTATGAATTTAGAAATTTACTGATTCGTCGCATCTAAAGATTGCCGGAAAACAGAGACGTGTTAGTCTACTTAACGATAAGATCAAATTAAATAAAATCATTGTAATAAAATCTGTTATGAATTATGACTTGAATATCCGCAAAAATAAAATTAATAACCTAACTAGTCTAAATCGAACCAAATGTTATAATGTAAACCAATCACGAATTTATAATGAAATATAGAGTGAAATACGAATTCATGTGAGCCACTAAACTCTCCTTTGATGATTCAATTTCTTTTGCTTGTCAGTAAGTGAACGTAATGGACCTAGTTATCAGTATTTACTCAAATTTTAGATATCACGTTGTAAAAACCGAGAGCGCTATTAGCCGATGAAACTCTCATATTGGCAGGGGAAAAATGGCAAATCAGTCTTTAAATATAATTTATGTTTAATAAGTTAATAGAAACAAGATAATAACGTGAAATTTCAGTAGAGCTATAATAAAAATCGAATATTTTAACCAATAAAGTTTTAAAAATAAATATTATCCACAGCATTTGTTGAAACGATATATTATTTTCGGTGAAGATAGGCTTCATTAGGATACTCTACATTGACAGTGGCGTCACTAAAAGTAAATAGTTACATCGGTTCTTTTTTCTAGAGAAAAAAGTTTCATTACTTTTGTGATGTTTGAACTTAATACAAATTTGAAGCTACCCATGATTCTTAAACCCTGTAAAGTTTTCTTGGTTGTGAAAAACTTTATACGAAATTGCAGGAAAATATATAAGGGCATAAGAAGTGAAATATAATTACTACAAGGCAAACGCAAGTTATTATAATTCCATATTCTTGGCAAAGGTACTGTCCTTTGCGAAGTCATGGAAAGTCTCCTTACTCGGAGATCAAACACAAAATTCTGACGGAAGAGATATTTCACTCTACTAAGCACATATAAAGAGTTTCCGAGTCGAGAGTTGACTTTCCTCTTGAACAAACAAAAGACACGGAGACGAAAAGCAATGAATTGAGCTTACTGAAAAATTTAACTTGCCAGTCACTAACAAAGTTTCCACATTTCTGTTCGAAAGTTTTTCAAATCAGTGACACGAGTACTTCACAATATCAAACGCATTATCATTTAGAGAGTGTAGAAAATAAGTATAAAATTTGTATTATTGATTATTTAAAATTGTAAAATTTCAAAATTCGGAAATGAATTTCATTGCAATAGAATATGATTTACACAGAATTGATATAATATTCTATAAGAATTTCTTTCATATTTAAATTATGCTTTTTTGTGACGGTCTCCATGTTTTATATATATACTTGTGAAAAGTATTTATATGATAGAGAATAGAGCCTTTGAAAGAGAGGAAGAGGATGTTCCGTGATTAGGAGTTTGTTCTGATAATTATGGAAAAGTACTATTCATGTTAAGTGGTATGAAACATAAATATTATTTATTTATTTAAGGAATATGAATTTAATTCAACATTTACTGACGAAATGAGAGCCAAAAAGAGATAAAGGGAATACTAATCCTCAAAGATATACGTCACCACCAGACCCCTCCCTGCCCCGAACAAGCCACGCCCATTTTCTAACACAATGGCTTCATTTGCCGCTAATATTTTATTACTAAATAATTTTAATGATTTATAGGAATTCAGTGAAGAATGGTCATTGTGCATATTGATCAAAGGTGCACGGAATTCAAGTTAAATGAAATTGAAATGCTTGAATTGAAGCTCACGTAAGACCATATAGCTAAATTTATAAGAAATACAAGAATAAAATGTCGACCGGACCCAGAACTCCAACCGAGGACGTCTCGTTTCCTTATAGGATTACTGTATGTAAATTTGTATTTTATTTAATGTCTCTATTAATTTATTATGTTTTAAATAAACATAGGAAGCTGCCGAAAATCCTTTTGGACAAAATTTATAAACTGACACCTGAATTAAATGTTTCATTACTCTCAAGCTTAATTTTTTTCAAACGCACATTTCTGTGAAAATTTCCTTCGTGATATTGGTCTTTTGGGCAAACGGCAGTTGGGATTGTGGCCATTTGGGCAAAAGTTGGAATAGTGGCCAATTGGGAAACCGTTAATCGGTATATTGGCTAGTCGGGTAAACGTCATCGGGATAATGTCATCTGGGAAATGCCTTCGGGGAAAATGACTGAATCTGTTGAGGGGAAAAAACATATCCACCGACTGGTGAGTAAATCGATACACGTAATTACACCACGAAAAATCTGTAGACTGGTTTCCAATCATTAATATATAGCAGGTTTGTGGTATATATTTGGCCAAAATCGAAGATAACGGATACTTATTATTTAAGCAATGCGTTGGTTTTGGGTAAGTAATGAATTAGTGAGATGTGTTAAACACACACAACGTACTCAAATGAAGTTCTTTTTTGACTTTTGAAGTCATTATTCATCGGCGACAGTAACGGGGCGTTATTTCTCGCCGACGTGTTGTAATTTCTTCGCCCTGATTTCGCAGACCGATGTTGGGTGGCACAGTACTTCCCAGTAACGTTGAATATTCAGCTGAACTGGCGAGCACAGAGCCAGCGCTTGAAACATGCAAATTCTTCACGTGTAACACCACTTTACATATTTAAAATGTGTCGCTCCTCTGCGCTGGCTCTGGATAGGCAATTACTCTGTGAGGTGGTCAACAGTCCGCGATACACACTCGCCTATTATGAACGCGGACAGCCTTTGAGAAAACGCATTTTCACGACTTTAATTCAAATTAGCCGGACTGCGGAAACTGTCGCTTTGTTATTGCGGGGTCCTTGACTTTTTGTTTTCGAATTGCAGAACGGGCGTCTCGCAATTTCGCAGAAGGCCTCGACTCTGTTGTTGAAAAATGGAAACAAACAGAACGACAACTGTAACTTGTCAACTTTCAACTGTTCTATCTTAAAAATTATTACACTGTCGTAAAAGTTGTTTCATTATTTTAATTAGCTGTTTTATGAAAAATTTAACCGTTTGATAAATTGAGAATCATTTATATAATCTACACACCAGGGAAGCATACGTTATTGGAAACCAATTCATTTAAATGTATTAGAATAACAAAAAACCTAAAAATTTTCAAGAGAAAAATGTTAATTTCTACAAGGATTTTATTGTAACTTAATTATCGGAAGTAATATGGATTCCAAAACTCCTTAAATTGCTTCATTAAAGTCTATAATGTTTGTAATTTGAATGAAGCTTTCGGTTACATTGCATATTTAAACAGATAACATTATTTTTATCTATAATTATTCTTTTGATTTTATGGGCACGTCCCTCATTATAATTTTGCTATTATTAATTGAACGACATTTTATCACTCCTTTTAGCACTCTATTGAACTATCCCAATAAATGCGGATGATATGGACAGAATACTTAAGTGTTGCAACTTTATCTAAAGCTTCTCGAATAAAATAATAGAAAATTAGACGATATAGAAAACAAAACTTCGGTCAACTCAGGCAATCATCAACCAACACGTAATTTTGTCAGGCATTGTGTGATAATACTCTAGATTAGGGTTCTTTACCGAGCTGTAATGCAAGTAGATTAAAATAATACACGTAACTAATCTAATGAAGTGGAAATACCTCAATTGAATCTCAGCTAAGCATATAGCAAATTTTAGAAGAAAGACAAGAATGGAAAGATGTCCACCGGACCAGGGGCTCGAGCCCAGGACCTCCCGATATCCAGCCGGGTGCTCTACCAACTGAAATAATCCGGGTCGACGTCCAAGGACCGATCCAACATCTCTCCATTCCGGTCCTTGGATATCGACTCGGATTATTTCAGTTGGTAGAGCACCCGGCTGGATTTCGGGAAGTCCTGGGTCCGAGTTCCTGGTCCAGTTGTCATTTTTCCATTCTTCTATTTCTACTAAAATATTACACCTAAAGAAACCTATTTTACGAATATATACAATTAAAGAGTTAAAGCGATGAGTTTTGTGAACTACCTTGTATCTAAATTCTGCGAAAATTATAAAGTCCTATTGTAAGAACCCAAAACAAAAGAATTCATTCACAATATGGAGTCAGACCATGATTACTTCGACTGCCAAGACTTGTTCCTTGGCCAGTTACAATGTTACACTCCTATTTACTGAACTTCATTATTATCCAGTAAAAACATATAGGGTATGCCTGCCTTAAATATATACCATGTCATCAATAAATGCCCCAAATATCATCAACATAGACTAAAATACCTACAGGGAAAAAATTAGGAATCCATCTTGGGCACCCATGAATATCAAAAATACATTATTAAGTTTTGTAAGGACAGTAAGATTTTTCATTACTATAAATTTATTGTATTTTGTTTTTTCTTAATTTATTTAATGGTTAAGTATATGAAAAATGGACATAACCAGTATCTTATTTTGGAAATTCATAATTGTAAATAAAATGTAAATAAATAGTTGTAAAATAATATGTAATTAATTATCACTGTGGTCGCTAATGACATATATATATATATAGTATCCCTTTCTAACACGCTTTCCCGTTCCACCCCGACTTCCCCTAACTATTTAATAATAATTCTCCCATTTCTCCTTCCTTAATTTTTATTATTTTTTTAAGCACATATTTATAATAGGCCATATAATTTAAATTATAATAACGTAAATGTGATATTTAGTTTGAACAAATGAAAATTTCTCTGAAGGAATACGTAATAAGTTTTTTTCCAATAAATAATAACGATTCACAAATAAAGTTATTACATATTGAAATGGCCCGTGTATCGTGCATATGGGAGCCGCAGTTACGAAGAAAGCTTTATGGAGAGGAAATGATGTGATTTAAATTCTGGAGCGTGTGAAATGCCCCTCTTTTCTGTATGACAGTAGATGGAGTCGATATGAGGAAGCATTTGGCAAGACTCTCACGCCTCTAGCGGCTTCACACAATAACATCTCGAGATTGATTGCCTCGCCTGTTATCTCCGTCAGCAGTTCCTATTTGCCGAAAGAATCTACAAGATCAACAACACATTACTGAACATAATTTCTCTCGAGCAAAGAAAAGAACCTCGGTCAAGGGGAAGAATCTCCGATATGGTAGAAATGCTATGAGGGTGGTTTGCATCCCACGCCAGATGACTTTCGTTCACGTGTGGTATTATATTGCATTTCATAAGTGTATTAATTAAATTACTTTTCTGCTCTTGAATATTCCGAATTTTAATGTATCACTGAAAGAAATTGGAACGGAATACTAAAATTATGAGAATTATACTTCTATTTTTTTAATTTAAAATTAATTCGTATTCTTGCATTTCATTGCAGTCAATTCTCAGTGCTCAGGCGTACATTTATTATTAAAAACAAAATTAATTCATTTAAAATAACCAGCATAAATTATTTAACAATAAATCTACTGGTTAATATTTTGGAACTACTCTCATCATCCGAACTTGTCTCTAATTAATTGTATAATTATCATACAAATGACAGACTTTTCTGATTCTTACAAATAAAATAAGTTAAACAATGCTTGTCTGATATTATGGATTCAAACAAAGTGTACCACTTACTATGAGAAAGCGAAAAATGGTTTAACATTACATTCATCTGGCAATAAAGAAATCTAATTTTCTGTGGCAGATCAAATTAATTTACAAGATAATTAAATATATACGGATAACATTTTAGATGCATTCTGTTAGTATAAAAACGGTGAAAATGTAGTACCCATAGAGTGTCTTTTGATAGCAAAAATTTAAAGATAGGTTGCGTAGCGTGATTCACGTGATATTTCCAGTTAGTACTCTTTAGAAGGCAAAGCAAGTATGATCCACGTCTTTTCAATTACTTAGCAATTTTCATTATTGTTTAAAATAACCCTGTCATAATGGATAAATGCGTACATTTCTAAAAGACTACATGAAAACGAAGTGCGCCCCGCTTCTAGTAATTAACACGGCGGATTTACTGATTTATGAAACTGATCGGAGAATAAAGCCGTAGCTGCATCTACGAAGAGTTCCTGAATTCCTCATTTTTACATCTATGGGTTCTTCAACTAGAATATTAGACAACGTTTCCGACCAATGTTGCCAGAAAAAAAACGCAAATCGTTAAATATTTTCTTTAAAAAATATTTTTAAACATTTTTAAATATTTAACTGTTTGTGGTACTTAATTTTAGTAAAAAAAATACTAAAAATACCATTTAATCGGCGGGCGTTTATGAAAGCAGTGGCAAACCTTAATTCAATTCGGACGTCATAACAAACTATTCTGTAATCGACGAAAGTATTTTATTAAATTAAAGAATACTGAGAAGAACTTTCACCAACGTAACATTTCATTGAACTTCCAATAACGTCACTCGGGGCCGCAGTAAGCGGGCGTGCATGGCATGATTTTCAAGGGACGGCAAACACATAAAATTCGTCAGCGAACTCATTTTCACCTACGCCAGAACATTTTTTTTAGAGTTAAGGGCTTCATGACAGTGATCGTGTAACAAGCAATTCTCTGTTAATAGCATAGAAAGGGAATTTGAAAGGGGGAATGCGGAAGGTGGAGGATAACTATCTATTAAAAATGGATCGAAATTGTCTGTAGGTTCCACACTCTTTTATGGAAGATCTACTTTTGACTACTAGCTCGTTGTCCGGAGATCATCGGGAATTCCATTTACATTATCCCGCTACAGTATTTCACTCGACATAAATCTCTTACTGAATGGTTCAGGAATATAACTCAGAAGCTGGCTGCGTTGACCATGCGTCTTTCTCTTCCCACCGGATCCTCCGTTTAAAATAGGTTTAGCATCTATTGAAATAAAACTGCTTAGATTTAATGAAAAATACAGTTGTTAATTATTTATAACCCAAAATGTACTTTATGCAGAAGTCATGCATCTTCTTCAATATTTTACCGTTATAGAAATATTAAGTAATAGCCCAACTTCAACAAAACGATAAATAATAAGTATGTATGTTATTATAATTTAAGAGAATATATAACTTAGCATACGTAATAGAAGTATTGCGTCACTAATTCGAAGTATTTCAATCACCTCAAACTGAAATAACGTGCATTAAGTAATATAACGTAATTTTTAATATGGAAAACTAGTTTGAAGTGTAGTCTCTGCAACGTGGTTCCTTTGACAAAGCTGAAATCAAGCTTATCTGAGGTCTCTCTCCGAGAGTTTCACGAAGTTCGTTACTCAAGACTATTATATATATATAATATTATTGTGTAAGTAAATAAATGTGAAATTTATTTGGTAAATAAATGTTGGTATTCTAATTTGATTAGTCATTAAATTTTAAAGTATTTTTACGTATATTTTTTCTGCCATAAATTCTCATGTTTGACGTCACAATTAGTCAACTTTTATTCTTATGTAGAATATTAATTATTTGAAAACCTAAAGTATAATATTTCTTTAAAATATTACCAGAAGTTATAAATACCCACAAATAACATATTTAAATTTCGTATCTTTATATTCGTTCAACCGTGTGCGGAGAACAATGAATCTAAGAAAAAATTGGAAATCAGTAATGGGGCAATTTGTGTTCTATGCACAGCTCATTGTCTGAATTTTGTAGCCAATGTTTCAAACGAAACTATAAATTTCTTCGACATAATTCAAGATATTTTCTCAATGTGTACAAAATGTTGTTGATCCCTTGGAAGATTTCAAATGATAGGCTTTCAGTGCTACGCGATGATCCCACAAAATTGAAGCAATAAAACCGTAAAGGATTATAGAAAACGTGACTAGTAATCCACATAAACTTTATTTTCACAAATAATTTCACATTAACTTTTCCGAGCAACAAAAATAGCAATTGGTAATAATTTCGATTTTAGAAAATAACAGCAGATGTCGTAAATATGAAAGTCTAATTTTGCAGTTGCATCTGATTTTTATTCATGAACGAAATAAACAAAACATATTTTTAATTTTCTTTATTTTAGGAAAATATTATGCACTACAATTACTATTCTTAGATAAACGCTATTAATTATAATTGAGCCATTCATTTTTGAGTATGCAGGTAAGTTTTAATTGATTAATTTTTTAATTGTAAGTTATAAACATAGTAATGACAATAATTAATTAGGATTTTAAGGTTTTCCTATATTTCGTACGCTCCCATACGTAACCAAAATAAATTAGAGTCTAACAGCTTTGTCAAGAAAAACAGAATATGGAAGGTGCAGGATCGTCTGTTAGCGGCTAGCCTGTTGTCACAATTACCAATTCACCGAACTACTTCAAAAATATTATTAATATCTGTTACAGCCACTCGTTGAACTCAACTCTATTTTTTACAGATCGTTGTTTCGTCCTCCCCCAATCCCCCTAATTCGACTTCTAGAATAATAGGGCTCACAGGCTAAAATATTACGCACTAGGGTCCACGGAGACTGGGATTAAGACTACTGGAGAATCGATAAACTGACCACGTATCACTCCAAATTTGTAATCTGTCATTTAAGATGACAGCCAGCAATCGACCCGGTAGGCCAAGGCCCTCAATGGGCTGTAGAGCCAAGGAAGAAGAAGGGTGAGTTATAAATCTTGTCAGGCAAGAAACTAACACCTTTATTATCCAGTATCGCGTATTGCGTCAAACTTAGAAATGTTAGGCCAGAATCTATTGTTTCATCACAATCAAGACCCCATAAGTAGTTCTCTTCATTCTAACTTCGACACATTTTAACACCCTTATACACACACTATATATATATATATATATATATATATATATAATTAGCGAAACCAAACAAACAAGATTTTATTTTTGTGATAATAAAAGAAATCTCTAATGCTGAAACATCACTGAAAATACATCTCGTATTTAGATGTATCCTTGTTTCAATTCAATTAATCTGGAATATATTCATTTATAGTTAACAAAAAACGTTTCAGAATTTTGTCAAGGCATTGAAGCGAAACATGTACCAATGCCCGGCCGTTTCATCTGTTAGGCAGTATTTGGAACGACCAGTTTAGAGTCCAGCCGAGAATGAACTGGTAAAATATTGTTATCACAAGGGGAAACTCGATGACTGGGCGTTGCGGTAAACGTATGGTGACAGTATTACACCAGTGAGTACATGTTTGTCTCTCACAAAGGGATGTTTTTTTTTCGATACGCAAAACCATTGCTGGATATATGATACACTCCAAGAAAAAAATGGTGTAAGTAACTATATCACATTTACGAGGACTTAAAGTTAATTTATGTATTTAAATTTTAAACCCCAAATCTTTTCAGAAACGGATTCATAATAGTAGCATATACTTTTAATATGCTGCTCAGTTATTAAATTGAAGTAAAGACAAAACAAATTTACAATTTAGAACTCATATAATTTCCCTTATAAACTACATAAAGACTGGCGTAACGCCATCATAATTCTCTATAGTGATTCTCCGCAAGTTGAATAGAATGCTGTTCAACGAGTGCGTTTTAATGAAGGACATAAAGTCCATGAGGAATGGGGTTTTAACTTTCTAAATTTCATACACCACCAACTTCGCTAAGAAGGTTTTGTGCGCGCAAAACATATGCTAATTTAAAAAATAGTAAATTTCCTATACACACTTGTTGTGGTTGTGGTTTTCAGTCGTATGACTGGCCTGTTGCTAAGTTATCTTGCGCAAGCCTTTTTATTTCCATATAACTACCACAACCCACATTATCCCTAATATGATTAGCATATTCCATTCTTGGCCTCCCTATTCTGTTCTTACCCCGCAGACTTCCCTGCAATGCTAATTTTACAAGACCCTCGTGTCTTGAAACGTGGCCTATTAATCTATCCCTTCTCTTGGTCAACGTCCTCCATATCGTTCGCTTTCCCCTATTCTGTTTAGTGCTTCCTCGTTTGTGATTCTATCCACCCATCTGATTTTCAGCATTCGCCTATAACACCACTTTTCAAAGGCTTCTGTTCTTTTAGTTTCCCCAACTCCTTTCGTCCACGTTTCACACTCATATAACGCCACGCCACGAACATTTTGTGCAATTATTTCCTAATATTCACACTTATATTACCCGTAATTTCCTTTTTTCGTGAAAGCCTTCCTTGCCTGTGCTTCTTCCATCCCAGGTTATTACGCTTCCCAAGTAGCATAATTCCTTAGCTTCCGTCAAAATATTCCTTTCCAATCTAACATCCTTTGTTATTCCACTATTTCCCAAACTTAACTCAATTACCTCCGTTTCCCTGTATAAATCCTCATATTGAACTCTTTCTCCAGGACTACGTTCATGTGATTTATTATGGTTTACAAGTCTTCTTCTGACTGCCCTAATACTAGAATATCGTCGGCAATGCGTAAGGTTATTTCTTCTCCTTGCAGTATGATTCTTTTCCCATATTCCGTTTTAACTTTCTTCATCGCTTGTTCTATACATAAGTTAAACAGCATGGGCGACAGACTGCATCCTATTCTCACTCCTTTCTTAATTACGGCTTTCTTTTAATTTTAGAAATAGTCAGTTTTCCCTTTGCATTTTACACCAAATTTTTCGTGATCCTTGTGATTTATTTATGTTTTACGGGGCAAATAATTAGTCTGTTGACTGCTGTTTTGATATTAAATATAGTTATCAACCCTAGACGTATGTAAACGTAGGAAATTACAATGGATGCTGAGTTTTATTGGTTTTATGAAAGTTGCTCTCCTACGTTACACCAAAATTATTGTACAATTATTCAAAGATAAAGGCCTCCACGTTCTTTTTTGTGACTATTTATTTGTAAGATGTTCTACAGTGACAGTGTACCCTGCTTAACGGTGAATTTTGATGAGGATATCATATCATAGTGTTACAATTTACGAAATTTTTGGTATTGGTGCACATATATTTCATGCGTCTAAGATATTGGAACACAACTACGACGTATATTGATAACCTAAATTTAATGTCCAAATTGGTATGCGCATTACCCAAAGTTCTGTTAGAACATCTATTTTTCTGAAATAGTGCATATGGAATTATCTAATCGGAGCGGTTGTTTCGAAAATATCATTGATGAAACTGAATTAAAGGATAAATATTGAATAATGTCTAACTCACCGGGAATCGAATCGGAACCGCTTATTTATTTTTATAATATGGAAATGATTCTGTGTTTCGCCAACTTTCTTGTGAGCACTGACAGTTGCGGGATGTGCTGTGATGCGAAACTAAGACCTAAGTTTTAATTCATAGGAAAGTTGTATTTGCTAAATATGCAGCCGTGTTGTTGTCGTGGCTGTAGTAAGAAGTCCTTAGACTGATCTCACGCAATCTTCCTTGCTAACCTATTCTGTGCCAGCCTTTTCATTGCTACATAACCACCACAACCCCACACTGCTTAGTGCATTCCATACTTGGCCTCCCTCTTCTCTTCTCACCCCACACACTTTCCTATAATGCTAATTTTACAAGACCCTCATGTCTCCTATTAAACTATCCCTTCTATCTCTTCCTTTACTCTTCTTAGACCTTCATGGGTAATATTTCTATCCACTTATTTTATTTTCGGAATTCTTCCATAGCACCACGTTTCAAAGGCTTCTATTCTTTTCCTTTCTGAAACGCCTACCACGTTTGGTAACGCCACACTCCATACGCATATTTTTAGTAACGATTTCCTAATATTCATACTTGTATTAGCCGTCAGTAAATTCCTCTTATTTTGCGAAAGTGTTTCTGTCTCTGCTATTCTACTCTTTATGTCTACAATACTTCCACTAACCCTAGTTATTATGCTGCCCAAGTAGCAGAATTCCTTAACTTCCTTCAAAATAGCACTTCCCAATCTAACGGCCTTTTTTATTCCACTGTTTCGCATACTACACAATCACTAACTCTGTTTTCCCTCTACTAATCCTCATTTTGTACATTTCCTCCAGGACCACGTTCATGCCATTTATTAGGTTTTCCAAGTCTTTCTCTGACGCTCCTTAATACTACAAAATCATCCGCAAGGCGTATGGATCTCCCTTCTGTATAATGTCTTTTCCATATTCCTTTCCTCCAATACCTCTTCTGTATATATATGTTAAACAGCATGGGTGAAAGACTGAATCCTTGTCTTACTGCTTTTTTAATTTATACTTTCTATTCTTGTCCTTCAATTCTAATAATTGCTGAGTGCCTTCTGTAGAGGTTATAGTTTCATATTATGCACACACTCGAACGTTACGCCGTGTCAGGCAGCACGTCTGATCTCACCGGTTCAGGCCTGAGTATAAAGCGCTACTACTCCCGATGCGGTCTCTGAACCACCGCCAGCTCACCTGACCAAGCCACGTAGTAAGTGATAGGGAGAGGGGGGAGTTACATGCTCCAGCCAGCAGTTCTGCCAACGGACAACCCGTCCAATATTTCTCTCGTTTAATTTAATGGAAGTAAATATTTTTGTATATATTTTTAGAAGTTGATTTAATATTTTTCTTTCAAAATACTTATGAGATTAAATGTTAAATTTAGTTATTTCTGACCAGTCGCAGTTCAATTTTGGCTATTAGGTATTTTCAAAGATATTAGTATAAGGGCTTACGTCAGAGTCTAAAGCGTGAAACCCTGTTTTAATTCAGTTTAAAAACGTGGAATACAATTGAATGCTGGTAATAAATAGTCACAAGATAAGATGAGAAAGTTTTTGTCACACAAAAACATTTAAATCAAAGTAAAAAATTAATTTTTCGTCACCAATAGAAAACACAGTAGTTTTGTTTTCAAAGTAACGGCATTTTTAAATTGTAACACTACATCAGAATAGTCTAATTGGTGGCACCTCCTCTTTAATATAATACGAAGTAACTTGAACGGGGGGACACTTTTTTAATTGTTTCAGGCTACACGAGCGTATCCGTGAGGTAGCAGTTCTCCTTTAACAGCATATAATTGAATTTTTCTTTGTAATTCCCAGTCAATTGAATCGTTTATATATAAAACTTTCTTGTATTTTTCAGAATCTATTCTATAATATATGACATTTAAATATCTTAACGATTCTCTAATTGCTACGAATTAACAGGTTACGTAAATTTACATCACCTTCTCTTAATTTTCATTTAAATCTTAAAGGAAAGATTTGGTCCGGGGAAAATGTTTGTATAAATTTCATATAATTATTCACTTAGCATAATATCCGGTAAAATGTATTGTCTGCCGTTGTTAAAGATAGCAGACTAGTTATAAACCACAATGATACTCCTTCATTTTCATGAAACGTTCAGAGAAATGTTGGGTTTATTCTGTATATATATTCCTTTTCTTTGTACCAATATAGACTTTTAACGTTTTTTGTATATTTCTGGTAATAATTCCAATTTTTACCTCAAAGGAAAATTGTTCCATTTTTTTAATTCACGTATATATAATGTTCAAAAGAATTTTTAGTTTTGTATCAATTGAATATATGAAAGCTCAGCATGCAGATAATGCAGAGAAATACACGATTCAAGTTTTGAATTAATAACTGGATAAAACGAATAAAATAACAGTCAATAAAACGCATGCGCTCCCTCATTACATTTCAAATAATACTGTTTAATTTCGATTGATAATTAATTTAAAAGACTGCCCGTATCCGTATATAATAAAATGAAACGTTCATCCTTTATTCAATAAAGATTCCGAACTCTTAATTGACTTAAATAAGGTGAATTCATAATTTCAATAACGGTTTAATAATGAAAAGCACATATCTACCACGCCTCAATTCCGGTTTGAAATGTTTGTTTCAACTCAATTTCCAATCAACAATGATAACCTAATATATTCCGTTACCGTTGGCATATAAACCAATACGATGCCCAATTCACTTGCGAATAAATATCTGAAAATGTTTAATCTGTGTGTTTATTTTTCCAATCTCCCCACGTGAACATTAAACAAAATCGTATAAGAGAATTTATTATATTTATCAAATAAAAAGTGCTGAAATCGTAATAATGAAAGTTATACTTTTGCCATACGAGTCACGTATCACACTTGCTGATGTATCTTACACAGATTTATGTTGTAAAAATTAAAAACTAAGAGCAATTTAATGTAAGGGATAAAAATTTTAAATCTGCATATCAAATATTTTAATACAATACAAACTAAATTGTTTCAGACAATATGAACCTGTTTTTCGTGGAGGACTCAAATGAAACTTAAAATATTTTATAATATAGTTTTACTTCCCAAAATGTCAATAGAGTAGCACTGATAAAAAATCAGCACAAGTATATTCACGTACTTTGTTTCCACATTTGTTAAATATTTTCCTGAGAGAAATAAAAGAAATTAAATTTCTAAATATATATTAAAATGTATCTCTTACTTGAATTTTATGGATTATACCTTTTTTTCCATTTATTTAGTAAACTATTAATTTCTTATGTTTTTTTCGTTTTTGCGTCATTGATACAGTTCATTTTAACCTTACTTCCCTAGTTTTTTGTATAAAATTTGCCTCTTTCTCCAGCAGAAAACTAAGGGAATCATTAATATAAATTTATTATATCTTCATTACCGGCAAGAGGAATGTCAAAATACAAAAGTTTTATTTTTCCATTAGTCGCTTAATAAGGAAAAATCGATTTTATACAAGCATGCACATAAATACGGAGTTGCAAACTGTTTTACAGTAATGATACACTAGAAGAAAAGAAAATGTCACTAAATAGAAATACTAGCATATTATTAATGGTAATAACTGTTTCAAAACATAATCATGACATCTCACATCCAATCTACTTTCTTATGATTAATTTATGCAAAAGTAACAGGAAAAAGATGAAGACACAGAAATAAGTAAATTATTTAGTGTTCCAGCTATGAAGATTATAAATTATTAAAAGTAAAGATGAGAAACTAACTGATGAACGTTAAATTTATTAAAATATTTATAACAAATATTTCGCAAATTAAATCGAACATATTTATGATCAAGCTATAATAAATTTTTTCGATACAATTTAAAAATTTCAGTGCGATTTGAAAAGTCACAAATGGAGTAATAAGAACCGGCGACAAGTAGTCTCTTCATTTGTTAACCAGAATCATTGCAACTGAAGACTTAAAGTCTTTGGACTATTTTTGATGAATGACAATATTCTTTCTGGCAGTCAATATAGTCATTAAAATTTTTTTGTGTATTGTGAATGGCGAAGAAATGTAGAGGGTGATCCTGAAACAGGCAACTCCCCTTTAATAGCACAGGAAGGGAATTGAAAAGGGGGGATGCGGAAGGTAGAGCAAGGTAGCCAAGGGTTAACTAGGGCCCCCGGGCTATGGTTTAAGGATCCTACCCGGTGTTTCACCTAAAGAGACGCAGGGAAAACCCTAGAAAACCTGCATCAGGTAGGTCGGGCATTGGGTACTATTCTCACGCCCTTCCGAATGACTGGAGACGAGTTTGCTGTGGGGTCGCAGCATTCCCTTCTCCATGTCTCCACCAGTTTCAGGAGGCAGTTGACCGACTGATCCAATGGGATTAGCGGAAAAATCTTGCCATATGCCCAAGGTCTTCGACCCTAGTACATAACCCCTAAAATAAGTGAAGGTGTCTCGGCATGTGAAAACTTTGATAAAAGAAAACAGATAGAGTGCGAGGCATTCCCGACATAATCAGGTGAGCCCCGCAGTCACTCTGGGATGAAGCGCCTGCGAGAAACTCCCGCAGCGCCTTTTTTATTTTTCCTGAGTTTTGGGATATGCATGGAATAAATTTAATTGTCTTCTTTCAGCCGCGAGTACTAAGCGATACAGACATTGGATGACGAAATCAAGAATAAACGGCAGTATTTGGCAAATGAAATTGTTGTTTCATCTTAATTCACCAGTTCGCACGTCCACATTCGCGATGCAACAACCCAAATGTTAAAATTACATATTGCTTCATTGCGCGCCTTAACACGATATTTAATTCTATCGGATCATTTTGTCTTTTACTAGCATGAAAGAAAAAGGGTAGGTACTAAACACTTGTCACCAACGAAGTAGTAGTATGTGGTTGATACCTATTTTAAATTTCTGAGTGATTCTGTCTTTAAGAACGGTATCGAAGCAATTGATCTTCCTTTCGAAAATCTGTCTACATGGAAGAAATAATTTCAGATTTAATTGGGATAGTTTTTCTAACTTATTTTATTTCTTTGTTTGGTGCGGTAGTTCTAGGACTACCCTCGTATTCCGCTTCGTGAGCTTGTTCCTAGACATTGTCAGGAACCTATTCTTGGCTATTTGAATAATTAAATTATAGTATAATATTATGAATGATCATTACTAAATGATTTATCCAAAAATAATTTAATTTATAATTAATCTGGTTACAGATAAATCCTCCATAGACTTAAGTCAATAAAAACTTACTATTAGGTTTTTAATGAATAATTTAATTAAATTATTATAGTAAAATTATAAAATTGTCATTATAAATTAAAGGTTTTAATTAATTGAGCGTTAAAATTTTCATTTAATTGCTTAAATAAGCAATTTATATGTTCCTTGAGACTTCTGTCAATCAATACAAGAACGTAGTTATTCGGTAGAAGTGCAATTTTAATCCTTGCCAACATAATATTTTTGAAGTGACGCCAGGAAAGAATGAATAGGAAACAAATATAGTAATAATCAGGTGTCAATTTAGTTAAGATTTGTAAGAACTTTGTGCCAACCTACTGAAATAGGAAAAAAATATTAATATACAATTAATGAGATGTTTTTGTTTCTTTAGTTATTTAGATACTTTCCTTCCACTTGTTCTTGTGGTATTCAGTACTAAGTCTGGTCTGATGCAACCATCCATGCTAACATGTCTTGCGCCACACATTTCATTTCCTCATAACTATCACATCCGCCCTAAACTGCTTAACTGCTCATCCTTGGCCTCCCTCTATTGTTCTTACCCCACATATTTCACTCTAAGGTACCTGTACCAAATAAGGCCCGGATCCTAATAAGGCCCACCCTCATTTTCCTGACCTCAAAAATATGACAATAGCGCCAATTGTCTTTGGTAATGAAATATGATGACATCTAATGCTTATAAACATCTGAAGCCGCTCTTGTGTCGGCCATTTTATGTTCATTTGTGTTTTTTAATTTAAGGATAAAGATCTGCTTCTTATTTACAAGGTACGTTGTATCTAAAGCAATCGCTATGGATATGGAGCAATTTAGTCTGTAAATATATATTTATCAACAGAAAATTGTGCTTTATTAAGGTAGTATCAATTTTTTAATATGCAGTTTCTTTCGAAACTATTAAATCACACGTGTTTTAAAGCAGTTGTTCCCATTAAGGGCCTTCCCTGGCGCTCCAAACAAGGCCCGGGTGTTTGTGCTTACAATAGAGCAATATTTACTTTTTATGTACTACGCCAAAGCATATTTAGCTTTGGCACATCCATTATTATTTTTGAGCATTTTTACATTGTTATTAGTTAGTTGCTACGAGAAATGTCAAAACACAACATTTGAAGTATATATTCATTGTTTTTATTTTAAGACTTATAGATGAAATTCGTTTAGTTTTTAATAAGTTTATTTCACGTATTTAAAAGAAATTAAATCCAGGAATTTAAAACTTGAACTTTATAACGCGTGGTTTAAGGAAAATGTTTATTTTTAGGTGAACCCACAAAAGAAAAGAGCAGCATGGACTGAGGATGATTTAAAGAGAACGATGGTAGCTGTTAGAAGGGCATAGAAAATGTACAGGATCCCCGACGTACGTTACGCAATCATATAACTTGTGGAGTAACAACTTAAAATTTAGGACGCAGGTCTTGCTTAGACGAGGGTCACGAAAAATAGCTTTGCCAAAGAGTTTTTAGACTTGCTGAAGTTGGGTATCCAATAACAGCTTAAGTTCTCCAACGATGCGTATTTTTATACTGTGAGAAGAATAATTTGCAGAATCCATTCAATCAGACGAAATTATATATATTATTCGACTGACAACGAAAATTACTGTTATCAAAACAATTTAGAATGTTGTGTAAAAACCATAAAAATTGAAATATAAGACACTAATCTGCGTGTAGAATTAATTAAGAAGCTTTTGACTAAAAACTATAATTATACAGATCTCAGTATTATCACATTCCACTTATTATTCATATAAAAGTGTGTTAAAATAGTTTTCTTGTCATTAAAATGCTCCATAAAGGAAATATGAACCGATTTGGCTATGGGCCATATTTGGAACAGGGGTTCCTAACAAGATGATATTAATTAACTTACCTCTCTGTTAACATTTATTATTTAACTGCATACAGTTGGAGGATGTTATGTGTATAATTCAGAAATGACACCTCTTACACACACTGAATAAACAAGTCTTAATCGTTAGGCGGGCCTTGTTTGGTATATTAATCTATCACTTCGAATGGTCAAAGTCCTCCATATTGTTCCCTCTTCCCCTATTCTGTTTAGAACTTCCTCGTCAGTATTCTATCTACCCATCTGATTTTCAGCGCTCTCCTATAGCACTAAATTTTAAAGGCTTCTATTCCTTTTCTATTACTCTTTTGTGCGGAAGTCTTCCTTCCCTGTGCTATCCTACTCTTTATATCTACTATACTGTATCTAACCATAGCTATTATGCTGCACTAACAGCATCCTTAACTTCCATCAAAATATCCCTTCTCAATCCAACAACCTTTGTTATTCCACTGTTTCCCATACTACACTGCGTTACCTTGGTTTTCCATCTATGAGTCCTCATACTCTTGCCATTTATTATGGTTTCCAAGTATTCTTATGACTCCCCTAATACTTCATTATCATCGGCAAACTGTACGTCTTTAATTTTTTCTCCCTGCTGTATGATTCGTTTTACATTTGCGTTTCAACTTACTTCATCACCTTTTTATATATAATTTAATCAGCATGAGCTACAGACTACATCCGTGTCTTACTCCTTTCTTGATTTCTGCTTTCTTCTCTTGATCTTCAATGCTAATTATTGATGACTTCCTTCTGTAGAGGTGATGGAAAAGCTTTCTTTCTCCTATTTTATTCCTGTCCTCTTCAAAATCCATATATTGTGTTCCAGTTCACATTCCCAAAGGCTCTTTTTTAAATATATAAATGACATGACCGAAGAACTGTTTTTTCCTATCCGGTTTTCTAAAACTAGAAGCAAAATTAATATTGCTTCTCTAGTTCCTACATTATTCCTAAAACCAGACTGGTCTTCTAACTTTTATTCTATTTCTCGTTCCATCCTCCTATATACTATTTTCGTTAATATTTTACATCCCTGTGATACTAAACTAATTGTCCTGCGCTATGCGCATCTATCGCCCCGGTCTTCTCTGGTATGTGTATAATTATGATTTATTAATATCTTATTCTTCCTTTTTCGTCCTGAGCAGCCATGATACTGTTTCTTCCCCTGATGGTCTTATCAAATCCGCTCGAATGTTATCAATTCCTGGCGCTTTATAATTGCTCAGATTTGTTAGCGCCCTGTCGAACTTCGGCCTTAAAATTCGAATCCCCAACTCTTCATCATCCATCTCTCATCTTCTTCTATTACTGACTGATCTATATTTCCACCGTGTTACAGCTTTTCTAGATACTCCTTCCATCTTTCTGCTTTTTCTTCTTAACCATGAGCTTGCTTCCCTGATGATCATGCTAATATTTTTTTCTTTCCGAACTTTTCTTTAATATTCATTAAACTGCGTTTATTTTCATTTTTACCATGAGATTTTTGACCACTTATAATTTTTGTAACAGCCAAGTCTCTTTGGCTGCTTATTCAAGCGTTTGTACTGCACTTTACCGTTTTCTTCTGTCGCGTTTTTATATATACACCTTTCATCAATCATTTTTATTATAGATCCTTTCTCCTTTTTCTATTAATCTACTCTTGATAATTCCTTTGAAACTCTGAAGCACTCCCTGTTGTTCCAGTTTTTATAAATCCTATCTTTTTGTTTTAATTCCCTTATTGCGTTTTGTTCATTTTCAGCCTGCATTTAATAATTAAAATAAATAAAGAAATTAATTAACTAATTAATTAATTTTTGGCTTCAAGTATGTGTGAATAATTTTTATATACTAATTAACGTCACCTGTAAAAATGAATTTTAAGGTCAAATAGTCATTGTACATGAGTTATTGCAGATTGCTTTTAAATTATCGAGTTGTAAGATCCTATAATTAATATGTTGGCTCTGTAGACCAGAGCATTATTTTATAAAATATCATAGTTGAATTTTTTCTACTTTTCCTTTGTGAATTTCCACTTCCGAGAAGAGCAATAGTTTTTATCTTACGGGGTGGGATAGTTTTTATTTCTCGACGTGATTGAGGTTCGAGTTTACGAAGAACATTCATAATTGGTTTATATTACGTTCTCCTTCGATCAACATCGACGTCCTACATACAGATTTAAATATAGCTCTATATGAAGTTATTGCAGTTTTTTCCACAGAAACGATTGTTCACTGAAATGTAAGTTTTGATTTTGCAAGCTTAGCGGGTGGTCAGTCATTATAAGTTGGTCACGTTCAGTGAAAAAACAACAGGTACGTTATAATCGCAGATCACCGGAAGGACAACTGTCTTTGTTGGAGTACGTTCGAATACATATCCTTAATCTGATACAATCTTATGGTTGGCATATGTTTAAAATAATCTCCCACAACTTGAGACTATTATTTCAATTTTGAATGTAGGAGACAGGGAATAGCAAAACACGAGAGAGGGATGGTGTGGAAAATTTGAAGAGCACACGAGATCCTTCGATAACGACAGTCCTGAGAAGTTCCTGTTGAAGTGATGAAAACCCTCACAGCCGCCATCTGCAGGCACGGCGACACCACATTATAATTAAGTACAGGAAAACATTTGACTAACAAAATTTCCGATAATTCAGCATCTAATTAATAATAAATGTATATCCTGCGCACCGTTGAAAAATCATTTAATGGACCACAAACGCCCGACCGCACAAGCTGGAAAAAATTAAACTAAGGCCGATTTAAATTAATTATATAAATACTTTATAAATAATTTATTGCAAAGATCGCATTACTTCAAACCTCGTATAAAAATAAGTTAGGAAGTAGTTCTTTTTGAAAACTACCATGATTTACAGGAGCTATCATTATAAGTGAAACAAATGTAATGAAACGGTGATTACGGTTTAAAGCTTTGGACCCATATAGATCGAATCATTTAATATTTATATAATGTTGTATAAACAAGTATAGTTTACTTACGTACTTTCCGACGTAAATACAACCAAAATAAACAAAATAATATTTAAATTACTATGACACAATGATGCAATTCTCTTTGTTTTCCCTCTAAAGTGGAAAATTTCTGATTATTAAAATTATGAATGCGTGAAAGATAATCAATGAAGTGTCATAATATGAATTTGAAATCAAATATTAAATCTTGTACAAGGTACTATTTAATAATTATTTACGCGTCATATTCCATCACGCGTTGGTTTTTGATGATCTCTGTCCTCAGAATTTATGCTAAACAAACAGGAAGTATGTGTTAATGGTGTATTAGATAATTGCTCTAATGAATAAGCATCAGCAGTAATCCGCGTTCTCGTGTGAAACTGCATGGACGCATTAGCGTGAACAGGAAAATTAAATACGAATTAAGGCCAGGAATAGTTTGGATTTCGTCACTGTTCTAATTGGCACATGACCACACAATCACGTGGTTATTCTGGCGTGCTAGCGGTATGCTAATACATGTCCCCAATCACACTTCCCCTACAAAAGCTGCTGTAGAAATAGGTGTGAAAATTATTTTTATTTTGGTTAAAATTAAATGCCAAACGTTCGTCATAAAATATGATATGCTCGTTTCTCCATCTATTTACTTTATTTTCTATAGTAGCCTCCAATTAATCAAAGGTATGTTCCTTTAATATTCCATTCGTATAAAATAAACGTCTAAAATAATATTTTTTGTTACATTTCAATAAACACAACGTAAATATTATATATCCTAAGTTGTTACATTGAACTTTAATCTAATTTAAAACAAAGTGAAAAGGAAGAAAATATTATACAAAAAACAATTTGTCATAAATTTATTTTCCCAAAATATTTAATTTATGATTTAGAAATATATTTACTTAATTTTTGACAAAGGTAAAATAGAGTAGAATATATAAAAAGACTGATGTAGATATACAAATTAAAATTTAAAAACCCTGCCACAGTCCTCTTTATCAAATAACTTTATTTAAGTCAGGAGGTTTCGGCCATTATTTGGCCATATTCATCTGTCTTAACATAAAATATACATATAAGAAACATATATATACATTGAACCAACCATAACACCATGGGCACTACGATTTAGAGTAGTAGTATTGTCGTGAGGTTACGTAAACAAGCAAATCCCCATGTTCTCCGGTACAATTTAGACCGAAAAGCAGACCCTCTATTGCTCTATGTATATTTTTTATATGTGTATATTTTTTGTTATTACTGATTAATATGGGAAAATAATGGTCGAAAGCTCCTGACTTAAATACAGTTATTTGACAAAGAAGACTGTGACTGGGTTTATAATTTTTTATTTCTTAAAATAGAGTTTTCATTCAGGAATCGTACTACGCCTTTTTTAGTTTCACATATCAATTTACTTTTAATGAACAACCTAAACTTTTCTCATTATTTTGAGAAAGAAAATTGAGAATGAATCTTTCTCGAAATAAATATTATTCTTTAAAGAAAAAAATGAAGTTTAAATACACAAAATGAATATGTGAGTAGAAACGGGTGATATGGGGTATGTTCATTACTTTCTTAGCATAAGCGATGTAATATCTAAATAATAACAGTTCGATCTATTATTCTGTAACAGAAGTGAGCAGCCAATTTCATAATTCCTATTAGAAATATTAAGAGGGTACCAGAAAGTATGGAAAATAAAACTTTTATAAGTTGTACGGAAACGTTTCATTTGTTTGCATAATACATTTGAAGATTTAAACGATTTCAAATTTTCGGATTCACGATTCTCTTGTATCAGGAAGATTATTTTAATCATCGTACTACGTCACATAATACTTTTCAGAGTAGGGCAACGAACATATGCCTTCGAATCTAGAATGACTGACTGTGGTGCTCCAACTTAGATGAGAAAGTTGATCATGTAGAAGATAACTCGTCGACGATTAATCAAATACGATGAATTTGCCCATCACGAGTATCTAGCGATGTTTAATTTATTTTATTTACCTTTGTATCAATTAATATTATTCTTAGTTCTAAACGACAATTTTAAATATAAAGTAATTTTCTTCTTGAAATTAATTTGTTTTAAGTTTTAGCCGCATAAATTATAATTATGACTGATAAAAACTTAATAAAAATTCAAATATCCTACAGTTTATTTTAACAAATTAGATGAAGTATTATAAAAATGTAAATATTACCTCCATCTTTGAGAAAGTTTCAGAATATAATAATGTAAACAACTTAGATTGGTCTTAAAAGAAAGTTTAGAAAAACATCATTGGTAAACTTCATCAATAAAAGTGGTTTGTTTTTACGTCGACATTAAACGAAAAGCTACTCAACAAGGGAGGGAGCAAGCAAACAAGTTAGTTGGAAATGTTGAAGCTTGTTCTTGAAAACTAAAACTAAACAGTCGAGAGGCCGCGAGAAACAAGACAGACAAGTGACGGAGCAACACTTATTTTACAACACTCGAAGCAGAACAAGCAGATAAATTATGGATAAAAATATACATGGAGACTTTTATATCCCCGGTGTTACACAATAACGTGCGATTTTGTTCAAAATTATGTAAAATAATTTGTTTTCTCGGTAGATCGTTTGAGCTCTGGTTGGCAGTAGAACCTCTGATTTCCTATACAATAGTTTATCCTAATGTTAGCAACGACAGTACCACACGTTTACATACATGAGATTGAGAAAATATATTAATAAATAATGACTTATGTTAAAAGAAGCGAGAATTTGATAATAATGGGTGATTGGAACGCATTAATAAAAAAGAGAAGTTAAAGTTACGTAGTTGGAGACTACGAATTTGGTGAAAGGAATGAACAGGGAGACAGGCTAGTAGAATTCTGCATGGAGCACAAATTAGTGGTGACAAAACCCGGGTTCAACAACCATGAAAGCAGAGTCTACGCGTGGAAGAAGCCGGCGGGCACGAGTAATTACCAATTAATAGTGAGAGTTATAGGGTTCAAATTCTGGACGGTAAAACCCACCCAGGAGCAGATTATGAAATACAGTCTAAAAATAAATACTCCAGATAGGAAATAAAAGACAGAGAAGGGAATTAGAAAAACTGAAACAACAGCCTGTGCTGCAGAGTTTCAAAGAAGGAATCAAGAGTATATTAATGGAGAAAGGATAAATTAATGTATAGAAGAAGAAATGGACACTCTTTAAAGAAGAAATGACTAGAACAGTCAACAAAAAATAGGAAGAATAGCTCAGATCAATACGAAAGTAAGGATAACACAATAAATAATAATAATGATTAAAGAAACGTGAGATGAAAATGGTAAAGAAAAGTACAGACGAGTAAATAATGAAATATAATGGAAGTGTAAAGCAGCGAAGGGGGCTTGAATAAGAAATTTAAAAAAATATTTCATAGGAAAAGTCAAAGAAACATTCGGAGACAGGAAATATATAGTCCAGATTATCAGGAGTCCGGAATAGGAAGCAAATTCTAGATAAAGAAGGGAAGGCGGAAGGATTGAACGAATATCTAGAAGAGATGTATCACGGTGGAAATTAAGATAGGTGATAGGGAAGTTGTAAGTAAAATAGGAGAAGCGATAGAACAATATGGAAGACTTTGAGCATGAGAAGGGTAAATCCATAGGGCAAGTTGAAGGACAACATTTTAAGGTCTGAATTTGACATGGTGGTGATAAATCTGAGCAATTGAAAAGCCCCAGGAACATTCCAGTGGAGTTGAAAAGATCATGCAGCGCAGAAGCAATATCACGGCTGTTCAGGATGATTAGCGAAATCTACGATACACGAAGAATACCTAAAGGTTAATGTAACAACATAATTGTACCCATACCGACGAGGACTGATCCTGATATATGCGAACAGCGCATGTCAATTTGTTTAGTATCTCAATCGTGCAAAATATTAACGAAAACTGTATATAGGAGGATGGAACGTCAAATAGAATGCGAGTTAGGAGGAGATCAGTTTGGGTTTATGAAGACTGTAGGAATAAGAGAAGCAATATTGACTTTGAGTCTAATTTTACAAAACAAAATAAGAAAAAACAGGCCTACGTGCACAGCAAGTGTAGTTTTAGTAAAAGACTTTTATAATGTGAACTATTAAGGATTTTGAAGACGACAGGAATAAAATATCCAGAAAGAAGGCTTATACATAACCTTTACAGAAGGCAGTAGCAGTAATCAGAATTAATGAAGAAAAGAAAGCAGAAATCAAGAAAGGAGTAAGGGAAGGATGCAATCTGTTTTTTTTGGTTAACAGGCTACATGAGGGTGATCCTGAAACAGGCAACTCCCCTTTAATAGCATAGGAAGGGAATTGAAAAGGGGGGATTTTTTTTTTGGTTAACAGGCTACATGAGTTTTTTTTTTGGGTAACAGGCTACATGAGGGTGATCCTGAAACAGGCAACTCCCCTTTAATAGCATAGGAAGGGAATTGAAAAGGGGGGATGCGGAAGGTAGAGCAAGGTAGCCAAGGGTTAACTAGGGCCCCCGGGCTATGGTTTAAGGATCCTACCCGGTGTTTCACCTAAAGAGACGCAGGGAAAACCCTAGAAAACCTGCATCAGGTAGGTCGGGCATTGGGTACTATTCTCACGCCCTTCCGAATGACGAGAGACGAGTTTGCTGTGGGGACGCAGCATTCCCTTCTCCGTGTCTCCACCAATTTCAGGAGGCAATTGGCCGACTGATCCAATGGGATCAGCGGACAACTCTTGCCATATGCCCAAGGTCTTTGACCCCAGTACATATACCTCCTAAAATAGGTGAAGGTGTCTCGGCATATGAGAACTTTGATAAAAAATACCCAGAGAGAGTACGAGGCATCCCCGACATGATCAGGTAAGCCCCGCAGTCACTCTGGGCTGAAGCGTCTACGAGAAACTCCCGCAGCTCATGAGGGTTTTAGCTTCAAAGTTAAAAATGAATATGAAAAGGTAACCAAACTGCAAGAAAAAGAAATAATTATAATGTAGTTTCAGGAGGGTCAGAAGAAGACTTGAAACCCATATAAATTGCATGAACGTGTTCCTGGAGGAAGAGGGCAACATAAGGATTAAAAGCGGAAAAACCAATGCGACGGTATGTTGTATGGGAAATAGTGAAATATAAAAGGGTGTTCAATTGGAAAGGGATATTTTAAAGGAAGTAAAGGAATTCTGCTACTTGGGAAACATAATAAATATGAATGGTAGAAATATAGCAGACATAAAACGTTCGTAGGCTTTCGCAAAAAAAGAGGAATTTACTAACGAATAATGTAAGTATTTCTGGTAGGAAATCATTATGAAAAATGTTGGTATGGAGTTTGGCTTTTTATGCGTACGAAAAGTGGACTATAAGCGTTACAGAATAGAAATGTTCTGTTGGAGAATGCTGAAATTCGGATGGGTGGAGGGGGTAAATAAACAAAAAATTATAAGAAGAATAGGGGAAGAGAGAGCAATATGGAACAATATGGAGGAATTTGACCAAGATAAGGGATTAACAAAGGTTGTTAGATTGGGAAGCGATATTTTGAAGGAAGTTAAGGAAATCTGAAACTTGATACTAGGGATGGTAGAAGTATAGGAAGTGTAGGATAACACAGGTTAGGAAGGCTTTCGCAAGAAAGAGGAATTTACTTATGGCTAATATATTAGAAAATCGTTACTAAGCATGTTCGTATGAGTGCGGAACGTGAATGGTAGTAGTTTTACAAAGCAAAAGAATAGTAACTAAAAATGCTATTGAAAAATGATGAATATCTTATGGCTGTATAGGGTAATTTACCGGGAACTTCTAAGCAGAATACGAGATGAGATGGAATAATATAGAAGACTTTGAGCACAAGAAATAATAAATCCATAGGCCACAATTTGAGACATGAGGGTCTTGTAAAGCTAGCATTAGAGGGAAGTGTGTGGGATGAGAATAGATATCAAACACGATCTTCACCAGTATGACTTTAAAAGGAAAACATCTTTTCCTAGTAGGAGGAAAAAGAGATAAACATCTTTGTCTGCGGAGTGTGTCATCTCTGGCACCCGACCTGTTGGGATGGAGGTGCGAAATATTATTATTTGCTGAAATTTCATTGGAAAAGATTGAAAAGGAGGTGATATGCTAAGGAGAAGTCTTCAGAACGAATTGTTTTGAATGGTTGTATTGTTACGCAGCTTATTATTGTTTTTTAAATTGGTAATGATTTTTTGATTCGTACCTTGGTGTGCTGTGATGTGAAAAAAAATTATTGCAAAAACCAAGCATTTGAACCCTGAGCAAGAGAGTTTACGTAATATTTCGTATAGGTGATGTTATGACGTCAGTAATGTTTGTTTAGAATAGTATGGACCCGGGAACATATATCCAAAGAGTAAACAGTAATATAGGGCACTTTTATGACAGAATTATTCAAAATTGTGCTAGATATTTAGTGTCGCATCGTTTTCGCAGTACACATACATCGTTTGTAAGCAATTCAAATAATTTTTATTCCTGCCGTTTATTGAATGAAAATAATGAAATATAAAGACCTGATATTATGAAGGAAACCTAGGTTTTAATGGAGCAACAATGGAAATATTAACAGTTTACCAAAGAATAAAACAAATATCGTAATTCTTTTATAAATTTTTATTAATATATAAAATATAGCATAAAAGTTTTATTTAACACATAAAACTAATGGCCTTCCCGGAAAGGACCAACAAATATATAGGCTTATTTTTGCGTCCATATATATCACTTGAAATGGACACGTAGTATAATCGAGCTTCTTTGTTGTGTATTGTTCCAAAAGTGAATTCTAGCATATGGCTTGTCAAACGGAGTTAATAACGTGGTGAGTGCGACATGCCACATTAGATTATTAATTGCATTTGATTGTGACGGCTATTGTTTGCCACACAGCGAATATGTACGCGTGAATATCGTAATTAGCTAGCCTAGTGATGGGGTTTCATTGCCCTGGAAACCTGAAAATTGATCATCTAAGCCGATTTCTATGTGCGCTTTATTTCATGCTGCGTTTTGAAAGGCCAAGGAGTCTAATTACGATGCCTGTTTGATGCATAAAAGATAAGGATTCGATTATATATGTTATACACTTTCAATACTTCTTCAATTAATAATTTAGGAGGTGCTGCTTAATTTATTTTACAACAAAAATTCGTTTAACGACCAATTATCTGCCTGTTTTCATGAATTAAGAAAAATTATTACAATACTATGACGCTTTTTATACCTTTTTTAGGCTTGTATTATATTAAATAGTACGCAAGATGGAAATGCAAAGTTTCTTTTGTGTGCGTTGTACCGTCCTTCGCACAATGGAGATAGACTTTTTTCGGACAATTGCAGAAAGTATCTTTTACGGGCAATAGGTGTCAGTCTCTTAAATGACTCTTAAATGAATAGCATCCGTCCCTAATTGCAGAAGTAATTGCTTTTGTCAAGTCGGAATTTATGCGTAGCTGCTGCGCGTAACTAATGTAAAACATATGTGAAGTCATTCGTTAACATCCGCAGCTAAAATTTTGCCTATTCATTGCAATTGTGTAAATAACGAATGGGTGCCCTTTGAAATAGCAGCCGATTGGCTATTGGGAAAACGTACGAAGATAATTCGGGGAATACGAGGCGTATTAGAGAGAAGTTTGGTGGAGAGAGAATAATTAAATTGCGGGCCGCGAAATCTGGATGGAGCTCTTGAGATCTCAGAATATGTAAAACTTTTGGTAGAAGGTTCCACTAGTTTGACCCAAGACATGATCCATGCAGCAAGATAATCCTGGATGCAGTCAACGAGAGGCGCCTCTAAATCGCCCATTCGAAGCGGACCATCACCATAGATTACAGCTGCAGACTTCTTTCTGTATCGTTTAAAAGCTCACCATTGTCCATATAAACTTTTCTTCTTTTGATTCACCCCACTAGTGACCTGATTTTAATGAGTTTTATCAGTATTTAAATTTATTATTTCTCTACCATTTTCACGTAAATTCATTTTGTTTTGTTCTGAGGTTTTACGACTTTAATATATGGAATTTTGTTTTTTGTTAAAATAAAAGTCTACTTTGATTTCATTTCTGTTTTGTTTTTTTTCCTTCAAAAAAATAATTTTACAAACACATAAGTATAATAATTGAGTTAATTAGTGAACCAAGACTTTCCCGGTTTATATCTGCTGTAGAAATAGTCCAAATACGGCGTAGAAAGGACAAATTAGCACTGAAACAACGCACTATAGTTTTGTTAAATAATCTAATAATGTAACTTGCTAAATACTAGAAAAATGAGGAGGATGTTATTTGCTATTACTTTGAAATTTCTCGTAGGTAGATGATAAGGGGTTTTATACAAGTTATTAAACAAAATTACTGTAGGATATAATATAAATTTATTTATAAAAAAATCACTTAAATGGGTCTTGCGCGCTATTACAAACAAATTACTTAATTAAAGGGGACACCTATTGGTGTCACCACGTGTAACAAAGATTTTCATTCTATCTTGACGAACCTGTTTTTATCTTGTTTCTTCTCTTGATGCACGTTCTAGGCGACTGGAACTTCCTGCTTACTTCGGGTTGAATTGTAAATTTTCCTTAAGTCGACGGAAAGTGGTATGGACCTGGAACTGCCAGTGATTGAGGGAAACTCCGTTTCTTCCTTGTTCTCACTACCTTCTCACTAAAAACCAACAATTCACCCCTCCCTTTAAACATCCATTCCACTCTTCACCTTTCTCATCCCTTCCACGTCCTGATCAGCTCTCCTCCTCTGCCTCCTCGCCTTCCCTACGTCTTTCACAACTCTAAATACTTTTCCATCTTCTCGGCTCCCAGCTAAAATCGTACATTCCCTTTCTCCATGGGAAAAAGCTATCCCACGTGATGTTTGTTCCGCCAATCCTCACGAGTCCTGCGTCCAGGATGAGAGAAATTTTCCATGACAAAGGGAACAGTTTCAAGGGTGAACGTTCCTTCAGCAAAAACAAGCCTAATCTTATAAACCCGCAGACCGGTTCGTCTCCCGTCCGGCAGCCTGGCGCCGGGGAAAACAAGTCTGTCGCCGAACCAGAATTATCTTGCTGAATCTGTAGGTCATTCAAAAATCCATAAATTCTAACAAAATTATGGATGTGTCCTGCTGCTCTACAGTATGGAGAACCTTGACCAAGAGAAGGGATAGATTAATTGGGCACGTTATAAGACATGAGGATATTGTAAAATTCGCATTAGAAGGAAATTTGTGGGGAGAGAACAGAAGAGGGAGGAGAAAGATGTAATGCGCTAAGCAGATTAGGGAAGATGTGGTATGTGGTAGTGATGTGGGAATGGAAAGGCTTGCGCAAGATAGATTATCATGGAGGTTTGCATCAGACCAGTCTTAGAACTGAATACGACGACAACATGGAAAAGATAGGACAGTAGCGGGGTCGCTCACAGAAAGCTCCATTAGCATCTCTTCTTCAGTGTTCCAAATGATAACAATATGAAGGTAGGAAATAATCTGTAACGTGAGGTTATTTATATCTTAGTACTATCAAGCGGCTTTATCATAATTTTAATGTGTTAAAATTAGAAAATGATAAAGTATTGACTATACGACTCAGTATTCTTGACAATTATTCCACTAGTAAAGTCAAGCCGCTACTGATCTCTCTCTCTCTCTCTCTCTCTCTCTCCCTCCCTCCCTCACTCCCTCATTCACTGTTGGGAGCTATCACAGAATGATCGCCCTCACGTGATGTGGGTAGCTTATGAGATGTCAAAGATTGAGTCACTGGATGCAGGAAAAAAGTGACTTAAAACTCATTTGATCTAGGTATTTGCAGGCTAAAGATTTCAATTTAAGATGGGTCCAAAGCTGTTAAAATTTCTAGTAATTCGATATGTCTGTAGTTTTGTTTGAATGCCATTTCTTTATGACACTAGAATCTTTCATAACTGCAAGGTATAGTTTAATAAGTAGAATTTATCAGTGATATTATTATAAAAAGAACGTAAATATAGCAAATAGGCTATATGGCAATAAACCGTTTTCTATAATTATAAAATTGTGTTATTTGTATGTTAAATATTCGTTATTATTAAACGCAGAAATTACAGGAAGATATTATTTGTTGTTTTATGTTTGTCTTCATTCGATTCATTTATTCAGTTAAAACCCATGGTCTTTATAATTTCAGTGTAACGTCTTTCTAGGGAGTGTAAAGAATTCGCATCTTAATGCCTGTTTTCAGTCACTTCCATTTTATGCTTCGAACTGGATATGCTGAAGAGACTAACCAAACGATTTGGAGCAGACAAAAGAAATATGTAGACATTTATTCTAATTTTTTATGATTTATTATTGCTATGCCAGTGATTTAGAAAAAGCATACTCGTTGGATTATAATTTAGTGCACTTTGTATGTTAACATACTATTTCATTTTTCTTTTAGTTTTTCCGAGTCAATTGCTATTTATCTTGCCACAATAGATAAAGAGAGATGTAGAAAAATTACTATGTAGATGTGAAATTATATAACAATGATGTAAATTTGATTATAATTTTGTACTTCAGGTTTCCCATTCTATGACTGGTTGGAGAGGAATGAAAAATTATTGAGCAATGTAGAGTTAAGGTGAAAAGTGACTGAAGAATATAAGTAGGTTGTGTTTATCAAAGAGAGCACATCAGTTAAAATCAAAAACAAAAGAGTTTTAAATTGTTTACTGGTATGTACCTGGTTGCTTCAGCTTGGCTACAGATAAAATTAATATTATATTATAAACATCCAATGTTGTTTCTTTCCACTTGATTTGTCACTTTATAACCCTTTCATAATTACTTTATTTTCAATTATCTTTCCCCAAATTGCCTTCCTTCTGAATTCAATAATAATGGCTAGGCTTACTACGACTTATGCATGTTTACAATATAAACTACTGATGAATATTTTTAGAGCTCCTTGAATTTTATACTCACTGCCTTGGGTCTAGATCTTCAATATTTTATAGCAGTTGTATTAAATACATTATTTTGTTTTCTTCCGTGATTCATTCGATGCGTGTCTAATTACTGTTACAATATTGTTTCCGGACCGAGTCCTTAGGCTAAACTGCGGAAGACGAGGAGCAGAATGGAACGTCCAGGCTCTGAGCTGCCTTTGTGTGACAACGATTCGACTGGAATTCAGCCGCTTCTCCTGGAGCTATTTCAATTAAAATGGTGAACCGTACCGTAGATATTAAATATCGACATTTCGCAAGTCATTTCCCAGTCTATCGGACGTCGTGTTCATCCTCTGTGGTGTAAATTGAATATGGAAATCGGAGGGCATTGTTTTGTGACCCCGCTACTCGATATATATCTCATTCGAATGCGCATTTGACTCTCTGACTCTGCGTTACTCTGCCTCTAGAAAATAACAGACGGAAATAGTGGCATATGCACGCCGGGACACAACAGCACTGTTTTAATTAAATTTATATTACAGGGTGTTCAGTTTATCTAAAGACATTAAAATATCTTGAAAACCACTCATCGGATCAAAAAATGTGTGAATGAAAAATGTTCGTCTCAAAGAGGGACATCTAATGATATGAAACTCGACCCCCACACACACACAACACTACCCCTAGGGTGAGGGAGGAAAGACTTCGAAAACTTAATTCGGAACCTCCATTTTGTTTTGCGGATTCGTATTTTCTAGGAAAAATTATTCCAAATTGAACTATGATTCGAGTCATTTCTGTCACAGGTGGCGTTGTAATCGACAAAAATCAAAATGGGTAAAAATCATTGAAAGACGGGGATATTTCAAGAAATAAACAGATCAGCAAAATAAAATTAAATGTGTTTGATATTCTTCCAAATGCTACTTAATGGCACCATAACGGTCCACCCACCCCCATTCCCCAGGTGTGGGGAAGCGAATTATGTAAGTAATTGAACAATGAAACGGAAGGTTACGCACCTAAAATCAGCAACATGAATTGTGAGATGCAAGGGGACTCACAAAAAAGGCAAGCATCTCAAGGAAACAGAGAACTACTACGTCCACTTCGTTGTTCCTGGGTAACGCCAAACGTAGTTACTACTTACCAGGAAACGTATTCTTTAGATGGCTGCGCAATCTGCGAATAATTTACATGTATAATAAATTGAGATCAATCGTAACTGGCATTAGAAACCAAGATTTCCTATAAAAAAAATGGATTGAAAATTTTGACTTAATTCGCTTCCCCTTCCGTGAGGAGTGGGGGTGAGTGGACAGTTATGGTGTCATTAAGAATATCACACACATTTAATTTTATTTTGCTGATATGGTACCTATTTCTTCAGTTATCCTCATTTTCAACAATGTTTTTACCCATTTTGATTTTTGTCGATTATAACGCTATCTATGATCGAAATTACTCGAATTGTTGGTCAAATTGGAGTAATTTTTTCTGTAGAATCCGAATCTTAAATAAAAAGTGAAGGTTGCCACTTAAGGTTTCTAACTCTATCCTCCCCACCATAGGGGGTAGTGGTGGGGGGCGGGGCGAGTTTCATATAATTAGATGTCACTCTTTAATACGAACATTTTTCATTCACACTTTTCTTGATCCGATTTGCAGTCATGGAGATAATTTTATGTCTTCAGCTAAATTAAAAACCTTTTATAATAGATAGATTTAATTTCTAATTATCTTTGGACAAAGAGACAACGACTTAAAATTCTAAATTCGCTACGTGAATAATTATTCACCAATCCGCGATTACCACCCACCATTATTGTTTACTGTGTATAGCTAGACCATATTTCTCTTCTAATGGGAGTCGATTTGACATATGAAATAGTTCTTTTACAGTCCACGCAAATTCATGCGACGCTGTCTCATATGGCCAAGCAGTTGCGATGTAGCAACTTTTGTCTCATTCGGTGAAAGCCAATGTGACTCCCATTTAAATTTCATTATAGGTCTGTATTTCTACGATCACAACGCAACCAGCACTATTGGACAAGACGGACATATTTATTTGAAGCTTTAATAATGTTGATTATTTAGTTTTGAAGGTACATCATGAATAATAAATTTCTTCTGAAGGAAATTAGGTTCATGAATGTGCAGAGCAACAATTTCAGAACCAAATGGATTTTCTGCTTTTATATACCTGACGTATAAAATGTCGTTTTTCTTGTTAAATATATACTATAATTCAGGAATAATGGCAAAAGACCTTTTATTAGAAATAACGGCCATGGTTTTCTTCACATTTTAGCAATATTTCAAGCTATTTATGGTTACCATTCCAAAAAAATGTTTCACACTTCATCAACATCCATTCACCAAGCCATTTTTCCTCTTCATGGAATGTAGTGAAATGATGCTCAGACAGTACGTATTCCATCGACGAAATCATGGCGGAGTCAAGTCTGGTGAATACGGCGGGTGGAGTAAGAGTTCCCAACCAAGGGCGGAAATGGTATCTTTGATCAGTTTGGCCGAGTCTGCAGGAGCATTGTTATGCTGCAAAATGGCTTTATCATGCATTCCAGCCCCTTATGGCCGTTTCTCGATCAACGTATGGTTCAAATTGAACATTTGCTTCCAGTAGGCGGGTGATATCAGTTTCACCAGGATTGAGAAGCTCGTAGGACACAACATCCTGATCATAACACACGCACAGCATTGTCTTCTTCAGGTAACCATCTGGTATATACTCGATGTTCACGGTTGCCCTGACGTTACCCTTGATTTTTTGCGTTTAGCATTATTAAAACAAATCCATTTTTCATCGCCAGTCACATCTCAATATACGCTGACCACGTGTCACTCCAAATTTGGAATGTGTCATGCAAGATGACAGTCCGCAGTCCACTCGGTAGGCCCAGGCCCTCAATGGGCTGTAGAGCCATGGAGAAAAAGAAGGTCACATCTCGATGTAAAAATCCCTCTCTGTGCTAGGTTTTAAGAAGAATTTCCCACACAGTTTTTCGTTTTTCAATCTTCGTTTGCACAGTTCGCGTGAAACCCATTTTCCAACCTTTAGCATCCTTACCATGGCTCTGAGGCGATTGGAGACGTCTTTATGAATGACATTTAATTACTCTGTTATCATGACTTGTGTTTTTGTATCAGCCGCATCCAATATTGTTTGGAATTGGACATTTTCAAATTTATGGGTCGATTTTCGCGCTATTTGTCATTGACATTAACATCATAACATTTGAATCGTTGAAACCAGTGTTCACAAGTATTGACGGCTGGAGCAAGCTCTCCATATGTTTCCACTAGTATTCAATGACATTCAGATGCTTTTTCCTTTTGATTGAATAAAACAATCAGCTTGTGCCGCAAATTCTTCTTATTGGCCTTAAACTTCGACAAGTTTACCACCATGCTGCTAACCTGTAAACAAATAAACGAATACAGTGTTTATTAGCGATCTGTCGTATTTACAAAATTTCTCTTTTTTTTAGATAAAAATTAATTGGCTTTATCGCCATCTCTTGGAAGGAAAACGAAATTTTTAACCTGTACACCTGGCATTTATTTTCAGGCCGTGTTACCCACTAAGAATTTATATGAACAACTGTAATCTTTAGCCAGTATTTCGTGAAATAGAAACTTGCGCTTCCGCATGATTATCTTTCTGAATCGTTTTGTGGCCTATATGAGGTTTGAAGTTTTTTCTTTATATGTATGCTGCCTATATCAGCAAAGTTTATATTTGTACCAGGTCTATAAGCAACGCGGCGCTTCACTGATGCTCAAACAACAGACACCAACAATGAAAATCCTCGATGCAACAGCGGCAAAGACACTCGGCTTTATACTGTCACCACGTTCATTCACAGCGAGCTGTACGTCGGTTGATTAATGCACGCCTAAGGATCCGTGCATGACGAGACCATCACACGGAAAAAAATCAATCAACTTCAAACCTCTATTGTTTCTCAGTTTACAGGCTGCTGCCGACAATAATGTCTTTGTGTTCCAGAAGAAAGGGGGAAAAAATGATGGAATCGACTATGGGTGCAAGTTGCGGAAGTAATTCATCATAGGGAGAAATAAAAGTCCGTCGAGGAAAATGGGAACTCTCGCCAAGTCGTTTAATATTTCAGTTTGATCGCAGTGAGGTTCATCTGCAGCAATACATATTGTCCAACAAACGGTAGCTTCGTCCATAAATACAGATAAAGCTCTAATAGTCAACTTAAACTGATTTCGAAGTATTGGTATGTATAAAACAGTACAATAGGAACCAATGGCAATTTTTTCACGAAAAAATGCACTAATAAATAAATAAATAGCAGAACAACACGTACAAAATCGTATTTTCAACATTTGTAAATTCAGTCTGAATATAAAAATTTACTTAAATAATCCAAATCAAATTCATCTCTCTTTTAAATGGAACATACTAAAGAGACAATAAATTAATAAATTGTTTGAAAGTTGTCAAAAAAGTTTTAATTAAATATAAATCTTCAGTATCGTTCATATGTTAATCCTGCATATGTGCACAAATATATTGATAAGTTGATTTTTCGAATTTGGAATAAAATTAAATTCTTGTAATATTGATAAATAATTAAACTTCTTCTACAAAAGTAGATTCCGAGATGAAAACTTCCCATTTTTATGTGTATACACCTGACGAGATTACAAAACTTAGAAACTTTACGAACTGACACGTTTTATGTATTCTACATTTACGATTCAACTGAAATAAAATAAATAGAACTACTGTAGAAATTGACGTAGGATCTTTAAAAATATTTAATAAAGAAAATGCTTCCGAGTGAGAACAACTTAAGAATAAAAAAATGAAGTATATGAATTTCAGGTTTACGTCTAACTGAACTCTCATTTTCTTTTTCGAAATGCAAAGTACAAAAAAAATGACAGAAAAAATCTATTTTCTATAATCACTGAAGTTCATGCTAAAATCCCTGTCAGTTTTAGAAAAAAATCTATTTTCTATAATCGCTGAACTTCATGCTAAAATCCCTAATTCTTTCGCGATAGTGATTTAGCATAATTTACCATTGTTGCTATGTAAATAGTTCGATTGGCTTGTGAACGTTACGGCCTCATCAAATCCTTACATGGTATATTAATTAGTAAAACATTTATAAGAAGAATAACATTTAAATCTATAATGCTATGAAACAAATAATATGGTCTTGAAATTTATGGTATAAGCAAGAATTTTGGGTTACTATCTAGTCCTCGTAGAAGAAGGGCATAATTAGCGATGTCAGTATGATTTACAACCAGAACATATTGATTGAATTTCGGATGTGAATCTTTAATAAGTAGAAGACATGCTTCACATTAAAAATTAGTTAATAATAATTATTTATAATCACATTGTTAATATTCTGAGTGACTGAATACAAATACTATTTAGGTGTCCGGCATTACTGGGTAATTTTACATCAGTCTGCTACACTATTTAATTCGACAGTAATTTTGCTGTCAACAAGTGATTTAACTATCAGATTACTATCGCATTTTTGAAAATTTACCTTCACATGACCCTTATCATTGAAATCGCACCGATGAACACTGAATATAAGATGTTTTCAGGCGAATGAACATGTGTATAAATCGTAATTCAAACAATGCAGCTTTCACATTTTCACAAAACATTATTTCAATTTAGTTCAATGTAGAAGTAATAGATAAATAATACTTTCAGTATGCACGCAATTACAATACACGGAATGTATGATAACACAGTACTCCGAAATGTAAATGTCAAAACAATGCCAACCTACGACGCAATGAAGCTGCAAACGTATTGATGTGTAAGTAAGTCAAATGACACAGATTATTCACGATGAAAATTTGAGATTACATGTTTTTATGAGAAAAAGAAGTATTTAAAACATTTTGTTTCGAAAATTACAAAGAAATCTGGATCTGAACAACAGCACCACCTATCGGCTCCAGCTAAATGTAAGAACCATTCTGGTGATCCCATAAGTACAACAAAGAAAGCGTCATAAAAATGGGTCAAGCAGAATTACGAAAAGACGCACATCGGTACTTTATATATATATATATATATATATATATATATATATATATATAATACAATTTCTCATTCGTTTATCATGTAACGAAGCCAATACATCCACATTGCTGCTTCAAAGAAAAAAAAATCAAAAAACAACGACATAATATTAGAACAATAATAATTATAAGCAACAGTCTGTTTTAATTATAAATTAACAAGCAAGCATCCAGAAATTATCAAACAATTGTCATGTGTCTGTAGTAAATTAAAGAATATTACCTGTTGTGACTTTATTCGTATAAAGTATATTTTTCTACATTCGTTTTTTAAGCGAAGATAATTTATGATTTATAAAGATACGGAAGGTTTTGCCTCAACACGGAATGAAACAATTCAATTCATTAACATTCGTAAAAGGTACTATTCATCTACGGTACCTCGTGGGACTGTTGATAAGGAAATTGGACCAAATATAAATAATACAGATCAGGTTCGTGGAATGTAGGTCGAGCCAAAATGGGTGTGTGGCTTCTGTTTCGTTACGAGCGATACGTAATCCCGTTGGAGGGTAATGAAGAATACAAAAATAAATAGGAAACTCTAATCAAATCATAAAACACATAGATATCTTATAAGACAAACAGATAATGAATTAGCCATTAGCAGACTAAATAAGTGATAATATGTATGCCACAAAAAGTTTATCTAATCTAATCGTCTGGTAATGAAAAGTCGTAAGAGCTTTCTACCAACTCTCTGCAGGTGATAAAATTAGTTTTTTTCTCTCTTTTAGATTCTAAATGAAAATTTGTTCCTTTTTCATCGAAATGAGACCTTTTCATGTTTTGGATAACTTTTTTGGCTTTATAAATTTATATCATGAAGGAAAAAGAGAATAAAATCGATATGAATTAATAACATATAAGAAATTAAATTCTATAAAAGAACGAATTTTATAAAACAAAAATTATTTACAACGATTGTTTAATGATCCTTTTACAGACATTTGAAATATTTTATCCAACTCAACTTCGTTTCATAATTTTTTATCAGGCTGTTATACTATTTCTATGGCAACAGAACTCAGCTTAATGTAAATATCTCCTTAATGAATCTCATTGATATGAGTTCTTTCACTTATTACGTAATATAATATAAAAGTAAAAAAATTGGATTCTGACGTAAGTATTGTCAGAACTACCAACATACCATGATATTTAATTATGAATTTATATTAATAATTACTTTTTATAAATTAATATAATAGAAAAATAAACTATTATTCTATTTTACAATAAAGTGTAACCAATACAGTATTTAAACAAAGTCATGTACATAGTGTAAGAGTTGTCTAAAGAAAATGAATTATTAGTCTTTAAAGACTAGTTTTAATGATAGACACTCTGATGATGTTATTATTAAAACTAATCAAATCATTAATTTTCAACATACTTTCGATTCAACAATAAATGTTATCAATCAAAAAAACATGGACCTCATTTTATTGCATTAAAATTAAATGTGAATATTAAAATTTTATGAATAAAAAATCTGAAAGCAAAGTTATGAAAATGGAATTTACGTATTATACCTACTTAATTAGTATGAAAGTATTTCTAAAACACATAAAATATAAAACTTTAAAACTAAATAATTAACGACTTTCTAGAGTAACATAATCAAATAAGAATAGATATTTTTAATTTCATAACGATATTGTAATTAATTCAATGACGTTAATTCTATTATTATTGTAATTATTTTAATGACGTTAATTCTATTATTATTGTGTTTAACAAGAGTATTTCAAAATAGTTGGCAATAATGGATTGCTTTTCGATAAAATTACTTTTGTTTCTAATATTCATCTGTACTGAGATTATGTTAAATTGGTAATATTGAAATATGTACATTTATTTTATTAAATAATGTTAAAATTTTGTAACGTTGTGCGTGTTTATATGAAATTAAATTGTAAAAACGTCTATGAACAAATAGTCACCTACAATTTAGTAGGACGTATTAGTTATTAAGATCGAAGATCTCAATTCATTGTGTGTTATAACTTGTTCAATGCAATATTCGGATATTTGAATTGTAAAAGATAATTAAGAAAACAAACGGTTTGTTATTATTAATTATTTATTTCCACATACGGCTCCCAAATACTCCTACTGCCGATAAATCTTGGTTTCAAAATATTTCTGTTTGCTTGTGTGCCTATTATGATTTCCCAGATAAACAGAATACACGGAGGATTTATTTGAATTGTCATTACATGTAAATCATGTATTCCGTTAAACAAACATTTTCAGGTTTACCATAACAAATACGAAATTTCGTAATATTCTGCCCACACGCTATGACGTCAGCATGCGATTAATATTCCTAAAGTCATTAAAATGCAGATAAAATAATTGTTAAAATTTAAACCAAATATGGATATTTAATGCCACAAATTAACGAAATATAAAACGTGGGTTTGGTAAATATCAAAATTTATAAAGAATATATATATATATATAGCTTTATACGCAAATGTGTCGTACAAGGAATTGTTCCAGCGATACATTAAACTTCTATAAAGCCACTGAAAAACACGGGAAGATATAAAGTAAAAGCAGTTCAAACCAAATATAATTTTCTGACTTTAAGTTTAAAATGTATGAATGGAAAGACGGCCAATAAGTCAAAAAATAATATAACTACTATTAAATAATAGTGCTTTACGCCAATAAAATTTAACTATGGAAAAATAATTTAACAATGATAAAAATGGTACGAGTAATTTTCACAAGTAATACGATTCTCTTTTGTTATAATAGTTGAGTATTTGTTAAATTACTTATGTTATAGTTACATGGACAACCTTTTGGTTCCTAATCAATTCAATTTATAAATCATACAGATATGAAATCAATTCCACAACCAAATAATTACTGAACAATAGAAAATTGTATTATCGGATGACAATTAGTTTGTTGTTTGGAATTGTGTGCGCGATTTCATTCTAATCGCAGAATACTAATTATTGTTTTATAAATATTTATTCAGAAATCGTTTTTTACTTAAAATTTAATGTCGTATCAACTGCTATGGTTCAGAAATCATTATTATCTATTAAATCTATAATACAACAGATATAAAATATGACATTTTTATAGTAGGACCAATTAAGTACAATACTAATCAACTATAAAGGTTACAATACTGTCTCCCCTCCCCTCCCGCCCGAAGATCTGTTCCCGCTACTGAACTATGCGTTTGTGTCGAACGCTCGACTACTTAATATAAGACAGTATTAAAATGGAAAACCTTCATACTGTAATGAATATTATATAGATTACTGTTAATCTTATGGTCAACTATAGCAGTAAAGGTATCTTCGTTTATGTACTTAAAATTGTTTCTGTATGTGATTCGTAGATTTCTGGAATAACAAATCTGTTATCATGAATAATTACCGATTAGCCAGATTCTGATAATTAGATTTAATTAATTTATGTTACGGAATACAGGTCGTGAATTTTATTATTCATCACTGGTGAAGGATTTCGCATATTGGAGACAATAAGTACAAGTAACACCAAGGCGCCAGATAGGCGAGACATCGGAATACTGAACGTGCCTTAATCACCGTTTGTAACTTAAAAGTCTGGTATCTGATTCCAGTTTCTTGACCCCGGTAACTTTGGAAGGCGCGTCCCTTCACAGGGAGAGAAGCCGCGGCCCAAGCTGGACTTAAATGGGAGGCTGAGGGTCAGGTTATTCGCCATGCATATCATGGTGGGGTGAACGAACGAGATGACCTGTGAGGATGGATGGGAGAAACTTGGGAAGTCAGACGTGGACATTTGAAGAAGAAAGAAGTCTGGAAGGTCCATGGTGTTTTATCCACGGCATGTCAGTCGGAAATGAACATATGAAGGAGGAACAATTTGGGCAGTCGTGGAATAGAGGTTTAACAGTCGGGAATTAAACTTGGAAGTAGGAAGGTAGAGATGAACCTCATAAATAAGGAAGAAGTATCTTGAGAGCGAGAGAAGTTTGCAATCTAATCTGGAGGCAAACTGAAAAGAAGATAGACGACAGTGAGCAGAAGGTGTCCAGTCTGCGTAATCCGTGCCCTGAATTCCTAGAAAGAAGACCAGGTACCAATGGTAGAATTCATCACTGGAACGAGTCGCCTGACGACCGCGGAAGAAGCCTGAATTACGAAAAGGGAGGAGGAAACCGCCGTTTTACAAAGAAAAACAGGTGCGTGTCTGTGCGCTGTATGAAATGTGTCATGACTGTTGTTATTTTGCAAAACTTCCCACAAAATGACCCTAATGAAATTGATTATAAGCTGAGCTATTCGTGGTAAAGTTTTTAATTGGACCCTAAATTTTGTAACTGTCCTTTTCGGTTAATAAATTTAATTTTTTTTTAATTTAATCTAACCAAATAAATTATTTTGACTTAAAATAAAATCCAATCTCACTAGTTTATTAAAATAAAAAATTTCTTCACAACGGCATATCACAAGATAACTAGTTTAAAATTTGGAAATAACGTTTTAAACGGACTAGTTGTCCCGTAATGAATATACGTTTATAGGAGGAGAGTCAACATGTTGGATATATTTCATGTGTAATAACTGACTTCCTCTACTTATTTTTCGAACTTTGTTGACAAAAGATTAGCTCGGATCAAGTGACAATTTATATTTTTCAGTATTTATTTCTGACAGAGCTTAACAAATAATTTACGAGCCGGGCAAATGTCATGAATGTTTGATTCCAAGGAGAATCCTATGGAAGTTGATTTATATTTCATTGTCCAGCCTATATTATCATTTGCAATGAACGCCGTGTCTTTCTCCTGCGTGGTCTTTTGAACTTTTCCGGTTGCTCGAGTTCAAATGCAGCAAAATACAAAACGAACATTCAGATAAAACGCCATTTAGACATAATGCTACAACTGCATTAATTAGTACGCGATGATAAAAACTGTATTTTATTTTATCCAGATAATAAGAGAGGTGGAGTTTGTTGGCAGGTATAGCTTGTTAATAGCTCTAGCTAAATTCGAAAATTCAGTATTTTACTGTTTTGTTTTTATTTTTCATCATTTTTGTACTCTCGACCCACAGATTCTCCAGGTTTCTTATCACCTCGGACAGGTTATTTGCTTCATGTAAGTAAAATCTGCTCGTTTGTTCATATATTAGCTTTGTAAGGAATCTAATCGTTGGAATAGGATTATTATGTTTGAAATTTATAGTTCTATTTTAGTAGTTTCATGCCAAGTATGAAGCATGGAATTACTACACATAATATTTTATTCAAAATATGTAATATATAATTACTATGCGCACCATTTGGCCCCTACTAGGAAATTATACAAAATTATGTACAATTTACTGAATTTGATCTGATATCAACAATTTTTAATGAAGAGAGAATTATTTTTTTGGCATTACTTGTAACATTTTTAAATGCAAAAATTTAATGTTCTACTAAACGGATGTCCTTAACATTATTAATATAATCTTTTGGAATATCGCTTCATTATATTCCATTCCGAATTCAGTAAGTACATATTGATTATCTTCTCTACAACATAAGCCATTTCATTAACAAATAAAACTTATCGTTCTATTTATATAGATGCGTTCATTCAACTTTATCGAAATATTTTTGAGAACTTAGCTACAGCTACGAGAAGAATCTTTTTTGAATGGCGATAAAAATTTTAGAATAATTTCAAGCAACTGTTGAATGCTAGTGGTGAAAAGGAATTAGACGACGTGCGCCTTGCCCAGAGATCTGAACATATGCCAATACGATCTGTATTAATTGAAGGGGGTCCATTTTTCAAAGCTTCAATAATTACGTATTTTTATGTGGATGAAACGTGGTTCATTTTAATTCACTAATTAAATATCGATTATGCATAGCATTAAAATAAACAATGTAATAAAATTCACGACCTGTATTCGTAACATAAATTAATTAAATATAATTCAACTTTATCAGAATCTGGCTAATCAGTAATTATTCCATGATAACAGATTTGTTATTCCAGCAATCTACGAATCACATTCACAAACAATTTTAAGTACACAAACGAAAATAACTTTACTGCTTTAGTTAACCATAACATTAACAGTAATCTATATAATAAATAAAAATACGGCTAAAAAGTCAGCATTAAATGTTATACATTTCAAACGTACACCGTTTAGATCAAACACATACATATTAAAAATCACAATTTCGATTGTCAAAATATGGAAATTTTAGACAAAGAAAATTCCAGAGAATTATGAGTGAAATGTTGTAAATCAGGTGTAAACCCTCAAGCAATCAATGTTAACAGTGAGACGAATAATTTGAACCAAATTTACGATACTCTTTGTTGTAGTAGTTTGTAACGATGTAATACTATTTCCCATTGTTAAAATTTAACTGCCGAAAGCACTCATTGTTACTACATCACTTCCGCTGGAGTTGGTCCAGCGAGGCTCCAAATTCTTCACACGTAAATTCAATAATCATTTTCGGATGAAGGAGTCTTAGAGTAAATAGGATATATTGTTATATTTGTTTATTTTTAACCACGTTTTTATACATAAATTAAAAAATTGAAACATAGAATTTATTGTAATATTATTTTTGTAGTAAGCCTAAGGAAGTCTCAAAATGGAGACGAAACGTCGCTTTTGTGAATAAATAGTGATAACGTTTTGGTCGTCTTTTTATTTATTGTAAATTCAAAAGCCAGAAAAGTTTGTTGTAGTAATCTATATATCTAAAAACCTTTTGTCAGTGCTTCACTATGCATGTCACAGCTACAGGCCTCCACACTACTGGTCAAAATTTGACCAAATTTCGCACACGTGTTCCTCAGGGCCTGAAGCTGCCCATGATTGATAAATTATTTAAATATATTGAAGTTTCGTACGTTACAGAAGTGAAAACATTTCGCGTCGTAATTAACCTATCGTTGGCTGAGGGCGGCTAACTCCCTCAGAAATAATAAACTTCTTTGGATCGTCGATCCGATGTATAAATAAATTAGTTTTATCTTGCGCATCAGGTAAATTTTAATTTTTTAGTAATTGCTCATTAGTAAAAGCATATAAAATATGCATTGGTCGTGAAATTCATCACAGTTAAGTGTTAAATTAAATAAAATTTAATAACAATAATACTGTATGTATGAGAAAAAAGTGAAAATGTCATCAAACTTCAGTTTCTTCCGCGTTTTGAAGGTGAATTTTCGTTGGTTTTCCGTTTCTAGCAAAGTCCGTACTCAACTTGAAGATACGAGTAAGGCCTTATTCTCTTTGTCTCGCCAAAACCTATCAGATATATTTATTTTTAATTATTACAACCCACTCCCCAGCTGAGCTACAACTCAGTAAAATACTCTATTTTGGAACCTCTCCAACCTTTAGCCTGCTATTGCTCGAAAACAGAAGATTTTAGGAAAATTTTCGAAGACACAATGTCGATTGGAACTACGATTCTGTACAATTTTGGACCTAAGACCGTTCCTTACAGACCACCGGAAATGGCTCAAAATGATACCTCTCTGTAAAAGATACCGTTAGGACGATTTTTCACCACTTACACAACCTAACGGAAGTAGATTCTAGTATACCCTCAACTAACCCTCAGTTACATTTCTGCTACATTGCTTATATGAACGCAAGCAATGGCGGTTACTTCAGCAATCGGAAAGTAAGTAGCTGGCAGATTTTCAAAACGGGAAAAATCCTTTATATTACATCTTCTTTTCAAAGAAAATAGGTGAAGAAGAAAAAATAAAAAACAATCCGTAATATAATCCAGTCCAAATTCATTGAACAAGACAGCAGTCTGTACGATCTTCAAAAGCTGTAGCTGGAGGTCGAATAACCAGTGATAATACTTTTGGAATCGTATGCGGTTATTTCTTAAGTACGGTTTCTTTTACTAAAATTACAGGCAAAATACTATATAATGTTCCTGCATATTAAATAACATTTTAAGAAAAGTAAAACCGTGTTGATCTTGACTTCCACTACGCACTAAAAATTTAATTCTCATTACAAAGAACGATTTCCGTCCTAGAATGAATTGCGCTCATATTCCAGAAATGTTTAAGGAATTATGCAGCGCAAAATTAAATCACTAAATCTACTGGTTTCACTAAAAGCACCTATAATTTATAATATATGTTTAAATTTAAAAAATTGTTTAGTACGTTATTAAAACTTATGTATGATAACGTTATTTTTTAAATGTAGTCACAATATCATTCAAACGATTTTTTTTCATATTGATGTAAAAACTTTATTATTTAATAAAAAATAAATCAATATTTCGTCACCTTCTCCGGTAAAAATTATGTTTGTTCTCCTTTCACTCATTTCTCTTTAATAAAATGTTCACCGTACACCAGAGGAATACGTTGAACGTTCGTCAACCTTATGACGCCCAACGTGAACCTCTTGCAACGAGTTTCTATTTTTTAGTTTATCATTCTCAATAGTAACCAAATATATCACGGTCTGATCCAAAACGCTAACCCGGTTATCAGCACGTAAGGCGTTATCGATAAACGTCAACGAGATTATTTATTACAGAGAATAAATACTACGTTATACAGATTTCCCGTGAGAAATGTTCTTTCATTGAATCTCACAATCATTTATATCATTTTATTCTGTTTCAATCAATCTCAATTATTAAATGTGTAATATACTTTTGCAAACTGCTTTAATGTTACTAAAATTAAATTTGAAATAATTTATTATCATTCAAAATTATAAAATACATCCTGAAATCCTTGTCGCTAATTGTAAGAAAGCAATTAAAACCCTCTAAATGATTAAATAGTACAATACACGAATAACGAAATAGACGATTATTTAGGGTAAAACGAATCATGGAGTGAGGTCCATGAAGTGCTAAATAGAATGTGTTCAATATGAGAATTACTAAATGGAAAACCAAGGTAATTGAACGTAGTGATGTGGAATAACAAAGGGTATTGGATTGGGAAGGGATATTTTGACGTAAGCTAAGGAATTCTGTTACTTTGGAAACAAAACGAAAGATACCACTCGCCAAAGTACTTAATTTTCTCTCTGTATCTCTCTCCCTGCCTCTCTGGTCCACAGCTGTTCTCTGCTACGCGCAGCCGTTACGTTCAAAATTCTAATGACAGCATCACGCGGCATTTATTAAAACTGATTAATATTAAATATACTAATAGTGGTGTATTTAAAATTTCCAATTGTCTAAGAGAAATAAAAGAGTCCGTCGTTTGAGGCAAGTTACAAGATATTCTATGAAAATGATAAATAAGAGAATTTTAATTATTTTAAATAAACGTGTATACTAATTTCAAAGAGGAGGTGGAAGTAAAAACTAACATGCACAACTCCCTGAATCCACGTTTCTTTAGCTGTATGCTAGAGAGGTAAGTCTATTATTCTTCGTTTAAATTTCTAGCAGATATTCAATTTTGCATCACAAAAGCTACTTGACATTCACGGGCAGCAGGAAGAGTTATTTGCTTTCGATTTTGGAAGGATTCGTTACACGATCCTTTCATTGGGGTTCTTAACTCACAATCGATAGAGACGTTTCCGCTAACGACGGTCAATCGTGGAGTAAAAAAGCCAGTGTCGGCCGCGGCGGGCGAGGTTATTTATCGACCAATTAGGAGCTCTGCTCTGTGTTTGCCCAGATATCGGGACACGGACAAGGCGGGGTAGCAGGTAACTCCCAGCTCTAATCAACGCATACAGACTTTCTCCACCATCCTACTTTCCATTTTGAGGGAATAATGAATATTTTTGAACGAGCGGAATTAGAGATTGGGAGAGCTCAATTATTTCTTATGAGCCAAATTATAAAATTGACTACACAAGATAAAAAATTTCCTGATTTACAAAAGGTGGATTGATAAGCTTAATGTTCAGTGGCTAATTTCCAGCACGACTCACTGAGGGAATAGATGGAGAAAACTAAGGTGGTAAAAAACTAATAAACAATACACCACTAATAAACAATACACCACTGCACAATGGCTAACTTGAGCATTTTCTTTTTTATAAAAATACGGCCAAATATGTCAGTAAATTAATTAGCAATTAATTGAGAATTCTAATTTAATATTTATTTCATAATTTTTGTGTCTAGTACCTGAAGAAGACCACAAAATTCGATAAAACGTTGTATTTACGTTAATTAAAGGTTAATTAATTATTCTGATATATTTGGCAAAATTTTATATAGTAATTTACTTAATATCTGAAAAAATTGATTTTTATTTCCTTTTATCATCCTAAAATCCACGTTAAAGCATTTGTAATTCTTAAGATATAAGCATCGGATTGAATCTTGCTTCGGATATTGATTATTTTCACAATTAAAATAATCATTTATATTTTTCAGGGAAATTTGGTCTCTCAATTGTGTGATAGACGTTTCTCAAATTTTTAAAAAAAATTTAATTCATACAATAGTTATTTTCAATCGAATTAATTATTTTTGAATTATTTAATAACCTAGAATCTTTTAAAGGTTCTCAATTTCTTCAGAGCTACTAAATTGCAAAAATTATAATTTATTACTATTATATATTATAGTACTATGTTTTCCATAATTACCTTTTCCTGTGTCAAGTAGCTGACCTTGGACGTGTGTAATAAGGCTTTTATATTGCGTATAAGAATTAAAAATATGTGATATCTAATATAGCCTATGATATCTCTTGATATAATAAATAATTAATTATTGTTACATCAATTTTCCCTCAACTGTGGGGTCGTCATATTAATAAACCACTTCTTAATAAATTTCTTTACATATGGACAGTCACAATCCTCCATTATGTATGCATATAAAGAAACTCATCTCACAAATGCCCGGACGTTCCAAGCCCCCTAATTAGTTCCAGGCGGAAAGATAAAATACCCTTACAAACTTGAACAAAACCACTCCTGTCAATATCTTCTTCAGTTCCATTTGGGAAAGCCCTGAATCTTCTTGAGTCAAATGCGAAGGCCTCGATAGCCGTCTCTCTGGAATAGATTGAATTAGTAGGTTTATTTCTTTCAGGAGTGATTGGATTCGTGTGCCCGGCACTGATTGTTATTATTCTTCCATGAAGACGAACTTAGTTCTGTACTGCACGAAACGACGGACTCTTAGAAAACTGGAAACCCTAACTACAGAAATATTAAAATATTGAATAAATAATTACGTTATGATAATATGTGCTCCTTAGAACACAAAACGATTTAATTCCCTTAGAAAGGTTGACGAAGAAACTGACGTTTACCCTGTAACTGAACTACATTTTCCGATGCAAGTTAAATTTAATAATGAACAAAGGGTAAATTATATTTTACAGTACCGTCATATAACTACACCGAAAAATTAAATATGAACAACATCACAATAGATGAATGACAAAGAAAACAGTGTTCTCATATTAACGAACAGTACACTAATGCGAAAGATACGAGAATTATATGGAACCAGAATTTTTAATGTATTCAATTTAACGTATTGTTGTCATTGTTGAACTCAGTCCTTAGACTGGTCTGATGCAACTGTCAATGCTAACCTATTCTGCTCTAGCTGTTTTCATTTCTACATAACTACCACATCCCACATCCTCCTCAAACTGCTTAGCGTATTCCATCCTTGTCCTCCCTCTTCTATTTTCACCCGACACACTTCCTTCAAATGCTAATTTTAAAAGACTTTCATGTCTGAAAACGTGGCCTTATCACATTTCTTGGTCAAAGTCATCCACATTGTTCTTTCCTCTCGTATCCTGCTTATAACTACCTTATTAGCTACTCTAACATATTATATGATTTAACATAATATTATTATAAATAAAGTCATTTCACATGCAGAGATAAATAGGTTTTTAGTCATAATACAGTAACCCATTAAATCATAATAATAATTAAAGTTGCCTTCAAATACGTCTGACAGATTTTAATAAAAAATGTGGATATTCTAATTCATATAATGTTTTGTATATTCAAGTTCAGATTAAAATATTTTACTTCGGTTTCAAAGTTTCATCCTTCAGAATTGTTTACTTAAGACAACCATATTTAAAGCATTTATTTCCAATGCTTATCGTGTGGGGGAAAAATTAATGTCGTAATGTTCCCGAAAGGCGAATATTTAAAAGAAATTATAATTAAAATGCCTAAAATTACAAAGCACATGATGAGGATTTATTTCAAATGTCCTTAAATCCATTTTCTCATCACGTTAATTTAAGTAGCCATATTGTAACGTTTAAACAATTAAATTAACTTGGCAAACGAGAAACATGTCTGTTTGTATTTTGGTGTAGTTATGTTCAATTCTAACTAAATGCTAATTATGAAAAGAGAGGTCGTTCAGAGATCTCTGAAAGTTTAAATTCTTGACGCTGTCTTATAACGGATCTAAACTTACAGGTGGTCTTTGTCACTCACAATGAAGTTTTATTCAGCTTTTTGGCAGTTTTTTTCTCAACCACCTCCACTTACCAAGAGAGTTTTCGACTTGTCTGAACAATAGACCCTTACACAATGCCTCCCCTGCGGGTAGGGCAACTTCCGTAAGCTGTCGAGTAGATATTGTCGTGTTACGTTACACAAGTACAATTAAATAAGAATTTCATTAAGCTACGATAATTATGAAAAATAAGATCGAGGCTTTCATCCAATACTACTACACAATGAAAACTTAAGTTTGTAACTTTTCATTTTAGTACATGAAAATAACAAATTAAGAACTTTTCCACGAAGAAACATAGATGACAAATTTATTCAAAATTTCTGTCCAATGCAAAAAATTAACTTTGGTATAGAATAGAAACAAACCACCAAAAGCACTAATCATCTGAATTACTTGGTACCTTTCTTCCAGGTCTACGTAAAATTAATCGATTGTCAATACTAATAAAATGCTTTACTTTGTTATGGTTGTATTACAGGTATTAATATTAACTTTACTCCGGTTGAAATGAGTCACTTTTACAGAAAATGATTTAACTGCAAGTTTATTGGCCATAGCAAAATTAAATTAGATTTCAAAAACTGCAATAACACACAGATAATATACCAAAACAGGTTTGCAGGAAAACGTTAAATATCTTTGGTCTCACTGAACAAGTGTAGTCTCTGGTAATATGGAAAAAATATATGGACTGATTCTTTGTCCTCGGCGAACAACCCGTACACGAACTATGTCAATCTTTAAGGCATTACTTATTTTATTTACAACAAAATATGTGGTTGTAATAAATACAAATTAATTTATTCATAACCGTAGGTCGGCAAAATGAATTTTTTGTCTTCTTTTCAATTACGTAAAGTAAAGTTTCCTCCTAATATTAAGTGATAAAATATTTTTAATTCATGAAAACAATTGTGTTCTTGTCAGCTTTTTTGCAAATAAGAAAATTAATGTATCCATTACATATCTTTAAAATTACGTAGTAGTCCCTAAATTTACTTTCAAAACATAAGAACCTACACATGTTATGGTATTAAAGGACATGTTCTGCTGATTTCTTATTGATTTGCAACTTAATTTAGAACTGTCGGAATATATAACATTTTACTTACATCTTAACCCCCGTGGTCGCGTCGTCTCCGCAGGAGAAAGGTGCCAAGTAGTGATCGTTTCTCGCGCTAGCTACCTCTTGCAGGGGAGGTTAAATTTATTACCGTAGTTCTCCGTGAAAAATGGAAAACGCACATTCAATTAACATTTTTTATAACACCAAAATGTAAATATGGTCTTTAATATATCCAACCCATAATGCACTCAAGAAACCAATTAATAATAGTTCGTCGGGTCCACAACTGCCATCATAAACGGACACTGCCAACAGCACTCCGTAGGTCACTGGAGCTGGTAGCCACTACATGCGTTTTGTAACGAACTCCCCTCAGCGTACCGCACACGCCGCTTGACAATAGGGAAGCTCTGCGGCATGCGAAACAAACAATTAAAATCTCACTTTTTCTCCTCTTTTTCTTCTCTTTTTTCTTCCTCGCTCTGTTGTTCGTATATATACCTAAAGCAGTTTGCCCACGAGAGGTCAGGTTAGCAAAATAATTATCAAGGTTTTTTAAAAAATTAATCTCATAATGTCTATTCAACAGATCACTACAGTCAATCTGTTCCTTATACAATATAGTCCCCACAACACCTTATATTTTCTTATATTAAATAAGGAAAAGGAGTCCACAATAACCGGCTACTCAATTGCTGATTCTTACTCAAAACATGACGCCATGTCATTAAAAGCCTGATTTATGTAATGAATTGTAAAATTTGTAAACGGAGTAGTAGAAGGAGTCGCTCATGCCAGTGTTGGTTTACGCGATTGTGAAAAATGTCTCATTAAAAAAACTGTTACCAGTTAATTTTACTTTCTACTGTGTTTGATAACAACAATAAACTATTTTACGTACTAAACTGAATCCAAACTTACCTTATCAAGTTATTCATTCTCACCAAATTAGCATTATACATTCGGTTTGTATACGGTCTAGTGTTTCTTATTATGTGATGTACTTTTGCATGAGTTGCGTGTTACTACTTGGGAAGAACGTTATTATTGAGATGTTAATATAATTATTCTAGTTATCTTTATTAGGTACAACTGTTATTCTTTATTCCAAGTTTATTAACAAAATTTTCTTACAGCTAAAAATTTTTTCTCATTTCTATATATGCATGAACAGCAGATCACGTGATTAGGTCGGGAATGCCTCGTACTTTCTCTGGGTTATTACCTATGTTCTCACATGCCCAGACACCTGCACCTATTTTAGGAGGTATATGTACTGGGGTCAAAGACCTTCTGCATAAGGCAAGAGTTGTCCGCTGATCCAAATGGATCAGTCGGCAACTTCCTCTTATAACTGGCGGAGACACGGAGAAGGGCGTGAGAATAGTGCCCAATGCCTGACCTACCTGACGAAGGTTTTCTAGGGTTTTCCCTGCATCTCTTTTGGTGAAACACCGTGCAGGATCCTTAAGCTATAGCCCGGGATCCCTAGTCAACCCTTGGCTGCCTTGCTCTATCTTCCGCATCCCCCCTTTTTAATTCCCTTCTATGCTATTAAAGGGGAGTTGCCTGTTTCAAGATCACCCTCATGTAGCCTGTTAACCCCTCCCCCCCCAAAAAAAAAGAAATATACCCAGCCGTCCTTTTATTTGAGAAGTAGGCTACATACACGTTGTGGCTGATTTCCTTCTAATATCATATAAAGAAATATGAATGGACACGTGGAATGGAAGACAAGGTAACCAAGCTCTAACTGGGACCTACCCAGCAACCACCATAATTTTACGCAGAGAAAAACTAAGAGAAATTGTTTATATCACCCCAGTCGATCTCTGATCACGGTTCCCGACCTAATCTTTACCTGCCAGAAATTCATCACAGAAAAAAATGTCGTGCTATCCAAGTTCAAAAATGAGGACTTCTGTACTTCACCTGAGTATCAGATTAAAACAAACTTATTCTATAGAATCTAATCTCAGAATTATATAGCATGTTGTAACTTCTGTATATTTGTTTGTAAACTGAGAGTCACTAATAACCTGTGGGTTGATGCGACGGTAAATAAATAACATAAAATAACTAAGAGAAACTAACCTGTATGAGGCCGACCTCTTTACATATCCCACGCTCTGCGATAAAGAATTGTCTTTAGTATTTAGGTATAATGTAGCTACGTAATGAGTTTCATTTTTGAACAACAATTTTATGAAGAAAATTAAAAAATTATAGAGGAAAATTGTTGTAAGAAATAATCGTTTTGTAAGAGGTTCTTGGTACTTTCATTACTTTAGGTTAGCATCACTGGAACTAGTTGATAACACCTGAGGATATAGAATTGGTTTGTTAAAACCACAAAATGTTATTTAACGATGATAGGTCCGCTTGAAGTTGCACATTAGTTGCATAACTTTTTTGCTTTCTGAAGAATAAAGCCCACTTAAAATCCTTTTTCTAATGATTTTAGACTATGGTAGATTTTGTACGAACCGTAGAAATTTTCATAACTGAGTATAACAGTTCAAAACTGTTGGCATACGACTAAATTTTTCGTTTGAAATCCGGATTGACAACATTATTCTTGAAAAATGATATAACTATTGAAGAAAAGTTGTCGTAAATGTTGTCACAGTTTGTAGTCTAGTAATTAAAATATATTTTATATTTTATTATGTATTTGCGGGGAAGTTTTAAAAATTTTGGTTGTTTGCAGTTTGCTCGAGTAAGGGTCATAGGTCGAAAATGGCAGATGATGTGTTTTAGGGCTTTGTCTCCCCCGCGTAGTCAAGCATAAATTAAAGGGACTGACCATATGGTGACATTACAGAAATTCAGAAGTTTATCGAATGGTGGGAGAAGGTGGGGTGATGCTTCTTTAAAAGCGTGCCACAAAATCCTTGCGGGTTGGTTCTGAAAGAGATGTTGAGGAGACTGGACGGTTAGTGGTTGAGAAAGAGATTATGAGGACACTGGTCGGAATTGGTGCTGGGAGAATTAAAGTTTCAGAAACTGTGGATTTATGAAGGACTGTCTGACCACGGTCTGGCTTGAGGTTGGAGCAGCTGATTCTTAGGAGGAATTATCTAGGAGTCTGAAGCCGCTGCCAAATTTACCTTGTAAGCACCTGGAATCTTTGCCACCCAGGATGCAGACACCGCTATAAACGGTAAATTACATTTCGCAACATAGTCATAATATATACGGGACAGAGCAGGGACTTGGAACCTTATTCTAATATGTACTACACTGTTCCCTGTTTGCAGAGGCCCCTCAGGCACAGAATTTAATATACATCTAAAAAATGTAAAATTTATTTAAAATAAAATATATGAAAATGAATCTCTATTTTCCATGGTCCCGCCATAACTTGAGAACGACTTTACCGATTACATTAATATTTTTTTATAAGCTTCTTACAGAAATAAAAATTAATAAAATTGACAAATTTCAGAAAACTTAACTACGATAAGATACCTTTACACACGCGCGTTTGAATCTCCAAAGTGAATTAGGGTTGCCTATACTCTAGATTTATTATTCTCCGAAACGTTTAAACGGATTTCAATGAAAATTTCAAGGATTGAAACGGAAATTTTATCTTAAAGTTTCGTGTAAGGTTCATTTAGATATCTTGCTGAGTTCATAAGATATTAATTTAAATATTTATAAAGCTATTTATAAAGCCACGCGAAAGGCGGCGTAAAAATCAATTGCGAGTTAAAAGTCCTCTTAGACGTTACTATACTTTTCAATCCACTTACTGTGTTATTATAAGCGTAATTTTGGCAGCATGAGGGAGACGGGGGGGGGGGTAATCAATATCACTCAATCTATTTTTGTAAACGTATGAAAGCGGGCCCTGTTCAAAACCAACTTCGACTTATAAAGTTCGCCGTGAAGCGATCATAAGCTCAATCACAACACTGGACGGAAGTGCTCATAGAGTATTGATAGATTGGCATTAATTCGTATTTAACTACCGTTTCTTTCGCAATAGCAAACCTTAGTGTTTGATGTATGTTGTTTATCGTTGACTTATTTACTGTTAGTGATACGAAAATGTCACGAGTGAGGCGTCAAAATTTTGGTTACCGTACTTGTAACGCAAGTCGAGATCATAATCGTCGGGACAATGGGACTGAAGAAGAGCGTAGACAACGTTTGGAGGTGAACAGAATGGAAATTTATCAAGCGATATCTACCATGGCTCCGGAAGAACACATAACGTCGGGTTCAGGCGAGAGGTGACCAAACAGAAGGTCAAACTTAACAATTACCTATGAACGTGTTAACTTCCGAAGGACTCGCTTAGGGGGAGGGGCGGAATTTTTAGATTTCTCACATTTCAGATGAAAAAGAATTCTTGAGGTCAATTACTTTTATAGTGGTTCCCCCGACAATATTTGTGTATAATTTCAACCCCATGTAGCATGTGAGGGGTGGGGGTGTAAATGAGTTATATGAAAATAACAATGTTACATTATGACCTTTAATATGCGATTTAAGTAAATATTCATCTCTTAAGTGGGGAAGAAATTTTATTCTGGTAGAGTACGGAAAATATTTTTAGTCCTGATATTGTACTGGGAGTATTTTTGACTGGCGGGTTACCGGGAGTATATTTGAGGTTCACATTGTGACGTTTTCGATTCCGATTTAGTCATGTGCTACCAAGAATTAAATAATGTACCAGGATAATATAAATAAATACCCGGGCGATGCCGGGCTGCAGCTAATAAATTTATAAATCTGATTCGTATTACAAGTTTATAATGCTATCAGCAGCAAGCTAATTGGCAGTGAAACATGTGCAAGGCTCAATAACACGAGGAAACAAGACTCAAATCGTATTCAGAACGATCAGAGAGGGATTATTTTAAGGTGTGATGTTATTTGAATTCACTATTTTGTACCACAGTCCGAAAGACAAGGAATGGAGTACAAGCGCGCCATTTCACATGCACGAAAGAAACATAACGGGAATAGTCATGATGACTGTCTTTCGGGATGCCTAAGTTGTCATGTTTTCTGATTATTTGGAAAATAAAAGTACAATAAATAGTACCTATTACGCAGACATACCAATGTACAAAATAAAGTCAGTAATGATAGAAAAACGTCGAGATCGCAAAGAAAAGTGATATTGCTCCACGACAAAACTCGCCATCAAACCAACAATCTGACTAAAGAAACCACTGAAAAAAATTGGATGGTACTATTTTATCCGCCCTAAAGTTCAGATTTTGCTCCCACCGATTTTCATTTGTTTAGTTCAATCAGTAAGACATAATATGAAACAAAGTTCAGCGAGGGCTTCAAAGAGTTTATGGGAAACTGATTCAACAAGACGATGACTTCTTTGCATCAGATATAAATGAACTAGTTCAGTGTCGGGAGAAGTGAATTAATTTTCATGCGGATTATATTAAGAAGGAGTAAAAGTATAATTTTGTCAAAAATACACAGTTCCCTTTCTAGATCCTTTCATCCCCTTAATTATGGAATGTCTCACGCATATATTAGTACTCAAACACTTTTACAGTGAAAAATTCATTACGTCTAACCAGGCGATATGCAAGGTCAAAATAATGAAAGCATCCCTGAGCGTATGTACTGTGTCGTACGTGTATCTTGGATACGTCCGACGAAGCACATACGCTATCCCTTTCGTCACTAAATATTTAAGTAATTCACAGACTTTCTATCATTTCATTTACCAAGGAGTACGTCGTTAATTGAAGAAATATAACGAGCTGCATCATAATTATAACAATGTCAACAACAGTCCATTTATCAACAATTTGATATATTCAAAATATATCCAATAAATTACTCAGCCTTAAAACGAGATGATAATGAAATTAATTAATTATTTGATCAATATGAAGTAACGCATAAATAGTTCAGATCATTGTAAGAAACATAATAAAAATTATTTTGTTAATCAATGAAATAACAAAGAATTATATAAATTTGTGCAAACTTTTCATTCACATATGTTTATAACGAGTTTTATTATAATTTTTGTGAAAATATTTTACAGATGGTTATGGTCTGTAGATGACTGAAAGGGTTTTTCTGGAACTGACGATAGTTTTGCTTAAAAATAAACAATTTTGAGAACAGAAGATTTGGTTAAAGATTACAATCCGTTAATACAATTACAGTCTTGAATAATCAGAGTTGGTACTTAAATCTATAAACAAAAAGGATCTTTAATTTTTATCACATTTTTCATCTTTAAAAATCCTTGTGGTTTCAATAAATATCCGCTTTCTTTGCACTTACCCTTTAAAAATCACTATTTATATAGGTAACACATTAAAATTGCACTGTAAATTGGTCCCATTGAATACTGTATTTTGTAAAATAAGGCAAAAATTGTTATTCTTGTCATCAGATGTGACAATCTTTTTGAATTTTTGAATAGAAGAGTTCTGCGTATGATGTTTTTTTAATAAAAACAGCGGTTAATGTCCTGATTTATTTTCGAGTCACTGGAATTTTAACTGCGATACCAATAAAGCAGTCTCCGAGATATCCGTTTGACGTGGCACATCCAGTCGTTCCGTTTAATCTTATCCCTTTGCCAATATCTGTACTTCGGGAACAGTTTATGTTATTGTTACATTTCAGACCCGGGTAAACTGTTTGCATTTCATCAGAGATTACTGGAGCGTAAACCACGACGAGACATAGGGAAACATGACGCGGAAAATGCTATAATTGGGAAACAGATTTGAATAAATACTTTATGCTTTGTGATGAATTCAGTCGCTCGACCGTCCTGTTGAATAATATTCGCTACAGCAGAGATAATTTTCTTAAACTCTATTATTCTATGTGAACTTGGGAACTCAAAAGGAGAGAGTTTAAATGTTATCATATTAGCGTTTGTATGGATGACGCTTTCTTGACGATGTAAAATTTTAATATTATTTCCTTAATGATACTAGCCGGGTGCCCGGCGTTGGCCCCGTACGTATTTGTATTAGCCTGGTACAGTATTTAATTAAAAAATAATGAGTTGGTCTATATGTGCTTTGACGGGAATTGAGTGCGTCTGTCATTAAACATTTATCACTTTTTCACGCCCAGCCATCCCGACAGAACGTTTATTTAATCTAAATTAGTATATGACTCACAGACAAGAAATCTCCTACTATATTAAATAAGCACACTATTTAAATGAGTTTAAAACAACTCAGTGTTTAGAGACTCTGAAACTATCACCGGTACTTTAATTGAGTTAAAAAATTTCCTCGGTTCACTAAGAGAGTCAATAATACATGTAGTGAAAAATACGCCCTGTATCATAAAAACGTAAATAATTATTCCGGTACCTTAAAAGTGCCATAACTACCCATAACATTATTATTTAATTCCCTCAATCTTGCACCACAATCACAAATCGTATAACCATTTTCAAATCACGAATTGAACAAGATATTTAGGGTACCGTTAATTTATTTGCAACGCGTTGCGTAACGAGATCTTTAAAATCATGCAAACACGTGAGATTTGAAGTTCAAATCATGGTACTCTGTGTTACACAATTGTAAAAAAAACTAAATCCACCAAATCTTCAATAGAAAAATAATACTTATTTTTATTTTAGTTAATTCTTTGGAATTCCCTCTTGAAAATTTCCGTCCGTCCACTTTCCGTCTATTCTACCAATTAATTTATAAACACTGAAAAATATTGTAGTATTTAAACATTGTTATTCGATACGAAAAATTCAAAATAAGTACATAACCTAATATTCACAGCAATTATCACTTGAAATTAATTCATCAGTCTGCATTTATAAAGAGAAAAAACAGGATTCACAAGAATTCTCAATTGAAATTATCGCGTCAGACTTTGTATAGACAATAAACGTATTAAATTATAATAGTATCAATAATTCTATGACGAGAATTTTGTATGATATAATTTAGCAAAAGTCGTTGTTGTGGTTTTCAGACCTAAGACTGGTCTGATGCAACCCTCCATGTTAACCAATCTTGCGCAAGCCGTTTTATTTTCACATAACTAGCACAACCCACAACTTTCCTATACTTATTAGCTTGTTTCATCCTTGTCCTCCCTCCTATGTTATTACCCCATACACTTTTCTCTAATTCTACAAGAGCCTTATGTCTTAAAATGTGGCCTATTAATTTATCCCTCCTCTTGGTCAAAGTCCTTCATATTGTTAGCTCTTCCCCTATTCTGTTAAGAGCTTCTGCGTTAGTTATTCTGTACATTCATATTTTTTCAACATTCTCCTATAGCACCACATTTCAAAGGTTTCTAATCTTTTTCTTTCTGCAACTCCTACCGTCCACCCGTAAGTAAATTCCTCTTTTTCGAGAAAGCCTTCTATTCATGTGCTACTCTTTATATCTACTATACTTCTATCATCCGTAGTTATTTCGCTTCCTAAGTAACAGAATTCCTTAGCTTACGTCTAAATATCCCTTCCCAATCCAATACCCTTTGTTATTCCACATACTACATCCCATTACCTTGGTTATCCCTTTTATTAATTCTCATATTGAACTCTTTCTCCGGACTCCGTTCATGCCATTTATTATGGTTTACAAGTCTTCTTCTGACTCCCCTAATACTACTAATTATCGGCAAAGCGTAGTCTTTTTAATTCTTCTCCCTTAGTATGAAATCTTAATCATCAACTGTAGTTATATGAAATATATCAAGTTAAAATATGCTTTAAATTAAATGGGACGCATACTAAAAAATATTTTAAGGAACTTTCCATATTGCTTGTTATCATCATTACATATGTAACTGGTCTTCGTATTTGATACGATATAATTTATCAAATGTGAGAGGAGGAGAATTTATAAAAATAACCCCATAATATTCGCAACTAAATATGACTGATTTTTTCTTCTTTCCCATCTCTCTGGATGCTCTAAGTCTTCAAAGATATATGCATTTTGTCAAGCTAGCGTTTCATTAACTATAATCACTTCCAGTATAGTCTTAGGCGTTTCTCACCTCCACCTCCCTCCTCGCCTCTTCCGTATCCCAATGTTTATTTTCTGGCTTTTAAGAAAGTTTATTTCCGTACCGATGTTAAATAATGCTTTAATGGTTACTACAATTAACAAAATATTTGACACTTTTTAACACGCTGTTATGTACCATATTAATTCCTCAGAGGCGGTTATAGATTTGTCAGATATGGTAAATAAGACATACTAACGTAATAAGAAACTTCTCAATAATTATAATAATTTATTTTAGGGATATCATAAATATGTCACGGTGGTTCGGTAAGGGAAAAGGAAATAGGACTAAATCATACGTAAAAATTCGTTTGATACAGCAATTCCTTTGGTTACAGAAATAAAGTATAAAGTCTGGCTCTAGTCTAAATGTACTAGTTTTTTAATAATAAATTGGAATAACTTGACATTTTAGTTAAAAGTATGGGCATCTGATACTAGGAGATGGTTTCAACGAACGAGAAACAATATCGCTGTTGACATAAAAATTAACTTAAACTATGAAAATTGAGATGTGAAGGTTTTATGAGGTCGTGTTAGTGGGGATCTGTTTCAATAGAGTTGTTTGATACAAAAGGTAATAACATTTGAACAGTTGAAGAGTGGAAGTGGTAAACTATGTGCAGCACGTCTAAAATTACTGTTGGAGTACCTCAGGAACTAATTGTGAATTATTTGTTGTATTTTGAACCGTATTTTTGTAATTACAATTAGACGGATCGAATCAGCGTGTTAAACGAAGTTTCCCGTGAACTTGGGATATCTGCATATGAGTTTTTCAAAGATTTTTGTAACATCTTATCAAGGTCTGTATATACAGGTTGGGTCAGGCTCCCAGAATTCCTTGCGGCAGCAACCATATCGGTGTTATGTCAGGTGTTCTTCGTATGTTCTGTGATGTTTTTACTGTGATGTTTGAGATATTGGTTACTGTGTTGCATCGAATTGTAAGAACCATTCCTGTTCAGAATTTACATTCCCAAGACAGCTAAAAAGAAGAGCAAAGTGGGTTCAGGAAGCTGACGTGATAAATAGCAGCTCACAGAGCATTCCAAGTTGGATGAAGTTCGTTTCCTCTTTCTTTTGGATATACGATGATATTTATTTATTTATTGCAGTTTTAATTTGATTTTGCATGTTACCAAGTAACACTTTTCATAAATATGCTTTAATTTATTAATTCAATTGAATTTCGAAGAATCACATTTCAAATTGGAAAGAGCAGACCGCAGGAACTTGTTTACGTGGCATGCTATATTTACTATTTTCAATATGCCCAATCCTCCTAAATTAACTACTTCTGACAAGAAATCTTCACAGGAAATACAATATTCTGTAAAAGTTATAAAAACCTCTTGTTTCCCCCTGAATATTTATATTAATATGTAGTTTATGAAGTGATCAGTTTTACAGTGTATAAAGCTGTAATATATTTTGTATACTTCAGGACTGTTATGTAACCATCAACTTCTTTTTCAAAATGATATTAATGTTTGGGCCACGATTAAAGATACAATTTTAGATTTTCATCCGGCGTTCTACCTCTTCATTTATGTAAACAATCCATTGTTCACGGATTTGCAAGTAAACAATGTGTTTTCGACTATACTATTCTCTTAAAAATATTTATGTTGTTGTGTGTGATAGCATGTTTACTGTATGTGTCCTTCTTGTTGTTTGCTCGCCCTTGTTAACAAAACATATTTGGTTGCGTTGTCTAAGCATATTGTGTAATTGCTCTCGTGTTTGTAGGTTTCCCTACACTGTGAACTGTTAATTGCACAAAGGGAAGGTGTGTTGTGCTGTTTGATGATCACATCAATTCTCAGGAGTGCTAGTAAAATAATTTTATTATTTTTAACAGTACCTAAATTCTAATTAATTTGTCAAACTGAAATAAGTAGCCTAATTATGGAACTTTTAATTAATTATATTTTTATGTATTATTAAAATAATAAAAAAATTAGCCGACTTGTATGAAATTTGTTTCCATACTATTTCTCATGATTCAAATTGGAAACTGCGTTGCATCGATAAATACATTTTTTACACTTCTTCGAATGATAATATACAAGCTGTCAGTTATAATATACTGCGCTCAAGACAAAATATCTTGCATCAGGACTTGGAATATAGAGAAAGTATGCTGACAACTTTAAATGCCCTCTTTCGCTCCCATATTCGTTGTATACCATCAACAACGTTCGCGCGGGAATTGCTCTTTTTATTTTACCCCAAAAACGAAACAACAGGTACGTAATTAAGATAAAGTTCAATTCATTGAATATATATGTATAATACGGTATCATTTAGTTAAGATCGCTTCTGGACAAAACTTATAACACGCAATTGTCTTTGAACAGGTCCCGCTTTCACTCGTTTCGGTGCCAATTCGATACATACTTCCAGACAGACAGAATCTATAATTTTATTTTAAAAGTGAGCAGTTACAAATTATTAAAATTTACCAGACGTGACGCATAAGACTATTTTACGTGTACATCGTATCGACGATACAAAGAAGTTTATTATTTCTCAGGTAATTAACTCTCTGCCAAAAATAGGTTAGTTACGGAGTGAATAGTGCTGTATCAATTTATGGAGTGAGAAAACTTATATCTCGCAGTTAGTTTTCACGCCACCTTCCGCACGGCAATACAATGGTTTTATAAATATGTACATTAATATCTTTTGAACTCTGCAAGATATCAAAATGAAACACGCACGAAACTTTAAGTTAAAATTTTTGTTTAAGTTCCTGAAATTTTCTTTGAAATCCGTTGAACCATTTCGGACACTATTCGAGACAAATATACAGACAGACACTTCAGTTTTATTTATTGGTATGGATTGATAAATTCATTTTATAGCACAACTTTACTTAAATAGTGATTTTATTTATAATTTATAATGTATTTTTCGACAAACGGTATGAAATTATAAATTAATTTACAAAAATCGGTGCAGATATTGAACAGTTACTCTCAAGTTTTAAATTATAATAATATAAAGTTCGTGGTACAAATAAATGACACAACCTTTCGTCCCGACCGCTCGACCCTTGTAACAAAACCATTCACTACAAAAAACTGATAAGCACTGTAACATCTACATATTTCGAATAGTAATTAAAATTTTATAATATGATGATTAAACATCTACATATATCGAATAGTGATTAAAATTTTATAATACGATGATTAAATATCAAAACAGAACACATTGTTAGTCTGAAAAATAACTTAATTGAAAATAAAACAGGTGAAAATTTGCTCCCAGCATTCATAGTTAATTGAAAATAAGTCAATTTAAACATAATGCATGTAATTTGAACTTTTTAAAAAATTTGCTAACTAAAATAAATTTTAATTGTCTACCCTTAATTATAAAAGCAGTTGTATTAATGTGAAAGAATTTTAGACAAATACAAGCGGATAGGGGGTTAATAATGCCTAAACTAACTAAATTAATTTTATTAGATTAATCCTGAACTTTTTTCCGTTATTCACCCTCATTTTGGAACTAAAATGTCTGTTAATTTTTGTATATAACATGAATTACATCAAAAGTGGAATGCTAAACTTTTAGGTAAGCGATACTCTATAATAAACCCTTAGAATTACTTATTAATTATTTGCTCATGTTTCAATATAAATTAATCGATAGAACATCTAAAGGACTGTTAAATGATAGTTATAATATTTATCTTTTAATAGAAGGACATAATAACTAAAATGAAGTTCATCCATGAAGGCTACGAAGATCACGATGTAAAAATATTGACCGGGCCGAGAATTGAATCTGGGACCTCCACTTACAGGACTGGAACATTCCCATCTAATAGAATTGCGCAAGTTTAATTCCCAAACGAGACGTTTCCATCCTGATCTGATAAAGTTCTATTGTTCACTCCTGACCTAAATATTATGCCGTGAAAAAAGAATTAAGTAAAAATTAAGTAAATTATAGGCGAGCCGGAGCCTCAAGTCTGAACAATGGATGGTGAAGCTCTCACCGGGCGGTGAGTCGACTCGGATAGCTGAGATAGAAGGACCCAGGGTCGGTTGCCTGTCCGGTCCTGATTTTTTTTATAAACCTATAATCATTAATGATATTTTTCATACTTAAATGCCTATTACATATATAACTTATATTTTCCCGTACTTATTTCCGAAGAATATCGTTTTTTAATATTATCAATTGTAAATTGTAATTATTAGTTAACGGACGTGCATGATTTTTATAACGTTACACATAATATTTATGGCTCATTAGAATTGAAATAATACTGCATTAAATAGTTTTGGTTCGGAAATTTCTATTTTACGAATTTTCAGTACGGCATCAATCTGAAATAAGTTGTGTTCCGCCTTGTAATGTTATTCCAAAATTTTAGCTATTAAAATTTAGTTACATTCCGATTCTGTATATCATGTAATAATGTTTTACTATTCATGCAATTACTTTTCTATTATCAGGATGTTGTGAAGTCAATTCAATCGGCTTTGATGGATTTTACACGCAACGCACTTGCGTACTTTATACTGGCATAAAATTCCTACTCCTATATATTTACTGTTCCGCTATGAATCCGTTATTTATTACTCTGTTGCTTGCATATACAGAGAATAGACCCTGTGTGACCTTCTAGAAACTAAATGGATTAACGTTGCTGGTACTCACTCCAGCTAATTGAAAACATAGATTCTTGGCGCTGTTCCATGCGCAAAGTTATACGAATTATCTTACGTGTAAGTAAATAAACGTATTCGCGTTTGTTTGAACAACAAAGCATTAATTGTAAAATTAATGCAGAAACTACCTGGAAAACTAAAAACATATTTCATATTACATGAACGGGGTCCTGGAGAAAGTGTACAATATGAGGATTAATAGAGGGTAAACCAAGGTAATGGAGTGTAGTTTGGGAAACAGTGGAAGAACAAAGGTTGTTAGATTGCGAAGGGATATTTTAACGGAAGTTAAGGAATTCTGCTCCTTGAGAAGCATAATAACTAGGGATGGTAGAAGTATAGTAGACATAAAGAGTAGAATAGCACAGGCAAGGAAGACTTTCACGAAAAAGAGTAATTTACCTTCGGGTAATATAAGTGTGAATATTAGGAAATCGCTGCTAAAAATGTTCGTATGGGTGCGAAACGTGGATGATACGAATTGGGGAAAGGAAAATAATAGAAACCTTTGAAATGTGGTGCTATAGGCGAATGTTGAAAATCAGATGGGTGGATAGAATCAAAAACGAGGAATTTCTAAACAGAATAGGGGAAAAGCGAACAATATGAGGGACGATGTAATACACATTTAAAAGTATTTTCGTTACTCTATTTAATAACTTTTTTGATATTAACGTTGTGTTCCGTTTCCACCTGGGTGTAGGATTTTGGCGAACACTGATTGACGACAGTGACATTCAGGCAGTATTTCATATTAATCATAACACGTACCAAACGTACATAAAACATAAAAGTTATGAATATATTATAGTATTTTTTACCATATGTTGTTAAATATACATAAGAATTTATTTAATATATAAAGATATTACACATTATATATATTTATATATATATATATATATATCAGGTGAGCCCCGCAGTCACTCTGGGGGGAATGCCTGCGATAGAAAACTCCTACAGGCACCTCAGAATGGTTATTTTTTTGCGGGGGGGAGGGATTAACAGGCTACATGAGGGTGATCCTGAAACAGGTAACTCCCCTTTAATAGCATCGGAAGGGAATTGAAAGTGGGGATGCGGAAGGTATAGCAAGGTAGCCAAGGGTTAACTAGGGCCCCCGGGCTATGGTTTAAGTTTCCTACCCGGTGTTTCACCTAAAGAGATGCAGGAAAAACCCTAGAAAACCTGCATCAGGTAGGTCGGGCATTGGGTACTATTCTCACGCCCTTCCGGGAGACGAGTCTGCTGTGGGGACGCAGCATTCCCTTCTCCGTGTCTCCACCAGTTTCAGGAGGCAGTTGGCCGACTGATCCAATGGGATCAGCGGACAGCTCTTGCCATATGCCCAAGGTCTTTGACCCCGGTACATATACCCCCTAAAATAGGTGAAGGTGTCTCGGCATATGAGAACTTTGATAAAAAGTACCCAGAGAGAGTGCGAGGCATTCCCGACATGGTCAGGTGAGCCCCACAGTCACTCTGGGCTGCTGAGACTTAACTACATGAGGAGTTTTTTTGTTTGTTTTTTTTGGTTAACAGGCTACATGAGGGTGATCCTGAAGCAGGCAACTCCCCTTTAATAGCATAGGAAGGGAATTGAAAAGGGGGGATGCGGAAGGTAGAGCAAGGTAGCCAAGGGTTAACTAGGGCTCCCGGCCTATGGTTTAAGGATCCTACTCGGTGTTTCACCTAAAGAGATGCAGGGAAAACCCTAGAAAACCTGCATCAGTTAACAGTACACTTAGAGATGAATTTCATTGTCCAATGTCAGCGATGGTGGCTAATATAGAACATAAATGTGTCCCTCCGCTTTATCCCTCTGCATGGCAAGTCCCGCCAACCATACATCAATATAGTTATGGGTGAAATTTACAAACGCTTATCACTCTTGTGAACCCCAGAATGCTAAAAAAGATCACGTTTTGTATCAGATATGCCTAACTGAGTAAATGTTACTTTCGGTAGAGAGCCGACACTTTTTTCAAGAATCGAGCTGTTTTAATGTTGAATTTCATAGTAATAATAGTAATCAAATTAACATGTATATTTCAATTAATGATGTCAATGCAAAATTAATTTTATAAGTTATTTTAGTCTATACCGTTTTAAGTACAGTAAAATGGCACGTTGCATGGTGTCATGGTTGTTGTGAGCCGCTAGACTATTATTTAAATTTTTCATTTATTTTAAAATTTTTGTTCTGCTGTATTTCTATTTAATTACCCATCAGTTGTGGGGCAGTGGTGCATATAACTTCCAAAGAGATTCAACCCACATAAAAAATTTTGCCTTCAAATTTTTTCACCTTTTTGCTTTACTTTTAATTCGTTTCGCGTCAGATGCTGCTGATCCCCTCTCTGACAAACGTGGCCGCTTTTAATCGATATTAGCGGCTGCGCCCGGCTCTGAAGCAGAAAAGTCGTGACATGGGCATGCGGAACCATCAGGACTCATCCTTCCAACGAACAGTGCCCTGGAACCTGGTACCAAGAGCTCAATACAGTGAAACGAGAACGAGTTTCGTAATCGCCGTCGGGGGTCGTCGAGTTTACGCATTTCATTGTCTTCTGCCTTAGTGAGCAAACAACCGTTAGTTTCCATTTCCTTCTAATCTTCTTTTCCTTTCTGCAACAGCCAAAATTACCTCGAGTTGTCTTAGACTTGTGGCTCATGAAGTTACATTTTTATACTGTGATACAAATGTACACTTTTAATTTCATAAATTAGTTTATTGCAGCTATTTCAACCGGAAGTTACACCGTTAATTACATAAATTGTTGTGTTCCTATACATCATGAACAAGGGGAAAGCAATATTCAAGCGAGTCCTTTTGCTATTTTTTTATTAGATTTTTAATGTCGCATTAAATGCTAAGGTCCTTTTCCTCTTGTGTATGTACAAGAGTAATTATATTTTGCATGTGCTTAAAAATGAAGTTACATTCTTAACTGTGTCTCTGTCACCAACATGTCGGATAACTAATATTTAGCAAATATTTCATATTATGTTTCCGCATTATTTATTTATTATATATTGCAGAATACACGTAAGACGGTAAGGTTAGAATAAGGATGTTAGAGAAATATGCTTTAAGAATGACAAACAGCAGACAGCAAAATTTCATCTTCACTTTTAACTGTCGGACTGTGATCTTCCATGAAACATTATGGATTTTTTGGAGTGGTACGTGTTCAGCGTATCGATTCTCCTTCAGTAGACAACAAACAGCACTTCTAATTTCAGCTACCCCGTTCCCACTCTCAAAGTAAGATTTTAGCTGCGGCGTGTGGTTTTAGAAAACAACAGTTTTCAGAGTATTATAAACAGAATGTTTTAATTCATTCCAACTGACTTTTTCTATTGCCCGAGTAAATTAATCTCCGGTTATAGCACCCGTCGTGAGACAGCTGAAACGAGCTCCCACTGGTTGCGTCGAAACTGGACTCTACTCTCGTTTAGATACATAGGTCATAGAGTTCTTCTGGTTTTGTTGCCATACAGTAGAAGACAAACGTGGCGAAGATAACTGACAGATTGTGAACTTATATGACATTAGTTACACTGAGTTTTCACGTGGACAATATTTAGGTTAGATTGAAAGTACATTATTATGAGCCACTCTCATATTTGCCTGATATATTTAAAAAATCTGGTATTTAAAAAAAACACAAGTATCCGATCCGAAAACTTCTCAAATGTTGTAGGTTTTCCAAGGAAAACATTTTGAAGACACAAAATTCTGTCCATATTGCCGGACTGAAAAGAGCTTTCTGAGCGTAGTGGACCTTCCCTCCTCTAAGTATCTAAGCCGAATGTAACGAAGAACCTCTGCATATGAGGCGAAAATTTCTCAGCATCAACTAAAACACAAAACTTCTCCTACGAACTCTGTCTACAGTAATGTTGGTACACAGAGACACATCACAGAATATAACAACAAAAAAAGCTTCCCTTATACTTCCTTCCAAACAAGCTCCTCCTGTTCGGCTAAAGTAGGTTAATCAAACGGATTAACCTACCCTCACGTAACCATGTAAATTATGTACCATATTTTATTTTCATGATTTTTTTAAATATTGTGTATAGTATAACGAAATTGGCACAACTGAGAATCTGTAAGATAATAGTTTTTATATATAAACAAAAAAACAAGCTCCTAAAAGAAATTAATTTCTCACGCCCAAAAATCATCCGTAAAAGAAAGCACTTAAAATAGAATCAAAAGAGAATTTTCACGGTCTGATCTTAAGAAACATGAAACTAACCACATAATCATCCAAACATTCTTTCACGAGTTAACCGCCGAACTCTCAGACAACCAGCCAATTTACACTGATGGATCAGTCACTGAAAAGATAGCATGATGCGCAATCGTAACAAGCAAATAAATAACTAGACACAAAGTCAACAACATCTTCTTCTGAGAAGCTTTTGTCCGCTATAAAGTGCTAGAGATGATCCGAAACTGATCTGTAACCAAATTTGTTATAAATACGGACTCAAAAAGTACCATATCCATTATCAATAATGAAGACAACAAAGAAAAACATGCCACAAAATTGAAAATCAAAGCGAAGAAGTAATAATTCGACGGATTCCATGACATACTAACAACAACGTCAAAGAGATGATAAAAGTGGCAGCAGCAGGCGAGGCCATCATCTTGGCTGCACCTCTAGATGCTGAAACTCAATCAAGCTCAAAGAAATACAAATCAAAACACTAAAAACCTAAATTTATAAACACAGTACATCATACAATAAAATTCATTGCCGACAATAATAATAAATTATAACTATTAACTCAGTGTTAATTGTTCGTATAAATACGTAATATAAAAATATGACAGTCGATAATGAACACAGGGTTCATGCGATTTGAAATAAATTAATTAAAACAAAATGGAAGGATTTTCTGGATTCTTGAGCTGCTGTTTTATTAAGTCGTACAACATGAAGTGTTTTTAAAATCAATTGACCCAGTTGATAAATCTGAATTATATTTTAAGCATAATAACTAGGGATAGTAGAAGTATAATAGACATTAAGAGTAGGATATCTCAGGTAAGGAGGAATTTCACAAGAAAGAGGAATTTACTTATGGCTAATATAAGTATGAACATTAGGAAATCGTTATTAAAAATGTGGCCTAATATGGGTGGGGAAAGTGGATGAAAGTAGTTGCATAAAGTAAAAGAATAAAAAGTCTTTAAGAATACTTTGAAGAATGCTGAATAACTGATGGCTGGATAGGGTAATTTACCAGGAAGTTCTAAGCAGAATAGGAGAAGAGAGAACAATATGGAAGACTTTGAGCATCAGAAGGGACACATTTTGAGACATGAGGGTCTTGTGATGTTAACATTGGGTGAGAACATATATCTAACTCGATCTTCGCCAGTATAACTATAAATGGAAAACACATTTTTCTAGTAGGAGGAAGAAGAGATTATCATCTTTGGCTGCGGAGAGGTGTCATCACTGGCAATCGACCTGTTATCATAGAGGTGGGAAATATTATTATTTGCTGAAATTTAATTGGAAAATATTTAAAACGACATGATATATTAAGGAGAGATCTGCAGAACTAATTCTTTTTAATGGAGATTGGTGTGTCGTAAGACAGCTCCTTATTGTTTTTATAAATTGGCAAAGATCTTTGATTCGCATAATGGTGTGATGTGATATGAAAAAATTTATTTTATTGCAAAAACCACACATTTCAACCCTCAGAAAAAGAGTATACTTAAACGTTTTGATAGGTGATGTTATGACGTCAGCAATATTTGTTTAGAATAGTATCGAGCCGGACATATATACATAGAGTTAACAGTAATGGACACTTTTATGAGAGAATTGTTCCTAATTGTGCTCGTTATTTAGTATCGCATGGTTTCCACAGTAAACATACATCTTGTGTGATAGGAATTGCAGACAATAAAAGAATAGAAGCTTTCTAAATGTGTACTATAAGAGAATTCTGAAAATCAGATGGGTGGATAGGATAACTAAGCAGGAAGTTCTAAGCAGAATAGGGGAAGAGAGATCAATTTGGAGGACTTTGTCGAAGAGAAGGGATAGATTAATAAGCTACGCTTTGAGGCATGAGGGGCTTGTAAAATTAGCATTACAGGGAAGTGTTAGGGATAAGGACAGAGGATGGAATACACTAATCAGATTACGGTGGATGTGGGATGTGGTAGCTATGTAAAAATGTAAAGGTTTGCGCAGGATAGGTTAGCAAGACTGATTTCCAATTCAACAACATTATAAAACAATACTACTGAAATGTCTAAACGCCTGCTCAGACATTACTCAGTTATTAATACACGCTTAATAAACATGGAATCCTACGAGTTGCATACGAAATACTCGTTTCTGTGTTCAGACAGTGGCACTTGTCATCGAAATTCTGTAATCTAAATGGGTGTGGCGAGAAATATAAATACAGCGTTTCGTGCGATTAAGTGACAGAATAAGTAAATTAGAGACCGTTTTCACAAAAAGCTATTGCAGAAAACAAGATTTTGTTTCCATGTTGTGACGACAGTAAATCATCTTGAGCATGAAGTATCTAAGGTTATAATCTTAATTTAATTTGTGGGAGTTAATTAACGTAAAAATCTACAGGAAACTTCTCGAGCCCCATCCTCAGCTTATCTTTGTCTTTAATTAAGGCTTCTTTCAATTAATTATCTGGTGCGCTGCTACGACAGATGATTCATTTTTATATCGTATAACAATTCGATATCTAAAATAAATCCCTCCATTTCATTAAGAGTCTAATTAAATTCTTCTTAAGGCCTGGAACAATCTATTGATTTCCCATTACGTTTCTGAAACTTTGACAAGAAAATGATTAACTGCCATTAGCATTTCTTGTCGAAATTGTGCAATCATGCGTAACGTTAAAATCCAACTTCGTGTTTAGATCGTTTTATCATTGAAGACTCAAATATGAAATTGCATTTCTTTGCGAATTCTTTAATTTATTCACAGACTCTCTTACCTGTCTCTTCCTCTTTTTCCCTGGTACTCAAACCAGTAATTCATATTTTAGGTATGTATTACTCAGATTTCGAACTTATGGCAGATGACCAATAATTTACGAAATAGACTGATACAGCTGACATATCATGCTAGAAAATTCCTCATTCATTTTGCGAAATCTTTGTAACGGTGTGGTTTTCTACTCGTTTGAGTACTCGGTAATATTTGACGTAGCATTATACCAAAATAAGATCTGATATTGAATCTTAATCTACCTCATTGGTTGTAATATTTTTAAATGATAAAATTCAATTTCGTGAATAATTACGTTTTTTTAAAACTTTATTTTCACAAAAATCAAATAATTTATAAAGATATGAGTACGACGTTGATATTACACAAATTCTTCAAATAACTAAGATAACGGTTTATCTTCGCTTTAACTTTGAAAAACAAAATCTAATGTTGCTAACACGGGTCACGTTCTAAAGACATTAATTCTATTAAATGTATTGTAATCTATTGTCTAGCGTCGCTTCCTCATAACACGTAGGTCCCGGGTTAGAATCCTGGAATGGGCTTGGATCTTTGGCTGTAGAGCAAAAAAAGAAATGTGTCGTTCATAGAATTAATAGTATTTCATAAGCCTTTGCGACATAAGCGAAATTTTCTTAAAACATTTCTGGGAGATTTTATTATACATACAAAATATGGCTTAGTACGGGCGCGGCAACACTTTTTAGTAGTCGGGCATATTTCTAAAACAAAAGTTCGGTAAGTACCGCCTAACCACCGTTGAAAAGAAAATTTTTAAATATAAAAATAAAATATGATAATATTGTTAATAAAAACACATAGAATAACAAAATTATACATACGAACTTATTGAACATATTTAAATTTCATGTGAAGTTTGAGAATGCAAATTGTCAGCTACTTTATTGTATTTTGGAACATAAAGAAAGGAGTAAGACACGAATGCAGTCTGTCGCCCATGCTGTTTAACTTATATATAGAATAGGCGATGAAGAATGATAAACGGAATATAGAAAAGGAATCATACTGCAAGGAGAAGAAATGAAAAGCTTACGCTTTGCCGACGATATTGTAGTATTAGGGGAATCAGAACAAGACTTGGAATCCATAATAAATGGCGTGAACGGAGTCCTGGAGAAAAAGTCCTATATGAGGATCAATAGACGGAAGGCCAAGGTAATGGATTGTAGTTTCGGAAACAGTGGAATAACAAAGGGTGTTAGATTGGGAAGCGATATTTTGACGAAAGTTAAGGAATTCTGCTACTTGGGAAGCGTAATAACTAGGAATGGTAGAAGTATAGTAGACGTAAAGAGTAGGATAGCACAGATAAGGAAGGCTTTCGCGAAAAAGAGTAATTTACTTACGGGTAATATAAGTGTGAATATTAGGAAATCCCTGCTAAAAATATTCGTATGGAATTTGGCGTTATATGGGTGCGAAATGTGGACGCTAGGAGTTGTTGGGGAAAGAAAAGGAATAGAAGCCTTTGAAATGTGGTGCTATAGGCGAATGCTTAAAATCAGATGAGTGGATAGAATCACAAACGAGAAATTTCTAAACAGAATAGGGGAAAAGCGAACAATATGGAGGACGTCAAATAAGAGAAGGGATAGATTAACAGGCGACGTTTTAAGACACGAGGGTCCTGTAAAATTAGCATTAGAGGGGGAAGTGAGTGGGGTAAGAACAGAAGTGGGATGCCAAGGATGTAATACGCTAAGGAGATTAGAAAGGGTGTTTGTCGTGCGTTAAAAAGATATGAAAAACTTGTGCAAGATAGATTATCATGGAGAGTTGCATCAAACCAGTCTTAGGACTGAAAACCACAACAACAAATAGGCTCTTTTGTTTAGGTAAGTTGAAATATATATCCGGAAATTTTCCTTCACACTTTCGAATACACGGAAAAAAGCGTACTAAACTTTGCTACAGTAGTGTTCAAAGCGTGTCTTCACTTTACACTGGAAATACACAAATCATACAATTTTTCTTTATAAGAAATTGAACATAAATACAATTTTTAGTAGATTATTATTAACGTTTTTACTGGGGGCTACAACGATATATTAAATAAAATATGTTTAAAAATCACTTGAAAATTTATTTTTAGTTTTGAAATATAATAACTATTAATATTAAACATGTATATGTGTATACACACCAAACTTGAGCTACGAGTACATCTTATATCGGCCGTGTATTCTACGTGTTATATTAAAATGTAGTTTATTTTTAATTTTTTGTACGTATATCATGAAGTACAATCGATGAAAAATATTTAATTTATCTGAGTTACTTTAAAATCACAATAACATTGCCAATGTCATTTTATTGAACAGCGAAAATAAATCTTTAAAATATATCAAAACAATTTTCTACTTGCATTTAGAAGTATTTTGAATGCATATAAGCGGCAAATAAATATTTTAATAATTTGCGATTTGACCATATTTTAGAATTATTAATATATTTAATAGTTTTTGGAATTTAGATAAGGGACACTTACTGCGTATCAATTTTTGTAAAATTATGGAAAACAAAAATCACTTCATAATAGTATAAATCATTAGTTTATAGTATTACTTACTCAGTTTAATATCAACATAACTTCAAGCAGCAAATTTAGAATTTTGATGAAATTTTAAAAAGAAACTATACAAACAGTGCAATAAAATTAATTAAATTTACCAAAAATATGAATATATTTTGTTATATCTTTCTTACACTTATTTAGAGTACTGTTGATCGCTTTATCCTTTCGCAAATAAATATTTTTTGCAACTGCACAGTCTTTGCTAACTTCTTTTGCTTTATCCATTAGTTTTCTTTCTTAATCTATTCTTTTTGGGTATATCAACCTGTAACTCATTCTTATAACGTGAGGTCTGTCAGCTTTTCCTTTCTTTCTTGAGGAACATATTATACAGTAATATCCAGTTCACCCTGCACCCTTGTCTCAGTTTATGGTTTTCCATTGATCCTTAATACAAACAAATTTAAACCTAATACGTAACTTGTATGCAGCTAAAAATTCTATTTCACGAATATATACGATTAACAAGTTAAAAGCGAGAAGGTTAGTACATTAACTTCTATCGAATTGTTGTAAAAAATTTAAGACACCAAAACAAGTATTCATTCACAAGGTGAAGACAGAACTTGGCCAAGATGGTTTCCAACCCTTCTGTCTTGTTCAGTTATAATAACCCATCTATATTTAATAACCTCCGGAACTATCCAGTAAAAAGAAATAGATATCCTTTCTACTCCGCTATCCGCCACGACTTCCCATTCGGACAGTTCAAAAATTGTTTCACGGAAACCACGTTGCCGACCCCTCACTTAGTATATTCCTTTCGCTTTAAATGTCAAATAAAAGGACATTATTATTGCTAAGAAAATAATTTTAAGTAGTTAGCTTTTTCTTCAAGCCAAATTTTAGGTAATTTTTATGGTAAATCAGGAAAGTGTGTTTCAAAAGCATTACCTTCACTTTTCACAACATAAATTGAAATAATTACGTGCGTACCTCAATATTTCGTGAATTGGATCAGACAACAAAGATCATGGGAACATGATTATCATTACACGACAAAAAAATAACTGAGACCATTTTAACTGACTTTTAGGTACAATATAAAGTGAAACTAAAGTAACGTTTCTTATAATCAAAGTTTAGAACCCCCCAAGGATATTATCTTCAAAATATCTAACACACATAAACAGTAACATTTAATGTAAATTAAATTGTAGTTCACAACTACTGCCTCAGTATAGCTGCTGTGATAGTGAGCTTTAAGTCACTAACGCCGTATTCTAAATAAACAGATCTGTTGTGTTTGTAAACGATAAATTGTTTGTGTAACGATACCGTGTGAAAATAAACAGGACTAAGCCGTAATTGATCCACATATAAAACATTTGTTACGGTTTATTTTGCTGCTTTTAAAAAGGTTTGTGTATTTCAGTTTACGGTTATATGCACAGAAGCTTCATAAATGCTACGTTTGGTTAAATAACTTAAAAATGCATTAAAATAAACGTATTTTTGATGAAGAATGTTTCAGAATTCTTATGAAAATACTCGAGCCACGTGAAAAATTATGCGTGGCAAGAATTATTAAGATATTATTAATATTAACATATATTCTGCTTGAATTATACAGTTTAACAAATGAGTAAACTTCACTAATTGTTGACTATCATACCATAAAAAGTTACCAAATCATGATGAAGAAACAAGTAAAACATATGAATTGCATTTTAATAAAATATATAAAGTGTAATTCGACGAAGCTTATTTCTAAATCTTCAGAACTAATATAGTTTCTGAACTTCAATAACTTAGTATTTATAGTCATATTTAAATAATTACTTCCAAATGGATTTCCGTTTTCTAATTAGTCATCATCAAATGTTCCGCTACCATCACCGGCATTGCCCGGTCATTGATTTATGCCAATGTTTTAGAAGACAAAAGTTGAATACTTTTAATTACGCCACAAACCGTTGCAAAATATATTATAAGTAATATTTTTAATTTCAAAACGCACCATAATAAATAATTTAGAGCCTTGGACAAACAACAAAGTTGTCCATGAAGAACACATGGTCATCTCTAATTGGGGTTAGTGTGCGCTGCTTAAGCTACTGCCTCTGCGACGTGATCAGTCAGTAATAGAAAAGAAAGAGGAGGCGGATAATGAACAGAAAATTTGAAGGTTGAAATTTTTTAGGGTGATGACAGATCTGAGCAACTGTAAAGCGCCAGGAATTGATAACATTCCAGCGGAGTAGATAAGGTCATCGGGCTAGGAAGCAATATCATGGCTGTTCCGGATAGTTTGCTAAGTTATTGAAACAACATAATTATCCCTATATCGAAGACGATTGGGCTTCATAGATGTGAACAGCGCAGGAAAATTAGTTTAGTATCACATGAGTTCAAAATATTAACGAAATTAATGTATATGAGGATCGAACGTCAAATAGAATGAGAGTTAGGAGAAGATCAGTTAAATTTGAGGACGAAATGTAGGAACAACAGAAGTAATATTGACTTTTCGTCTAATTTTAGAAGACAGGATAAGAAAAAACAGAATTACGATCATGGCTAGACTCTATACGAACATTTTTAGTAATAGTTTCTTAATATTTATATTAGCCGTAAGTAAATTCCTCTTGTGTGTGAAAGTCTTTCTTACCTGTACTATCCTACCCTATTATACTTCTACCGTCCCTAGTTATTATGCTGCCCAAGGAACAGAATTCCTTAACTCCAAATAAAATATCCCTATGTTACTCCAATATTTCTCATAATACAATGAATTACTCTGTTTTTCCCTCCATTATTCCCCATGTTGTACCCTTCCACCATTTATTATGTTTTCCAAGTCTTCTTCTGACTTCCCTAATAGTACAACATCATCGGCAAGTTGTATGTCTTTTATTTATTCTCCTTCTAGTATGATTCCTTTTCCATATTAACTTTTAACTTTATTCATCGCCTGTTTTAAATATGAGTGAATGAGCATGGGTGACGAACTTCATTGTGGTATTACTTCATTCTTGATTCCTTTTTTCCTTACCCATCAATTCTAATTAACTCTTCTTTCTCGATATTTTATTCCTCTCCTTTCCCAAATCCAGTGTTTTCCAGTTTACATTATAATAGCCTTTCATAAAACTACAAACTAAATGTAATCAAGCTATAAATTTTCAATTGCACGTACAGTTTATACTACATATAAAATAAATTCAGCACTATTCGAAGGACATGGACTTTTAAACCAGGAAAAGAGTAATAAAATACTTTTGAAAACAGTAATTTCATTAAGAATTAGACGAAAAATCAATTTGTGATAATATTATAACTCAATATTAACATCACCTCAAGTATGTGTGTGTGTGTTCCATGTGGACTATATTTACTATAGAAAGCACATACCCTTTTAATGTAACTTCTGTTAAACTTATATGTTTAAAGTCAATGGAAACAACTAACAGAGTCGGTTTAGATTTTTAGGACTGGTTTGATATTAAATATCACGCAGTAAATAATAAGTACCTAGGATAAATACACAATTTAAACAGAGCCATCTGATATTACAAATTTGTGATTCCAGCAATAACGTTGGAACAACATATGTGAACATTAAAAGTTCAGATCCTACTATTTTTATTTGAAATATTGTGTTGTACGTATGTGCAGATTTTTCAAATATATATTTAACTGTTACAGTTTCATTTTAGTTATATAATCTCAACATATGAAAACTCCTAAAATTATTATATACATACGTCATAATTTAGCATGGTCTGCTTTCAATTTTTTATCTACTGATGATAATGGTTCCAGTTAATTGAAGTCTACTCACAAAGTCACCTTCGAAACCCAACATCAAATTTGGTATCTCGTTACTTGCTAATCGAATTGCGAATATTGCACGCAGTGAATTAAATCCTGTCATTGAAGCCCTTTGTACTGATGTGACTGCAGTAATCAACTCAATAATTTACCTTGTTTCATTTGATCATCATTCTACACAACTCACGGTTTTGTTAGGAAAACATCCAAAATTAGCCTCGTAGGCACTATGCCTGGAAAACAACTAGTAACTCAAGTTTCCTCAGTTGACTATCTTCTACTGCAAAATGGCATAATTTTATTCTCAAGATAACAGGAATCAGCTAATCATATAGCTAGAGGATATCAGTCTTTCTTAAAAATATAATTTGGAAATTAATTTTCAATTCCTATGAATCGTAGAATGCTACAGAAAACCCGGAAGGTAATGTATAGTATTATTTGATAAATTATCCTTTTACTGCCTTTGCAAACCAAAGGAATAATACTACAAAGCTTTAAAAACAATGATAAACTGACTAGTTTCAAATGTAACATCTTACAATTGGGAAGCTGGCTGCTTCGGAATTTCATAAATTTTGTAAAATAAAAAGCCAACTTACATTTGAATTTTACTTATAACGAAACATAAATTTCTCCGATCCCTTCCAACAATTCTACAAAGTACTTTATACTTACATTTAAAACGTGAAAATGTTACATTTACTTTGTAATATCCCGATGTGAAACAGGTTTTTGTGATTTATTTATGCTTCAGTATAAATAATTGTATAATAAGATTATTATTTATTCTATTAAATTTTTATCAATTATCTTTTAAAGTTATTTTAATTTTTATAGCGATTTATTCTCTCCTAGTTTATATATATTAACCCTATATATATTAATATATTGTAATACACTCTTCGTGGGATAGGTTTAAAATTATTTAAATTACAAATTTTAAAAGTTGAAAACTTTATATTTATGAATTTCATCTATACAATATTTACACAAAACAATATCTCATGGGATTTTGGGTCTCGCGAGAAATTACGTAGTTACTGAAAAATAGAAGAAGATTATCATTTAGATTTTTATGTAATCGACAAAATGTGCAAGTTTCACAACTAAATTGGCCTTACCCAAAATTATTGGGCCTACAAACATTCAAGACCACGTATGCATCCACGTTTTTCAGTCTTTAGGTACGCCTTGCTGCTGGTTTCCATCCAGGATCTAGGAGATCCTCGCCTTTCCTTAAGACCATCCTTCCCGGTCCAACTCGTCCGCTTCCCCAGGTCCAACCCTCTTCTCTCACATCTCTGATCTCACAGGTCCAACTGGCCTCTCTCATATCACCGTCCTGTCTGATGTCTCACAGGACCAACTCGTCTACCTTTTTCAATTCTCGCCCTGACATTCTTTCGAGTCTCGGTCACTGGCCAATCAGAACATCACTCCAGTGGAAACGTTTCTAGTAAGTTCCTACGTCACCGGAATTCCCCTGCGGGACTCCACACACACTACTGGAATTCCCCGCGGGACTTCACACACTTTTAGACAATTTGAGTCTTCCATTGTTGTTGGCCTCTATTGTCATCGCACAAAACTTTCTTTATTGTAGGCCCAACTGCACTTTACAATGACAATAATTCCTGAGAATTTTTCCCGAATCCCCTTCACATTACAACATTAAATTAAGTAATTTCCTATTTTCACCTTAAAATTAAAATATATAACAAAGTTTATATATATATATTTACATTATCCCGGAACTTTATTTATTTCTTGGTCAAACCATGACTAAACTGGCATCAAAAAATCTCACAATATGAACCTCAAATATACTCCCAGTATCTGGTCAATCAAAACTACTCCCGGTAAAATAACAAGACTAAAAATATTTTCAGTACTCTGAGAGCATCAAAGTTATTCTCCACTTAAGGAATAAAAATTCCACTAATTTCACCCCTTTCCCTAACGGAGTCGATCGGAAGCTATACGCAAAACGTTCATAGGTAATTGTTAAGTTTGACCGTCTGTTGTGTCGTCTCTCGCCTCATCCCGACTGTATAGGTATGCAGCCGTGGTAGATCTTGCTTGAGAAATTACCATTCTGTTTGTCTCAAACGCTGCCTCTTATTTAGTCTCATTGTCTGGAAGATTATGAACTCGATTCATGTTACACGTAAACCAACCGAAGTTTTGACGCCTCACTGTTGGTATTTTCGTATCACTAACAGTAAATAAGTCGACGATTAACCTCTCAACATACATCAAAACACACGAAACACACTAAGTTATGCTATTGCGAAAGAAACGGTAATTAAATACGAATGAATGTCAATCTATCAATACTGTATGTGCACGTCCGTCTAGTCAAGTGGTTCAACTTATGATCGCTTCACGGCAAACTTTATAAGTCGCAGTTGGTTTTGAACATGGTTTTCTCATGTTAACAACAATAAATGAATTGATATTGCTCACCCTTCACCCCCTCTATTTCCCATACTGCCAAAATTATGCTTATAATAACAAATGAAGTGGGTGGAATGGTATAGGAACGTTTAATAGGACTTTTAACACGAAGTTGATTTGGAAGTCACATTTTGCGTGGCAATTCAATGAATTTATAAACATTTACATTAATATATACTGAAATGAAACATACAAAAAACTTTAAATTAAAACTCCTGTTTAAATCGCTGAAATTTTCACGAAATCCGTTGAGCAGTTTCGGAAAATAACATAATCAAGAGTATAGGCAACCCTCATTCACTTTGGAGATTCAAACGCGCAGATGTAAATCTACCTTCCAGTAGAATTTGTTCATATTATGTGATATTCAAACTTGTCCGTTAGATTAAAAAATATTCTTTTATAGAAAACTTGTCCTGACAATAACAAACACAACAAAAAAAGAATTATCCAATTTGATGCAGTCGTTGAGTAGTTGTGAGCGTACCTAGATTACGGCAATTCTTTTATATATATTTATATAAATAAATACATAGATTTTCTAGATTATATAATTTATTAACGTACTTATTAATTACGTGCATTTTGTATTATTCTATTTCCGCAGTAGAGGATTAATGGAACCAATAAACAAATCTAAATCTAAGCCTTACTATTGGAAACAAATATCGATGACGTCATCTCGTATCGTATTCCTAATAATTCATAATCTATTATATTCAGGGTTCAAATGCGTGGTTTTTGAAATAAAAGAACTTGCTACAACAAAAAATATCTTTAAACGAGATCTTCTTCTTTGGCTCTACAGTCCATTGAAGACCTGGGCCTACCGGGTTGCCTGCCAACTGTCATCTTTCATGACACTTTCCAAATTTGGAGTGATACGTAGTCGGCGTATCGATTCTCCAATAGACTTAATCTCCGTTTTCTCGACCAAGACGACACAAATATTTATGTCTAACCCAGGTCACCTAGGTCCAGGAGGATGGTCATTGAACGATATATTGTACAAAATTACACTTTTCACACCATAATATACTAGTTTACTAATTATCCGTTTTTACCAATTTATGAAACAATATTATTCCTATATTACTTTTTAATCCTATCCAATTAAAAAATCCTTCCTGCATGTCTGTAGTTTCCTTCAAAATCTTTTACATTCATCATGAAAAAATAATTCCTATATCCAGCCAACATGACGATATCCAGAGACCTCTATATCCTGTCTCAAAAAATAATATTTTCATTTTAGGTATTTTCCATCCAGAGTATTTATACTTGTAGTGTCATACTACAACTTGAAATATGATTTACATAAACGAGGAAATAAATATAATTTTTACTGAAGTTTTAGGTACTTAAAATTTAAATTTAGAAACCCTTTTCGATCTTTTTAATTTTATTTTCATAACCGCAATAAAATTAATCTTCATTTCAAATTTGATCAAATTTCATTTATCTGATATATCCAAATACTGGTGGCTGTTAATAGTAGAGGTCATCAGACCACATTACAAAGCAGATATTAATTATGAAAATTATGTTTGCTGTAACATTATGCAAAGAACACACTTTGAGAACTAGGCGTGTTTGTTTTTAGCACAACGTGCTATTGTGTTATTGAGTGTTTGGGAGGTAACGGTGGCACTGAGGTATATTATAGATGTTCTTTGCAATTATATCAAATGACTTTACATGCGATTATATCAATCACGTATTATTAAAAGTTATAAAATTTTGAGTAGAGCGATACTATTTTAAATCGAACGGGGAAATGTTGGTACTCTTCCGTTTATCCTGACACGCTGAAGTTTCCAATGTATAAATTCCAGGCTTGAAGCCACATTTTAAATAACGAATATATATCACCGTGATCATAATGACAATTTTGGGATGAAATGAGAGTTATCATATGAGATGTAACATGTGTGATATCGGCGAAGAGAATATAAAGATATGTATAGTTACTAAAGAAATAATTTTAACATAATGCATAAGTCTCATAAGATTGTTTGTTGGGAAATTTCAAACAGAATGGCAGTACCACACAATACTGAATTCCGGAATCACAAAAAAAACTGGTTAAGCCGGCGCCACATGATACTACGAACTCCGTCCAACGTTAGACACTTGATGGTTGGACGCATCGTGTGTCCGATCCGCCAACTACGAGTGTCGAGAGACGAGCGTCCAACGTTGACGTCGGAACACGTTCGCACTGTTGTCAAAGGGGTTTTCTCTTCACTCGGCGACTCACTTGGAAGCAATTGGACACACTGCCACACGATTCCTCCAAACCAATTAAATCAGTTCAAATAAGTTTTTTTTAATATATTCGTGTCGGTGGTTTGTGCTTTGACAATTACGTTTTCATTACGTGTATGTTAATAATTTATATATCTTGATTAATATTTATTAAAGAAATAGTATTTTCCTTCACTAAAAGTTTTTAAAATAATGAGTTCTATAATTTTTTTCGTAAATTAATTGCTATTTTAATTAATTATTTAAATAAAATAATGAGAAATGTCTAAATTTTAACATTGCTGACTTTGGTCACACTTTTCTTTTTATTTACAGTATTCAGTCAGATAATATAATTAATTTATTTATAATCATGTAATCAGTTAATTTCAGGGTCTCCATTTTCTATATTTTAATCCCCCTTACAGATGCTTTTATTTTTCCGCGATTGTACACAACGCATTTATATTAAAAAATCTTGCAATTTTTTTATTGTTTTATTCGTTGAAATGTTATAAAGTTATTGTTATAATGGATAACAAATCGTAAAAAATAGTTTGAAAATTACTGTTGCAGCAGTAGCAATAATAACATCCTTATAATGCTCCATTTTAAACATAATTTTAAAATAAATAAAAAGGTGACCAATAAGTCATTTATTTATTACTATTTTATTAATACAAATACAACGTTTCATCCAACTTTGTGGACTTCTTCAGCTAAATTATTAAATAAATGAACATAGATGCGAACAGCACAGAATAGTTAGTTTAGTATCTCATGCATGCAAAATATTAATAACAGGAGAATGGAACGTCAAATAGAATGCGAGTTAGGAGAAGATGAGTTTGGTTTTAGGAAGAATATAGGGACAAGAGAAGCTATATTGACTTTACGATTCATTTTAGAAGACAGGGTACGGAAAAACCAGCCTACGTTTTTGGCATTTGTAGATTTAGTAAAAGCGTTTGATAATGTGAACTGGAACACGCTATTAAGGATTTTGAAGACAACTAGAATTAAATATCGATAAAGGAGGCTAATACAAAACCACTACAGAAGACAGGCAGCAGTAACTAGAATAGAAGACCGAGAAAAGAAACCAGAAATCAGAAAGAAGTAAGACAAGGATGTAGTCTGCCGCCCATGCTGTTTAACTTATATATAGAACAGGCGATGAAGAACGTTAAAACGGAATATGGAAAAGGAATCATACTGCAAGGAGAAGAAATAAAAACCTTACGCTATTGTAGTATTAAGAATACTTGGGAAGCATAATAACTAGGGATGATAGAAGTATAGTAGACATAAAGAGTAGGATAGCACAGGCAAGGAAGGTTTCGCGAAAAGGAGGAATTTACTCACGGGTAATATAAGTGTGAACATTTAGGAAATCGTTGTTAAAAATGTTTGTATGGAGCGTGGCGTTATATGGGTGCGAAACGTGGAAAGGAAAAGAATAGAAGCCCTTGAAATGTGATGCTATAGGCGAATGCTAAAATTCAGATGGGTGGATAGAATCACAAACGAGGAAGTACTAAACAGTATAGGGGTTTCAAACAATATGGAGGACGTTGACTAAGAGAAGGGATAGATTAATTGACCACGTTTTCAGAGACGAGGGTCTTGTAAAATTAGCATTGTAGGGAAGTGTGTAGAGTTAAGAACAGAATATGGAGGTGAAGGATGGAATGCGCTAAGCAGATTAGGGAGGATGTTGGGTGTGCTAGTTATAAGGAAATGAAAAGGGTGCAAGATAGGTAGCATGGACAGTTGCAACGAACCAGTCATAGGACTTAATTCCACAACAACAACATGAACATTTCAAATCATAAAAATTTGGTATCCCGTGTCATCTCCCGTGACGGTTACGGCCAGAATGATGAAACGTACTATTTGTATTAATTAAATAGTAATAAAATTAATTTTTCACTTATTGGCTCACTTATCTCTCTTCTCACTTATCTTTATTTCTCACTTATCTCACTTATTTTTAATTACCTTCCATTTTACCTAGTGTATAACATTCGCACCATAGATAATATTGAACTGACCTTTGAATGTAATGTATTGGATCAAACGTACACTTCAACGTGTAGCAAGTCAATTGCCACTACTAATCGTCGATATCGGACTCAAATATTCCAGGCAAACATTTGAGTGAAACGTTCACCGAATCGTGTGGCGCCGGCTTTAATCTGAATTAGAAAGAACATACAGAGAACTCAACTACGTACTGGTAGTAGAAAATATATTAGATGGTACTAACATTTAAAATATTGATGTCTCAAAAAATTAAATTAAAGACTGCGGTAGTATTTTTTTTCACCACTGTATATCACCAATTTGTACTTTAAGCGCAATATAAATGGATATGATTCAGTAACCATGTAACTATTACACGACTATATTGTTGTACAGACCTTTTAATGGTCCTGTACGGAATGTTGGTTGGTTATGATTCATATAATACGTTCCTGTAATTACACTTTCATTAATAGCATTATATTAGTAAAGGCACTAACGAACGAATGGCCAGTGATAAATATTGGTGATATCAGCACACCGTTACGCAGTGTAAACTACACGGATGCTCCTAAAAAGAACATTTGTGCAAACGCGACCGCACTGCTCAACCCTGGGATGTAAAACACAGTCGTAGTAAAAAGGGACATAAATTTTTAGATTGTCTCTTGCAGCTTTACGGCAAATATATTTCGCCATCACGTGTCGTGCAGTAAATCGCTGTTGTAAGTGGGAACTGATGCGCCCGCAGGTGCCATCATGGAAATATCACCAACAAAGCAGCATCACGGGTCTTGCCTGATAAAAGACGGACGGTCGTTGATAAATTACGCAAGGCCACATCTGTGGGCAGACATTTATTACCGCTCTCAGGACGGGCGCATTCAAGGTATTTCTCTCGGGGAAGAAAAACGGAAACGTTGAAAATCTAAGTCTATTGTAACTTTAGACTTGTGTGTTCCAGTTTGTTGAGATATAAACTGTAACTGCCTGCACAATAATATTTGTTTAAAAATGGTAAAATACTTTATGTAGGGTTTGATGGTTTCGATACGACATGACTGAAATGAACCAAATAATGGTAAAAATACTAAAATTTGCCGTTTCAGAAAGAAAAAGTAATCTCGAATAAGGACAGGAACTCAATGCGAGTTTTAAAAAGTTCACTGACGAATTTATAGATTCAGTACTGAGCCATACTGCAAATCTGTCCATCTTATCTCTTTAAATGTCCGCAGGATTGAAGGAACCATCTTCTGACATTGTAGGGTCTAGAGTTCACTCCTCTAAATTTTGTTGATTATTATTATCGCTCCAATTTTGCAATTAGTTTTTAAAAACTTGTGACACATTTACAAATGTTCTTCTTCAGTTCCTCCGGAACATATTTTCTTCCACACGTATGTGTTTCTATTGTTACTGTTATCATGTAAATGCAATTATAATTATAAAAATTTAAAGAAATCAGTTACATATATTTCAATCAAATATTTGGTACTTATTTTTTAAGGAGTGCCTTGTTATAAATTTTAATAATATACTCGATAATCTGAGTCTGTTTAGCTTTCAGCAATATTGTAATGAACAAGTATCACGCTAGTCTTTGAAGCTTATATTTCCTTATTATTCACGTTCACTATACGTTATAATTATTATTTTAAGCGTAACGATATCGAGTCAATATATACTAACCAGACTATATTATTGGCATTATCGAGTCAATTTCAAGTGTTGGTAAACGCAGCAGTACACGTTCGTTCAACTGCAAGAAAGAAACAATTTTATTGGTGGAATAGATCTGAGTCTTTGTTAAAATCTCATAGCGTATTAGATCAAAGCTGATTTTCTGGAAGGTTCAGAGAAGAGAGCATCTCTACGGACACTTGTCCGCTGGATATCGATTTATGAGGGTCGCTGCAAACTAGTTGTGATTAAGTTTCGAACAAACCATTCTTTGCAGAGGTCAATGCTAAATTGAATTTCCTGTGAGCAAGAGAAGTGCGGAATTCGTATACGCCTTTCATAAATTACTGGATTAAAGAATCAGCCTGGTTTCGACGGCTGGAGACGTGGTCCTTGAAAACTACTGGAAGAAGTGACACCCTTAGTGCCTGTCTAGGAGAATTCGCTGAAACAGGAACCATACTCCGAAGTTCCATGAGCTTGACTATAAGGTGCTGTATTTTCAACCGTGCATACATTACATAAAACTCCACAGCTTTGAAACATTATTATTTTTAATTACATTCATTTAAATACCGGTCTGCTAAATACTTTTTTTATTTCCCATTAAGTAAAATTTAATTATTTCAAAGTGCTAATTCCACCCACTACTGTCCTTCTTTTTAGATTTAATTAGGTTGTCATTGTTTGGTCCTGGTTAAAAGAAAACGATTTCATTGCGTCGGTATATTTACAAATAAAGTATTTTTGTATTAATACATAGGTTTCAAATTGAATAATAATTTATATTATAAAGAGTCTAGCGTTAATTCAAGCATCCACATAAACAAATAAGATGACAGACCTGCTCCCAGATAGTAGCAAGGAATGAACACCTGACGATAACATCAATATTATCATATTAAAAAATTATAAATATTCGATATGGTATAGAGTTTCAAAACTTTAGGGAAAGGAAAACAACGTATAAGATATACGCAAATAATCCGACCTATCCAACCGGGGGCAATTTATTATTTTAAAATATTTTTACATTACTAACTGGTACATGTTACATATGAGAACGTTATTAGGAACCAAAACTTATTAAACGGACATAACCAAGATTAATGTTTAACTTCGTGAAATGAAATAAAAAATGTGAACGATGACGCAGAGTAAAGAGTTTTATTTATAATATTACGATTAATATGCGATTGAACTTTAATATTTTTTATATTTTCCCTTTGAAATAAAAGTAAAACGGCCCGTCTGTTACAAATAGAATTTAGTGGTCAAACGCGGAGAAGTCATGGAAAAGGAGCGAGGGCGTAATTTGTGACCATGGCAGTATTAAACATAAGTAGGTCACGAGTTCAGAGTAATTAAAGGTACATCTGTTATAGACAGCTAGATGAAGAAACTCTGTTTCCAGACAAAGAACTCAGCAATAGTATGATTTTATTAGTAATACGTTGCACGTGAATTACATATTAATACCACAAATCGTGGTACAAAATATAAGAACTAAATTTATCTTCAATATTCAATAACGGAAGGAATAACCAACTAAATTACTAACACTGCCAAAAAATATTTGTTAGACGAATCCAGTGTATTTTAATAGCTATCGAATAATTTAAAATGTGCAGATTGAGGAAGTTTTTTAAGGGAAGACAGAAGATGGGCTTCGAAATAGCAGGAAGCTTGAGGGAACCTTGGATGAATTCCAAAGTTCGACAAAACGCAGCCATTTGTCATTTGACCTCTTTGTCTTCGTGAACAGTATCTGGTATTTTAACAAAGCAGCACTTTTCAAGGTCTCTTTTTCAGAACTTTCGCGTCAGATCATTATTTTGGTGGATTTCTTTAATTCCATTTAATTGTTTAAAAACTTAAATTATTCTGTATGACTGAATAAGGGAATTACACATATTAATAATTATTTAAAAGGAATATAGATTAGGCTATCGTATTTAATTAACAGTAATTATAAAAGTAGGATAAATGAATCAAAGTATAGGGTTTTAGATATATTTATTTAATTTTGTTAAAAGCATTCCATTGTTTCAGGATTTTCCTTTTTCTCGTCTTTTATTAAGTGACTAACAGTTTTAGATAATAATTAAATACTAATAGCTCACTAAATTCACAGAATAAAACTCAGACGCCTCTTTTTGTTCAGTGAAACTGTCTGGTAATGTTTTTATATAATCTATCAGCATTTAAAGCAATAAATATACAGTGCAGTAAATTTATGAAAAGTTCATTTACAAATCTTCACTTAAACATAGCCTGCTTTCTGTAAACGTCGAGGTGGATAATTAGTAAATTACTTAGTTAATTACTATTAATGTTGTTAGTACTTTTAATTTCAAGATGAGAAACTGAGCTACATGCTGTCTCTCTAGTTTTTAAAGGTTCTCAGACACCAAAGCACCTTCTCTATTTTAGGAGGTGTATGCTCCGGCGTCGTAGACGGTAATAGTCGTTGAATTCTCCTACTGAATCATGTCGCTAGCTGCCTTCTTAACTGGTCAAGGCACGGAAGTGGAAACTGCTGAGACCCCGTTAGAAAATTCTTCTCCCGTCATTCGGAAGGATGTGGGACAAATACCCAATAGTACTTGATGCAGGTTTTCTAGTTTTTTTTATGCATCTCTTTCAGGGTGATACACGGTCAGGATACTTAAACTATATTCCAGGGGTTCTAGTCACTCCTTGGCTGCCTTCCCCTGGCTTCTGCAGTTTCATTTTTATATTCCCTTCCTGTGCTATTAAATGTTAGTTACCAGTTATTGGATCACCCTCATGATGCCCATAACAAAAAAATAATTTCAAGTTTGTAAATTTTAATTTTTACATTTAATGGTTGTTTTATTTTGTATATACTGAATTTGTATTACTGAATTTACTAAAATTGAAGTTTCGTCTTTTGGTGAAGGAATGAAATTTAAATAAAAATTACTTCGTTAATTGTTTCAATTATTCATTTAATTATAGTGTGTGGCTATTACGTCGTCAATAATGAATGAAAGTAGACTGACAACTATTTAAATGAAATTTGACAATATATTTGGATCATTGGCAATGTAATTGATTTTTACTCCATTCGGAATCATATTTTATATTCTAACAGTATATAAAAATAACTGCACAGTGTTAAATGGATTACAATCGTCGACGTGAACTTTCTAATACTTCCTGTAAGTTATGTGAACAATGGATTAATAATTTTGGATATATTTACAGCAGTTAAGGATTAAATATTTCGTACCATATCTATAATTATCTGATTTCTGATCCAAGTAGTTTCTTGTATTGCGGTCAGTCTATATAAAGTAGTATGCGTATTGCGGTCAACCTATACAAAAATAACTCATTTTATAAAGCGGACGATTTACAGAATGTAATTTTAGTTTATTGGCTCTTGAGAAATAGACCATCAGGGTTTTTTAAGCATTTATTTATATTTGTTCAGCGCAGCAGTACATTTCATAGTAAATTGTGCTGAGCAGGTGGGGAAAAGCGCGGCACTGGTTTCAAACGCTCCACTTCAAAGGCCTAGTTCTCTGTACCGTTAACGCACAGTACAGTCAAAAAACCGTAAAAAGAACAACGGTGGTTTCGGTGGAGTTGCCAGGCCTCCAATTCTGTGTCTGTAGATGTTCTCTGTAACCGCCCAAAGGGATTAAGCGATTTTACTCATGCAAGCCAAACTGACTTCATAAAACAGTGTCATTAAAACGATATAGCATTCACAAAATAACTGCGTGGAGTATACTACGCATATACTTATTAAGTACAAACTTCCCGTATTGTGAAACTAATTAAAAATAAAGCGTGTTATTTAATTAAATTGTAATAATAATAATTTAGACAAAATTTACCAATGGTCAGTTAGAAATAAAATGCAAATAAATGGACGAAGAGTAAGGCACTTGTTTTTACAAAAAAAGAGAAAAGTCTTTCCCACTCGATATAAAATGGGGAACGAAGTTGTAACGAAGTCAAATAACTGTAAATATCTTGGGATCACGATTAGTAAAATACACGATTTAAATTCGGGTAATGAGGTGAGCGAGGTCCCTGGCAGGTAAAGGGTGGAGGTTTTGAGGAAAGGCACGAGAAAAACCAAACTTTCTGCTTTCAAAACGCTGGTCAGGCCAATTTTAGAAAATGAGAAAACGTGCTGGGATCCATATCGAAATGAACACACTCTAGCGTTGGAAAAATTACAAAAACTGGCTGAAAAGGTGTTTGGGGGTCGATTCTAGAACAATTCTCACGAGAATATAGAAGGTCTCAGTAATAGAAGGAAACGTGCGAGATTGTGCGCAATATATAAAGCTTATAAGGGTGAACCACAGGGCCTGGAAAGAAATAAAAACCATCTTACGGCGCCAAATTATATTTTTAAAAATGATCATACGTTCAAAATTAAATAAAAAGGGCAACGCACTGACGTAGGAAAATTTTCATTTGTAATAGATCTTTACGCGATTGGAATTCCTCGACTGCAGAAATACGACCTTTCCGGGTAGCGTAAATCAGTTTAGAAATAGGCTAAGAAACTTTAAGTGAGCAGTTGTTTTTATAGAACCTGTGAAGTGATTTCTGTGTATTCCTGACTTATCTTCTTTTTTTCAGATCAAAACCTACACTTGAAAATTGTTCCGTAGTGTGATTTGTAATTTCTTTTTGTAATTGTATTTTCTTTGTATATAGCAGCCACCGGGCAAATGCCCAATAGCAGCTAACTAAGTAATAATAATAATAATAAGTAATGAAGCTCTAATCTACTATTTGAGGACGTTCCCCTCTTTTTCAAAAATAAATTTCCAAAATAGTACAATATATTAAGTGATAACAAGCGCTGAGCTAAGCTAAGCACTGAAAATGTATTTATTATATATTATCACTACACTGGATATGGATTCGTGTGTAACTTGTAAACAGTTTAGTTCAATCTAATAATAATCTATAAATTCCAAATATTTAAATTTTAAGTTAATACTATTATAACATTTACTAATGTTTTTAAAACGTTCATCAGAATAATTTAATTGCATACTACTGAATTTTTATATTTAACAAGAAGCTGTTTCACATTAAAAGATCAACATTAATTATGTATCGGTTTTAGTGAGTGCCATTAGTCTGTGCTTCGCGTCGATGCGACATAGGCCTTCGGCTATGTAGCATTTATATTTTATACTTTGTAATATCTTGCTTTCATTTAAATAAATGTATTGCGCGACAGAGTTTTATGTCCGCATCGGTATAAAATGCACTTCATTACTATTAATCATTGGCGAAATAACGGCGTGCTTGTATTAAATTCTCCGTAAAAATTTTGTTCCGACGAAAAAACGTACTATACGTTAAAATTAATCAAAAACGGTAGTAAATAAAATTTTATTTACATAAAAAATTCATATACATATTGACCTGAATTAAAAGTTCGGGGATTTATGTATATTTCATTCCCTCATTTTTTTGTTTCTCAAACACATGCTTATTACGTATAATGAATATAGATCAAAAGGTCTCAGTCTATGTTACTTATTGCGTAACTTACTAGTTAGCTTATATGAAAAGATTCAATATATTTTGGTTACTTTCGTCTTGAAACATTTCCATTGTAACCTCATATAGGCACAATATCTACTCACAATTGTTTTAATTAAATTTCAAAGTTCTAATTGATGACAGAGCTTCCTTGGTGAATGCAGGTTTTGCGCATTACGACTGTTGATGAACGTTTCTCAGCCCACTGACTGACTTTCATACACATATTCTATATTAAATATTTCTTGATTTAAAATTACGTGCCAATATTTTAACTAAACTACATTTGAGTTGTGAAAGTATAAATATTATAAACGTATATTGTGTGCAACTTTTAGCTTATTAATTTTTATTCAATTTTTCTTGTAACGCAGAAAGAGAACAAGTCAATAGCTCAATACGCATTTAGGAATATTAAATTGTATTTAGATTCAATGTTATCGTACGAACGCTGACGACAAACTTCCCGCAAGAGATAACCGTGGTGAAAGGAATCGCCTTGCTCACACACATACACATCCACAAAAAATACTCAGAACATTCCATTTTTCAACGATAAAAAATATAAATAAGAAAATTCGGCACTAATGAACACATATATGAGTAATTATATTAAAGTAAATAATGATATAATACGCAAATTTAGAAAAAGTACGCTATTGAAAAATAATAAAATGAAAATAAATTTTACATTATCGAGAAAATATGTTACGAAAGATAATTTTTATTAATTTAGGTGATTTAATAGAATATTAAAGAAAATAAAAGCACGTTATTTCGTATTGGCATTGATAGTCCAGTAATGCAGTGCACTTAGAATCATCTATTTGGATTAGACAGTTTACTCTATCTTATTGTGCCTTATTTTTAATTATTTTTATAATGATGAAATTAAATTATCTACATATAATTACAATGACCTGTCAATTTTAAAATAAATTCTCTGTTTGAAAATTACGTGGGATAGAGTGTAAATTGAAACAATCTGCATTTATAATTTTGTATATTATTTATTGGCGTATCCTGTTTCTCCTTATAAAGAATAATGGAAAAAATCTAAATCCACTTAAAAAATATTTCAATTGTTTATTTACGATATATTTAACCTTGTAGAGGTCGCTAATAACAGTGCTGTGTTGATGCGACCTTGTAAAAGAATAAAGTCTGCATTTCTACAAGAAAGTTTTTTTACGTGTCTCAGCTCTCCCCAAGAAAGACTACTTATTTTTCAACTAGATAAAGATATTTACTTATTATGTATATATTTATTTAACTTTATTCAATTTTAAAATAATAAATTACGGAATTTGTCCGATATGTATGTCAGAAAAATTACCTCTGTTCTACAATATTTTTAATAATGAAATAAATGGCCTGAATTGAAACAGACAACATAAAATATTTACCTGAAACACACGTTTCCTCTGCCAATTGGTAGACCTTATCGAGTGCATGATACGAAATTAGATTCTGACCATTTTATTTCAAATTTAGGAAAATTAAAACTTATGAAACATTTTCCGGCTGTAATGTTTCGGTTAGAGCAAACGCTTTTAGAAATTTTCTTTACAAAAATATATATACGTTTTTATACTAAATAAATAAACCATATTCATAAATGTATTTTTTTTAATATTTTCGTCTGAAGAGAAACTACGAAAGAAACGTCATGCCAGTTTGTATTTGGTTAATATTATGTAATTTTTTATTTGAACAAATTTCTGACATTTTTGACCGGTTTAATCATAGTACAAACTTAAATCGTCATATACCACAATTCTGAATATTGTTTAATGTACTATGGTGCATTCTGATTATGACAACAACAAATAATTTTCATGCCATTTAAATTAGCCACACAATAATGCATAGTAACTAATGACAAAAAAACGTATACTTAACAGACGTAATGCTAACTATAAATAGATTAAGAAACGAAGCGTTTAGGAATTATATAATTAAGAAAACTGAAAAACAGGGAGGTAAGCAGTAAGAAGGGAAAAAGGATCATAGAAGCTTGGAACCCTACACACAAATAATTAGCTCGACAAATTAGCACATCGACTTGCTAAACAACAAATCCACAGGCAATGCATAAATATAAAACTACCTACCTGCTCCAGCAAGGAAACACAAAATGATAGTTGAGCAAGTTTAAATAAAAGGAAACTACAATGTCTTCATTGAAACAACACTAAATAAATAATACAGATGAGACAGTTGCAGAGAAGACAACAAGTGATTTTAGCTAGAAAAGGACACTTCACTGTAACCTTACTCATTCTTATCTATTTTTATATCACCCCAAGCGATCAGTGATACGTACAATGATGAGCTCACGGTTCCCCATCTAATCTTCACCTACCAGAAATTCATTACAGAAAAAAACGCCTTGATATCAAAATTGTAAAGGAAGTTTTCTGTACTTCACCTCATGAAATATACAGCCTACTATAGTATCTGATAAAAACAAATTTATTCAATAGTATCTAATTTGTCAGAAGTATATAGCATGTTGTAACTAATGTATATTTTTAAGAAAAACAAAGGGTCGCTAATAACCTACGGGTTGATGCGACGTTAAATTAATAAGAAAAATATAATAAAATTAATAATAATGAGTAATAGTGGGTGAAGAATTACATACGTGTACGCCACTCATTATTAACATATCTATTGTAAAATTGTAAACTGCATGTTTCATTTAAAGGCACCATTTAATGACGAAGTTTGCGATTACGGCATTTCTGACAAGCTTCAGTCTCACATTTTACCTCTGTCACAGCGCTTTACTCTCGACGTTCACGTTGAGTTTATTCTTGGAATCCGCAATGTCGTCGCGTAAAAGATGTTGAGGCGTTAAGGTGACGAAAGCCGATATAGCTCTCCTGGGAAGATCCGAACTAAGAAAAAAGTGTTCTGCTTTCCAAAAATCGAGTATTGCATGTCAAATACTTACACGATCAAGTTTCTAGTTCCACTCAAATCTTTGTTTTCGGAAACGATATTGAATATGAAAGTATTTTTTGTTAATTTTATTGTCACTACTCAAAAGTTTTATAATCCCAGTTTAAATATAAATTTATGAATTCTCTACGAATATATCATTAACTTAAAATTTAATATTCCTGAATCACTACTAATTGACTGGTATTCTGGATGACTCGTAAAATTTCTGATATCATTTTGAATTTTCACAACGCAATATAAATTTAAACTTTTCAGTAATGGAGTAGAAGAATAAAGTTCTTAAAGAGTCGTGGAGTGGTTGTTGATTTAGTTGGAGGAATGATCAAGAAGGATGATTTGTTGAGAAGTTGGGAGGAGGTACTTAGTCAGACTTCAAAGGCTGTGGTAACAGCCAAGTAAAATTCCAGAAATCACTTCTTCAATGGCTCCAAAGGTTCCGGCTTGGTCTACTTACGGGTTTTCCGGTAACGGTAAAGTACTAAATCAACCATCAATCCCTCAATGCATCAATTACCACTATCAAGTGTTCAGAATATAAAGACCAGGTATTTGAACCCACCATACCCTGAAAACAATAATCAGATTGCTTTTATTATTCAATTTTAATTACGAAATCATTTTCCTAATTGTATAATTTTTTACGAGTAGAGAGATAGGCATTAATTATATTATACTTGTGGTTTTATTGTGTTAAATGAAATTTTAAAATTGTAAAAAAAATATTATTTATTATCTTTGCAATCATTTACTTTAAAGCAGAATCAAAATGTTACCAATATTATTTTTCATTAATATTTAATAATTCAGGAACAAAATATCGAGAAAGAAGGGCTTTTACATACACCCAACAGAAGGCAGTCAGCAGTAATTAGAATTGAAAATCAAGAAAAGAAAGGGGAAATAAAGAAAGGAGTAAGATAAGGATGCAGCCTGTCACCCATGTTGCTTAACTTATATATAGAACAGGTGATGAATGTGAAAGTTAAAACGGAATGTGGATAATTAATAATACTGCAAGGAGAAGAAATAAAGAGCCTACTCTTTGCCGATGATACTGTAGTATTAGGGGAGTCAGAAGAAGACTTGAAAACCATAATAAATGGCATGAACGTGGTCCTGGAGAAAGAGCTCAATATGATGATTATTAGAGGGAAAGCCAAGGTAATGGAGTGTAGTATGGGAAACAGTGGAATAGAAAAGTGTGGTAAATTAGGAAGGGATATTTTGACGGAAGTTAAGGAATTGTGCTACTTGGGAAGCGTAATAACTAGGCATGATAGAAGTATAGTAGAAATAAAGAATGGGATAGTACAGGAAAGGAAGGTTTTCCCAAAAAGAAAAATAAGTGTGAATATTAGGAAGTCAATGCTAAAAAATGTTTATGTGGAGATTAGCCTTATGTGGGTGAAAAACGTGGATAGTAGGAGTTGCAGAAAGGAAAATATTTGAAGCCCTTGAAATGTGGTGCTGTAGGAGAATGCTGAAAATCAGATGGGTGGATAGAATCACTAACGGAACAGAATATGGGAAGAGCGAACACTATGCAGGACGTTGAATAAGAGAAGGGATATATTAATAGGCCACGTTTTAAGTCTTGACGGTCTTGTAAAATTTTCATTAGAGGGCAATGTGTTGAGTGAGAACAGAAGAGGGAAGAAAATAATGGAATACGCTAAGCAGATTAGGGAGATTGTGGGATGTGGTTGTTAAGCTGAAATGAAAATGCTTGCGCAAGATAGGTTAGCATGGGCGGTTGCAACGGACTAGTAGACTGAATACCACAACAAGAAACAACTAATAATTCTATTAACATAACCGTACTTATGACAAATAAATGGGAATTTAATTCTTTGAAATTGAGTACAAAACATATTTAGAAGAATTCTTAGTGACTTTAGTATATGTTTCGTTAAATGTCAGACCATCTTTATTATACGGTGAAACTGAAAATGTCCAAGTTAAATATTGTCACCTATATCGTATTTTAATGGATTCAACGGGATGGCGCACACGTGCTATTATCCTTTAGTAAACGACATTATTCTTGCAAGTGATTTAATTGGACATTCCCATCAAGCTCTTTGTTTATTTAATATGAACTTTTAATGCCGTTAACAGAAGTGATTCCGGGATAATGGCAGGTGAGGCTGTGATCACATTTACTCCCCGAAAGTATGTAGATGGGATGCTATCGACGGTCAGTCCTCGTTTGTATGGAAATGCTATTTTTATCAAGAGGTGTTCCCTTTACAGCGTCGCCTGGTGGTTACACGCGAGTAGGATCGCACGGCCGTGTTTGCATACATACAGCATCATTTCACTCCATTATAAATGGTTTCGGTTTCTCATCTATTGCTAATGGAACGCTGAGTGTCTTCCTATTCGGAGCAATGAATTTAGTTTCTCAACAGTTCATTCACCTGAAACCAGGAAAATGTGCTAAGACAGAACACCCATAAATGCCTCAAGTGGATAACACAAATTTTCTTCGATCACTATACCTGTTAATGTTATACAAATTAGTTTGCATTCGTTGCTTTATAACGACTGAAAATATTAACATTGAATTGGAAAGGGATAAATTAAATAATAACAAAAATAAAAGTATTTAGATCGGAACATTTAACAGAATTTTTAAATATTTATAGTAAAATAGTAACAAATAATATAATTTTTGTTTGGATTCATTGTTTCTACTGATTATCATTTCTGTGAACAATTATTGTTATGTGTAACTATATTTCATCATCAAATAAAAAACATTGAACTGTCTGCTTGTCTGTCTATCTTTCCGTATGTTTGTCTCGAATAGACTCCGAAACAGCTCAACGGATTTCAATAAGAATTTCATGAATTGTAACAGCATTTTTAACTAAAAATTTCGTTTTTGTTAAATTGCGATATCTTTTAGAGTTCAGAAGATATTAATGTAAATATTTATAAATGTATTGAATTGCAGCGCGAAAGTGGCGTGAATCCAACTGCGAGTTAAAAGTCCTTATAGGCGGTCCTATACCATTGATCCCACTTACAGTGTTATTGTAAGCGAAATTTTGGCAGCATGAAAGAGAGAGAGGGAGGGCGAACATTTTCACTCCATCTATTGTAGCAAACGTGTGAAAGAGAGGCGTGTTCAAAGCCATCTGCGGCTTATCAGGTTTGCTGTGAAGTGATCATAAATAAGTGTTACCGTCCTTTCGTTTCGAAGTCGCAGGCAGAGCTAGTAATAAAATCATACAATATTGAAAAAAAGGCGGTGCCCTTTTCAATTCCCTTCCTATGCTATTAAAGGGGAGTTGCCTGTTTCAGGATCACCCTCATGTAGCCTGTTATCAAAAAAACGGTGCCAATTTAGTTGCCTCGGCTATGCTCTGACGTAGACTAATGGTTTACTTAGATAGTTTTGAAATTAAAATATCTTTAAATGAAATAATTTATTTCGAACCATGAGTCATACTTAAACTTCAATCTCCGCTCTCCACCGCCCTGGTCGTGTACTGACTTGATGACAAATCATAAATCAGTGTAGCATCATACTACCACTATTTCAGCATCTCAACAATGCCCCCTTCTCTCAAAGAAACCACTAACATACAAGTCTCGAGCGGCTTGGCTTTCATTAAGGACGGATCCGTAACTTCATATTTTAATATATATTGTATTCTTCGGAACAATAGTCATTTTTATAAATGACGCTAGACTTTAAAATTGAAACAATCTCAAGTGGTTGAATATTACTGTTGAGATATATAAGCATTGTTTAAATTACAATTTATTAGGCAAGTGCAATATATATTTATTAATACAACAGAAAATTTTAACTGACTAAAATTTGAAAATGCTATTTATTAATTATTTTTAGGTACTCTTCTCATAACGGTTATGAATATAGGACCAATATGGCATTCCATGTCAAAAGTTTGTTTGATTAAACGTTGAAATAGATAACTTCCCAATTGTTATCTTACGTGAAACATTTAGAATTACTTGGGTTGGCACCTGGTAAAAATAGAAAATCTTCTTCAATCATCACGGCTGTTTATCTAACAATGACAAATACAAACATTCGTTCCCTTTCTGGGATTCGAGACCGGGACGTCGAAAAAGCGAGGCGTGATGCTGACCGCTACTCAACAGCAAGTCTACGTTTATTCATATTATTTACTATAACAGGTCTAACCAAGGTAATATATATTTTGCAAGAGATTAATTTATGCTATTTGTCTATGTTTTGTGCGATTATAAAGAGATTCTCTGTTAATATTTTTATGTTGGATAATTCGAGTTGACTACATTACTGTATAATAGCTTACGGCACATTTGTAATATTTCCCATACAATAATAAAGTGGATGTTTAGCATATGGCTAGGATGTTCCTCCTTTCGATGTGTGTGACTCTTGCGGAGACTGTAGTCTTCTGTTTCCTGACACGGCGTCGCAATGTTTTGAGGTGGCGCCCCACCTCGATGCTTTGTAGATGGATTTCGTGATTATACGGGATTCATCCAGAAAAGATTTACATGGTACGATCAGTCATAACATATTACTATTTTGACTTGGGAAAATCTTTAACACATTTACCGAAGCGCTGATTTTATCCAAAACGCTTGGCTTGACTCGGTAATTTGTCAACAAATGAAGTCAAAACTTTATTTTTCAGCTCCCAAGATTGACAGTGAACATCAAAATCAGGAAATTAGGTAATTCACATTATAAAATTGTAAAGGAAATAGTGTTACAACATAATTATGCAATTACTTATATTAACGATTTTGGTTATGCAATGATTCTTTAATTACATGTATTGGGGATTTCTTTACACCACAATCAACATTTTCTATTCTCGAGTGACGTCAGGTATGGCGTCTCTCTTAATTTAAATTCTTAATTATAGATATTTCATTATTGATGATAAACGATGAGGTTATTCATAACATGAATTAGTCAAAAAACTTGGAATTTTATCCTTAATATTTCCGATAATTGTAAAAGTCGTTCTAAGATAAATCATCATATATTATTGAGAATATCGAAACCTCTAGTGAATTTATGTTTTATTTGTCCAATATTTGCCTAATTTGATGGAAGAAAATACAATTCTCTATCGAGTCTACTTTTAATTGATAAGCTAATAGAAAGCACTTGTCCCTAATTCATTATTGAAAGTCCACGTGATCGTAAATAAAACAGTAAATATAATACAGAATATAAAATTCCAAAATGAACCTTATGTACAATAAATTTATACTCAAGTCCAAAAAGTATTATTTTAATAAAATCGGATCTTACTTATGGTTACAGTTAATTTTTTTAATGTGGTTTGTTTCCGAATACCTTCAAATTCTTCAAATTTATTCTAACTCAACTAAAATTCTTCAACCTCAAATTATCTAAAAAATCATCCTACATCATTTGACCTACATTATTCAAAATATTATAAGTGTTTCCAATAAAGAATCTCGAAGTTCCTAGAGACATTTCAATTTATTTCTTGAGTCCATAAAGGCCTAACTCAAGTTAAATGCACTAAGATCAGCTTCATATGATTTTATTCAAAATATAAAAGCTAGACAGTAGATTAAAATGATTGAAATAATTTTGTATATCGTGAAATGAGTGGTCTCATTAAAATATAATTATAATTCTGCAGAATTGGTGCATTCATCTTTTCGAGCGGATGTAAGTATGAAATCATCAATTATTACTGAACAAACATCACCACTAACTACCAATACACTATAAGTATAACGTAAGCGGAAATTTTCGGGGGCGATTTATTGCGCTGAGACCAAAATATGGTGTAAGTAAACTGACAAACATTTAACCACAGAGAAGTAATAGGTTTATTGCGACATAATTCAGTTGGCGTTAGGATTGGGAGGACAAATATGTAAATGATTCAATTTGCATCGAAGTGGCAACGACTGCCAGAGTTCGTGTCCGCAAAAGGGAGCAATAAGAGAAATCAGAGAGTTTCCAGACCGTTCCGTGTCATTATTCGAACCTACACAGAGAAATTGTAGGCACATCTACGTAATCTTAATACACGGAATTTATGCAAGTTGCAATTTTGTCGTAGTTTGCAGTCGCCCAACATTTTGAATTAAGGCTGTTACATATTACCATTATAATTATTAAAACAGTTAGGTAGAAGAAATTTATTTTTACTTTAAAATACTGAGCGGGAAAAATTAAATGAACTAGTCTGTTTAAACTTGAATATTATATTTAGCAATAACACATTGAAGCCTTATCTTCCCGATCTGTAAAAATACAGATATTGTAAACACTGAATTTTTACTTTATAAATTAAAATAAAACCAACTGATTCCCTTTCTACAGGGGACGGTGGGCTCAAAAATCTGATGATTAATTATAACACTATTGTTAGCGGTGACCGCTGTGACATTTATAGACGGGTTTTTGGGTTTAGAGTTTAATGGGTACATAACCAACACTGCTCATTGATACATTATCACCCAGGAACCATTTGAAGTCATTGATGCGGACCTGCGGTGTTCGCTTCTTGAAAATTGAGGACTGGTGGTGTTCTTTGATACCTGCAGTCCACGGATCGTCTCAAAAGTCTAACATCACCACTTATGAAATCTTGTCCGATACTTTCTGAAATTCCATTAACTACTTACTTCCTTAACGTTTCTCGCCCACTTCAAAACCTCGGATCTCCCCTCTAGATCTAAATTACCAACTACTTAGCCAATCCTTTCAAAAAATTCAGGAAACCTTACGCAACAGGTTAATGAACTTTTCTGTAGAAATGTTACAGACGTGTCAAATTTCTAACAAAATAGTTTAATTTATTCATTCATAATTATATATATTATATATATACTTATATTATTATATTATATTATATTATATTATATTATATTATATTATATTATATTATATTATATTATATTATATTATATTATATTATATTATATTATATATATTATATTATATTATATTATATTATATTATATTATATTATATTATATTATATTATATTATATTATATTATATTATATTATATTATATTATATTATATTATATTATATTATATTATATTATATTATATTATATTATATTATATTTATATTATATTATATTATATTATATTATATTATATTATATTATATTATATTATATTATATTATATTATATTATATTATATTATATTATATTATATTATATTATATTATATTATATTATATTATATTATATTATATTATATTATATTATATTTATATTATATTATATTATATTATATTATATTATTATATTATATTATATTATATTATATTATATTATATTATATTATATTATATTATATTATATTATATTATATTATATTATATTATATTATATTATATTATTATATTATATTATATTATATTATATTATATTATATTATATTATATTATATCATATTATATCATATTATATCATATTATATTATATTATATTATATATTATATTATATACTATATGGCTCAAATTTTAAAATACTTTTTACTAACGGACATACAAAAACTACAATGCTTGACGGGATTTATTGTCCACAAAGAACATCTAATATTAGAGGTCTGAGGCCTCTATATATGAGAGCGATTGCAGCAATAATAAGTTCATGGAACACGTACATCTAGATGGAGAATCAGACAGTTAACATTTCATAACCATTCAAAGTGTACCAAGGGATTTACCAAGGGCGTGATAAATAATTATATGATTATTTGAAAGAACTCGTAAAATGGATAGTTATTTTGGTTTATTATTTTGAACATAAAAGAAACTTTAAGTAGGCCCTAATTCGGCGCAGCTTATCACACCTCACTTTCTCATAAATGGATTTTGTATAACGTTCACTGAAAACAACAACATGCACTGCGATTAGTCGGCAACGCTGCACTGTCCCCTCTTCACAATGATATGAGGAATCAAGTTCACAATCCTCGCGTGGTATAACAGCCAAGTGCCTTCTACTTTTAATCGAATTACCGATATTCTAATTTCTACCTTCAGACAATTTTGGCTAACTCTCTTCCTGCCTTCGTAGTAGCAGACCACAGACAACAAAGAATTTTTGTTACATAGATATGACAAAGAAAGTATTATTTGAGACAGAATTTCATAATTATCTATGTTCAGCGTTAAAAGTATGCATTTTAATCTTCAATCTATTTTTGTAAAATAGATTTTGGTTTTACCTTCAATAAAATCATTTTAAATCAATTAATCAAATACTAAATACCTTATTTAAACCTTTGTAATTTTGTAAATTGTACAGTCCGTTAAAAATTTAGGCCAAGGCTGGACTTGCTGAATGACGATGATCTGTGATTACGATTCTACGCCAAATTCAGGAAAGAATCGGGTAATATATTTTGGCCCAATGACATGCTACGATCTAATTATATCAATGCTGTTTCACTTATATATATATATATATATATATATATATATATATAGAGAGAGAGAGAGAGAGAGAGAGAGAGAGAGAGAACAGGCAATGAAGAATCTTGGTCGAGAAGACCAGGATTAAAATTGTTGGAGGATCGATACGCTGACCACGTGTCTTTCCAAAGTCGGAATGTGTCATACAAGATGACAGTCCGCAGTCGACTCGGTAGACCCAGGCCCCCAATAGGCTGTAGACCCATAGAAGAAGGAAGGAAGGGACGAAGAAAGTAAATCATACTGCAAGGAGAAGAAATAAAAGCCCTACACTTTGCCGATGATATTGTAGTATTAGGAAGACAGATGAAGACTTGAAAAACATAATAAATGGTATGAACGTGGTTCTGGAGAAAGAGTTCAATATGAGGATTAATAGAGATAAACCCAAGGTAATAGAGTGTAGTGTGGAAAACAGTGGAATAAAAAAGGATGTTAGATTGGGAAGGGATATTTGATGGAAGTTAAGAAATTGTGCTACCTGGGAAGCGTAATGACTAGGTAGAAGTATAGTAGACATAGAGAGTAAGATGGCCCAGACAAGGAAGGCTTTTGCGAAAAAGAGGAATTTACTTACAGGTATGAATATTAGGAAATCTTTTCTGATAATATTCGTATGGAGCGTGGCGTTATATGGGTGCGAAACGTGGACGATAGGAGTTGCGGATAATAAAAGAATAGAAGACTTTTAAATGTGGTGCTATAGGAGAATGAGATGGGTGGATAGAATCACTGACGAGGAAGGTCTAAGGAGAATAGGGGAAAAGCGAACAATAAGGAGGACGTTGACCAAGAGAAGGGATAGATTAATAGACCATGTTTTAAGACACGAGGGTCTTGTAAAAATAACATTAGAAGGACGTATGTGGGGTAAGAACAGAAGAGGGAGGCCAACTATGCAATATGCTTATCAGATTACTGAGGATGGGGGATGTGCTAGTTATGTGGAAATGAAAATTTGCATCAAACCAGTCTTAGGACTAAATACCATAACAACAACAACACATTCGGTCTCTACGAATTTATCCCCTAAAGTATTTTTATTTATCCAACCTCATTCTTATTCTGTTGCAGAATAGTTTTACGCTCTTTATATAAATAGTAATACCTTATGATCCTTAAAAAAGTAATGTTATATAAGTTGAAATTTTGAATTTTAGAAATGTTTTCCACTCAACTGCAAACAATAGTGCGTGGTCATTTGTCACTCATACATTCATCAAATATAAACTAGCTGTCGAGTGTACGAAATTGTCTCTCAGGCAAACGAATTAACATGCAGAGTGTTTTAATATTATAGTATCTGAACTCGTGCTCTGTAAGTACATGTATGTGCATCAACCATAATAATCTTATCAACTATTTTATTTGTTTGTAATTTATATATTTAAAAAATAAACATTCTATTGAATCGGAATTATTCCAATTGATTTTACATTTTAATAAAATATTTTATTTACTGATAAATCTTTCTAGAAGTCATCTAATGTATTCAAAATAATACTCTTTCCTTTTTATTGCTCATTCATTAGTTTTACAAAATATTTCCTTGTATAGTATTAACTGCAACCCAAATTGTCATGAATTATGATTTATCAGACAAAAAAATTATGAAACATTCTCGAGCATTAATTTAAAAACATATTATGAAATATTAGCTTTTCTAATAGCTGTTTGTTTATAAACTAAAATTCACATCGTATATCTTAATTTTGGGTGCGATATTGCTTAGTCAATAAGTCGTATGTTGTTCTTGTAGTTAGGTGCGTATGTTTCTAGAACTTTAAGGCTCTTTTCCTCTATGCCATTATTGGAATGACGTACGCCAATCACCGGAAGTCCGACATATCTAAAACATATTTCTGTACGTTCTTCTCTGCATCACATTTATAGTCAGTTTAAAATAAGTGATTCCTAGGGGTATCAGCGTGGAGGGAGAGTATGTTGCCACATAGCAGGGAAATAGTGCACTGCTCCCTAGGTGACCGACCTCATGGAATACACTTTCGACAATTGTGCTGGTCCCGGCATTATTTCTAGATGTATTAATTGGTTAATTCAAAGCCACACCCTCGTGCGCAGTATTACGTCTTCTTATTTAAAACAGACTGTAGACAAATTGCCGGCTAGGTTTCTTAATGTACACCCGCGGGGCTTTAGTTGTCCCCTCTGCATCCCCCTTTAAATACCTTCTATGATATTAAAGGGGATGTGCCACGACTTGTACGAACCTCAAGTATACAACAAAATTTCTTTGTATATGTTGACCTATACTTATAATGACGTTAAACCATCTATTAGTTTATACAATTGATATTTTATTTTATTTTATTAACTAAAGATTTGTGTTTAAGACTCCTAATGAAAAAATTACAATTATCATTTTTAATTTTTGTAGCGCTTACACTTTTCAATATTAATTGAAATACTATAATAAATAATTTTGCTTATTTTTATCGTTATTCTTTCAAATAATACAAATATCGTTATTATGTTACATTTCATTATATTTACAGAACATATTCGTTTTTTTCTGTATATAATTATTTATATTAGTAGAATTGATACCAATTCAAGAATATATTATATGTTTTTAAAATTACAATTAAAAAATATAATAGTTGTCTTAATGTTCTATTAATTTTATTCCTTCTGATAATTAATAACTTTCATTAAGTTTTGCTATACAGGTTGTGAAATTTTAAAATAAAGTATCAGGATGGAAAATTCACGACTTAACCGGGATTCAAATCAGGACATAAACTTAGTTTGGGTTGCCTTTAAACCAATTATTCCCAGTCCAGTATAAATTCTTCCATCAAACGTTCTAAGCCTTAATGGAAGAACTTAATGATGGTATGTCCGCTATTCTTGAACTGATATAAAAATCTATGGTCTAATTACGTATAATATCCGTTATTCTCAGAGATCCTAAAGTTTAGCCCATATAAAAATTTATGTTTCAGTGAATTGTGGGTGAGACTGATTTAGGTCTACACAATGGATGGAGGATTCTCGCAGAGTAACTAGAGTCGACATTAAAGAAAATTCAATATTAATTCGGCTTTGATTCCCAATCCAATCGACATTTTTTCACGCTGTTTTTTAATTTAAAACTGACATTTGTAAACTAAGAAATTTAATGATGATATCAGGATCTGTAGTGTATTAAATAATATATAAAAAATAGGGAGAGCATTAAAATATATTTCATCGTCTGTTTTCTTTCATGAGAGCATACGATTTCTCTGGAAAACTTAATAATGTTTCCACCGATGTCGTTCGCGCTTAGACTGTTGTGTAGTTGCATAATTTATTTAATTCCTATGTCAACAAATTGAACCGCTGCTATTCAGAGAGTCCATCGCTTACAATTACCATATGATTATGCAGGATAAATTTAAGTATGTTTATTTACTTTAACGAATTTACCACATAACTAGAATCTAAAATGATTCAGGATTTGATTATATTTTTATATAATACTTTACGGATGCTTTTTTAAATTAACTTTATAGACATTTAAATAAGTTTTATTCAATGACTTTTCGACCACTAATTTGGAACTTCATTAGATATAAAGGGAGACTTAAACAAAAGAGAAATTCAAAATGGTAATACTTAGTTAAAATATGAGTTATTAAAATTTTCAATTTTAAATTAATGCAGTTAAATTTTAAACAAATCTAAACTTAGAATATCAATGAGCAGTTAAACCTCTATTAATTATCAAGAATTAGGTATAATTGCATTCAATAATGTTATACCTATGAATACCTTTTGCCTAAAGGAATTCAATGTATGAAATTAGAATAATTTATGTTCTAACGAAAGAATGACACACAAAATTTCAGGATTTTTTATTAAGAATGTTCTTTGTCTACCTTTTACCTGACTTAGTCCCAAATATTTGGACAATAACACCAGTGTTATAGGTCAATATTTGCATATTTCTCAAATATTAATTTCTTAAAAAATTATTATTAAACATGTTTCAGTCCACTTATGGACCATTATGAGGTTTAATTTACAATTTATGTACGTTACTTGTTGAAAACATTATTAATAAAAACACTTTGAAATGTTACTTTGGCAGCATGTATTCTGTTTCATCAATTTATTACAGTTTTTATGACGAGTATGTTCTATTTTTATCTTTTATATAAATCTATTCCAACTCCTCCGGCATTCCTTAGGAGAATATAATTGCCACTAAATAAATATACTTATAATTATTTCGTCCGTTTCGATGTTTGTGGTTCATCTGTCACAGTTTACTCTTGTAATTAGCTTCGAGATTTGTTTCGTTTGTTGGGAACTTGTCTGAATATTTTAACAAGTTTCCAGTCGTATAGGAAAACAAATTTAGTAAATTTCCGGGGACTGAAATATAATTTCTGTTTGGGTTGGGTTTTATGAAATATTCATGAAGTTAATACGACGTATTGCCAGAAGTTCTCAAAGAAGAAGAGAGAGGCTTTAGGCTGAGACGGATATCGACAGCTGCGTTGGCAGTCTCAATCCCTGTTGAAGTTTTCTCCGCATCTAGCGGAATTTTCTGTACCCAGACACAAGTTCTCTGGAGAATCACCAGGCTGACAAAATAAAAACCGTTTTCGTTGAATTTGTGTGAATCTCTTACATAAAGGAGCACACATTAGCAACACAACGACGGCATACAATTTAGAAAGTTGCAGTATTAGAATTTTTTATGGTACGCTCTGCCCATGAAGGAATCTGTCTCAGACGTTTACTGAGAACCTGATGCGTACTCGTCTACTCTTTGTGGGGCGACGCTATTATCTACTGATTATCTCTTAAAGTTCTCAAAGAAGTTTATGTCGAAGTATTGGCCTTCCAATATTTTCCTTTTGTTTGATTTTCTCCCTTTCTCCATTTTATACTAATATATGATTTTTTTCTTTTGCATGCACCGACAAAGCGGTATTACAGTTAGATGCTATTTTCATATTGGATTTATGGTTATGCAGATGGTAATATAATTGAATAATAAAAGAGTAACAAATAATAAGATTAAAATTGGTGTGATGGGCACGTTTTATATCAATTCATTAGATTTTTGGAAAAATTATAGGTGATATTTGTATAATAAGTATGTTTAGATCCAAATTATTAGTTGTTTTCTTTATGAGTGTTGGTAGTAATGTGTTGCAATTGAGGCTCAATTACTACTCAACAAACGCGTTGACGTTCGAGATCCCGAATAATGTATACCAATAAATAAAATTGAAGTGTCTGTCTGAATTTTTGTCTCTAACAGGCTCTGAAACGATTCAATGGATTTCAATGAAAATTTAAGGGTTTTAAAACAGGAGATTTAACTTGAATATTCGTGAATATTTCTTTTCAATGTATTCCAGAAGATATTAATAGAATCATAAATATATATATATATATCCGTACGTGCATTATTGTCTCCAAAAATGGATACTCGATCTGTTTATCGTCCGAAACGGCTTAACGGATTTCAATTAAAATTTCAGGAATTGAAACAGAAATTTTAATTAAAATTTTCGTATGTTCCATTTCGATATCTTGCAGACTTAAGAAGATATTGTTGTAAATATTTATAAATCCATTGAATTTCCGCGCGAAAGGTGGCGTGAAAACCAACTGCGAGTTAAAAGTCGTATTAGACGTTCCTATACCATTGATCCCACTTACTGTGTTATTGTAAGCGTAATTTTGGCAGCATGAAAGAGAGAGGGAGGGCGAGTATTCTCAATCTATCTGTTTTTACAGTATTTTTGACAGAGAAACAATAAACTTCTTTCGATAGTCGATACGATGTATACGCAAATTGGTTTTATTTGTCGCGTCAGGTAAATTTTAATTTTTACTAATTGGTCTTTTTTTGGGGGGGAGGGGAATTAACAGGCAATGAGGGTGATCCTGAAACAGGTAACTTCCCTTATATGGGAAGTGAATTGAAAAGGGGGGATGCGGAAGGTAGAGCATGGTAGCCAAGGGTTTACTAGGACCCCCGCAGTGTTTAAGGATCTAGCTCCGAAATGTTTGATAGCGGGACCTGTTCTAAACCAACTGCGAGTTATAAGTTTTGCCCTGAAGCGATAATAAATAAATGATATCGTACTTCTTATATATTCAATGAATTCAACTTTATTAAAGTTCTGTACATGTTGTTTTTAGGGTAAAATAAAATTAACTATTTCCGTGAGAACGAAGCACGGGCATACCTAGTTGAAAAAAAAAGACGTACTCTATCTATTTATATTATAAAACTTCGTTACCCTATTTAATTTAGATTGTAACATTACATTTGGGCTCGGTTGGAAATTTGTTGTGTTACTAAACTTGACCAATTCAATGACGCAATTTTCATTTTTTTATGTTTTTAAGTTTTTGAAAAATTAAACATTCACAAGAATTATTTTCTGGTGCCTCATACTTAGTATTTTATATTATACTATCTGGGGTCCCGCCAATGCCAGTATTATTAATGATTAAATATAACAAATATAATACTTAATTTGTAGTTCGCGAACGTCGTCGTAGTCGCTGCCGTTTATGTTATTAGGGTAGGACGGATACAATAGTGTCGCAGGAAACATCGTATAAGTAAATTGACCACAAAAAGTATTTATTCGGCTAAAACTTCGGCCGATTTTGCATATTTAATATTTTCGAACCTCCACCCCCCTCCCCAATGCTGTCAGTGCTGATATTTGGTTCGCAAAGAACATGTCTACAATATTTGGTCGAAATTTCTCCACGCGCATAGATTTGTATGAGGAACATACATATACACAAACACACACGCGTACGCAATTTCCGCTCTTTTTACACATAAACAATTATTTTCATTTATAAGAATAAGGTAGTTGATCTATCTGTTTGTAAATTTAATTAATTTTTTTAGGTAACAATATGTATTAAGTGCTTAAGAAGTATTCTAAAATGTTTATTCCTCGGGTGCGGCACACACACTGCGCCATATAAAAGCGACGCGTTGGGCCGTTCACAGTCATCTGTATTTCTTTTATGACTCTTGAAAATGATTGTCTTGATACTAACATAATTCATATGCAGCCGAAGGCTAGTAATGAATTCTATAAAAATTTAAAACATTACTGAATCTTTCATCTGAGTGATTTAGAATCCTTTCCAATCAAATTTAATTTATCTAACTGTTATTTTATACAATTATCATAAAAATCAATTCTCTATTTTTTATGAAAATTCATTTAATGACAGCTGAACATTAGATTGATAGTCCTTAAAAGAGCACCGTTAATTAAACTGTCTAATTCTCTAGCAATTGAGGATCTCTTGATCGACGTTTTATAACAAATTAAGAGAAAAATATAGCAGACATATTAATATGCGTAGGAGGTGCGAGAGAAGTGAATACATAAATTAAAGATTCTAAGGAAATTGCTCGTAGTTACGCAGAGATAGGTCCTTTTGTTCTACACATACTTTAAGCTTGCGTGTAAACGTTTCTTCGTAAGAAATTTATTTTTGTTTTGATTTTAAACGAAATTCGTTATTTTATTGCAGAAAATACTTATCTATTGAGAAGCCAAACTAAATAACTATTGCTACTTTTGTAATTTACAAATTATTTTAAGAGTAAAATAAAATTTTCTCATAGAATCTGCTCTGTAGAACCATAAATCCCTACAGAGATGATAACATATTCCCAACAGATTACAGCAACACGGGCTCTCTGCATAATACAATAGTTCTCAGTGTACGCTTTGTACCCGAGATGATGATGTAATGGACCCCAACTACTTGAGCCACTCATGCCATTATGAAAGCGGGAGCTGGAGACTGGAAGCTGGAAAGCAAGTTGGAGACCTACGCAGAGGCATTCAAGCAAATAGACTCATTTATCACTGTCCACTTGGGCTCGGGTCAGATTATATAAATTGCACTTCCATAATCTGCATACCAAAGATGCTCTATTCGAAGCACTACTTCAAACAAATTAACAAATTGTCATGTCAGTAACATCATACGTACAAAATTAAAATTTTAGAAATCAATGTTAACATTTTTTAAAGAAACAAAAAATTGAAATTCGGTGAAATTTTTATGGTGTTTTTTTTGTGATTTTTGAACAAAAATGAGTGTCATATTTTGTACAGTGTTAATATAATAGAGCAAGAGCATTTCACGTTCCACTGCGTCAGTTGCCGTTTTGGTGGATCATTCACTGAAATGTACGACATAACGAAAACGATTGTATGTTCGTCTGAACGTACGCACCGAGCTCACATGGTACCTGTTCCACTAAGTCCCATTCACGTCAAAATTTTGCGTTCGCAGATTTCGGACAGTTTCTCATTACGTACGATTTGAGCGGTGGGAACCCATGAAAGCATATCTGCTATATATGGGATTCGCTGTCGAAAGCAAACCTACACTAATCGATTCCAGGAAATTGAATGCTGGGATCGACTATGTTGATAGGAAAGTGATGAAAGTATACCTTCATTGGATTATCTTGTGGAAACTCTGTATTATGCTTCATAGAACAAATTATAACTTCTTTTATAAAAAATATTCAACCCATATAAACACACAATCATAAAACTATATATAAGCCAGGAAAAGATAACATTACAAATATGTGTGTGAGTATTTTTAAATGTAACTTAACAAAACAAAAAAATGAGTTAAGAGGCACAGGGGTTAAAATTTGAATTTGCTGTAAATTAATTTCTACTCAGCATAAATTTTAACTGTATGTTTAAAACACACATGTGTAGCAATGCGCAACATTTTGTTTTTGTAAACTAGTTTTCTTAGATATTTTCAAAATTTTACAGTTTTGAAACGTTCCTTGCGTTACGTACTTAAATATATTTTAGCTTTTTAACATTAATATGTAGGGCAGACCATTGTTATGAATTGACTGTATTATATTAAAAATTGATTAAAACAGTAGGAAATAAATTATGTTTTGCCAAGATCTTATGTTCCACATTTCTTCTTTTTATTTGGCAGCTTCTTTTTAAAGTTTACTGAATTTATAGGCATATTAATATGAAAAAATTATGAATGAGTTCTTTTAAATTTTTTACCGAAAGTTAAGTCCCCATGCTCCTTAATGAACGTTTTTAATATTCTATTTAAGAAAGGAATACATACTGTTTGATTGCAGGCAAGAATAATTTAGTTGAAATCATTTCCGATCTCCATAAATATTTTTTTACAAAGTACAATAATTTATGCACTATGTTTACATAAATAATTGCACTTGCATTTATAATCAACCCCGTTTCCTAATACATTCAGTACATAGTCAAGTTCCCTTGGATTACTATTTAAGAATATGCCTTCCAAATACCGTTATGCTCGAACACTAACATGATCCTTCCTTTTTCACAGTATCATGGCCTTCAGCATATTTCATACTTGTATAGCTGTATATTTCCCACAGATTTTCATCATCAAAGCTATATACCAACTTAATTTTTTGTTGACGATTTTTTTCTGATGATTGTTGCACCAATAGTGGGCGCAGATCAGTTTAGTAATGAGTGACGTTACTGGCCACGACTAACGCGACTCCGATACAGAATTACGCGTAAGATCGTTAGTATATGTATATATATATATTATTAATTAGAAATCATCAAAAACACACATTCCTATGTTTTAATGAGTCCCAATTTCTACAACATGAGATTCGTTTTAAAACTATTAATACATTAATATTAAATGTATTGCGGTGTAAAATAAATCGATTTAGCTAACTACGGCAACACAATTGATTACATTGATCTATTTTCCAATATTTGACAGTACGTCTAAAGAAATGTTTGGTTTCTCATATTATACGACTTCCCCTGAGCCCTTGCTCCACGAATCACTAGCATGTTGCTTTCCTATGCTCCTTCCTTCACCAACACCACGCAGAAACTAAAAACATTTCTTTTGTATCCCTAAATTTTTATGTTAGTAAAATATGTGCCAAACTAAATGACAATATTATAATTCACCTTTAAGACACGTCAATAATTAATTCGCTCCGTAAATAAAATGTGCACAACATTTCTTGCATTCGCAATCAGATGCATTTCCTCTAACAAGGAGATGTTTTCTATGTACCAGAGAATCTAATTAAGAATTAAAATAAAGGAACGCAGTGACTCAAAATGTCACGACGCAAATCTTTCTTTCATATAACCACTACATTGGTGTATCGCTAAGACAAATGTTTACCTACAAAACATAATATCCGAATAATTCAAAGAACTACGGAAACGGACCTTGGCAAATCTATATTCCGTGAAACATTATTCCAAGAATTTCTAATAAATTATTGTTAAGCAGTCAACTGAATTTCAAAAAGGGAAAAGAAGCTGACACTAGCACACATGCTCGATCGTAAATATATTTTTAAAAAATCAAATCATTTACATGCAAGATTGGAAAATCTTAATAATAAAAATTAAATTGAAAGTGAGCGGCCCAGCGCTTCGTATTTATATGGCGCAGCGTATGTGGCACACTGGATGGATAAATATTTTTTGTATATTTTTTAAGCCATTCAATTTACAGGTTATTTCACGCGAAACAAACCAAATACATAGATCAACTACCTTATTGTTATAAATGATGTTCACTGTTTATGGGAAAAAAGCTCAAATTTAGTACGTGTGTTTGCGTTTTGTATGTATGTTCCATATACAAATAAAACCCGTGGATTATTTTCAAGCAAACTTTACGCACATGTTCTTTGTGACTCGAAAATCAGCACAGTTAGGGTAAGACTGGACTACCATCCCTATGGATACGGGTGGAGGGGGTGGAAATTATTAAATATGCAAAATCGATCGATATTTTCATCGAATAAATACTTTTCGGGGTCAACTAAATTTGCGGTGTTTCCCACGACACTTTTACAACCGTCCTACCATGATTATAACACACTATAGGATACATTGTGTCCATATGTAGCCCGGGTGTATGCTTGCGGCGGCGCTAACGACGACGTTCGCGAGAAACAAAAATTATCATAACTTAAGTAAAATGTTTGTTGTATTTAAGCAATAATATCCCGGGTATCGCCGGCCACTCATCTAGTAGTTTATTTAACAAAACACAGGTGATATGTTCACCAGAGAAGAAATAAAAAATTGGAAGATGCGTGTGAATGCAACTACAAATTTTCGTTACTCTCCGATGGTCATAACTCCAAAAGGTAATTTAAGAAAGTTATTGACAAAATTTTGGGCAATTAAATCTGCTTCGAAACCAATGGGTAGAGAAATAAAACTTAAAGTTAACTTAAAGAAAGATACGAGTAGAAGTTAATTATATTCTCTAAAATAAGTAGTTAAGATAACTCATTAAAATCTGTTTAATGACTTTTTAAGAGAAAATTAATATTTTATTGCTATTTAAAAGTCGTTGATTCGTTACTTCATTATATCTAACTTTCTTGCCATATTAAGTGTAAAAATTGAAAGTGAGCGGCCCAACGCTTCGTATTTATATGGCGCAGCGTATTTGGCACATTCTTTTAATATATGTTTCAGTGAACAATATATATTGTGGTGTAGGTTTGACACGGGTAAGCATGAGAACATATACAAAATATTTTGTATTAAAATGGAGATAATTTTCTTGGTAAAAAATGACTAATCAATAAATACTCTAGAACATTAATTTCATTTAACTTAACTTTAGTGGGATTCGATTTTAAAATCTTACAAGTCAGAAAACTTATGATATTTGCCTACCTTAAAAATTTTTATATGCTTTAATAACACTTTATGAACCACAAACTGGTTCTTAATGTTACCGTAATGTCCTACCTAAAACCGATCTCGCAAATATATTCTAAAATTACTTTTTTACGAAGGAAATCTGTCCGCAGAGGTGTTTGATGTATGTCCTTCATTGATGCGGCTGAAAGAGCGGCCGTTCATACATATGTAAAAGGCTTTGAATTATTTACTGAAAACCTTGTGTAACTGATTTATGTTTAAGGAGAGGTGATTCTTAGACACACTGATACACTATACTTGGCAGTAGTCACAGAAAAATTCCTTGTACTTTTCAATTCTTCTCCTCATTTCTTTATTAATGTATGTTTAACACTACAATTAACGTTACATTTATTTATCTTTTACTCCGTACCTATTTAATCTAGACTTGAAAATATATTACTAACTGCTTACATCTCAATGGAAATGTCACTTGTCGCTCTTCGGTATCCTTAATTTTGTATCTCCGGAGAGATTTCTTTTCTTTCGTTGTATCATGTACATATCCTTTTAAAAAAAGCTTGTTTCTTTGAAACACTTGTTTGCCGTTAATTTTATATATTTAGAAAATATTCATACTATTAACTTTCATAAGGTTTAAATCTGTCATTATACTAATACAGTTTTCACTAAATGATTACCTATTCTGGGAGACTTTTATTCAAATCACTCCTATAACTTAAACGAGCTATGGTTTTAATTTAGTTGACATGGCTGTTATATTATCTCAAAATTTATATTCTATAAATTTGAAAAGAGTCTTTCTTTTAATTTTTTGTCTATAGTCGCATAAACTGCAAGGTCATTAGCAACTGTGCACGATTAGGGGAACTTTTATCTATGTAGGTAAGGTTTCTCAAACAACACAAACATCAGAGCCCGCGCCAGGATTCGAACCTGGGACCTCTGTGGTTCAAGGCAGCCACGCTCGTTACTAGACCACAGGAGGTTACCAAAGATTCTAACATTTAAATTTTAAATTCTTAACCCTTTGTTCCAATAATCAATATTCATAAATAAAGTTACGCAATTTCCAAACTATCACAAATAACGATAAAATCTCTAGACTATTGTTATCTATACGTAAATTCAAATTAATCAACCAATTTTCCAATTATCGTGCCATAATAATATTTAATTAAATGAATAATACATCGTTGTAAAAAAATTATGCATATGTTTTATAAACTTTTTACTTACAAAATTTTCAGTGATAATGCAAAGGTTGAATTGAGCCATCTATATCGGTCAAACGAAGCATAAGATTTCAATAAGAATTAAATAACAAATTCAAGCAACCGTTAAATATAAGATATACTTAAAGAAAACATTATGCATTAATAATCACAAAAATTAATGGATTTGTAGAAATTGTAGGAGTAGGATTTAATTATTATCCTCGTTATATGAGCGAAATACTGCTGATTAGGTCCAACATAAAGTAAAACAGTGAAAACGAGAACACAAACTTTAAATGATTCACCTTTATTATAATTTAAAGTAATATGTACCTGAAATTTTGAAACTTAACTTATGTTAAAAAAACAGTTACAGGAATTTTGCGGTCTGTTTGAATGGCCCTTTTTTCTGATTTCGAACCAAAAATTTGTGGGAAGAAGTAATTTTTTCTGTTAAATGGTTTACATATATTCTAATTATATTTTGTTAATCACGTAAGTAGCCATATTACACTAATTTTATTATTTTTTTGTTTGGAAGTAAACCATTCTTTATTTCATTATATTTATTTAATTTTAAATACAACTGAGGAGGTTCCTGAACAAAGAGTGAATCGTTTCGTAACAAATATTGATTTTAAATTTAACGAATCATGCTTTTTGGCCATGAAATATTAATTGTATTCAATAATACAAACTGGATTAAGTTTACATTATTATTTAAAAGAAAGTGTAAAAGAAAACATTTTAACGGCAGATACCTTAAGATGGGCAAAAATACACCCTTAAGAGAATACAAAATGCTTTCGATATAGTGATATAGTGATCAAAATAATTCTGGTACCTTAAGAGATTCTGTAAACATTAAAAGAATAAAATATACACCTGTTTCGGCGTATTTATTTAAATTTTCGTGCCTCGTCCTCCTCGGTCCTAATAAGTCGTGTCTTACCCCAGTGGTGTTCAGTTCCGGGTCTTCAGGAACATGTGTACAAAATATGATTATATTTTCTCAACGTGTTTCAGTTTATATTCCGATCATACCTAAATACATAAGTACACTAAAACATTTCGTTTTATGTAAAAGATTTTTGTATATACCTGTAAAAATAATCAATGTGTCTTGACCATAAAGACGAGATCCATATATTAGAGGGTAGGAATGGAAAGCAGATGTAATTCCAAAAGCAGTGTGAACCAACAATTGAAGAGAGTAAGAACGGAAAATATTTTAATTTTCAGTATATGTAAACCATGTAAAAAAATAAATGGGACCTAAGTTAAAATATTCTTCAAAGGACCGGGGTTCTTAACAACGAAAGGAATCAAAGGTAATAATCTGATTCCCGTCCTTGGTATCGTTATTTTATAAGATTTCAATGGCCATTCATTATTAAATCGGCAATCTAAAAGTTATAATGTACAACGGAGAAATAATATTTCGTGAAATAAGTGAAAATTTACTACAATTTGGCCCATTGTACCATGGAAAGTTTACAGATTGTTGATTCAACTATGAATGGTTTTAGAATGATTTTCAATAATCGAAATCAGGATTTAACATTTCTTATGATTAATGGGACCTTATAATATCATATGTCTACTGTTCATATTATATGATTAAAAAAGTTCATGAATTTTTAAAATTGTTAAACCTTCCTTAAGAAAAGAAATGTCAAGGGGCAGTTGCAAAATAGATGCTTACGATAAAATGAAAATTAAAAATATAATTACTAAAATGGATATTCAAAGGACTATGTTCTGTCAATAAACTTTATTTTGCCAATAATTCCAACATGAAAATTATTTGAAATAACTTTTGATTATCGTCAAAATTTTTGAAAATGTACAGTTGCAGATAAGGATGACGAAAGTTGATAACTACTGCAAATAATTTTAATGTTGGACTTATTTGTATATTAAAGTTTAATAATAATCATTTCTTCTTTTAGATATCTCTATGAATTATTTTTTTAGGTACCGAACTTCATAATTTGCAGTATTTCGTCTACCAGTCGAGGAACATTTATTTGTTTTATATTTTGAATTTCATTTTCATTAGCAATCTTCAGTTGTATCTTTTTATATCGATAAGATGAAAACAATATTTCGCATTGCCAAAACGAATTTTTTTACAGTGAGGGAAAAATATTCCTACAATTTCAAAGAAAAAGCACACGAAATTATCAGGGATTGTTGTTACATCTGCTGGCGAATCTATATGTAAAACAGGAGCAACAAAATGCGGAGAATATACTTGAACTGGAACGGAGCCAAATTTACAGCATCGTCTCCAATTTCTGATATCGGCTTGAATATTACGACATATGTTTACATTTCTATTGTTTACATGAAGGCGCAAATCATTATAAAATTGAACAGACGACACATTAGTTTTATATAATGGAATGTAATAAGGTTATGCTATATTAAATTGAGTGACCATACAAATTCTTTATTCTTTTCTCGTGAATATTAACGCCAAAGGAAGAAGAAAGAGCGGGTTTTTTAAGCATATTTATTTCACACAGAAACGGTGTCTCGCCTAAAGAAAAGAACTTCATACTTTAAAGGGATTTATCTTGTCGTCGGGATGGAAACTAAATACCAGATCAGATTTAAAGTAATTGATGTATTATTTGATAAGAATTTCATTATTAAGTAATATTAATAAACAAGTAATAAAATACATGTAATTTTATTTTTATAAGTTTCATAATTACAAATGCATAATAGTTTCGTGTTTAATACATGATAGCTACGAAAATGACAAAGAAATTTAATAATGTAAATTTGAAACGCTATTAAGTCTTATGATACTCATTTTCATAAAGATTCTGATTTTCCAGGTTCAGAACGTGAATATAAGTTACTAGAGTTAATGGATGAGGGTAGAAAAATTGTTTGTGATTAGGCCTACACAACGGATAGAGGAAGATCGAATGGAGCCGGGATTGAACATGATTGGCTCAATTATTAGAGCAACCACGAACAAAGATGAAACATGCTTCATGAAACGCGTTTCATGACACGTGTCCCATTTGGAAATGAACACTGACGAATTGTGGTTCATGAAACAGCACACATTCACACTCCATCATGTCGTTACAATAGTCATATATTAGCTGAAGTGCCCGGCGTTGATTGCGTTCACGTAAATAATAAAGCAGGAATGTTATTAAAGATTACAGTACTTGATGGTACATTCATAGTTCTACTCCAGAGGGATGACTTTTAGCTACATGGGCTTGTAAACACTAGTTTTATATGTTTTAAATTAGCCTTATTCTATTTCTTTTGTCAAATCCAACCTATTTTCAATCCCAGGTTGTATAAATGGTGAAAAATCGTCGAAATTGTAGTTCTATTAAAGAGGGGTGTCATTTTGACCCATTTCCGGTGGTCTGAGAAAAAAAAGGGTCATCTGACCAGAATTGAAAGGAATCGAATTTCAAATCGACCGTGTCTTCATATTTTTTCTAAAATCGTCATTTTTAGAGCTACAGGGACGTGAAGTTGGAGGAGTTCCAAAAATGAGTTTTATTGTGTTTTTCCTCACAGATGGGGTTGGTCCGTCTTAGAAAAAAACTGATATCTACTGATAGGTCGTGGTGAGACAAAGTGAATAAACCCTTACTCGTTTCTTCAAGTTGAGTAAAATCTTTACTAGAGGTAGAAAACATTCGAAAAAATACATCTTCAATAAAGAGATGCAGGAACAACCCAAGAAAGCCTGCATCAGGTAGGTCGGGAATTGGGTACTATTGTCACGCACTTCCGAATGACGGGAGACGAGTTTGCTGTGGCGTCGCAGCATTCCCTTCTCCAAGTGTCCAACAGTTTCAGAAGGACCTTGGCCGACTGATCCAATGGGATCAGGGGACAACTCTTGCCATATGCCGAAGGTCTTCGACCCCAGTACATATACCTCATAAAATAAATGTAGGTGTCTCGGCATGTGAGAACTTTGATTAAAAAACCAGAGAGAGTGCGAGAAAATTCCCGCAGTGCCTTTTTTTCTCTTTTTTTGGGGGGAGGGGAAACAGGTTACATGAGGGTGTTCCTAAAACAGGCAACTAGGAAGGGATTTGAAAAGGGGGACCCTATATCCATATATATATATATATATATATATATATATAAATCTTGAAGACTTGCCGACCTTCTGTGGCGTAGTGGCTAGCGTTGCTGCCTCACAACCCAGAGGTCCCGGGTTCGAAACCTGGCATGGGCCTCGATGTTTGTGGCGTCATTGTCGCGATGACCGGGATTAAGACTGATGGAAGATCGATACGCTGGCCACGTGTTACTCCAAACTCGGAATGTGTCATGCAAGATGACAGTCCGCAGTCTACTCGGTAGGCCCAGGCCCACAATGAGCTGTAGAACCATGGAGAGAAAAAAAAGAAAAAAAAATATCTTGAAGACTAGATCTCGCTGTGAGTGGTGATTGCAAAATAAATATGATTTTAAATAAGTATTTACAAAATATATTTTGTGAAAACATTTTAAAATTGAAATTTTATATTTGAAGACGGATCCCCTGGTCGAGTATTTTTTTTTTGGTTAACAGGCTACATGAGGGTGATTTTTTTGGGTAACAGGCTACATGAGGGTGATCCTGAAACAGGCAACTCCCCTTTAATAGCATAGGAAGGGAATTGAAAAAGGGGGGATGCAAGATATATATGCCCTGAACCTTCGAGAAACAGACGATACATTAAATAAAAGGCAAAAATGAGTTCTGTTTCATGAAACTGTTCCCTCTTTTCATGAAATACTCTTTCATGAAACCTTGATTCAGGAAACGCATTTCACCCCAGTGTGCACCTTCCTGTGTTATCTTATGGATCGTGAAGCACTTTTTTACTAAACATTTTTCTACGGTATGCGCTGGGTCTTTGATTCAACTTATACTGAAATTAGAATGGGCTTTTTTGCTCTATCTAGAGCGAAATATTATAGAAACCTTAAACCATGAGATAAAATCGATGTGTTTGGGAGAAGATATTTTTAATTCCAATATATGTCTTTCTATTTGATTAACTCCACTTTTGTAACATCCGATAAGTGAGGAAAAATTTTAAACTAAAGTAAATCCCATTTGGTCATAAATTTTGGATTGTGTCTAATCCTTTTATGAATATTCTGGTTACATGTACGAAAGTTGAAGTACGTTTTTTTTATAACGAATAGACATGAGAAGTGGCGTTGAATTGTATCGTAAAGTTTCTATAAAGTCAACTCATATTACCATAAATAATTTTAAAGCTCTTAAATATTTCTATCACTAGTATTGTTTCATTTACCTGGATTACGTTTACGGTGGACTAATCTGCAACATGAAGTCGACATTCAAATCAAAATTTCTTTTTCACTAATTGGAAGACTTTTAATCTGTAAGCCGTCCGCAGGCCCCGGAGGATTTACTGAGAGAGCTCATTACGCGCTTAATCTGCGCTTCTGTTCCATTGTGGACTAAAATCCATATCTCTTATTCGTAACCGCAATTGTTAACATATCGTATACCACGCTATAATAGCTTTGAATGCCACCATTCACGCCGACGGACTAGACTGGAAGCAATCTCAGAGAATAATAGTTCACACAAGCAATTATCCGTCTGCTTTGAATGTTATTGTTGCTGATATCGTCACTTGTCGACTATCTTAGGGATAATAAATCATTCATACCGGTTACAATGTTGTTCTGTCGGGGATCCATGTTCAACGAAATGACATTTATCATTTTAATAATTTTTCATTCGCGTTAGCCGATAAAAAATAAATAATTGAAATAAGAAATGTGATTATGGATTGTCATTAACAGCTATAATGACAAACTACAGGACATATTCATGTGCTACTAGAAAAACATTTTACGTTGCGGAATTTTACGCTGCCCTTTATGAGACTGGAAAACAAAAACATTAATAGACCAGTGATAAATTAACATTATAACAGAAAAACACCACGGCGTTAAAAATATTTTCGTGTGCTCAAAAAAATGTTTCTCATCTTCAAACAGCCTCAAAATTATTGAAGTATAAACAGTTCAACATTTCGTCTTTCGAAACCAATATAATAAGTGAAATAAAATTACAAGTTGCCAATTAGCACAATTTAGACAGCCCATTAATGGAAAATTCAACGTAGTATCGGTGAACATTTCATATCTCACTTAAGATTATTTTATTATTATTATTTAATTTATTTTAGGTCGCGTCAACAATAAGTCATTAGCGACCAACATAAATGTCAGCACAGAAATTACATTAGGGCATATGAATATAACATAGAATTGTTACATAAGGTGAAAAATTAAATTATATTTTTTCATAAATATTGATATCTATTAAAAATTTTAAAGTTCTATTCATTGCTTCTTCCGAAGATGTGATGTCTTTAGGTCCATACAATCCGATGATATCAGTCCTCTGTTTGTGATATTGGGGCAGTGGAAGATGGTGTAGTCCATGGTTACGTTCATCCTGCACGAGCTGCATTGTGGTGGAGGTTCCCTAAAAAAAGAAATCAATGAGAAAATTTGTTGTGGTTGGCCCTTACCCTGGAAATTACTATTTGCTCCTTTCTTTTTAGATTCTTGGGAAAGAGTAAATCTTGATAATTGTTGAGGTTTCGGTGGAATGGTCCGTTGTTAAAAGATCTTCTGCTAATCTTCCAGTGGTCCAGGAATTTAATGTTGTAAATCCTCCAAATATCATCTATGGTGCATGTATGGACGGATATAAAATTGTGGCTTGGGTTTGCAGTGAGTTTAGCTAGATCGTCAGCCATCTCATTTTCTAAAATTTTACTGTGGGCAGGGATCCAGCATACGGTAATATGATGGTTGTTATTATAAGAAATCCAAATATTATCTCTGATATTGTTAATATTAAGGTAAAAGTCATTGTTTTGTATAGCTTTTATAGCATTTAATGAATCACAGAATATTAATGTATCTGGAGCGGATTTTCCAAGCAGTGTTTACTTGACATCAATAGCGCGTAAGTCTTAGCGTAAGACGTGAAACATCTTTGTGGATAGCTTGAGTTTTTGATGATCAATTGGTGAACATGGCACATCCAACTCCGGTGATTTTTACGCATCAGCGAATATGACGCTTGGGTGATTGTGACGTTCTATAAGATCATAAATGTTTGAACTCCAATCGTTGTTGTGATTTTTTTGTTAGTGAAACTGGTGAAGGATGTGTCAATCGGGATTTCCGTGTATCTCCAGGGAGGAATAGATGAGAAGGAAGGGGGCGGTGAAAAATTTAGGAAGGAGAAATTATTGGAAACGTTTTGGTTGACTGAGTAATAAGATAAGGATAGATCTTCGATATATTGCAGATTATAAGAGTATTGGCTCTTAAAACATGTTTTGCAATTAGCAACGTCCTTCTGTAATGTAGAGGTAGTTCTTTTGCTTCAGTTATAATTCTAATTATCGGAGTGGTTCTGAAACATCCAGTAATAATTCGTAACACATTTTTAAATGTTGCATATAGCTTATTTAATAAAAATTTGTTAGCCGAATGGTATATATGTGACTCATAATCAATTTTATTTCTGATTATATCTTTAAATGTGAGATGAAGAAAGTCTTTAGATGCTCCCCAATTTCTTGCCGCAATTTCTTTTAAGATGGAAGTTCTTTTTTTAATTTCTTGAGGAGGTCGTTAATATGTTTGTTAAATTTAAGATTTGAGTCCCAACTTTTACCAAATATTTTTATATTCTTACGTTGTTCTATTATATTGTCAGTCATCAGTAATGGAAAATAAGTTACTTTTTTATTTTTGGAGAAGATTATAGTTTTGCATTTATCTGAAGATAATTAAAAGCCAATTTTATTTGCCCAAGATTTGATATTATTTATTGAAGATTGCAAACATCACTTATAGTAGCATAGGAAGGAATGAAAATGGGGGACATGGAAATCAGAAAGTTGACTAGCACCCCAGGGCAATAGTTTAAGGATTCTACCCGATGAGTCACCTAATACAGATGTAGGGGAAACCCTAGAGAAAGCTGCATCAGAAAGGTTGGGGAATTGGTTTACTCGCACGCCCTTTGGGTGTAGGGAGACAGGAAACTGGTCTAATGGGATAAACGAACAACTCTTACCGTGTTTCCAAGGAAAGTGACCCCGAAACGTGCACCTCTTAAACTGACATTATCGTCTCAGCTTACGGGAGACTTAATTAATCATAAATTACAATATTCTAGTGAAAGGAAGGTTAATTCAAGTTTTAATTAAAATTATATTCATTTTCACTAATTACGTTTAGATTATCAAATTATGATTTGTCGAGATGAGAAAGAAAGATAACTTTAAATATAAAGTAAAGACATTGAATTATTGATAAGCTCCGGCTAGCAGAAAATAGAGTTCTAGTTCATCAGTGCTATTGTGGACAATGGTAGAAATGCGGAGACACATCGAAAATCTTTCTATAACCAGGGGGAGAAACGTAAACTTGAGTACAGTACCCAGTCTGTATTTCGGTCAGATGATGCCATGGCCCTCATCTACGGTATTCTTGGCCCGATCAGGTGCAGTGAGGTGTCTTGTTATGATAGTAGGAGTACGTATTTGGCACTACTGTAAGTTGTGACTGTCCACAGCGACGAAAAGGTTTTTCTGAGTCTATTGTGTCGCAGAGAAGATTAATTTATTCTCTCCGTTTCGCGGTTCCAATATAGTTGACTATTCTGCTGCGGAGTTTATACTTTCCGCCCGCGGTTCCAGGAATAGACTCTGTGATCTTTCTGCCGCGCTCTCCTTTTTATTTCCAAAATCGTTCTTTCATAAATGTCTCGATCGTTACTTGTTGTTTGGTCTACGGTCGGCAGAATATTCGCAAATAAAGAAAAGGGCCTGTTCCGCACGTGTTTGTCCCTCATCTTAGCGGCTTTTTCCCAAATTTATTGCTTATGGTGCCTGAAAGGTTCGGGTCTTCCACTTTGGGAGCAGATTTTCATTTACGATTTCTCGGCCGGCTGTAATTAAAATCATTTGGCCGAAGATTTATTAAAATTGGATTATTCTCAATTTGCTCTGAGTCGGAAGCAGACGTTATTCTTACACTAAACAAAAAACAAGTATATATATATACGTCAGAATATAAATTAAAACAAAAAGATTCACTAAAGCACATTACAAACATTTAGTTCCTTCCTTTCAGGCCCAAAAATGTCCTACTCTAAAGGCGTATAGTATTACAATAGCATACTTCATGCTGTCACGTAACCTGCCAAGCCATGCTTATCTGCTGCGAGTGTGCGGAGGCGGCGAAAACAACGTTGGAGATAAAAACGGTAAAAAAATCACAACTTAAATAAAATGTTAGCTATAATAAATTATTATTTCACGATTGACTGGATAAGTCAGGTTAAACGCATTATTTCAAGTTAATTAAATCCATTAATATATATCAGTCAAGCGTAATATAATATTTCAATTTAGCTAACATTTTATTTAACTAATGACACTTTTAATATGTTAATAAATTTATAAAATGTTTTGTAAGTCACATGGCAGATGATTGAGATGCGTTGTATAAAGTTCAGGGCCGCACACACTAAATTTAATTATGAAGATATAAATCAAATATTTTCTACTTATAAATATAATTGACTGTTTGAGTATATTTCTCTGTATGTACGTTCTTATTTAAGATACCATTTATACTAAGTCATCGCGTTCATTATGAATAAATTCAGCTTTCATACAGCAAGGACGTGCAAAAGTAAATTTCAGTAATGTGGTTCTCTTACTAATAGTTTAATCATGTGTTCACAACGAGATTACTGTTGAATTAAATACTGTAGCGGTTTTAATTTATATATACCCAGGAATTGACTTTCTGAGTAACGCCAGGTACCCACTTATTGAACACTATAAAAAAGAGCATATTTAGTTGTTTTTCTGCAATTTCCGAAAATAAAAGAAAATCCCGGACATAACCAACCCCGGTTATTACTCCCAAAATTGTTCAGTCCCGTCGTTATAACCGAGTTCGACAGTAAATGAAAAATAAAAAAAGGATTTGTTAATTCTCCCGTTTCTTGTTTTGTCGTCATCTTTCGTGTCACTTTCGTGTGACGTGGTCAAAGCAACGATACCGATACATCTTTTGTCTTAGCTTTCATGACCATGATCAGCCCAAAAATTCATGCTGATCTGCAAACCAGATACTTCTGTGAGGTGAGGCATGACACTGACCGCTATATCACAGCAGGTATGATAATAGTCACTCTACTACATTTACTTTGAATTCTAATTATTACGAGTTAAGTTTACACAAACTAGTCTCTAAGATTGGAATTCCTTTAAACGTCATATATCCAAATTAAAACTCCATTCAAACTAGTAGGAGACTAAGAAACACACCATGGTCAGAGGTGCGAATTGTGTTCAGGAAAGGAAAGGAAAGCATTAGATATAACTATAGCTTTAGTAATATTTAATTAACTATGTCCTACTGTTAGGACGAAAATTTGTAATATTTCATTTAATTACCAATTGTTGGGTAAAATATCATTTAAATGAAAGTAAATGACAATGAAAGACATTAATTTCTAATAAAAGCTAACATTTATCAAAAAAATTGATTAACATCAATAACGAAAAGGAAACAAAATGAATTAAAATGAAAACTATTGAGCACTATAAAGTTATAAGAAATTTATTTAACTCTTAAAATCAAGGTCACCTGTAGGATGAGCCATGTAGAAGCTAAGTTTAGTGCAATATTAAATTAAAGATACCGAAAAGAAAGTTGTAGCTGCTTGGTAGTATTTGTTGGTAATGGCACGTCTCTGAGTATCTTATCTGGCAATATCAACACAGCAACGATGTTGAATAAGCCCAAGGAAGTCTACTGGGGGAGGCATGGAGCCATACCTCAGTATGTATACCGGCTGGATACCATCACAGAATCAGAGCTCTGTAGCCGATGCCTCTTGGTCCCGACTTGGACTTGAATTGATATATTTCTCCTTGACCACAACTCAGAGTTCAATAGCTCAACTTTTCTCTCGCTCGTGCCACGCAATTTAATGACCTCTCCTCCCCAAACTTGTTTCCACAATTTCCTTCTCAATTTTCAATAGCAAATCAATATAAATTTTTAATGATTCCCATTAGCTAGACTCTTCAGAATTGCAACCAATGAGAAATTCCAAACCGGATGGGCTAATTATGTTTATTTTTAATCTCCTTCTTTAAAGTCGCATCAACTACTATCGTTATTACCGACTACGCTAGGAGGAAACTCGTTATCTGTAATTTCACAGCGTGAAAATTCACACACAACATCCGTGCCCGAGTAAGAATTCGAATCCAGGATCTCTATGATGCGAGGCAGCAACGTTGACCACTACACCTCAGGCACAAATGTTTTTAGTTGGCTGACTTAGAATAGTTGTGCCAGCTTCAAATTGACGTTGTTGTTATTTCTGTTGTGGTCAGACTGGTCTGATGAAACCCTCCATGCTAACCTATATTCCACAAGCCTTTTCTTTTCCTAGTTATTACAACATTCCAAATCCTCCCTAATCTGCATAGCGTATTCCATCATTTTCATCCCTCATTTGTTCTTAACCCACATACTTCCCTCTTATGCTAATTTTACAAGACCCTCATGTCTCAAAACGTGGCATATAAATCTATCCCTTCTCTTGGTTAACGTCCTTCATATTGTTCTAACTTCCGCTATACTAATTTGAACTTCCTCATTAATAATCACTTTATAGGTCTAAAATTTTAACATGATTACAAAAAATCCTGTGGTTTTATAAAATGCATGTTTAGTTGAGATTGTTTATCAAATGGTTTCTTTCTGTTTTAAAAACGTTCTTTAATTCTTGTGTGAAGTTTGCGCTTATTCTGACCAATACAAACTCTGAATTTTATACACAACATTGTGATTATCAAAACAATTTATACAATCTACGAATTTTAACAAAATTTCAAATAATACTCGGACACCGTAATTCCCAATAAAGTTAATTAATTGTAAATGTATGTTTTCTAAATACGTCAAAACAATGAAGCCGATAGATTTTTTACTATAATTCGTTGTGTGTAAATTATTTTTATAAGTCAAACAATTTAATCTCCTTATAGTATCTTTATTAATAAAACCAGAAAGATAAGAATTTATAAATTTGATATTTATAAATTTTCCAAACTAAATATTGAGATGAGCAAATTTTCTCCTTTCGGAATTAAAAATATTCGGTTACAACAATGTAAGCTTTGTAATCGGTTTCCCTGCCATTGTTTACACTGATTTCGGCCCCAAACGTTGAAGCAGCAACATGAAATTTTGTAATAATTTAATTGTAAGTACGTACAACATACAAAGTTTATTTATTTATATTCAACAACTATGTATATAAATTACTTTATAGTCTAAGGATGTTCCGAAACCTGGGGTATGAAAATTTTTCAAATTAAATTATTGTATTTCTGACTTCTGGTCTTTTTTTAATTTATAAACTTTTAATTGTGTTCCTTCCTTGTTTTTCCATTAAATGTTTATATTATACTTCCCACGGAAATATTATTCAAATATTCTGTAAATGATAATTTAAATTACAAAATTATTCTTCTTTCTTGGCCCTGTGGACCATTCAGTGTTTGGCCTACCGGGTCGACTACAAACTATCATGTTACATGACACATTCGGAAATTAAGTAATATATGGCCAGCGTATGGATTCTCCACCAGTCTTAATACCGGTCTCCGTGACACTGATGACGCAAACACCGAAGCCATGCCAGGATTCGAACCCTGGATCTATGTGTTCTGATGCAGCGACGTTAGACAATTACAAGGCTAGTGTTGTCAAATATATCAGCCTAGTGGCCATTATTTTTAAATAAATATACTGTAAAATAAACGTTCATTGAAACAGTTAAATTGTTTGCGTTAACAAAAAGAATACTGAATATATTATCAGTATTGCTGGCAGCCGGGCGCATTCATGACAGAGAGTAGTTCACCAAACTATAGAAACTCGGCGCCAGACTGCAATGCGTTCCAAAGACAATGGAACTTCTAGAGTTTAACTGACATTAACACTGAAAGCACCAACAAATGATTCATTCGTGAACATGTTTTGTAGCGCTAGGGCGCGTAGCGAATGCGCGAACCAAGTTTCAGGGCTAACGTGGAAATATTGCGTTATATCCGGCAGCCAAGTTAGCAGAACCCAGAAATGTCAACTGCCAGAAGATGCAACTCACTTCCAACTACGTTCAACATTCGCATGATTTTCCGATGATATGAGCTAAATTTGAGACGTGTTTGTAGAATTGTATGCGTCCCGTTCATACGAATATTAATATTAAATGATAGATTATTTAAAATTTTACACGAAAATATAAAAACGGAGGATGTGTACAAAATTGTGCTAAATAATTAAAAATGCTAACATATATATATAAATCTTAGAATAAATACCATTTCCCTTTTCTAATCCCAATTATGTCTCAATTCATATATGCGTGTCTTATACATTTCACAACACATTGTATAATAGCAAGAAAAAATCAGAAGCGTTCTTTGCAAAGCTTAACATTATTTCGGATAGGTATTTTTTCAGCACGCTACAAAGTTACTAATATTCGGCATATGCGAACGAAAATATTAAACTCAACAAAATTTAAACTTAGTTTATTTATTTACCGAACTTCATGAATATTTTATCATTACGAATTTAATTTTAAATCTACATAAACACTTAATTAAAGTAAAATACATTCGGCAGTCCAGGTTGACTAATTGTGTGTTGTAAATAAAACGAATATTTACTTTACAGTTACCTTAGCAGTTTGTGCCCAATACTATAAAACTGTTAATTAGGGACCAAATATTGTCATCTTTATTTAAATGGGTACTTTTCAATAATCTAACTAATATGATCAAAACGTTAGGAGATATATTAAATACACTAACTTCATATATATATATATATATATATATATATATATATATATATATATTAAGGGAAGAGAAGACTATTTTATAAAATGTTATTAAATAAACCAGGTAAATACTTATCTTGTAAATAAACGTAATAATCCGTTCTTAATAAAAAATACGATTATAAATTTTGGAAATCAGTTTATACTTACCTCATTTCCAAAACAATTAAAAGCCAATTTTAGTGAAAGATACTTTATTGATTTCCTTTCTTCACTAATGACAAAATTTTAAGTTCATACAAAATTAAATATCGGTGTCACACACATGCTATTGATGGAGGATTTCCGGTTGCCTTGACGCCTGCAGATTCCGAAAATCTGGCTTATTTCATCATAAACTTTTAAGTGTTAGACTCTGAGCCTGCATTAGGGTTATAACAAAATACTTTGATTAAATAATCGAAAAGATGTATACACGTGTTGTGGTATGCAATATCAGAATTTTAAATAGGTCAAAGCTTTCTGTGGTAATTGGAAAAATTTTAGTTGTATCAGACACGACACTATTTATTATTTGAATGAATTATTCAAACTGAATAAGGAAAAGCGGAATCAGGATAAATGGGTTGAGAGTCGAACCCCAATCATTTGTTTGATGTCTACTGGTAAAATTATTCCGGATAAATAAAATATTTCTCTGAAAGGGGAAAAACTGGGCGATCACGCATTAGGAACGTTCCATCTATTTTTGAGCGCGTCGCAGCCTTGCTTGTGGATCGAATTTACAATGCGTAGCATATTAGGTATTCTTTTCAGGTAACAGAAAATTATATTACATGCATTAAAGAAAATTAACATTATTCAGCCTACCTAAAAATAATAACATCATATTCTTTTTCTTGTTTTATACGGTGAAAAAATAAATTATTTTAAGTAGATTCCTTAATACATAAATTAGGCTTAAATCAGTATAAGTCGCGAGAAATAGCATGGCGCGTGACGAGCGCAATAAAAGGGGGTAAGATTTATGGGGAGGATTTTCGTCAGCGAGCATAGCCGTTGGAAGATTTCTTACTATAATTTCTAAAAATATTAATTATATTCTTAGCAATGAATAGACAAACAACGACAGGTTACTTTTACCGCCCCACACAAATGTCATCTGTTAATTTATACGGATGTGTTTTTCGAGGTACAACATGTCCTGTACTTAGCACAATACGTTTCCTTGCGTCATTGTTTTCAGAATAGCGTTTATACCACGAAGGTACTCTAACAAAGATTCACGTTTAAGTCATATCTCCATAACAAGCGGTCTGCCACACATCGTTTCTCAACACGACTTGCTATTTCTCACCAGTTATACTAATTCTGTCACTCACCTGTGTTTTCCTCAGAGTAACATTTTTAGTTTAATATTGGTAGAGGATCGATCTTGCCTCCGCATTACCATCTTCACAAACACTTCCCTTAAGGTGTAACTTATCAGCTATCAAATTAACCATACAAAACTTACAACATAATTTAAAATATCAACCACATTCCTAAGCGCCGTACACGACGTATGCTCAAATTTTATAAAATTTTCTCACACAGTCGACTTTGTCAGAAAAAGAAATAGAATTTTGTGTTGCAAATAAAATACATACTTCGGAATTAATTAATTCCCTATGAGCAGAATTTAAGAACTATATGAGTTGTATGTTATATTGTTCAACAACTCAAAATCTTATTATTTTTTTAAAGTTGAATGATTTTGTCACTTCTCATCGTGAATACATCCACGTCCTCTGCGTACAAATTTCACGTTGCTGCCGCTGAAGTATCCGCCCATTGATGTCACGTACGGAGCGTAACTCTTTCATGTGAAGTGACGGATTTTATTTCGACGGAAACCAGACTAAAAGTCATATTCATGTTTAAATCCCTCTAAAGTAAATTTTCAAAAAATTATTTTCCGGTGTTTAGTCCAACAGAAATTAAAATTCATAAATTTCCTCGTAATAATTGAATACACCCACGTAAATGGTGAAGTACGGAGATTAAATTATATTATCGTAATACAATGTCTTCAAAGAGTTTTCTGATTCGATAACAATTTACACTCTCAAGTATGTGAACATGAGCTGTTAGTAGGAGTGAAGATTAGAAAAGTATTAGGCAAAATTGTATTTATTTTCTTATCAATACACCTTCTGTGTGTAACAACATGAACATATACCAAATAACATCAGCCACTCACACACTTCCATGCCGTTATTCTCACGAAATGATATTATGGGTCTTCCAATCTCTTTAGGTGAAAGTAATACACTTTCGTAATAACGGGGCTTGTACAAGAATCATTACGTGAGCCTAGAGTCACGTCTGAAAACGCTTATAATCCGAAATTTAATAATATTTACAATGCAATTTTCTTCTCAAAGAAAAATAAGAATATATCATTTTTGACAGAAAAATAATAATTTGTGCTCGTAAATATTCGATTGCCATCATGCATGATTACTTCAATTGTTCTTTACTGTTGAGAGTATTTAAGTGTAAAATTATCGTGGAAGTTTCATTTACTCTTAGTATTTGAGAGAAAGTAAATAATTTTCCATCTTCCTGTACCTCCGCATAACAATATATCCACACGCTTTTAAGGCCATCCATTCAAGTGTCAGATTTATGAAACCGAAATCTTGAATTTTTTTGAACACTGTCGTAAGATTTTTCATTAAATGAGGTCAAGACACCATGTACGTGCAATTGGGTCGTTTATTTCGCTGCTGGGAAGCTGGAACGCTGTCTTCTGCGGGAGTTACTGCGGCCAGGCGCCATTTATCCCTCACCTACGAACAGAAACTATTATTAGTGAAATAATTGTCTCATTTACTGCAGTTCAGAGATGTTACGTGCTAAGATGCATCGCCGCCATAGGAAGGGAGCGACGAAAGAAGCACAAACAAATTATATTTGAAGCACTCAGTAATGAAAAATATGATTTGCAGTAGTTTATGGTTTTAAAAGAAAAATAGTATTCAAGGAAGCAGTCTGTTGCCCGTGCTGTTAAACTTATACATATACATAGAACAGGCGATGAAGGAAGTTAAAAACTAATATGGACAGAGAATCAAAATGCAACGAAAATAAGTGAAATAATAAGGTTTGCCGATGATATTGTCTCATTAACGGACAAACAAGAGTACTTGAATAACATAAATGGAATGAATGGGATCCTTAATGATGACGGTTATTTGAAAGAACAGTGTAATTGAGTGTAGTATTGGAAATAATGGAATAATAAAATGTGTTAGATTTGAAATGGATATCTTGAAGAAAGTTTAGGAATTCCGCTAATTGGGAAGCATAACAACTAGGGATGGTAGAAGTATAGTAGGCATAAAGTGTAGGACATAACAGGCAAGGCTGTTTTCGCAAAAAAGAGAAATTTACTTAAGGCGAATATAGTGATGAATATTAGGAAATAATTATTAAAAATGTTCGATGGAGTGTGTAGTTATATGAGTGAGAAACATGGGCGTGAGCAGTTGCAGAATGGAAAAGAATTGAAGTTTTTGAAATGTGGTACGATAGGAGAATGCTGAAAGTCAGATGGGTGAAAGGGTAGCTAACCAGGGAGAAGACAGAACTATTTGGAGGACTTTGACCAAAAGAAGGGATAGATTAATTTCACATATTTCTATTAGTTTACTTCTCCTTTCCTAGAGGGGCTAGAAGTTATAGTGAAACTTGTATTTCGTTTTCGTCCTTAATTTCAGTGGAGATGTAATTCTTCAATTTAACAGCATATTAAATATCCGAATTGTTTGTTACGTTAAGTTTGTTATGTTGTTATGTCAAGTTTGGATATATCTAACGACTTGTACTCTTTAATAACATCCGTGTAAAGAATACGAATACGCAGGCCTACTTTCATGGCATTTGTAGATATTAAAAAACATTTCATAATGTGAATTGGAACACTATTATTTTAAAGAGCACAGGAATAAAATATCGAGACAGTAGACAGTAAGCAAAGGAATTAAATTCAGTAAAAGAAAGTAGAAATCAATAAAGGAGTATGTCTGTCGCCCATGCGGTTTAACTTATATATAGAACGGGCAATGAAGACACTTAAAACGGAATATGGAAAAGGAATAATACTGCAAGGAGAAGAAATAAAAACCCTACGCTTTTCCGATGATATTGGAGTAATAAAAAGACTTGGAAAAGGCGTGAACGTGGTCCTGGAAAAAACGTTCAAAATGATGATTAATAGAGGAAAAACCAAGGTGAAGGAATGTAGTGTGGGAAACAGTGGAAAAACAAACGGAGTTGGATTGGGAGGGGATATTTTGACGGAATTTAAGGAATTATACTACCTGGGAAGCGTAATAACTAGGGATAGTAGAAGTATAGTAGATATAAAGAGATATAGGATAGTACAGGCAAGGAAGGCTTTCGCAAAAAGATGAATTTACTTCCGGATAATATAAGTTTGATAATTATGGAATCTTTGCTAAAATTTTTCGTATGGACTGTGGCGTTATATGGATGTGAAACGTGGACAATAGGAGTTGCAGAAAGGAAAAAAAATAGAAGCTTTTGAAATGTGGTGCTATAGAAGAACGATGAAAGCCAGATGAGTGGATAGAGTGACTAACCAGGAATTTCTAAGATGAATAAGAGAAAAAATAACAATATGGAGGACGTTGACCAAAGGAAGGGATAGTTTAATAGGCCACGTTTTAAGGAATGAGGGTCTTGTAAAATTAGCATTAGAGGGAAGTGTGTGGGGTAAGAATAAAAGAAGAGTATCAATGATGCAATACTCTAAGCAGATTATGGAGGATGCGAGATATGGTAGCAACGTTTAAATGAAACATCTTGCACAGGGTAATTTAGCATGGAGGATTGAATCGCAGCAGTCTTCTAAATGATTACCACAACAACCAAGAACAGTTTTCTTAACGTTTTGTATTCTTAAAAAAATATTGAAATTCACAATAAAATTTTCAATACTTAAAACATCCAACAGTAAGTGGATTTGAGATCACTGTGTTTTTTTCAGAATATCAGATATATTGCTGAAAATCTCTTTTAAATCCTTGGACTGTTTATAGTCTTTAATATGTTATTAAGTTTCCAGATTTACGTATTAAATTCTGTTATATTTAACTTAAATTTATTTAATTATCCAGGTAATAATTCTTACGTTTAATTTTAAACGTGTTACGTTTTTTAATGATATATATTTATTATACAAAGTAAATAGGAAAAGATAGTAGGCTTACCTGAAATTGAGAACCAATATGTCGGAAAAGAAAACTTAGTTTCCTTGTACGTGTGGGAGTTCCTACACTTCGTGCCAGCAGACTGTCGATAATATTTCACTTGTTCAAATATTCGTAACATTAACGTTTTCTGACGTTCAGTTTGCTGTTTGAATTTCTAATACCTTTATATTTTACCTACCTTCTGTTGCTTTTCACAAATGAATTTCCAGGCGTCAAATCTTACAGTTAATGTGACTAACGAATTTCAGATTTAAATGAGGAGTTTTACCTATTTTTCTCAAATATGTCATTGTTCTCATAGCATCAAATCCGATATACGGTAACAACATGTTATCACAGACTAGCATCTTCGTGGCCGACTTGGTAATACTGTTCCAAAATTTCAGGAATGACATGTATCTAACTATTGATTATTTCATGTAATTCAAGTAATTAAATTAATCTGACTTAATATGATAAATAAATACAAATAATGGCCAAAATTCAGAAACATAAGAATTTAATTTGATAACGTTTCATCCCCCAACTTTCAGGACCTCCTCAGTTTATTAATTAAAATATTTTAATTAATGAACTGAGGAGGTCCCGCAAGTTGGGGAACGAAACGTTTCAATATTGAATTCTTTAACTTCGAACTTTTTGTCATTCTTTGTATTTTATTTATTGATAGTTTAACATATACATTTGTTCAGCAAGTTTTTATTGGTGTGTGTTTGTGTACGATGCATGTTTGAATATTTTCACAGACATTTACTATAAGAAAGTTATAAATATATTTCTAGTATACTTACTATAAATCTAAGTGATTCACGGCTTAAAATTCAATCAAAAACTCCATGAAACAGAGGTCTGGCTTTTGAAATTAAATCATTAAGTGTACATATATTTGGACATATATTTAAAGGTAGCCCATGTATCAACAAGGAAGAGAATGAAAATTTTTGTTGGAAAAATATTAAGGAACGTTACAGACATGAATATTTTCGGGGTATTTTTTGAGATTAAAGCTGTAACGCTTTGTAAAAAAAACATTAGAATGTATACTTCCCCACATAATGTAAGTCACGGTACAATAATATTACCTCTTCCACTTCACGAAATACTCTGACGATATTAAGTCCTGCCAATTGTTTGATGTCCAGTTCACTCCAAGATGGATCTTCCATTAACGCTGCTAGCAGATGTGGATAACGTGATACATCTTCGAATCCATTTGGGGTTCTGAAACAATATTAACCGCGGAAGATCCATAAAATCATTCACCAATGATAATAAACAATAAATAAATGTACCTAAAACAACGTACACTTACGTTAACAACAAGTCCGTTATTTTCTCAAGAGAATCTTAGTTATTGAAGTTTATTTTACTCGTTAAATAGTTATTTAACTGAATGTACTCCTAATAACGTAAAAATATCTTTCTTAATAATTTTTTTCAATTTTATTGCGTGGCATATGCTTACCTTATGTGCTTGTAGTTTACTGTAATGAAGTTATTACCTGATTCAGTGCTGATAAATTCATTTTAATTATTCACCGTCCGTTTCTTTATACCCAACGTTTTCATTTAATTTTTCATTATTCACGATATGTAATGAATACTAGTGTTACAGTACTCTCTTTTTATAAAATTAATTTTATCCTTTTCTATTATACTTCATAAATAACAAAATGAATTATTTTATTTTATGTTCAGACGATATTTCACAATTTTGATTAATTACGAGCCAAATTTAACTATTTCACTCAATGGAGATCTATTAAATATATCTCACTTACATTACATTTTTTAAAACTTCGAACGTACCTTTGAATAAAACTGACTGAAGAATCCCAAATTCTGACAAGTAACTTACGTGACTATTGACGTACATTTTTTGGTTAATGCAATTAATTTATAATACGTTTAATAATATTGCTAACGTTTCGGTGAAAAGTTAAACTTCAACTGAAGGTCAAAATATACTTACAAATTTATTCCATCGAAGCCGGCGCCCAATCCTATGTGATCAATTCCTGCCACTTCTCTAATGTAATTTATGTGAGCTGAAACAGAAAGATGATAATTGCAATCCTTTACTGCAAAAATTATCCTAAAACATACAGATTTACGTAAATGACAACACAATATGGCATTAGTTATCTGTTTCCGTAATTATTTAAATTCGTTAAGAAAAAGCAGAGAGAGAATATAAGTATTTTAGACGTATCAGTTATATGCTGAATTACGTGAATTGCAGTTTATCCTCTTTTACTGTACATTATTATAAGCCTAGCTCATGCAATTAATCTTCAATTATTATTACCTCATGACAAATTGCTTAAATCATTTCGAACGTTCGGTAATGCTGTGATAACGACAGAACAAGCGTAGCTACAAACTCAATACATACAAAATATCGTGAACTTGTTTTGCGTTATCACTAGCAGCTCGCGCACAAGAAATGTTTATTTTTCAAAATTATTAATTCCCGAGTGTACTGCTAACAAAAAAATCAATATAATATTTTCAATGGTTCTTTTCACAACGGTCCTTAAGTGATTATAGGAATAATAATTATATTGTGCGTTAGAAACTATAAATTATTAAAACTTTCTTTAATATAAAAATTTTATGTTATTAATCATTTCAGAAAAATATTGTTTACGTAATTATGAATGTTAATGTAAATGGTTTCTAGTGCTTGTGGTTACTCATGTGAGACGCAAAAGTTTATTTTATTTCTGTAATCTTTGCGTTTAGCGTTGTGAAACACACATGGCTTCAAGCAAGCTCTGGAAAGTTAAGTCGTTCAGCGTGGAACAATGAAAGGCATGTCGGGGGCAGGAAGGAAACGCTTCTGGCACGCTTTGAACAGATAGGCTAGTATATTTTAAAGCTGAATGACGAGGGGTCACTCATTCTTTCTAGCGGAAGGATTCAAGGTTGGACAAGTGACCAAATTGGCGGAATATACAGAGGCGCGAGTTAATTGGTAATTTTTGCGAATCAAGGTTGGATTTATTAATGATGCTTCGAACCATAGTATGAAAATTTAGAAGCAGAAAGTCATACGGTATCTCGAAAAAAAAGACGGCGCCCATTGACTACATGGGGAACCCCTTCAAGGAAAAATATAAGTAAGGGAGGAATTATATATTTTTTAAAGTGGGTAGTTGATTCCTTTAGATGAGTCAAACAGCAAGCAGTTACAGATTTCGTTTGGAATGAAGCCAGTTCCGCCATACGACAAGTATAACGTGCAAACATCATGCCATCGAGCTAAAGCAATTTACTTCGCAGACCCAGTCTTGTTGACACAAATTTGCACCTACGACAACCCTCATAAGGCTGTTTTGTGGGTGCAAAACAATCAATTATTATTCCTTTATAACTAACAAAGAGTTTATTGACCAATGTAATACTATTTGTGAGGCTGTAGGAGTTTAATTGAATTATGATCGTGTTTTTTTGTGCTATTCAGTTCACAGACAAGTCTGATGCAACACTTCATGCAAATCTATGCTGCGTTCGTAAAATGCAAAAATGGTCAATCTCAATAATCGCCCCATATCTAAAGCCCATATAATAATCAGGTTTTAGAATCGCATTAGATTAGTATGAATATTATTTTAATTTCTTTAAAAATTAATGTTTTTAATATAAATAACGTTTTGTCCCATTCACGGATTGAGTGTTCTACCTAAGATAATTACAAAAACCTGATTCGCAAAGGCAATAAATTAGAAGCCTGCGCTTTTAAATAATACACACATATACTATTTATATTTCCTATGACGTGTTAAGAGAATAAATGTTTGGTGAAATTCGTGCGAAATGTTATTTTTGGATCCGGAAAACTGATTCTCACAAAGACGAGACTTCATTGCACGAATTTTAATTTTACATTTGAACTTCAACCTTTAGATTTAATATTAAAATTTATGTGTCTAAATTTACTTTGGTTTACGTTCTTGGTACTTTACAAGTAAAGGTTCATGTATTAATTGCAAATTGACATTCATATGGAAACTGACGTTTATTATAAATAATGATAAAATTTTTACCAATGATGTCGGAAATATTTGCAGCAGGACTACACGTGAGGAATTGAGGGTAAACGCTCACCATGACAACGCCCCTGTTGGACACCTGAAATAAAAACGCAATAATTAAGTAATATTAACTCACGCACGCTGAATATCAAGATAATTAATGACGTAGATAATTATTATTCGGCCACTACATTACAGATCAAAGGGTACCATAAAATTATCCCTATACTGGTCTGATGCAACCCTCCATGCAAATATTACCTTTGTCTCTCTCTCTCTCTCTCTCTCTCTCTCTCTATATATATATATATATATATATATATATATGTATATGAGTGTATGTGTGTGTGTCAGAGTCATGGGCGAGATAGCTTTAAAATGAGAATGCAAGCGAATTGAATCATCAGTTGTACTGAAGATATGGACAAAAGACGTGATTTATCTGAGTTTGACCGCGGAATGATCGTAGGTATTACCCAAACAGTTGATCTCGTGAAGTGTTCAAGAGCAGCCGTTTACAGAGATTGGACTCCAAACAGGGTTTCAACGTCAGACTTTTGGTCGTCACAGCTTGAGCTGAAAGAAAATTTGAGACAGTTGTCCACCGCAACACAAGAGCAACAGTGCGTCCAATAGAGAAGAATCTTAATCATGGACTAACTTTAAACGTTTCTGATTGAACTGTTCGTTGCACATTACATCGTATGGACTATGGAAGCTGACGATCTGTTCAAAAGCCTCTACTGTCTGCCTTGAACAAGAGCAATCTTCTTCAATTGACAAAGGACCACGGGGATCGGACAGTAGATGACTGTAAAAAGGAAATGGGGTCTGATGAATCTCGATTTCAAATGCACCATTCAGATGGCAGGGATTCAATATGTAGAAAACAACACGAAAGCTTGGACCCCAACTACATTGCCACAACAGTTCAAGCTGATGGTGGCATTATTATGGTTTGGGGTATGATTTCTTAGTTTCTGTGCAACAACGTCTGAATATTTAAGTATTGTCGTTAATCATCCTGTTTTGTTAATGGTGTACTCTGCTACTGATGGCTACTTTCAGCAAGACAATGCTTCTTGTCATAAAGTTGGCGTTGTGCTCAGATGGTTCGAAGAGCATGACGGTAACCTTGCATCGTTGATCTGCACAGTCACCAGTTCTTAATGAGATCGAACTGGCCATCAGGCTCCTGTGTCCAATACCATCAAATTGGAAAGTGCAGTTCATCAGACAACTACCAACATTCCATAGCATCCATACCCAGAATAATACGAGCAGTATTAAGAGCAAAAGGTGGCGAACATTGTTATATATATGTATAACTTATTTATGGGAAACAAAAAAGATGTAATTTTAATTATTAATTATAAGATTATAAATTTTTTATGCTTCCTAGTTGTAAAAATCTCTCTCGTCCAACTAATAATTGACTTTGAGGCGTGAAGCAGTTTGCAATACACGGTTATAATAATAAAAATGACAAATAATTTAAAATAAACCGTTAAAAATCATTTTACTTAAAGTTAAACTGACCGTTTACTATTATTTCAAAAACAATTGTTTTAATATTTTACCGCTGGTATTATATTAAAACCTGATTTTCATATTTTTTATTGTTTCGTGGAACACATTTTTTCCAAATTAATTATTCAGTAACTTGCAAAATGAATTCACTTTCATTTTCCCATTCCAAGAATTCGCTTTCATTTTTCCATTCCAAGAATGACTAATATAAAATTCTCGTGAGAGAGAACATTTCCGTCTTTTTAAGACTGAACTTAGGTTTCAACATATTTTCATTCATCAATAATAATAAAAAAATTATAAAAATGTATATTAAATTCATGTTATACATTAATTCATAACCAGAATCAAAATTTCATTCTTCCAATTGATATGCAGAGCAAATACAAAATACTTGCACACGTACAGATATTCGTATATTATTTTCATATTTTAGTTGTTATTATTGATAACGTGTAGGGGGAAACCCCTGAAGGCAAGTAGTCGTGTATTCGTGGAGATGATAGAATCCTTGAAATAAGCCTCAACTCTAAGCTGGTCTTCTGGGGAGGAAATGTTCTTCAGTGGTGCTCTTTAGGAGGAAATCCTGCCTGCGCTCGTAAGAAGGCGGAACAGGGTTATCATTTGGAGAAGGATATGTTTACCTCTACTTCGAGGATATGGAATTTTTACGTTACGCAAACAGAACAATAAAACCACTGATACCTATAGAGTGCAGTAAAAAAATCCGAATAAATATTCTGTTAATCGCCATATACGTGCTCATTCTTGCGTAAACATTCTTATATTAGGTCGCCTCTGTAGTCCAGTGGCTGACGTCACAAACTCGCATTACAGAGGTCTGGGGTTCGCTTCCTGGCTAGGGCCTGGGTTTTTTCAAGTACCCTTACTGAGTGTACTCAACAGAAAAAACGAAAATTAGATACCTGAAGAGCAAGCCGCTAATGATCTCTTTAATTGGTGCGAATATAAACCTGAATTTAAAAAAATGTTATATTCTCTCATCAGGTGGTATCATTATTAAAAAATATATATTTTTTCTTCTCAATGAAATACGTTTCAATGTTTGTTTAGATAGAACAAATATTTTCGTTATTCTCTGTGTTTGGATATTTTATTTACATAAAATTAATATTGAGTTCCGGCTTTCCAAAACTTCACCTAATGCAATTATTAAAATAAATTTAACGTGTGTTAAAGTTAAAGAAGATATACCTTTCTACCCAGCTTTGCTTCTTTATCTTATAGAGTTTAAAACATATATTCATTTTTGGTTCTTATTACACTTATATAAATTTATAACCATTAATATAATTAAGTAAATAAGATTACCCTACGAAGTTTTAATCTTAGAGGATAATTATAAAATATACGTAAGTGAATTGACTATAATCTTAGTGATTCGCTCCGATACAATAAGAGTACGTCATTTTTTCTTTCTGCACCATGACGGTATTTTAAAATTGTTACTTTAATTCCCATGATTCCCTGATTTCATTTCACGCAAATTCCTGTAATTATAATTCCTTAGATTTTTAATCTGAATAACACCATCCATCCCAATTACGTGTTATTTACATTTACATCGCTAAAGTGACACCGTATTCAGACTGACAAGAGTCGTTTTAATATCGTTTAATCACATTTATGCCAATCTGTAAGTTTTTCCCGGAGAAAATAATGGCCAATTTAGAGTAAATCACTTAATTTCGTTATAGTACTTATACTACATATATACTGATACACGCCTAAATATTGAAATATCCCATTAGAAATATTTCAATATAGTATTTGTAAATGACGTAACACGATACAATTCCATCATAAATGTACTTAAATGCAAAAATATTCATAAAATAATGAATTAATACTACAATCACGCTGAAAATTCTTAATTCCAAGTAATAATTTTGCGGTTTCTTTACTAAAAAATATTTTTTATCATCATTTTGTTAAATTTAATTACTGTAACAAGCATACTCATTAGAGGTCTAAATACGAACCCATATTGAAGAATGGGCACTTCGAATCATCCTTTGCTACACCTTTATGTTATGTTGAAGAATGAGTTCCGGAAAATATTTTACAATTCCAGGATGAAGTTTCTGTTTGTGGCCTTAAAGAGTTGTTTACTGTGCGACCGTATGAACGAAACGCAGAGCTCTCAAGGGGGAGAGCAACGGAACAACACACAGTTGTTAGCAATTGAAAGGAAGAGCCATGCGTCAAAGATTTCCCGCGAGGACACTGCCGCTTCCTCAGCAAAATTGTACTCCACAAACAGAATAACTGAAACGCACTGCGCTATCGAGCCTCTTATTTATTCCTGGGTGATGCTCAATTACCAATTATGTTGCGAAATATATAAACAAACCAACAAATAATAAAGACAACTGTTGTGGTTGACCATACGAATAACTGAAAATTCTATAATAAAACTGCAAAAACTATATTTATAACTAAAGAAGAATTCATAGTAAAGTAACACACATAAATACCAATATTATTATTATTGAAAATTACTAATTTTTGACTATGGCTAAAACGATTTTATCTTTCGAGATTGACCACAAAAGCCCACGAATGTAAATATTTTACACAACATTACCAACATTGTAAACTAACTAAAATGGTTTAGATGAGAGATTACGTAAGTATTTCACGTTTAAATTCCTAATGTAGTATAAACACGTTTACAAAACTATAAGTTGGGTTACTTTGTTTAATTTAAATTAAATAATTTTCCGAGTTCCGGAATCCGTGGAGGTCAATGCACTCTAGGTACCAATGGCCTGGAAGTAACCGTTTAGAGGCCGCTTGTAAAATGGATTAGATGCCGCTGGCCAGTTGTGAATTGTAAAACCTTCGGGGGACATAAGATTCAATCTCAACATTTTGTCACGTCTGAACTTTCCCACATAAGAGGTCAATAACGTGGTGCGTGATGTTTCTCCACTTTTTAAGGCAGACAAATGAACTCCTTATTTGGACTTCAGGAAATGTAAGGCGAATTGTTATTGACTAAAGTCCTGATGCGAGGTTTTAAGATGGATGAAAAATATTGATGAAGAGTTGTTGTTGAGAGGTTTTTAATAAGATTTCAGATAGAGCAGTTGTTCATAAGTGGCGGAAAAGATAAGTGCCGATGCGTCGACGACGATCCGTCGACTGCAATTATCAAAGGCCATCGCCAGTCCTCAGGTTTCCAGAGAAAACATTGTAGGTCCGGATAAATGACTTCAAAGAGTTGCTGAGCGTCGTTGGCAACGTACTAACGGAACTATAAATCCCTCAAAGTAGTCAAATAACAACTAAATACTGCAGTTGTCATTGCCACGAACAATTAGTGTTCGAAATATAATGACTGAAGGTATTTGAGCCCAGAATCCCATGAGAAAAATAATCATTTCGTTTTGTTATTATTTAATTTTAATTATAAATTCATTATCTAAAATAAATAATTTCTTTTAAAGAGCAGGATGGTAAGATTTTTTGTTATTATTTTGTAACATTTTAGAATTGCATTTTATTTATTTACCCTGCTCTATTAATTTAAAGTAGAATCAAAATCCACATTTAAACATTACAATAAAATGAAGATAATAACATTTAATTTCGGCGGCCTTTTAATTATAGACAGAGAAGTTAGTGAAACAGTTTGTAACTAAAGTATATAATTATTTATATATTTAAGAGTCACCTATGAAGACTTTCAAAGCTCAAATTTCGCACCCTTGTCAAATCACACTAATATATATCCTTGACTAATTTGTAATAATTAAGATGAAATAAAAACACGTGTTTGATCGGCGTTGTAATGGTTCAAAATATTATTGATAATTATTGAGGGGAAGTGCCTAAATAATGGGCATTTCTGAAGGCTAACCTTGGAGTGGGGTGTGGACTTCGCCAAAGGAATTCCAGCTGCCGAAATTCCGCGGCGGCTAAACGAGGATAATCCATCTACAATAGCCATAGGCCGCGACGACGGCAGAAAAAAATATTTTTCACACCGGGGAAAGTCCAAGTCAAGGGAATATTTTCCCGTGAGAAAGCGAGAGTGGCTGCAATATGATTGGTAGAGTAAGGCTCTGGAAGGGAGGATCCGAGCTGACGAAATGGTAGCGAGAGCAGAATTATTCATTCTGGCCTCAACAGCACTAAAAGAGTTTTCGAGCATAGCATCCACCAAGTATTTCTTCGGGACGAATTTTAAAATTTAACATCAGGCAGTTGGGACAACTATTTTAGACTTATGCTGTGCAGGTTTGAAGCCCAGAAACCATCAGGCTTAGGTGTGACTCAACAACATCACCGGATGCCTCCTCTGGTCAACAGCCTTCCGGATCAAAGAAACCGACACCGAGAGAGAGAGAAAGAGGGAGAGAGAGAGCCACCACATTCCGCCAAGGTTAATCCCAGGTTTTGTAAACTCTTGGGATGAGCAGGTTTATTTTCCATTTTGATAATATGCCATTCATTTATTCCCCCAGGTCACGAACACCCTTTAGAGAAAGAAGTTCATTATAAATGCTCATTATAAATATATAACTTATTAAAGATTGCTTGAAATAAATTTGTAATTGTTCCTAATATAATCTTGTATACCATTATCAAAACCTACCCCATCAAAAAGCGTTTATATAAATCGCAACGTCGATCGTCTGAATTATCCAGCAGTGAAGTAGGTAAGCGGAAAATCGTATTAGATTCACATTGTTACTAAATGACACTCATGGCCATATGATTACATATTTTACAAATTTTAACTAATAATTTGTTCAGGTGATACTTATTAAGTGTTATAAATTCCCTGTGAAGTATGAAAATTTTGCAAACATTCATACGAAGATGATAAAACTAAGATTCAAAGTAGTCTTATTTTGACAGTGGCGTGAACCGTAAACGATTTCGTAATGTGAAATTGTGAATCTTCCTCAGTATTCATAACTTCCTTAACCTAATGATTGTTGTTACGATTGCGGTTTCACCAATTTATGGCTAAAGTTATTCAGACCAAAATTTATTAGTTTTAACATACCTGCAATTTCCGTCTACAAGGGATATTCAACAATTAAAGAGGCATATCGATAAAAAAACTAATGAGATTTTTAATACTTTTCCGAGTGAATTGCTTATCGTATTATTATTTTTGTTTAAATGATAGGTTTTGTGACACATTTGATGCCGAATGTTACTAGAAGACTTATTTGGCGATTAGATAGCAACAAAAAATACTTTAACTGAATGGCGGCTATTGGTTTTTATGTCCCTAATTATCAAATCAACAACGGTTAAATCATTCTAATAACTATTTTTCAGCATAGTCGGCACGAACATTAATACACTTGTCCGAATGATAAACCAGGTTTGTAATAACTTCTGCAAAGAACTCAAGACAGTTCGAGACAGTTTCCCAAAATTTCTTTGATTTCCTGAACTCTTTTCCAGGGTAATGCCAAATTGAGTGGACCATACAAATGAGGCTGAAGGAAGCCAAAAATAGGAGCTGTAGAGTGGATGAGGTAGAATCTACGAGCCCACTTCCTGAATGGCTCCTTTGGTGAACTTGGTGATGCGACCAAGACCATTACCAGTGATCAATATCACGGTTTTCTCTCATTGTAGGTTTTACTTTGTTCAGCAGTATGTATGTTTATTGTATAATGTCGTCAAAGTGAACTTCAAGGAACGGAGTTGACACTTCAACTGGCCGGCCAGGACGTTGCGCGATGCTCTCTGAGGTTTGGCCGTTTTTGAAATCTTCGACCCAGTTATATACATTTTTCGCGGTTCAAACCACTTTTATGATGGTGTAAAATCAACCCAGGAAAGATTTTTGTCGGTCTATTGAAGTAAACAAACCGAACACTGGAAGTTCTCCAACAATGAACAAACTTCAAGTAGTAAGGAAGACGTTAAATGAAATTTTGATGTTATAGAACAACTTTGGTCCCTCTGGTGTTCTCATCTCATCCCAGTGTTACAAACCTAAACCATTTAAGTACCATGCACCTCATATAAATATTTTTTACAACATTTCTCTCTTTAATTATCCAATGGTAAGTCACAAACGAACCTCAACAAATTCCTGCATTTAGCAGGAACGTAACATTATTGTTGAAATCACATTAAGTTCAATATCTATAAACACGTCAACATAGAGACGCATAAATTTTTTAATTAATAAATTTGTAAATGTTTTTTAATAAATCATAGGACTTTTCCATGTAATAGGCGTTTTTATTCTTTCCTGAATTATGAATATGAACCACTCAGGCATTGTTGCTACAATATCTCATAATTAAATTACCACTATACATTAAAATAATACAAGATTATATTAAATTTTCATCAAACAATTTATTATAGGCATTCTAATAAATACGGAGACGATAAATCTCCTGCATTGCTTTATAAAATTTATCCAAGTTTCTTAAAATGAATAAAGTATAGGATTACTTTACCAACTGTTTCAGTACGTCGTCCGGTACGTTTCTACTTGTGTTACACAGCGCGAATGCACTTGAATGTGAGAATATGACCGGGGCTTTGCTCGTGTCCAGGACGTCCTTTACTGTTTGTAAAGAAGCATGGGATAGGTCGATCATCATTCCCAGACGATTCATTTCTCTCACAACAGCCTGTAACCACAGTAAAACGAATAAATAAGCGGAAGCGTCATTATTTAAAATTTCCATTACATATAGTAAGGAAGGATATTCCATAGAAGTAATATAAACATACATTAAATACATTTTGTCAACCTGTTAAATACCAATGTACTTTATATAAAATGGTATTAATTTCTCAATGAGCAACCTCATAAGACACGTGCTCGATCTCCACTATAATTACAGTGATTTTGTTAGGATTATCAGTATTATTGCTGCAAAAATATTGAATTAGAATGTTTTATATATTTCTGTATTCAAAAAGTAGCGTGCAATTCCTTTTTGATTCCTGGTAAGTGCCTGGATGTTTTGAGTTCCCAGACTGAGTAAACAAAAAGGAAATAAGTTTTCTAATTTCCAAGTCGCCAAAGACCTAGTTGTTAATGCAAGGGTAAGTAGGAATTTTAAAACACCTAATATTCATATGTACCGAATTATCTGTATATAATTTTAAACTTATATACACAAGTACCGATATTTCAACGCAACCCCATTTCGATTCTGTTTTAAAAATTATATTCTGAAGAACATTTTATGTTTCTCTTAATCAACAAATATATATGACAAGCATTAACAGACCATTAATATTTAGAATGAAATATTTGTTCAACGGTGCATATTGTACATATTTGTACCTCCTTTCAAATTGTCTTAATGAAACGCTTCCTCATTTCCTCAGACAGACTGAATCAAATATTCAGTCAGACAATCTGAAAGTTTTTTGTAAATACGTATTTTACAATCATGTTGAGATCTGTTAAAAGGCTACAAAGGACCGAGCAGTGTCAAATAAAGTCAAGTGTTTCCACTCGTATTCAAAACTAAATTTTCTTCAGAGGATGGTGGGTTAATCACAATCATGTCGTTAAGACTACAAATATTATTTAAAAAATACACTATAAAAACATGAATAAAAAATAATAACTTTCAATCATTAGAAGATGTACCGTTATTTACTGTCAGTATTTCCTTTGGATGTATAAGAAACAAGGGCTTTAAGAAAGGGGGCAGAAGAAATTACCTGAAACTTTTTTAAATGTGGTGTTAAGAAAGATTTTTAAAAATTGAAATGGCTTAAAATATACAGGTGTCAAGAACCGTAGATGAGAAGAGATGCATCTTGGCAACAGTAATTAAAAGAAAGGTAAACTATATCGAACTCATCATAAGCAGAAATTGTTCACGTACAAGACATCGTGGAAGGAAACATGGAAGGAGTTCTAATTGCTGGAGAAACAGCTGATAGATGACTTGAAGGGAGAAAGAAGACATTGGGTGATGAAGGAAGAAACTAAAGTCAGGGTAAGCTGGTGAAAGAAATTTATAGACCAATTCCAAGGACCTGCCAGTAGGCATAATCATAATGAACGGCATAGTAGCTTCAGTGATCCCTCGAAAAATGCACTAAGGTGAGCTACTTATCCGCTTTTCGTGCTGAAACCTATTACTTCATATCTTTCTCAAATCCCCATTACAATAATAAAACATATGAAGCCTAGTTTCATAATTTTCGATGTTTTTAATTTAGGGTATTTTTTTCAACTTGCACAGCTCACTGCTGGAGGCAAATAATTAGAATTTGTGTGGCATTTTAATTATTTAATCATCTGTCGACACAACACAAAATGAACTGTGAAAATATATCAATTAACTGTTCGTATACATCACCGTGCGAGACGTTGGGATTATCTAAACATTTCACCGTTGAAATCAATTCAAGAAAGTTCTCACAAGGCATTATTCGTCTAACTTGCATACATAAAACTAAAACTTCCACATTAATATGTTAAACACGAATAACGTACAGCGAAATTATAAGAAATGTGATATAAGCGCAAACATTAAAAGTTTTCGTAATGTTTCAATTGCTGAATCTTTGCCAGAATAATTCGTTTTCTCCTTAATGCTAATATTTGGAAGTCTTGAACAACTCTTTCCATATATTCTCGAGAAAGTTCTCAGTAATGCATGCATTACAACATGATAATTCTATATTTTAAAAGCCTCAGTATTAATATCATTTTAGATAAATAAATAACGGCATATATGTATATAAATTTAAAATAAATCTACCATAACCGAAAACCCTAGATAAGAGTCGTTACTTTAATAAAGACAGGAAACATTAAATTCTATGAATAATAACGTTCAGAAATTTCAAATTCATAAATTTTAGTTTTTCCTGGCGATTATTTCCAGTTCAAATAATTTTCAGTGAGACGCTAGTAATATTTTTCGATAAATAAGCTTTAATTATTAGTAACTACCTTGAATTTAAATATGCAAAGAGAGAGTAAAAAGACCCGGTGCTTTATTAAACTCAAAATTATCCCTGTTAGTTTAGTGGGATTCTTAACTTTAACTTTTATGTATTAGGAACCAGAATCTTGTAAGTAGTTCAACGCAGAAGTTTCAGAATATTTGTATTTTCCTAGAAACATTAAAATATTATTATCATTCATTCTGTTATGCTAACTTTAAGAAATTGTTTAAAAAACGGGAAAATTTTTCGTCTCTTGAAAGTCTGTAAGTTTGTCTTCTTCCAAATTTTAAATCTAACTTAGATTGATTTGTTATCAATCACAGGTAACTTAATTTGTAATTAATTATCGTAGGTAAACATCAAAATCTAATTTACAAATCTGGGCAACGTGTATTATCAGATAAAATTCCGATAGAAAATTTGTAATCTAAATTAGTTGATTAAAATCACCTTTAAAATAATTAGTGCTGTAAAGTGAACTGCAATGCTTTTTTACAATTATATTTCCTACAAAAAATATAACTTGTTGAATAGTATAGAATGACTATAAGCATATAAACTTACGTAAATAAAATCATAACCTTTACCCTCAAAAGTGGTTTAGGAAAACTGCAATTTTTTACTCATATTGTATAAGTATGGTGTAATAATGTTATTACAGTCTCTTATTACTTTAAAACCGTCACAAATTAGGAGTTTATGATCAACGTCGTTAATTCTTTTAAATCATCACTTGTTAATATTTCGTCAGACTTCGCAATTAAAAACTCCATAAAATTAAAATGTTACAGGCAAAACCTAAGATTCTCAAAAATTCTCTCTTAAGCAATTGACAACAAATCTATTAAAATATATGATTACAGCATATTACCCTATGGCACACAACACACATCCAAATTTTCTTAAGTTTGTATTCCGATATATAATCGGGCAAAATTCCAGTTTGAAATATTCCGTGTTTCCGTGAAATTTTGGCACGTTGAAAGGCAATAATAAATCTGAAATATACAAACTTAAGTGATTTAAAAAAATATTTTGTGTTGTTTTTTATCATGTGTTTGAATACCTGGATGTATTCGAACAAATATGTCGGTGGCAGAAATGAAACATAGCAGCTTTAATTGGCTGCCACTGACTGCAATATTTCCCAGTTTACCGTGACAATAATAGTTGAGAGCACATTCTTTTGCGTGCCTATTTTTTACCTGTAATTATTTTTACATTAAAATTTGTATGCATAAATACAAACGATCATTTTTATTATATGAAAAAAGCTAAATCCTTGGTTTTCATATAATAGCGTATTCTGAATAGTTCCCAAGAACGACTTTGATACTTCAGCCTTTGAAAAGAGAAAAAAATTATTACACTGTTTTACCATTCGTATTACATCATTTCCGTTTTTCCTTCAGCAACGAACTTGTGCTGATTTATTTTTTATCTTAATACACTCTAAACAAAACTATCACATATAGAGTGTATTGATTGTTTTGAAATGGCGTGTTAGCATCAGGGGAACATAATAATACTTAATTATATTTTATTGAATTCCAAACAAATTGTCAGGCCGAAGATAAAATTTAATATTAATTAGCCGTGCAGGTGAAAGGTTTCAGAGTTTTGTAATTAATGTAGTGAAGCAGGGTTTTATGTATTTAACGAGTTAATTATTCTGAGGGATTGGTGATGTCGAATATAAATCGATAATACTATAACATTGAAACGAATATTATCCAGTGCAAAATAATTTTTAAATTTTAAATAATTTAATGGATTGGTTTTTATTATTTTCCTTACCAATGGTCGTGAAGTACATCAAAACATCTCTAACAGGTGATCTCACCATTATCACGAAACAACACAGTTCCATTAACGTCCTTCCTTACACCTATAGTTTCTTATTTCCATTTATTTTGCGAATATAATTAATTGTATTCTTTGATTACTTTACTTAAGCCACAAAGCAACAACAAACATATTTTTATTTCCTTAAATATTAAAATCTCGTTAGAATATTCCATCCATTCACTTGTTTCTGTTTTCTGCCGTGCCTACTTTACCGAGTCAATTAATTGGTGCTGAATCTAATATTTCATTTTGTGAGCTTAAAAGTTTATACGCTACTACACTTGTGAACTCCTTTTATTTTAATCATTCATTGCATTCCATTGTAAATAAATGTACACTAGCAACTCAAAAAGGAAGTTTTAAGTGAATAATTTATTCCATCAACACTATCATTAACCTTAATATCAATAAAAAACGAATTCATGCCACCGTAGTAATTCCATAAATCCCGTAGACGAAATTAAAATAACAACTTGTCGTATAAAGTAATTATTTTGTTCCCATTTTACTATTTTTATGCTGTAATTGAATTTTATTTAGCGTGTAATATGCCTCAACACAAAATATTTTTCTACTTGACCTTACCATAATCATTTTTAATTTCAACCAAAGTGGTTCAGTCTTTTAAAACGATGGGTGAAAGTATAACATTATAGGGGTGCCCAGCATTGCCCGGTAGTTAATTATATTATCCCACTATTTAATTACATGCAATCGCTTCGTCAAAATGTGGTTTAACACCAGATAGATCGTCATATTTTGAAAATTTACCTTTTCACTGCTTCTATTATAAAAATCGCAGAACTGAACGTCGAAAATAAAATAAAAATTGTTTAGGACGTTAGAAGGCATGCGGTCAAATGAACATGCGTATAAATCATAATTCAAACAGTGCACCTTACACATTTCATTCTTCAATGTCGAATTAGTTGATAAATAATACACTCCGTATAAACTCGATTACAATAGACAGAATATATAAGAACTCAGGAATCTAAAACCGAAATGACAAAACAATCACAAGCTACGACGCAATTAACTTGGGCATGTATTGATGCTTAAGCCAAATGCCACAGATTATTAACTCCAAAAGATATGTATAAAATATTTGGGTGAGAAAATTAAAATAAAAACATAATGATATCAACAACAGCGCCACCTACCGGATCTATGTACAGCTAATAACCATCCAGATGACCCCATAAGTTTAGAAGAATAAGGATTATGGACACACGCATACCAGAGTTTTGTACGTCAAAGTAATAATTTTACATGCCCTTTGTCATTTTGTGAACGTAAAATTTCGAAATGAATTATTTTCATGTATTATACCGTAGTTGTCGGTCTCCCCCGATTATGTGTTATTAATCTGAAGATAAAGAAGTTATCAATAATTCATATTGTACGCCTACTCTTGACTTAAACATACTGTGTTTTATCTCGGGATATAATCCTATTATGAACATTCATTGAAATATTTTCAATTTATTTGTAGCTTATACCGTTAAAACGGACTAACAGTCAGGTAGGATAGTGTTTATTTTATATTTAGATAGTCTTTTCATCTAAAATAATAATTTAGATTCCAAAAATTTTAACTAACAATACATTTTGCCCAGATTTTTGAAGTATATTTTGATATTTATTTACCGCAGTTAATTAAAAATTAAGATGGCTGTGATTGATAACAAATCTCAAGCGATAGACGTACCAGGGCATTCTGCTTAACACAAACACAAATATACACACCGTTATATATGTTTAATGTTCTGTGCGTCACGGGCTTCGTACTTCACGTATACCAACAACATAGCAACGGTATACACAAATTTTAGTCGCTAAGACAAATGATAACAAACAGTCACGACTATACAATAACATTAAATTTCATATTTCGGCAAAATTATACTTCAAGAGAAGCACGGCACGATCGAACTTGGTAAAATCGTAAATGGATCTTTATTTGGTCGCTCTTAAGGGGATTAAATCGACCTGGCAGACCAAGACCTGAATGGGCTGAAGATCCAAGGATGGTGAAGAAGGAAATTAAAAATTACACAAACTTTGGGAAATTTTTAATTTACATCTGAAGCTTGTTTATTAAACTAAGACGTACATGAAAATCAGATTTGAGCTCAAAAAATTTTCAAACCTTCCTAAAATAATTGTTAAATGTATGAGTTCTATCAGTTTGATAAAAGTGTTTAAATTTCCATGAACCCAACCCATTTCCCTATATTCTACACCATATACTAGATCTGACTATAATGAATTAGTTTACCGCAACGGTTACTACTTTGGACCAGATTCTTCATACAAACGTGCGATAACATAAAAGTATAACTTTCACATTTATTAAATAAAATTTAAATATAGTCCAAATCAATATGAGAATTAATAGAGGGAAAACCAAGGTAATGGATTTTATTCTAGGAAACAGAAATAGCAAAGGGCATTTGATTGGAAAGGGATATTTTGACGGAAGTTAAGGAATTATGATATTTGGGAACCCTAATAACTAGGGATGGTAGAAGTATAGTACACATAAGTAGTAGGATAGCACAGACAAGGAAGGCTTTCCCAAAAAAAGACGAATTTATTTACGGGTTTATAAGTGTGAATATTCGGAAATCGTTGCTAAAAATGTTCGTATTGAGCGAAACGGGGGCGATAGAAGTTGCGGAAAGAAAAAGAATAGAAGTTTTCGAAATGTGGTGTTATAGGAGAATGCTGAAAATCAGATGGGTGGATAAAATCACTAACGAGGAAGTTCTAAGCAGAATAGGGAAAGAGCGAATAATAAGGAGAACGTAGACCAAGAGAAGCGATAGATAAATAGGCCACATATTAAGACACGAGGGTCTAGTAAAAAATAGCATTAGGGGGAAGTTTGTGACGTAAGAACAGAATGAGGAGGCCAAGGATAGAATACGCTAAGTAGATTAGAGACAATGACGGATGTGGTAGTTTCCCGGCAATGAAAAGGCTTGCGCAAGAAACGTTAGCATGTAGGATTACATAAGACCAGTCTTCGTACTGAATACCACAACAACAACAATCATAAGTAATAATTTAATTTTATACAACATTTAAACTCTCCCTAACTGTACAAACATAACGTACACTCTAGCCTCAACCCACCCAAATGGATATTTTAAAATATGAATAATAAAATATCCCAGTGTATTATTTGTGTGTTAACGTTAAATAATGATGCTGTAATTCAGGTCTAAAAAGTTTTTTTATGTAGTTTAAGATAAATGAAGTTTCAATAATTCAAAATTTTATCCATAACTCCCACGCTTGGAAACTTTTTGTGTCACAGTTTAAATAAAGGTCAAAAATTTATTATTGTATTTCAGAAGTATGCATATGAAAACTAGATTTGAACTGAACCAAGCAATTTTAAGAAGGTGTACATGTTTTGGATGATTCAATTGACAGTTTGTAGACCTTGCAAAATAATGTGCAAATTATACCGTGGCATAATTTCCATAATCCAACCCCCTAATCATATTGACTATATTATGTAGATGGGGTTGGTATCTTATTAATACATCAATTAATTTTCTTCTTCTCTTTAATTTATTTATAACGGTCGCATCGACCGCCTGGTCATTAGCGACCACAGGGACAACTATTTACTTTGTTCGCTTTTTAATTACCTTTTCTCGGATTTATGATGTTGTAGTACTTTTTGCAGAGGTTAAATTTTTTGGATTCTTTGTCAACTTCGTTCATGAAATACTACGGAATATCGTTAATAGCCATTTGTAATAATTGTTTTTCTTTCCATTTTGTTTCATAATGTGTGTTGCAAAAGAACTCCCTTCTATGCTCAAGAAATTAAGGACTCTTTGCTTTACCGGTTTCCTCTTCCTTGCTTCCGCCAACTTTGCGTTAATTTTCACTAAAACAGACATCAAACAGATGGCTCGTGATGGGGATTGGCATTGACCTGAGCCGGTGTAAAGGCTCTGAGTGAACACGTGAAGGCTCTCAGACGCTCTTGCAGACGAACGTGCACAGGAGTCGAGACAAAAGAGTTTGTCGTGACAGAGAAACCACTTCGTAAACTGAACTCAATTTTCTGATATCAGTCGAAGACAAAGGGTATGCCGATATCGTAAAGTAATTTATCTTCTCATCGTCATGTTACGACAATCCCCGGGACTTAATCCAATTGAAAATAAAAACATTTCACTTTTAAAGTATTTAATTTGATATAAGTAATTTTTATATTTTTCGATACATTTAACTTATGACTTTAACTTATATCTACAACAGGCGATGAATGCCAGACCTACCTGATGCAGGTTTTCTAGGGTTTTCCCTGCATCTCTTTAGGTGAAATACCGGGTAGGATCCTTAAACCACATTCGTGGGGCCCTAGTCAACCCTTGACTACCTTGCTCTACCTTCCGCATCCCCCCTTTTCATTTCCTTCCTATGCTATTAAAGGGGAGTTTCCTGTTTCAGGATCACCCTCATTTAGCCTGTTAACCCCCAAAAAAATAAAGTTAAAACGGAATATGGAAAAGTAATCATACTGCAAGGAGAAGAAATAAAAACCCTACGATTTTCCGATGATACTATAGTATTACAGGAGTTAGAAGAAGACTTGGAAACCATAATAAATGGTCATGGAGGAAGAGTACAACATGAGGATTAATAAAGAGAAAACTAAGGTATTGGAGTGTAGTGTGGAAAACAGTGCAATAATAAAGGGCGTTGGATAGGGAAGGGATATTTTGACGGAAAATAATGAATTCCTCCTAATTGTGAACAAAACGTTGTACCTAATGTTTTTAATTTGTTGATGATTATTTGTTACCGTTTCTTACAGTCAAAAACATCGGTTTTTTGGGATGTGAGGGGGGAGGGTTAGCAGGCTACATTAAGGTGATTCTGAAACAGGAATCTCCCATTTAATAGCATAGGATGGGAATTGAAAAGGGGGGTGTGGAAGATAGAGCAAGGTAGGCAAAGGTAAACTACGGTCCCCATGCCATAGTTTAAGGATCCTATCCGTTGTTTAACCTAAAAGAGATGCAGTGAAAACTCTAGAAAACATGCATAAGGTAGGTCGAGCTTTTGGGTACTATTCTCACGCCTTTCCGAATGACGGGAGACGAGTTTGCTGTGGGGTCTCTTCTCCGTGTCGCCAACAATTTTAGGAGGCAAATGGCTGACTGATCCCATGGGATCAGCTGGTAACTTTTACCGTATCCCGAGGTCTTCGACCCCAGTACATATACCTCCTAAAATAGATGAACTTGTTTCGGCATGTGAGAACTTTGAAAGGAACAGAAAGAGCACGAGGCATCCGCAAGGGTAAGCCCCCAAACAATCTGCGGAGATATACGTGCGAGAGAAAACTCCCACAGGCATCTCTTCCTAAAACAGTAAGGCCAATATTTGAAAGATTGTATTTTATTTAACTACGAATTAATTCACTATTAAGTAAATATTTTTCATTGTTCCAAAAAGAACACACACCGCTTTAACATTTTTCACGTTGTAATTCTTAACAAACAATTTGTCTATTCTTTTTGTAATATATATAATAATATATACATTACTAAAAGATTAGACAAGTATATATCGTCTGGCGTCAATAAGTATGAATTTCTCTTTTACTTGGGAAATACATTAGCGATTAATTGAAATTATTGTAATTAAAGTTAGGGATACTTCTAAAACGAAAGATTCCATTAGTTCTTAACTCTTAAACAATCTGAGGGTTTTCACTGTCTTGAAAAATGTTTCAAGTTTAGAAGATATTCGTTGTGAGAGACTAAATGGTCAGGGTATTAATTTAAATTATAACTTATCGCATATGATCAAATATTAAAATTCATTTATACCCGCGTGGATAAATTAAAGTAAGTTTTTGTCTCATTAAAAAGTTTATACATCGTACTACTTTTCTGTTCTAAACTGTACGAAACAAATGCTCATAAAATAAATAAATTTTTCATGTACTCTATAATGTGTGGAATGATATTATTGAAAAAACTTTCTACTCTGCAACTTATGTAATATTCACTAACGTTCTCAAGACAGTGAATTGTTTTCAGCTATAATGGAGCACTTCACTCACAAATAAATAATGCGTTGAGTTGATGCCGGCGGGTACGAAATGCTCTTCATAAAAATAATCTAGAATTCAGCTAATAAAAGAGCCATAAATAAAATATATGTCAGGGTACCAAGATAATTATATGAACGGCAATTTGCGCAGGGGTTCCAATGGAAGTATTTTAAGCAAACTTCAGTAAATTCTAAAGCTCACTTCGTTAAAATTATCCGACATTCATTGAACCAATTCAAAATGCGTGATGTAATACAACTCAGATCGGGATTAAAAAGCTGAATACGCTGTCAGATTAAATTTTCGGGGTGATCGCTAATTGACTCTCAGAATTTACCCACAAAAATCGTTCGTGCCTAAATGAAGCCCGACTTGAATTTTTATATTTTAAATTCTCTTCTGATCAGTACACCGCAATCGTTTATAAACAGCATAATAGTTTATATTAGTAATTTTATTTCAACTGAACGGTTAACCTATGGTTATAATTGTATTGAAAATTAATGGTATCCGCAGTTATTCTCAGGAATAAAATAATGTAATTTTATTGCAATTTCTGTCACAGGATATTACGTATATTTTTAAAATTATAAATATTTCAGATATTGTATGAACAATTGAAAATAATTAATAATGACTCGCCCAAAAGGTAACCATTAATATGGCACCCATTCAAGCAAACATTATTAACGAAAAATTTGGCAATATGCGGCCCCACACAGAGGAACGGGGTTGGAGAAAGCAAAATTTTTTTAATAAATGCAATCACAATATTTGCGTCGAATAAATACTTTGATAGTGTTTTCTCAGACGTTGTTTGTGTAATTTCTAATCGACTTAGCGTTCGATGGGAGTTTTCATAGTCTTTTTGCTTGTTTTTTATTTTTATATATAAACTTTATCTTAATGACGTATTCATAGTATTCACGACTTGTGTCGAAAACAGTGTTATTGGAAGTCAGTGATATTAATTCCTATATTACATAAGTAATTGAATAAAATGTAATATTAGAATTGAAGATCGAGAAATGAAAGCAAAAATCAAGAAATGAGTAAGAAAATCATGCAGTCTGTTGCCTTAACTCATGACTGGCGATGAAGAAAGTTAAAACGGAATATGGAAAAGGAATCTTACTGCTAGCATAAGAAATAAAACCCTGCGCTTTGCCGACGATATTGTAGTATTAGGGGAGTCATAAGACGACTCGGTAACCACAATAAATGACAAGCACGTAGTCCTGGAGATAGAGTTAAATGTGAGGATTAATAGAGGGAAAACCAGGTAATGCAGTGTAGTATGGGAAACAGTGTAATAACAAAGAGTGTTATATAGGAAGGGATAATTTGAAGGAAGTTAAAGAATTCTGCTACTTGGGAAGAGTAATTACTAGGAATAGTTCGAGTATAGTAGAAATAAAGAGAAGGATAACACAGACAAAGGTGGATTTCGCGAAAAAGAGGGTAATATAAGTGTGGATATTATTAAATCTTTGCTAAAATGTTCATATGGAGCGTGGCATATGATGGGTGCTTAAAGTGAATGATAGTTGTTGCGGAAAGGAAAAGAATAGAAGCCTTCGAAATGTAGTGCTGTAGGAGAATGCATTAATCAGCTTTAAAAATCTAGATTTTCAGTGAGTCCTTTACGCGACTGTTTAAGAAGCAGATAATTGGTTACTATATACGTGAATTCATGAAAAAGGTATTTAAAAATTTTCAATTAATAGCAAAATAAAAAAGCTATATGAGAATGTTGAAAATCAGATGGGTGTATAGAATCACTAACGAAGAAGTTCTAAACAGAGGGAAGAGTGAACAATATTGAGAACGTTGACCAAGAGAAGGGATAGAACAATAGACCACGTTTTAAGACATGAGGGTCTTGCAAAATTAGCTTTAGAGGGAAGTGTGTGGGCTAAGAACAGAAGTGCGAGGTGAAGTATGGAATCCGCTAAGCTGATTAGGGAGAATGTGGTTGTTATGCGGTAATGAAAAGTTTTGCGCACAATAGGTTAGCATGGAGGGTTGTACCTACCAGTCTTAGGATTGAATACCACAATAACAACCATACATATGTGGTTTAAGTTGCATTTCAGCCCCTTAGACATAGAAGCGGGGTATATAACAAAGTTCCACGTACAATATTAATCGAGTGGAGCAATTTCGAAAATATTTGGTAAGACTTTTTTGCAACGTGAAAACAAACACTGCGTGTTAGCATGTTTGGGTGAGGAGAAGACTGAGATTTTAAAACGCGCATAAAATAGTAAAATAAATATTGTTGGTTGTAAATTATTTCCACTGTGTTAAAAGTGGCATTTACATTGTTTGTAGGTTTGTTGTTGCTTCTTCATGTATGTTTGCACTTTTTTGCGTGCGTGTCGAGTTCCCGTTATTTTATAATTTATATTGTTCACTCGAGTTATTATTTAAGGATTTTTGGTAGTAAATTATATATATAATTTGATTTTGGCCTTATAATTACTAGTTACTTGATGTAATGTGTGTCGTATTCTATTTACTCAATCGAGGAGTAATGGAAGTAACAATAAATATAAATCTCCGACGTCCATTTTGCATACTTCAATTCCCACTCAACATATAGTGGAGTATACATAGGGGCGAGATAGAGAGATTTTACAAAAAAAAACGAAAATAATTGAGTTTAGTATCTATTCCGGGGTTATGGAAGTAACTGAGTTTAAATATGATATTCATCATGCAGTTCATGTTGTACTTCGCACCATAGTGAGATTTGGATTGAAGGGGTATCATTGTCAGTAACACGAAATCAACTGAGATTGGCGTCTATTTCGGAGTTTTGGAAGCCTCTTATATTAATTCTGACATGCAGTAAGAAATTTAATTTCTACTTCAGAGGTGGACGGTGGTAAAAGTAACACAAATTCTATCTAGATTCGGGCCTATTACAAGGTTGATAAATGTACTGTTCATTAGTAAAATATTTAAAATTACAAAATAATTCATTTTCCAATCTAATTAATATAAATATTCGGATAACACCGGCCACTCACCTATAATATTATAATACTTATGGTAGATACCGGTAAGTACTGTAGCGCAGTAGAACCCGCGTCCATTTATTTTTATTTAAGGAGATTATCGACGCTTGTGGCGCGCCATCAACAATACCTTCCTGTCGGCAAGTCTCAAAAGAAGCCGACAACAGAGGAGTAACTTCATGTTACAATACTTTATACCGAAATTTTTAAAACATATACAGTTCTTAGGACATTGTGTACTTAGAGAGCGTGTTGGACGGTTGAGTGAGACGGGCGATAGGATGGACACGGAGCGGATGAGCTCCCGTGAAGGTTGTACTTAGGGAGCGGCGAAGGACATGGTTGAGTGAAGATGTGTTTTTAGAGAGCGGGTTGGACGAGTAAGGAGGGTGTGCATCCCTGTGTTATGAGCAGAGCAAATTGTGAATTAAGTAACTTTTGAGTTAAACGTGATACAAGGTGATGGCGAGAGGATATTGAAGGAGAGTGGTGGACAGATTTCTGGTGATACAAGGAGGTGGAGAGAGGAGATTGGCAGCAGAGAAGTTACGGCGAGAGCAGATTTGTGAGGTGGCAGTGGAGAGGTGGACCATGCTTTGATCAGTCCAGGAAGCAGGGAAGAAGAGTCTTAACAACTCAGGTTCGTCAACGAACAAAAAAAATCTGCTACACGTGGTCACCCAAACCATTAATACCCTGAGATCTTTAATACAATCCCATTTTAATTATTTATTTTTGTACATAATATATACACGCACGACTCATTAAAATTATTGTTTACAATTAATAAATGTATATATTAAAAACCAATTATTAATTTCATTAATTAATATTCCCCCCAATTCATCTACAGTACACTAAATTTCCTTCCCTCGAAATAATTAATAAAACAAAACAACTCTCTAAATTAAACTCAATAATTTTGTACTCTTTTAGCAATAAAATCTAAAATAATATATGATAAATCAAGATTGTAATAAGAGTTTTATTATGATCAATTTGACGATATTGATCTTTGTGGGTAATCCTGAATCGTTGCTCTTTCGTTCCTGTTCTGAGAGTACTGCTTTTATTCGGAGAGGGAAGGATGTTGTAAATTGAGGCATCCAGGTAAAATCTGCGTATTCTCCGCGGGGTAATGCAGTGAAATCGTAAAAACTTGCTGCGGAGATAAGGCGGAGTTCCAACCGCCTCACATTAATAATAACGGACGTCGTCTACGTCAATAGACAATTATGTCAGTACGGGACAAAATGTAGAAATGGTAACAAAGTAAAATACATTATATGGCTATTAATAATAGTGGTCTTACAACTAGCACAGATATGTTTGGAAACATTAAGCCAATATAATTATTTTTTAAGCAAAATATCTAACTATCCAATATATGGGGTATCCTTAGATATATTATTTTTAGTAACTTATGCTTTTCCTTTTGAACATAATTTTCCATGTTAGTTATAGAATTTGGTTATAAGAAATAAGAGAACTATGGGAAAAAAACTTCCGCCGGGTCTTTGAGATTTTGTCGTCGATTACGCCATCTTTTAAACATGACTGAACTATCAATAGCAAGTGTTGCAGTATAATGCAAATTGCTTATGCCAAACTCGTACTTTTCACATCAGTTTTAAACAGACTTTTAACTAGTGTTGGCAACACATTAAATAGAGCTTAATCTGAGTTTATTTGAATAATTAAAATACAATAAACTGGCCAAGGGTCAGAAATAGAAAACGTTTCGTCCCCAATTTTATAAATATGTGCACACAAAATCCGTATGTATGATTAATCACAGAATTGATTGGAATAATGTAAAGAATTTTATATGTAGAAAGCAACCCTTATTCACGATTTATGCTTCATATTAGACGAAAAGTAAATTCTGTAAATGTGAAAACAGATACGCTAAAATTAAAATCAGTTTACGATGCAGAATTATTACATTTAAAATTGCTTTCTTGAAACTTATACAAAATATTTTGCTTGGAAATAAGCTATGTCTATATAATGATAATATCCTAGACATATATAAAAATGAATCGCCGAATTGTATGTACGCGCATTACTATCGAACGACTGAAATTGGATAATTCTTTTTTTGTTGTGTTATTTACTGTCAGGACCAGTTTTGTATAAAAGAAAATTTTTAAAAAATCGTATGGAACATTTTCAAATTCTGATAATACGAAAAAAATCTACGGAAAAGCTACCTTCTATCCGCGCGTTTTAATCTCCAATTGAATGTGGGTTGCCTATACTCTTGATCAGTATGTGTTCTACCATGCAGTTGACTTGTGAGTGAGCATCGGGTCACACCTTGTGTAACCTTGTGCAATATAAATAAACGTGTTCTACAATTAACCTGATTCTTTATTCATTATTCCAACGTTATGATTTCTACGTGACAATATTTTCCTCGACAATATTTATGTATAATTTCAACCCCTTGAAGCTTGTGAGGGGTGGTGGTGGAAATGGGTCATATGAAAATAACAAGTAAATTATCAACTTCGAGCAGCGAAACCGCTGTGTTACATTATGCCCTTAATATGGGATTTAAGTAAAAATTCACCCCTTAAGTTGGGAAGAAATTTTATTCAGTCAAAGTATTGAAAATATTTTTAGTCCTGTTATTGTACCATGAGTATTTTGACTGTCGAGATACTGGAACCATATTTGAGGTTCATATTGTTACGTTTTCGATGCCGGTTTAGTCATGTGATCAATAATTAAATAAAGTGCCGGGGTAATATGAATAAATACCCGGGCAACGCCGCGTCCCCAGCTAGTACATCTTAAAATAAATTAACTTTTATTTACATATCGTTATTGTATTCCTTTTTTGATAAAATAATTGCCATAATAAATATATACGAAATGGTTAGTATGTAAGATTTCATAGTATAAGATGAATTTCATTTGACTAGTGTGTCACGAAATTTTATCAATATCTCTCCGTACAAAGTTTATAAAAGTATTCAGTGTCGAATATTGACTTGATTAGATTTCCTTTGTTGAATTTTGTATTTTTATGAGATGCAATTCTTTTATTTAATTGTATCAAATTTAAATTAACACTAAATTCTCGGGATTCTGACCGCATGAGAGTCCGGTGTTTTTAAAATGTTTTCACCCGGTTATAATTCCGACACTTTCTTGTCAATCACATACACCGACAAAGCCTTCGTTTTATAAATTTAAATTAACTTTACTATATTGGCTGGGTTATTTTATTGCAAAAAGTATTTATTTATAATTTTCATTCTGTGTGAAAACCTCTACTGCAAAGTTATTTCTAGATCGAGTCTGAAATAAGGTTTTCTGTTTTTCAATAATGCCAGTTGAAAAATAGTAATAATTATATTATTGAAGCAACGTAGAAGTTGAAGTACTTTGCCTTTGTAAATGAAACCAATTATGAGTCCACTTAGGAACGTGATTTAATAGCTTCAGTATTTCCACCGAAGCTGTGGTTCGCAGACCGCTATCCCAGGCGTGCAGTAGACATATGTTACAACGATGATGGCTAATTGGCCATTGCGCCCCTTCAATACATGCCTGAAGTCTACCGACTGTAAACCATTGTGTATATTAAATGTTCTGGTGCCTATCACTATGTTTACAACGGTGCTTGTTGTCAGAGAGAATACTACATTCTTGGAGTACGTAATCATAATTAATTAATGTTAAGGCTAACTATTAAACAATGACTCGGCTTGTTCACCAATCCTTACGTTAGTGACATACCAAAAAAATTTAATTACAGTTACTTATATAATTATTAATTTTTCCAGCTAACAATACCTAATTTTACATATTCATGTAATTGGCAATTATGGAACTTAATTTAGAACATCAGTGTTTATAAAAGTTCTTTCGGAAGGCATAATATATATTAATATTCAAACTTTATTCAAAACTTAATTAACGAAAACGTTATGCTTGAAACAGAATGAAATAAACATAAATTTGGAGATTTTACATATTAAAAACAATATTAATATACACTATATTCCATGGCATATAATGTACGCACGGTTACAAAATTAACTGTTGTGTTGTGACTAATACTCTCTCAATGTATTCAAAGTATGAATTTTTGAGACGTATCAACTGTGAATCTACACAACTTAAGTTTAAGTAATGCATTAATTATTTAGATCTCTTCAACTGGCATTATTGAAAATAGCGTTATGGTCAGAAAAAATTAGGAAATTATATTTTATACTACATAACCCCTGCGAATTTGTTCGCACCGAAATAGTTCTTTTTATTTTGCCCTGAAAACGGAACAGGTACAGATTTTTTATAAAGTTGAATTCATTGAATGTATAAGAAGAACGGTATCATCTACTTATGATCACTTCAGGGCAGAACTTATAACTCGCAGTTGGTTTTGAACATACGTTTCGGAGCCAATAAAATTGAGCATTATTAAATATTTATAATTACCAGAGACGACAAATAAAACCAATTTACGTATACATCGTATCGTATTTCTCTGAGAGTTAGCTCTCTACCAGCAATAGGTTATAACGCCGCGAATCCTACTTCAACAATAGATGGAGTGCTTCGGAGCATAAACAGATCAAGAGTATAGGCAACCCGCATACACTAGCAAACTTAAATGCGCATATAATATAGACGTGACAAATATATATATATATATATATATATATTATTGTATTAATATCTCCTGCAATATATTGGAATGAAGTATGCGCAAATATTTAAGTTAAATCTCCTGTTTTTAAACCCTCAAATTTTCATTTAAAACTGTTGAGCCGTTTCGGAGCATACAGAGAGGGAGAGAAACTGACCAGAAAACTGGACTGCAAACTGAACCTTATGAACATCCCTTTGTGGTCGTCTTCTTGATCAGGTCGTGTGGACATTGTAACGTTACCTCTCTGTCTTTACAGTAGTCTTTAATCATGCCGTATAGTGTCGTCGGACAGTCTATGTCTCGTAATCTTTGCATCAGAGAAGGCCACCACAGGTTGTCGAAGGCACCTCTTATATCGACTGCAATTCCTATTATATATTTTTTGGTCGATTTTTTTGTGTTCTTGCGTCTTCAGTTGATGTTCCCTAGAAAATTCTGAATGTTGAATTTCAGGCTCTCCTTTTTTTTTGGGGGGGGGGGTAACAGGCTACATGAGGGTGATCCTGAAACAGGCAACTCCCCTTTAATAGCATAGGAAGGGAATTGAAAAGGGGGGATGCGGAAGGTAGAGCAAGGTAGCCAAGGGTTAACTAGGGCCCCCGGGCTATGGTTTAAGGATCCTACCCGGTGTTTCACCTAAAGAGATGCAGGGAAAACCCTAGAAAACCTGCATCAGGTAGGTCGGGCATTGGGTACTATTCTTACGCCCTTCCGAATGACGGGAGACGAGTCTGCTGTGGGGACGCAGCATTCCCTTCTCCGAGTCTCCACCAGTTTCAGGAGGCAGTTGGCCGACTGATCCAATGGGATCAGCGGACAACTCTTGCCATATGCCCAAGGTCTTTGACCCCAGTATATATACCTCCTAAAATAGGTGAAGGTGTCTCGGCATGTGAGAACTTTGATAAAAAGTACCCAGAGAGAGTGCGAGGCATTCCCGACATGATCAGGTGAGCCCCGCAGTCACTCTGGGCTGAAGCGCCTGCGAGAAAACTCCCGCAGCGCCCTATCCTATTCAGGCTCTCTATACTAATAACTCGTTACGATAACTGCAGTTAATGTTACATCTGCAAGAGTAAGACTTCGTTATAAACCCTTATCTATATATGTTTTAATAGATCCAATGAGCGGTAAACATACCTCAGCGCGGTGTAAATTATAATTTTACAAATCGGTATCTTTATCATAATTAAACACCAAAATAAATACTTGAAATTAAGCGGAACGAGCGTTAACCAATATAGACGTTATGTACTAGCGGGAGACCTAGGGCCATTGTTAAAATAAACGGCAGAAGCTAGAGCCTCTGGCGGTCCCTTTTGTTCCTCTGTTACTTACATAACATATTTAGTCTACGTATAATCTATAATAAGCTCTGTGGTATTAATAAAAAAAGAACGAGATGAACAATAGAAGCTTACAAAACAACAACGGATATTTTTGTTAAAGATTGGAGGTTCTCCCGGTGAAGTTGTTGTATAAAGCGTCCTCGGGTTATCAACCCGGTGGTCTCATTCAGGAGATGACAACGGTTACGGTTATCGAAATGTATTGGAGTATCAACGAGACCACCAGGTTGATTTCCAGAGTAAATTTTTTACTACGAAAACAAATTATTTACTCGTAGTAATTAAGATAAACATGCGGCACCATCGAGTTTCTTATATTTTTATAACATTATATACCTAAATTTTAGAGCAAGATTAGAATGATATTTTGGAATACGAACTCCATTTGAATTGACAAATAGATATACACGTTAGTGCCTAGTGCATAAGTTATGTCGAGTTGCGCGGCATTTGCCCCGAAGGTTGCACACATCAAAAGGCTGCGTAGTAATGCAGTGGATCATGCCGGTCTCTATATTTGTAGCGATTGAGAACGCCAACATCACAAGCTACAGATGTCAGCAAAGTCGCGGAAGTGAACGGAACGAAACGTAAAATATATCTGAGTCGCTTTTATTTAAAGAGCGGAGAGAAAGCAGAGCATTACATTGCACGTGAAGCTTTAATGAATTAAAGACGAGACTTTTCCCAAAGGGCTTATAAAACAATTGAGAAGTCTGCTACTAATCTGAATCCATTTATGCGATTATTCTCATATGCATGTTTTCGTTAGAAACTATAATATTTAATAATTATAATTATGTCATATTTCAACTTAATAATAAATAAATACAACAGCCTCATGTCAGAAAAGCATTAAAAAGTATCTGACATAAATACAACTACACAACGTTTCGACCTTAATATAAGATTTTTACATGCATACTATTTATTTTTAAAATAACTTACGTAGTTCAGTTTCAGTACACTGCCGATAGAGCATGCAATTGTACTCATACTCAAAATTTATTTATATAACACTAGCTGTATGCCAGACGTTGCCCAGTAATTCAGTTATATTAGCCCACTTAAGTATTTAATTCGAGAGTAATCTCTTTGTCAACACGTGATTAATCCATCAGGTAGATGATGGCAATTTTTAAAAAATTTAACATTTTACATCCAATATCGTCGAAATTGCATAAATGAACGCTGCAAATGAAATGTGTTATTTACAACATTAGATGGAATTCCGCCGATTAAATATGTGTGCATATTTCACATTTGCACACTACATTTGTTCTATGTCAAATTAATCGATAAAATGCACTCAGTATACACGGAATTACAAAAAATGCAATATATCAGAACTCAGGTATCCGAAATCAAAATGACAAAACAATGTCAAGCTACGACGCAATTAACTTGAGCATATATTGATACATACGCCAAAAGCCACAGATTAGTCAAACGGTAGGGCTGAAAATATGAGATCATAATGTTTTATTAAGTGAGAAACCCAAAAAGTATGCATTTAAAAAAACTGGAGGACATTCAAAACATCTGCATCTTGTCGACAGCGCCATCTACCGAGTTCAATTAAATCAAGACCGGCTAAATACAGAAAAAATTACATTAAAATCATTCGAAACGTTTAGGAGGAGAATAATTACGAACACACCCACAGCGGAATTATATATATATATATATATATATATATATATATAAGGTAGGTAGATGTCTACTTTGCAGGGCTTGCAGGAGTTTTCTCTCGTCTCTTGCAGGCATTTCCCCCCAGAATGACTGCGGGTCTCACCTGATTATGTCAGGAATGCCTCGTACTCTCTCTGGGTTTTATAAAGTTCTCAATTGTCGAGACACCTTCACCTATTTTACGACGTATATGTACTGGGATCTATGACCTTGGGCGTAAGGCAAGAGTTGTCCGCTTATCCCATTGGATATGTCAGCCCGCTGTCACCTAAAATTGTGGGAGACACGGAGAAGGGAATGCTGCGACCCCACAGAAAACTCGTCTCCCGTCATTCGTAAGGGCGTGAGAATACTTGATACAGGTTTTCTAGGGTTTTCCCTGCATCTCTTTTGGTGAAACACTTTAAACTATAGTCCAGGGGCCGTAGTCAACCCTTGGCTACCTTTCTCTGCCTTCCGCATCCCACTTTTTCAATTCCCTTCGTATGCTATTAAAGGGGAGTTACCTGTTTCAGAATCACACTCATGTAGCCTGTAACTCCCTCCCCCCAAATGGAATAAAACAAGCTGTGTGTGAGGTATTAAAGAAATTATTTTTATATTCGGAAAGCTCATACATGCCTTTTTTTTAAATAAAAATTATATTCGTTAATAACTCTCACACAGCTGTTTTATTCCGTTGCAACATCCAGCCGCCCTTAATGAAGAACGTTTTATAAATATTAATTTTTAGCTGATAATTACAAATAAAATCTAAAATTCATAATATATATGAATATTGCTATAAATCGATTTTACAATTAAGAAAGTCTAAATTAAGAAATAAACGTTATAAAGTTGTATTTTGTATCATTTTCTGTATTATTTTTTTCTTATAATCAAAGACGCATTTATTTTCTATTAATATAAAGTAGATAATTTTGCTGGACGCACCTGTTGCAGAATTTCTAGGTTTTTTCCTGCATCACTTTTAGGTGAATACCTGGTAGAATACTTAAACTATAGCCCAAGAGACCTATGCTGCCTTCCTCTCCCTTCCCCACAGCATTTCACATTCCCTCCTTTGTCATTAACTGTGAGTAGTCAATTTCTGAATCCCCCTCATGTGTCCTGTAATCCTTCCTAAAAAGCGTATTATTCCTTACTTTCTTCTGAATTCAGGAACAAAATTAAGCCACTTAAGTTTCAAGCGAATGTTCCAAATACTGGTATGTTGTCACGTATTTGCCTGAGGTGTAGGTCCTCAGGAAACGGTAAACAAGATAAGTAGGGATCCTGTGCAGATTTTCGATGAAGCAGAATCTGGCCTTGACTCTTCAATCAATGCTGGTTCAGAACGTGGAAAGGAAATCAGATGTGAGGATTATTTCAAGGATTGTACAGGTTCAAGATACGTCAGGCAATAATCGGAAGGTTGGGATGTTTACCAGTTAAAAAACACGTGTAGTTTCCGATATGTGTATATTTACAGTCAATATTACACTATGTAAGAAGTACGAAATTAAAGGAAGACTGTTAGGATAGAACTAATAGGAAAGCCAAGGATAGTCTGCGACCAATCTGTACGTAATCGACTTCGTTTGAAACGTGGAATGAGAGGCTTTTAAAGGGGCCTAATATGGCCTAATATGTAGCATCACTGATTCGTCAGCATTTCTGTGCTACTGTCGGGTTTGTTAAACCTGTATAGCAAGCGTCTTATGGAATGCGTCGAAAGGCAAATGACCTATATTGTATTCGCTACATTATAGATAATTTTATAATAATTAGTACCCAGTTAAGATAATTTCCTATATATATATATATATATATATATAAGTATATTAATAAGGGTATCATTTCCCATACAAGCAGGCATTTTATTTTTTTAGATAGTAGAAACATTTAAAAATCAATTAGTACATATTATTGTTGCACAATATTAATATAATAGTAAAAACTCACTTTTCCGAAGTCAGTGAGGCCGCTGCTTCGTTCCGTAACGTTCTCGTTGCCATCGAAGCCCAGCGAACAGTCTGCCCTGCCGAAAATTACAACCTCTCATTCAACTGTCAAATACTAATGCTAATCTGAAACTTCCACAACAATCATTACATGATTCACACAAATATTACTTTTTACAAGAATGTAAATAAAGCTTCTATTTTTAAAACATAAATTACGGAATAAAAGTAATAGCACAAAACAGTCTCGAGTACTATTAAAGGAATATATCACGCAAGTAGAACTATTTTGTAACATTGGCTGATTTCTTAACTGAAATGCCGAAAAGTATCAAACAGAAACTGAAATACAATAAGGTCAAACCAAGCAAGTGGTCCTGGGAACAGAAAATTGGTTGCCGCACCATCTCAGAAAAAATAAACTTTTTTTCATTCCTTCATGTTTTCACAGCTTTAAACTAATTTTTGTTAGATTTATATTGTGTCCGGCTCAAAAATGGCCGCCGCTTTTGTTGTAGCACGTACGCCCTTTTTTAGTGTTTGCAAGTATCTTTGAACATTTTTAGGTTCAACAGAAGCATACATTACCGCAATTGGGGAGGCCGGAGCGAGATTCATCTTCTGTACTTCTGCGACCTCGTTTAAGCTCATTAATCTCAAATTAAAGGGTATTCAATTCTAGTGCAGAGCTCGCATGAACTTCAATTCGGTTTTGATTTGTGTATCTATCCAACACTTCAAATGAAAATGTTTGATGATAGCGCGGAAAATTTGATACTTTCCTTTATCTCAGCCTGACTAGACATCTAATTGACTTTTTTGTTTATGCGACTGTAAATAAATTAATAAATTGATACTAAAAAATAAACATCTAATAACACTAAAGAAGCTGCAAACTATATCATTACAGCTTTATCAGATATCTCATTGGGTTACTTAAATTTGAATAAATATTAGTCGAATACCTAATACGTGTATTTAATGCAAGAATGAAATTCTGTCCATTAAATCCGAGTCTTGAAGGCTATAAACCAGAATTAAACATCATTACGGAAAAATCTCGATCGTACTGTAAATTCAATCTGTCCATAGACACTATACCATCTCAGGCATCCGAGCTGACTTCCAATCCAGTGCAAAGTTTCTCCACTCTACAGGCCTGATGCTCAGATTCATTTATAATTTATAGATTCACCTACAATTGACTGAATCACTTTTTTGCAAGACTAAATTGAAGACATCAGTGATGAATGAATATTATATATAAATTGATCCAAAGTTCAATGAGTTTATTTCAAGAATAAAATATATGCCTTCAATGGAGTCTCTACCATGAGGGCTAAGAAATCGATAGTAAAGATCATATTGGAAAAATATCTACCCGGCGAAGAATTGAAACCGAGAATAGAATTGCTAAGAGTGTTCGTCCGAAAGTGGAGATTCAAGTTTATATGAAAACTAGTAATGTCTAAAGAAGTTCATGTTTATAACGTGGCGATTCTGAACGCAAAAACTTAACTTGAAATGCAATACGAGAATTCATTACCATACACAAGAGAACTTATAACGTTTCGTCGTTCGGTCACAGCTTACTTCACAAAAATCTTTGTTCTGCAAAGCCAATTTCCTCATTTTCATCATAAATAAATTATCTCGTTTTGATCGAGAACACATGATAAATCAAAACAGTATTCATTCATGACAATATTTTCGTTTACAACCAAAACAACTTTGTTAGCTTAGGAACAGACATTCATCACGATTTAACTTTATTAAAGCAGTGTTTATTTGCTTTAGTCGGGAGTCCTCGGCTCTGATCGATGGCTCAACTTACGCCAATGCAAATATTACAGATGGCTGAAACCAAAACCGGCAGAGTGCACTAATGGATGAGGTTTGCAGAGATTGGGAGCGGACAAACACTCTGATTCCTAGATATCGTAGCTACAGTCACTCTAGAGTAACGATTATTTCAAATTTGTTAGTAAATACAATGTTATTAACAATAGTGAATCATCCAGTTAACAATAAACGTAACTCGTTTCCGAATTTGAAAACAAAATTATAACAATGCACGACTCTCGTATAAAATACGTGTATCGGCTCTATTTAATAATAGAACATATTTAAATTTAAAAAATGCTTGCTTCAGTTGCAACTCTCAGTAATTAACAACTAAAACATATTAATTAAGCCCCCTTCACCGACGTCTTCCTTCCTCATTCTTCGCATTCTTCGATAATTTTTAGCAACGATTTTCTAAAATTCACAATTATATTACTCACAAGTAAATTCTTCTTCTTCGCACCCTTGTATGTGCTATCCTACTCTTTATGTCTACTATACTTCTACTATCCTTAGTTGATATACTTCCCAAGTAACAGAATTCCATAACTTCCGTCAAAATATCCCTTCAGAATTTAACACCCTTCTTTATTCCACTATTTCCCACACTACACTTAATTACCTAGGTTTTCCCTCTATTAGTCCTCATATTGAACTCTTTCTTCAGGACCACGTCCATGACATTTATTACTTTTTCCAAATCTTCTTCTGACTCCCCTAATCATCGGCAAAGCGTAGAGTTTAAATTTCATCTCCTTTCAGTATGATTCCTCTTCCGTATTCCGTTTTAACTTTCTTTTTCGTCTGTTCTATATATAAGATAAACAGCATGGGCGACAGTCTGCGTCCTTGTCTTATTTCTTTCTTAATTTCTGCTTTTCTTTCTTGATCTTCAAGGATCCTCAAGATCCAAACGCCTTAAATTTGAACAAGGGATTTCGGCTGCGATGTTCGAGTCACAGAAATCACGGCTCTTGCCTTGCTTTGATTATTTGTTGAGAGACACGGGGACTGAAATTTGAAATTCCTGTAAATGAATTACTACTGAGATGGAATTTTAACAGTGTGTTAACAGCACACAATGAAGCAATGTACAAAATTTTGTTTCTGTAAACTTGTTTTTGATGAGATATTTTCAAAATTTGGCAGTTTTGAAAATGTTCCTTGCGTTACGTACTTGAATATATTTTTGGTTTTTTACATTAATATATAGTGCATACCATTGGTATGAATAGACAGTATTATTTTTTAGATTAAATAAAATTGTGGGGAGTAAATAATTTCTACTAAGAGCTGCATACGGTTACTTAAAAGTTGGCTCTTTTCATCACTTTGAATTTTTTTTCACCAAAACTATTAAAAATTAGAAAATTAATACCTGCATTTAAAGGCATTAACATGTAGATTATGTACAAAAAGAATGGAGACAATACCTTAATATTTGTGACGCATACAAGGTTTTTGGTAGCAGAAATCATGAAGTTAATTTAGAATTAAATCCTTTTAGATTGCTCATGAGTCTTTAAAAATGAAGAAATCAAATTAATGTTTTGCTATATGATCTATAAGGCTTATAGTCATATTAATATGATTTTGGCTGAAATTTCAGCGCCCGTGTCCTTTATAATAATACCGGATAAATCCTATGGTTATTCCGTTTCTGAAGTCCTTGTTACAATCTCACAAGTTGAAAATGTTAAAGCAAAATTACGAGTAAAGCATCCAAAATGTATTTTTCCTAATAATTCAAACCACCGTAATAAAATAATAAATACATAATAAAATAATACATTTATTAATGTTCTATAATCGTATTAATTATATTATTAATAATAATATATTATAATACATTTATTTATTAATTTCGTCTGGGCGTTCAAAAATTGATTTAGCCTACTGCATGATATTAGTAATTTTCAGCTTTTATTACGTGAGCAGAAAACATGTCTGATTACTCGACTGCTTGAATCTCTAAATAAAATTTGAACACCAATATCTATACTCATCTATATTCCAGCTATTTGAGTGGTTATTACGGCAGTAGTTTCATCACGATGAGTGCAATAGTATGGTACAATGCATATGGGTTAAAAGCTTTCACAAATATTTCGCCTGCACGTGATTATTCCTTTCTACGTTAGCACGTGTCGGCGCTTAATAGCGTAATTCACATGCGTGTTTAATTTTAGAAACACTAATGTAACTTCTCTCCACGAAAACGTAAAACTACATATTGTACAATAATTACCATGGAAAGCTACGCGGCCAACCTTGATAACATGATTTTGTTTTATTTCGAAAAATGTAAATATATTAATGAGACCTTATTACTGTATAATTCATTTTACTTCAATGACTGTACATAATTTAAATTAATTATTAGTATTAATTAAGGAAGATATTGACAAATTAACACTTTTTAAGCTAATTATGTATATGGTTGAAGTAAATTCTTTGTGATCCTTTGTAATTCAGCGTAAGAAAGTGACGGCTGATGGTCGAGCAGATTGGTTTAGGAAATAATTACAGTTGCTAAAAGGCTGGTAAAAGCTATTAAGCCTTAGTATTATCTTTTAGAGAACAGTAAAGGCACCAGACGGAAGAAAAACATTTCGCAGGATGGTTAATTCAGTCCGAAAATGCCAATGGTGTGGCGTGTTCCAGGGATCAAAGCTTCATTACATCCCCGAAAGACGCGTTTATCACACAAATGCTTAGTAAAGCATTGGTGAAAATTTAAGCAATTAAATTGTATTTTAATTATTCCATTAGTCCTCGAATGAGGAACTAGGATACGTCACGGTATAAAAATAACATAATAATTATTTCAAGCTAGAAGTAATAGCAGTTAATTTACATAAGTAAAAATCCATTCAAATATGTCACTTCAACATGATTACAAATTCTAGATAATAATAACAAATAGACCTTTAAGTATACTGACGGTATGTAACTATAGGTGTGGGAAGGGATTTATTTTAATTTATTATTTTCTTTTTTATTATTACAATATTTAGTAATAATTATTGTGCTACACAGTCGGGCGACTACTTTTAAAGAAAAGGTTTAATTTATTATAATAAGAGATTAATTACGATAGGCTTTAAATAGAAAAACAAGATTAAATTAAAAATATTGAATTTAATAACAATAAAACAATTTATCAAGAGAATTGAATCAAAAGATACACAAATAAACAAACGTTAGTAATAATATATTTTACACTGAGACTCAATAAAATCATGGTCATCTGTGGGTTGGACCGAAAGAATCAATGTAGTTTTATGGCAATAGGTCTGGCAATGTGGACTCAATTTTATCAAAGTTAACGATACCTGCGAAGTTCTGCTGCTACATTTTCTGGCCGGATTTTGGTTCGTATGATTTGGGCTGATAGTCCGTAGGCACCTGCTGTCGAACCTTGTTGTCTTCATCGGGGCTTATCTCGTTGTCTGCTGGATGGCTTGAGCCAAAATAACTGAGATTCCCACTAAGAAAGCTGAGTATTCTAAGATCTCAAGATCTCGACACCGCTCTCAACTGGTACTTTAAAATTTTTATCATTTTCGCCGGCGGCAAACAATATTTTCTCCTTGGGAGTTAGAAATTTACTGTTTTTGATTCACTCTTGCCGGACTCTCATAATTTTCTTCGATCAGTGGCTAGAAATTTTGTGTTTTGATCAACTCTTACCTGTCTTTCACCATTTTTCTTCTCCTCCTCCAAACCAGCTTACACGTCAGTTAGGTAAGAGCACCAATGCCCTCCTACGTGATTCCAACAGTCAATTTGCTGTCATTCCCAACAGGATCAATTGTCTTGCATTTCAGAAATTGCAGCAAACAGGAAAAATTACAATTTCAGCGTGTAAACTTCGCATATTTTATATATTAGTTCCGTTGCCAATAGCAATTCACAATTATTCAATAACATTTCCAACTTGACGGAGTAAAATGCTTCGAAGTTAGGGACGGATGACCCTTTGTTCGTGAAGCGTTCTATATTCCATCAGCCAAAAAAGGTCGTCCCCATTTTCCGAAATGGAAAATTCAACAGTTTTCAGCCAAACTCATAATTACCGACATTGCATGACGTCATAAACGGTATCTCTGTTTCATTCTCTCATTCTATTCTTCGGCTTCTATTATAATTCAATAAGTCCCGCACACTTTTCTGTCGCTCTTTTAACACTTTCCTTTGTTTCCCTCGCTGTTGCATTTTAGTCATTTTATAACAGTTAACTATTATTAGTTGGAAGTGCAGTATTATAATGACTAACAGAAAAAGTTTTGGACAGAACAATAAATCTTAATAGTAATAAATACGGAGTATAGAAAATAAAGTCAAAAGTTTAATACAAAAGTTTATCACATTCAGACGCTCCCGGTTTTTTAAAAAAGGCAAAATTTGGATTGTGAATTAAAGTTTGCATGGATGTGAAGTACGATTTGTTTCAGAAAATATATCAAAAACGAGACATATTAAAGGTGTGAGGTAAATTTACTCAAATTCTATTATTCCATAAAAACTATGGACTTTCACATCTGATATGCGTTTCACAGAAAACTTTCACAGTTTTAATGTGCATTTTAAAAGGAATGCTATAATCCATCCTTTGCGTTTTATTAAATACGTAGGAAACTTATAGATGTTAATAACGTTTATCGCCTAATTAAATGAGTCTAGATTCCAACATTAGAGCATCCTCAAAACGTTCCCTTACAGTCTCACGGACAGTTTCTTTATCGGTCTAGTCAGCTAAAACTTCTTACTTCCGACAAAACTTCGCCATTCGTCTCACCTGTCGAAAGTATTTTCAGCAGCCAATCGAGAAAGTTTCAATTCACTGGTTAATCAATCACGTAGCTGACGCAATCTACACCCTGGGAGCCTAAAAGGCGCGTGTTTTGTCGCACAAAAAGGCGATGTTACGAGCCAGGCTACACCCTTTAAATTAGTATCGTTCTATTTATCGTAATTAGTTGTCTAACTTCGGTTGTGACTCACCAGTCCGTGTGGCAGGTATGAGTAAGAGTGAGATAGCGAGCTCCCAGGTGGTACAGCATCCTCAGGACCGCAAGTGAGTTCCCCAAATTGTGACCTCCTTCCACTCCGATTAAAGACGCTATCCTACCAGACTGGTGGGTCTTAAGGAGATCTGTCAACAGAAAACAATAAGTGTTCAGAATAAGCTTACACTAGTAGAGGAACAACAAGGGTTCAACATTTAAAAAATTCTCAGCGAAGCATCACACTCAGTGAGAACGCTGTAATTCTTATTTTATTCCTGGTGCTAAGACGTGAAAAAACTGTTCATTTGGAGAAAATCCCAATCGTTCACGTAAAGCTCAGGGTACGTGTTAGATTCTCTTTAGTGTCAAAAATAGTTTCAGGATAAACTGGAAAAATTACTAAATAAAAAAATACACAACAAGTAATATCATCAAGTTACTATTAGATTTCAAATATAGATAGATTTATTAAGTCGCATATTACAAAGGCAGCGGTAACCAACATTGCGATATACAACTTAAGATATAGTTTAGATTATTTTAAATTACCTACGAAGGTCCACGAATTTTATTATAACAAAAATGTGAAGGTTATTTTATGCGGAAAGACGAGTGAAGACAATTTTTATCACATTTCTCTGATTCATATGTTTGGCTTAAGTGATTTATGTTAAATCTAACGCATAATTGCCTCCAAATGCCTTGTAACTATTTCGTATTTTGAGGGTACGTGATTCGCACAATTGCATGTAATGGATCCAACTCCCTCACCGCTTTGTTCAGAAACAATAATGGGCTCACGCCGGGTCGTTTCGCTCCCTCGTGGGTTTTATCAGAATGGTGGGTTTTAGACATTAAGTTTGAAGGAAGTATGCTGTAATACTTAACATTAGCCCAGGTCGGTTCCTTCATATGTACTGTACCTGGTACAACGCACACAGTCAGTTTTTCAAGGTTTCTAAATTCGTTATTTTATCTTATAATCATTGAAACGTATTTTATTGGGTATTTCATGATTTCTGCTTAGGATCTGGTCCAGATTCACGTAATAGGTGTTCCATAATGCTACTTGTCCTTCAAGACTGGACTAGTTCAGTTTACTTTTCTTCTGAGTTCTGTTTACAAAATTACTATTCTCCACGATGTACTGAAGTAACCTTTTCCCCCTTCCCCTGCCCCAAGACAGGTCTTTACTAAAAGATATACGCATATGTACACAGCTTTTACTCCTTTCATAGTTTCGTTTCCCAAGTTCGACTGACATGATCTGTCCATTCTGTTGTATTGTACTTTGAAGCATTCTTCTTTTTTTATTGCTTCCTAGTTATCCAGCGTTGCCAGGATATTCATATGTTTAATTAAAAACGACTAATTTCATATATTTCCTGTATGAATTTTATTTGTCTATTTACTTCTTGATAATGTGCCAAAGGTAACTATCACAATCGCAGTTAAATATTGTAACTATACTATAGCATAATCTCTTCGTTAGCACGTCATTAAACCTACATATACTACCGAAACGGTGCATGTTTCTTTGCCGTAAGAAATATTACACAAAATTAGCTTCTAATTTCTGCAGGCGCTAATTTCAAACTGGGAACTTCGTTTCGCTGCCTTCCATTCGCTGCGCCTAGAGGCTGATTAACTACTTAACTGGTATGTTGAATGTCAGAGTAAAACTCAGCATTTTTCATTACCACGGAATAGCCATACTTGGATCTTTTCTAATTTCTTTTATAATTCACCTCTACTTCCACACACAAAAGCACTTATTCATCACAAATATCGACCGTTATCGAATATTTTAATATTTCCTCCCTTTCACCCCTCCCCTCCCCCCGAAGTATTTGTTTTTTAAGCGCAAGTAAGGTGTGTCCGAGTTTGGTCGGTATTTCTCTCCACGTATGCGTATGCAAAACACAAACATGCAAAAAAAATCAATTTTATGAGTAAGATAGCTATTAATTTATTTTCACTAGATCTGCTTCTCATTACTGCGGTATATTTCCTCCCTATATACAATGCAATAAACTTGACTGGATGCCCAATGGCATATCTTTTATCCAAAACCACACAAATTGAGTACTTACATCTAGATATTTTAACATTCTACTCTACTTATAGCCACATAAAATAACATTGCTAGAGGCAAAATTATTTTAAAAATTATTAAATCGATTAACGAAGTGTTGAAATTACAAACTATTAAACAACCTATACTATTATCATGTTTTTTCTTATTTTTCAAATAATTTGATAAATTGGCATATATTTAAATGTCTATATGAACTAAAATTAAGAGTTTATATGAACTTAGTTTGTTGTACTCGTCAAATCAGAAATTACATCAAATTAAATATACAAATGTGCAATATGGAGTTTTAAACGTTCACAAATACATTTAATTTTTTAAATTTTGTTAATGTGCCGATATAAATTGCAAAATGAATTAGGTATAATGTTCATCGTTGATTACGTTTCATAACAGCATCAAGTCTGATGAGTATCTTACAAAAAGAACAACCGTTATTTTAATACTAAGAAATTGAAGTAACAACAGTATTAGAAAACAAAATAGCTACGTTTTGGTGATTGTTATTTGTAGAATGGAATATTTTCTTTGTCTGCTAAATAATTGAATTGTATAAATGCACGAGTATTTGAAATTTGAAGATATTTATTTAATTTTTTGCAAACTAGTTTAGAAATAATCTCAAAGAATAGTATTTAGTAAAGAATTTAGTTGACTCAAATAACTTTAAGAAGTGAATTCGAAATAATATTATATTTATAATGAATTAAAAGAAATAAATAAAATATTTATATATCTAATAAATGTATAACTCCATGGCTAAGGAATGTAAAAGTATGAAGGTATTTTATGTACGTATTGACTTTTCAAAAAGTTTTAGGTATGTTTAATATTAATTTCGGAACGTTTGATTCTATATTCATCGTAATTCATACTTTAGCAATCCATACTTGTACAAAGATTAAAGAGTAAATCTCCAGACCAAATTTTTAATTAGGAACTGCTTTCTTAGAAGATACACAGAGAGTTCAACCGCAGCGTCAATGACTAAAAAGTTATAATTAGTACTAATTAAAATCTCAATGGAATTTTTCCGTGCGGCATACGCAACATTCCCCAACTTACTTGTAAAGGATGTCGTGCTTCATCAATCACCCTCTCATCACGAGTGTTTGAAATTTTTTCAACCGATAATTTAGCTGCCTAAAAGTAAATAAATAATAATATTCCTTCTTTTACGATTGCACTCTCCGAAAGGTACGTAAAGTTAGTTCTATGCACCATTTTAACCGAATAGATTGAAAAAATTTCAGTTATTACTACACGCCTGAGAACGTACAACCCTCAATTAGAAAGTATATATTGGTTTGAATTTCTAAGGATTCTTTCTACTCTTAAGGGAAGATTCCATGTCTGAACAAGTATATTTTATTTGCCACTTATTTTGTTGAATAAACCAAGTCATGAATTCCTGAAACAATAGCACCCATTTCGTTTAAGGGAAGAAATATTTATGTCTTCCTTGTATGTAAATTACCGTCTCACATTTACATTTGTTTTGTTATACATCACGTACCGGTAGTATTACGTATAATATAAATGGCACAGTCTCGAAATAAAATTTTCATTCTCAATGTGCCTGAAAAGCTAGACAAATAAAATACATGGGATTCAAATGTCATGGAAATGTGCAAAACAAAATGAAGGTAGACGCGAGAAGGTTTCAGAATATGTAGAATGGAATTTCTTACTCGGATTTAAACTTGAATCCATACAAAAGTCCAGTATAATACCTTCCTTTAAAGGTGAATTGACAGTATTTCATATTAGAATTATAAAAATAATAAATCTCACATGCGAATCAAATTTTACGATTTATCTATTAGCATTATCATCTGAGCAATATAATTGTTTTATTTTAATTGCCATTTATGTGACAAATTAAATAAAATTCCCAGCCTGATTCAGATTTTATTTTTTATATCATCAATCAACAACAATTTGCTAACAATTTGTACCTTCAGGTTTTTATCCTAATTGTCACGACAAGCTTCCACCTACAGTTTAAGTATACAAATATTTTTCAAAAATATTTGTTTTTAAGTTCTCCCGTCGTTCCTCTATATTGAAACACTTGAGTCGTGATTGAGAAATATATAAGGCCAGAATTTGTAATTTTAACTTACGTTATAGTTTGATACAATTTTATGTATGTTATTTTACACTGTTTCTGGATGAATCAATATATTTAAAGTAGAGGTTACGTGCTCTAATGATCATTAAAACACAATAGAAAGCAAGTGTATGTTCACGTTTATAATAATTTAACGCTATGTCATAAAGGGCTGAGGACAAACTTTTGAAGCATTTCTTACTGTGGTAAAAATATTAATAACTAATTGTGACGCGACTTCGTTCGCGCGGAAATAGTTATCTATATTTTGCCCTAAAAACAGCATGTACAGAATTTAGAATAAGTTCAATGAATTGAATATATAAAAAGTACGGTATCATTTATTTATTATGGCTTCAGAGCAAACCTTTTAACTCGCAGTTCGTTTTGAACAGATCCCGCTTTCACACGTATAGGAATCAGTAAAAATGATCAAGACGGGACGCGAGAAATAAAACACGTTTACATATACATCGTATCGACGATGCAAAGAAGTTGATTACTTCTCAGGGAGTTAGCCCTCTTACAAAAATAGGCTGCAACAATAGATTTAGTGATAATACTCTTTCCCTCTCTCTCACACTCACACTGCCAAAATTATGCTTAAAATAAACAGTGAGATGAACGCTGTGACCCGATATCATAGGGCGCTGCGGGAGTTTTCTCGCAGGCGCTTCAGCCCAGAGTGACTGCGGGGCTCACCTGATCATGTCGGGGATGCCTCGCACTCTCTCTGGGTACTTTTTATCAAAGTTCTCATATGCCGAGACACCTTCACCTATTTTAGGAGGTATATGTACCGGGGTCAAAGACCTTGGGCATATGGCAAGAGCTGTCCGCTGATCCCATTGGATCAGTCGGCCAACTGCCTCCTGAAACTGGTGGAGACACGGAGAAGGGAATGCGGCGTTCCCACAGCAAACTCGTCTCCCGTCATTCGGAAGGGCGTGAGAATAGTACCCAATGCCCGACCTACCTGATGCAGATTTTCTAGAATTTTTCCCTGCATCTGTTTAGATGAAACACCGGGAAAGATCCTTAAACTATAGGCCGGGGGCCCTAGTTAACCTTTGGCTACCTTTCGCATTCCTCCTTTTCAATTCCCTTCCTATGTTATTAAAGGGGAGTTGCCTGTTCCAGGATCATGATCATTTAGCCTGTTAACCCAAAAAATATGGTATAGGAACGCCTAACAGGACTTTTAACTCGCAGTTGGTTTTACGCCACCATTCGCTTGAGAATTCAATGGGTTTATAAATATTTTCATTAATATCTTATGAAGTCTGCAAGATATCTAAATGAAATATACACGAAAATTTAAGTAAAAATTCCAGTTCCAATCCCTAATTTTTTTTATTAAAATCCATTCAGCTGTTTCAGAACATAAACAGATCAAGAGTATAGGCAACCAGCATTAAAATTATGTAAATTTTAACGTGTGATTAACAAAAACCCTTTCCCGTAGAATGTTCAATATTTATATCGTATTAATTTCTTCTACAATATATCAAAATGAAATATACACGAATACTAAGTTAAATCTCCTGTTTTATACCCTCAAATTTTCATTGAAATCCGTTGAGATATTACGGAGCCTATTGGAGACAAACATACAGACAGACAGTCAGACAGGCGTAGAGACGGACACTTCATTTTCATTTATTGGTATATATTAATAATAATAAAATGTATCAGTAATATATTTCCTGGCTCTTTTTTACTGGTATTTTCTCAATTTCACGTCCACATACATATTAAATTATCAAGGGGGTTGTGTTGAATATTGTGGGAAAGGGAATAATTCGGGAACCCGAGGGCGCAAGACCGGAAATATAGTGCAAATTTTAAGTATTGATAGAGGCGTGTGGCAGTGTATTATAGGTTCTCTTCCGTAGCAGTCTAAAACCTATAGGGTTGTTGTAAACACACATCAGGAATTACGGTTCCATTCTGGGAAGTAATTGCTAGTACAGAACGCGACCACCAGACGCATAACCTATTCTCCGAAAGTGCAAAATTTTTCACGAGGTGTTTATTGATACATCTCAGTCGCTCCTTTATTTTCTTCTTCGTGGCATTAAGGTGCCGTTTTTGTCATAATTTCTAAAGTTGAGCAGAAATTATTGATTTTGTTTAAGAACTAACTGGTGACAAACAATCAGTGATTTTCCAATGACCACCCCGTGAATTTTGTTCCCTTCACTTGAAGAGTGAGTACTTATTAAATGTTTCACCTGTTATATCTCGGATTGAATAAAACTGATCATCGTGTTCTAAAGATCTTCTTCAAAGCTGAATGAACTAGATTGTAATTCTCTTTGAAATACGAATAAGCTGTTGCTAGAACTGTGTCTATAATATGCCATTTACATGCAAGTACTCCTTTATTCTGTTAAAAATGAAGGAAATATACTTTTTCTTAGCTTGGCACTCCATTTTCTTCAGATCAAACCCTCAATAAACATTCTTAAAATTAGTGAAAATCATATAGTATTTAAATAACATGTTTATTAATTAACTATTTCGCACAAACGCTGCTTTGTGATAACGAGCAAAATAGTAGAGAATTCATGCAAAAATCTATTAGTAGATTTGAATATAATACATGCTAATTTCTGAACATTTCACATATTTTATCATACTACGTATAGAATTCTCTACAAATCAGTATCACTAGTTTTAGCATTGAACGTTTTGACAGTCGTAGTTCATTCCTGTTCTAGTGTGCTTCGGTTCAAAAAATACTTTGTGAAGATATCAAGTCCTGATACCGCAGTCGCATACACTTGTTTAAAAGCTTCCTATTTTACGTATTGATTTCAAACGTCAAACGATATAGTATCAGTATAAAAAAACTGACTCGTCAAAGTGAAAAGCTATATCAGAAATTTGTTGTGTGTCAACGCTGTCATAGTAGTCGTCGGATTCTGTTGAAGTGGTTTGAACACGACGCCCTCAAAGGCCAAAGTCCTTGTGACACGTTACGGAGCAATTTGATGGCATTGCAAATGTCAAATTGCGGTTGTTATGAATAATGAAACTCGTAGAAGCCACGCAATCGAACGAATACTCGTAATTGTCTTCTCAGAGTATTACTTATTAGCTGGTGCATCCCCGCCATAGTAATAGACTGAAGGAATAAATTGATCTATATTATTATTTATAGCGTATCGTAAATGTTACGCAGTAGAGCAGACGTGCTCAAACGGTCGATCGCGAGTGCTTTTTAAGTCGCTTTCGAGAAAAATTCACCTATATAGATCTATTCACAGATTTTGTTTTAGTTGATCCTCAATGAGGTCAGAATAATCCCCAAATCACTGTCTTTTATCGTAATAATGTCCTGATAGCGGCGAAAGGCGGCTTTAGCAGAGGAACGCGCGGTACTTGTCAAAGAAATTCCGCGACGCGCGACGTTTTTGATTCCCACCGAATTTTCTATAAACTTCGGGCGGCGTGTTTGGCGGCACGTTTACAAACAAACCATTAGTTAGTTAGGTACTTGAGAACATTCGAGACTTCATCCGCGCCGATATAAATGTTGCGCCTGTGGGAGTAGGAGTTAGTTTTATGACATTGTTTCGAGCTAATGACGATTTCCCTTCGTTTTTCTCATTCCATTGCAAAGACGTTTTGTGTTATAAACATGGAGGGGGTTATAGGAATTGCAATAAAAATTGTTAATTACATCCGTGACCGTAGCTTGCAACGAAGGCTCTTCAAATTGCAGATGAAAGATAGTGAATCTGCTGTACACGCTGATTTAATTCTTCACACGCGCGTCAGGTGCTTGAGCCACGGCACATTACTAGAAAGGTTTCAAGAATTATTGCCCGAAATAATAGCTTTTCTGGACCAAAGAGGTGATGACACTCAGATGCTAAAAAATTGAAAATTTCTGGCTGATTTATCATTTTGGCAGACATCACAAAGCATTTAAACATCATTAACTTGGAGTTCCAAGGTAAAAGAAAATCCATTATTGAGATGATTAGCGCAATAAACGCATTTAAAAGTAAATTGCAACTTATGATAGATCAACTGAAAAGAAAGGATCTGAAACATTTTCCGTCTTTGAAAGAAAGGATTCCTCAGATGAATTTCTATATTTATGAGGGAAAATTATTAAATATTTTTGGCGAATTCGAAAGACGATTTTATGATTTCAGAAAATTGGCAAGTATTGCATCTATTTTAAGTTATCCTTTTTCGTGTAAAAAATTGAAAAATGTTACTGAAATAGCAAGTCAGTTTAAAGTGGACTCATCTTCTGTTGAAAATGAGGACGTGCAGATTATATCAGATAATTTTGTTGTTTATTTCCACATTGCAACATGGTTTTATTAGTGGAAAATCTGCCAACACGGCCTCATACGACATTAAAAAACTATCAGGAAAACTCAGCAAAATTTGCTTTACATTAAGAGTGTTAGCTACATCAAAAATAATGAACCATGCATATTTTCATTCTGTCGTGTGTTACGGTATTGCAAACTGTGGTCATTCGCTTCACGCGCTTCACATTTTTAAACTACAAAAGCTGGCCGTACGAATAGTATCTGGTGCGGAGTGGAATACCAAATGTGTATGTGTGTATTTATTAAATCTACAAATGTGCAGATGCCCGGTGACAGATACATAGAACTTAAACAATAATTAATAATCTGGTCGTAAGGACCATAGTTAACCTATAATTGAGTGTATAATTATATTAAATATAAATAAATAAGTGTGGAATAATATTAGATAATTAATTTTTAAAAAGAATAATTATGTTTTTCCTGAAAATAAACACTGGAAATATATTTCACTGTAGTATATTTTTAGAGACTTCGCAGCACTGATCACTTCACTACACTAAACTTAGATTAAGTCTAAATTTTCTTTCTGTTAGAGGAAGTTCCCCAAACACTCCTGCAGGCAGATTTTTCCAGTCATATATTGTCCTATTTAGGCATGAGTATTTTCCAACGTCTGTTTATTGGTGCCTTGCTTGTAATTTAAACAAGTGATCACTCCTCTCCTCCCGTTTTGAGTCGATTCTTTCATTCTATCTCGGGTTCCCTGCCAAGGTTTTTACTTGCAAAGGCTCTGTAGAAAATGTGTAGCCTAGCTCATTCTCTTCTTGTCTCTAGCGTATCCCACCCTAGTCGCTATACCTTTTCGTTCCCATGCCCAGGTCCTATTTGTACGAATTTTGCGGCCCTTCTTTGCACCCTTTCTAAGGATTCTATTTGACCTATCCTGTACAGATCCCAGTATGCTGCACCATATTTCGTAAGTGGGCGTACTAATGACTAATATACCATCTCTTTAGATTTCGCATTCCCCTTATTGAGTGTTATCATGACAAAGTGAAAGGTGTTTCATTATTTCCTTGTAGCATAGTTTACCTGCTCCCAAGCTTACTGTTAAAATAAATGCAAGTTACAAGCCTTTGTTTTGCAAACTTGGAACTTGAACCTTGCCTTGTGCGTAATTCTATAAATTTTAAAATTTGTATTGGGCAACATCAATCTATATGCTGTAAACGGTTCAAGTCATTCGTACAACAAAAGAAATCTCTCTCAGCTCAGTGTTGAAAAACATCGTCTAAGTCTTTTTGAAACAAGCATTCACTATTGCGGTATAAATCTATACAATACTCTTCCGGAAGAAATAAAAGCTTTAGAGTTTCAGAAATTATTTATAAAAGTTGCAAACCTCCGTTAATGAATGGAGCGTATTATTCACTGAAAGAGTTCGTACATAAGAAGGACTAAACCAGTTTGCCTGTGTCCTATCAAATTCTTCTATTATTTTACAACTATACTCTACTAGAATTTAACTGCTGACTTATTTTCTTTTTCATGTTCGAGGGGAACCTATGCACGATCTTCTGCTGCCTCCTTCGTCGACTGAAAATTTAAGAATGAATTTTATCTTTCCTCTTTTTGTCCTTCAATTCTTAATTGTAAAATTTTGTATACTTCGTGTAATATTATATTTTACGAATTCTATTTCCTCAACCGAGGAATAAAAGATTGAATAATAATAAATCTAAATCTAATAAACCTCCCTCTTCAGTTCTTATCCTTTACACTTTCCTCTGATGCTAATTTTACAAGACCCTCATGTCTTAAAACGTGGCCTAGTAATCTTTCCCTTCTCTTGGTCAACGTTCTCCAAATTGTTCGCCCTTCCCCTATTCTGCTTAGTATTTCGTCGTAAGTGATTCTATCCACCCATTTTATTTTGTGCATTCTTCTATAGCAGCACATTTCCTTTCTGCAATTTCTACCGTTCTGGTTTCGCACCCATATAACGCCACACTCCATACCAATATTTTGAGCAATTTTCTAATATTAACACTTATATTACCCATAAGTGAATTCCTCTTTTTCGTGAAAGCCTTCCTTGCCTGCGTTATCCTACTCTTTATGGCTCTTATACTCCTACCGTCTCCAGTTATTATGCTTCTTAAGTAGCTGAATTCCTTAAGTTCCTTCAAAATATCTCTTGCCAATCTAATACCCTTTGTTATTCCACTGTTTCCCATACTACACTCCATCACCTTGTTTTTTCCTCTGTTACTCCTCATGTTGTACTCTTTCTCTAGGACCTCGTTCATGCCATTTATTAGTTTTTCCAAGTCTTTCTTTGATTCACCTAGTACTGCAATATCATCGGCAAACCGCAGAGTTTTTATTCGTTCTCCTTGCAATATGATTCCTTTTACATATTCCGTTTTATCTTTCCTCATCGCCTGTTCTATATATAAGTTAAACAGCATGGGCGAGAGACTGCATCCTTTGCTTACTCCTTTCTGCTTTCTTTTCTTCTCCTCTTATTATAATTACTGCTGACCTGTAGGGATTATGTTTAAATCTTATTCATCGATATTTTATCGCTGTTCTCATCAAAATAATTAATAGTGTGTTCCTGTTCATATTAACGAATGTTTTTTCTAAGTCTAAAAATGCCATGAACATAGGCCTGTTTTAAAGAACGAAGGTTTTCCCGGCGTATATGCTGAATAAAGTATTCTCGGGTTTCCGACCGGGTTAGGTTGCGAATAAGGCGCGACGTTTCGACGGCTGATAGCCTTGCCGTAATCTTCAAGCTTGATGGAAACCCGAGAATACTTTATTCATGGGCCTGTTTAGTCGTATCCTGTTTTCGCAGAGTTAATATTGCTTCACTTGTCCCTACATTCTTCTTTAAAACCAAACTTACCTTCTCCTAACTCATCATCCTAATAAATTATGAAAATAAAAATTAGTTTGAAACAGTAAGGATTATAAATGTCGTTAAATGCGTTAAAAAGGAAAACAAATTTTGTGTGCGAGCGCCGATCACAGAAACGTGAAGATTCGTGACATGGCAAGGACGCGACTAACCGTCTTAGCAGTGCGTCTTTTGTATATAAGACAACATGGGCAAGTAGCCTCGCACACTACGGGACCTCACGTAGACGTCAGTTGCATCAACTCAGTTGAACGTTGAGATTTTGATTAAAAAAACCAGTTGATATTAAATTATTTTGACATGTATTTAGAAAATAAGATGAATTACCTTTGACTGAAGACACGAAAATGAGGTGTTTAGGGTACATTCCACTCATCCTCTTAATAATGTCAACTTGCTCGAGAACTAGTTGCACAGTGTCCAGATAACGAGCTCCGCACGGAATGTAAGCTGACCAGAACTGAAACAAAATTACTTAATTTAATATAAACCACGTAGCACCTGCTACGATAACGGCGAAAATCAAATAATGATATAAAAAGCTAATTAAAATGTAGAACGACAGGAAACCATCAGCGGATTTATGGAAATAAATTTTTATAATATCCGATATGAATTTAATTTATTATTCATCTGACTGAGATTTACATATATATTGAAACAAGCCGATTAAATGTTGGTACCAACTAGAGTAAATGAGAATTATATTATAAAATTTTCGTATGCACGATTGAAACACAATTGATTTCCTCTTTATGTTAAATGTTCTACCTGTACTTCACGCAGTCGTAATGAGCATAAATTATTTATGAAACATTGTAACAATAAACATCGAAAATGAGTAAATTACTTTGTAATTAATTTTAATATTTTTGTAATGTTACTTGCTTTAAATGAACAGATTTGTTTTATAAAACTGTGACATTTTTCGAACATTTCTATGTAATCGAGGCGTTTAACGTAATACACAAATGTTAATTTTGCGTAGCATTTGGCCTAGAAAACTGTTTTGTTTCAGGCTAGCGTTATTGGCGTGGGATGTGTTTTTTTTCTCTATGGCAAGGTGCTCTTTTTGTTGAAGGATGTGACCAGTATCCAAGTAACGAAAACTTTGTCTTTTATTTCGGGGGAGATTTAAAGCACCTTGCATCAGTTGAAATTAAATTTACAGCTAATGGGAGATATAAGGCAGTTCAGTGTCGCGGAGATGGTTATAGGGAAGTCACATCAAATATAGAAGACAAAATTATTGATAATTATAAGATAATGCATTAGCTATCCATTGTTTCCCACTTATTGTAAGAGATACGTAGACGACAGTAGTTCTACAGGAAGCTATGAATTCTATGAATGAAAGGAAAAGCCGCAAGATTTACAAACGTCTGAGTAATATACAGTAATATGCCGTAAAGCTAGTACTAAATAATTTCCAGCAATTGCTTTCAAAAGATTTTATTTCCTTAATACCGTAAGTGCTTTTCACAATTAAGTATAAACTGTGAATCTTAATATTGTAATTGTTTTCTATTACTGTTCTCTTATAAAATTTAGTTCAAATTCAAAATAGTTTTCATAAATAATTTTTTAAATACCGAATCTCAAATAAATCTTTATAATAAATACTATACCACTAACATTTCGACTTCCAGCAGTGAAGAAGAACGTTTCTATCCGTGTATCATATTCAATTTTATTTCTATTGAAATAATCTGGGAAAAATAATTATTTAGTTTATGAGTTATTTTAACACAATATATGAGGATACCATATTTCATATCCATTCAAATTACATTATCATTAAATATTAATGCGTTAAATATTAAACAAAATAAACCAATATTTTATGGAGAAAATTAGGTTCTCGTCCTCCTTCGTTAAAAACTTACATTAAACCACTTTAATACGTGCCAGAAATATTCCTAAAGAAAGCGTTATGAATCCGGAGGCAATACAGTTTTCCCCAGCAAATAACTGAAATATATTTAGACTTTTCTCTCAACCCTCACTCTTGATATGAAATTCATCAAATCGTATATTCTGTGTTCCACTCTGGGAAAATAGAAATACTAATATGATAATTCATTGAACTCTATTCAACCGCTTTAAGGTATATCCTGTTCAAAGCGGGTCCACAGACAGATTCGTCAGCATTATAAGACATTAACGTAATTACATTTATATTTTAAAAGATTGGAATATAAGATTCGTTTTGAGGTGAAGGGAGCATCTCGTTTGCCATAAAAACGCAGAGAAAAGTTATTATAGGAATGAAGGGTTAGAAAGTTTATTCATGCCTCAACTGGAACAAATTTCGCCTCAATAAGATGTTCTTTGATACATATTAAAACATAACCCTAAAATGGTTGTATTTTAACGTCTGATTTAATAATTTTGTAATAATAAGAAAAATTTTTCGACCAATTTAAGACTTAAAAATTGTCAGTTGTTATAAAGACTTACTAAAACGTTTGATGACCAAAACTTACATCAATGACGTTGAATAATACCGATTATTTCAGCTAATTTGTCGCGAGAATATGCTATACCAAAAATTCACAAACACAATAACCCTTACAGACTTATAGTGCCGTCAATTGGTAGCCTATTACACAATTTTCCGAAATTTTTATTGGAAATTTTAACACGTGGTCTAAAAGAAAAAATCATGTAAATAACAGTCTATATTTTATAAATAACGTGGAGACTTTACACATTCCCAAAGGATATGTTATGATAACCTTGGACGTTACTTATCTTTTCACCAACATTCCGAACACGTTGGTAATTCGTAGCATTGAATCTTGTTGGGAAAAAATCAAAAACTATAGTGGCGTATCGTGGAAGGAAATGAAATCAGCTCTTAATTTAATTCTACACTCAACCTTTTTCAAAGTCTGAAATTGGTCGGAAAGTTTTACTTATTATAACTCTAAAATCCTATACTTTATGCTCGATCTTTTTGAAATTTCTGGCTAATTCTGGCTGAAGAACTGCTACAATTCTTTTGAGGTCTTTACGTAGGTTGTGCAACTAGATATGAATTTTGAGGATAGATCCGTATCGCTTCTTTTAGTCAACGGAGTTTCAGCGTGAGTTAATGGAATTTGGTCAGACAATTGCAAGTAGTTTCGGCAATTCACTCATTGCCATTAAAATTGAAAGCGTAAAGTAACTGTCTGTTCGTTGCATACGACATGTTAAGCACAGCTGATCGGCGTATTCAGAACAGAAATGTGACGTCAAAAGTCACATTCCTGTCAATTCTAGATTTTCCCACGCTGAAGAAGGCTGAGCTTCAAACTGAAGTAGTTTTCAGTCTTTGAATCAGGTCCCTGTGAACCCTTTTTTCATCTAGTGACCGAAAGGATTATCCTTCAAGTATTTACAGACTATTTCTCATTCAATTGCAACAACCACAGACTGCAATTAACTGTTATGTAACGTTTTAGATGAACGAAATCCAGGACGTATTATGCTTTTGTTACCTGAGCACCAATCAACCCTTGTCGCATGCGGGGCAGATCTGTTTGCGACCAAGGACTGCTGGCCCACGGCTCGATTAACCGTAAGTCGGACGATAAGTTAAAGCTCTGCAGTTGTCCCTTGACGAACTTCCGCACGTTCCAAGGCAGATCGTTGTGCCTGTAACAGAGAAACGTGTCGTTAGAAAGTGGAAAACAGGTCGCAACGAGAATCTGTGAGTGATGTCGGCGACGTACCCATCGACGAGGGGAATTTCACGGAGAATTCTGCGCACTGCGTCGAGACGCTGCTGCAAAGACATGGGCCCGGCGGCGCTGAGGACCAGCGGCAGGCCGATGCCGGCGCCCAGAGCAGAACCCAGCAGGCAGATCAGCAGCCCCAGGCACCACGGCTTTATGCGGACTTCCAGCACGGCACCTACACACACAACATCTATATGGATACTACACTAAGCGTCCATACAAACATCAGCACCACAAACATTATTACACATCGGCGATTCAAATAATAAAATAGCAATCATAGAAATAAAATTCCTATCTTAAAAAAATTCCTATCTCAAAAAAAAACAGAATAGCTGACAATCTCTTTCTATATTTAGCAACTATAAACTTCCACTAACGTACAGAACCGAATAAATAAAACAGACAGACCGACACTTCTAAAATTATAACTATTTAAGTAATAAAACTGCATGTTTCGTTCCTAACATTCTAATTCAGATCTCTATGCTGTAAAGAAGCTTGTTGACGTTCCCATAAGGAGTGACACTAAGACTGGCTATGAGGGGAGCATGTTTCAGAATCATAGTCGTTGGGCAAACAAAAAGGGGTTCTTCACTGCTCCTAATAAAGCTGTCTTGCAGCTGTGCCACAAATACAGACAAGTTGGATAAGTTTCGTCCCGCAACAATCCCGGGTCCTCATGTAGCCTGTTAACCAAAAAGAAAAAAAAAAGGATAACCTCTAGGATGGGCGCTGCGGGAGTTTTCTCGCAGGCGCTTCAGCCCAGAGTGACTGTGGGCTCACCTGATCATGTCGGGAATGCCTCGCACTCTCTCTGGGTACTTTTTATCAAAGTTCTCATATGCCGAGACACCATCTATTTTAGGAGGTATATGTACCGGGGTCAAAGACCTTAGGCATATGGCAAGAGTTGTCCGCTGATCCCATTGGATCAGTCGGCCAACTGCCTCCTGAAACTGGTGGAGACACGGAGAAGGGAATGCTGCGTCCCCACAGCAAACTCCTCTCCCGTCATTCGGAAGGGCGTGAGAACAGTACCCAATGCCCGATCTACCTGATGCAGGTTTTCTAGGGTTTTCCCTGCATATCTTTAGGTGAAACACCGGGTAGGATCCTTAAACCATAGCCCGGGGGCCCTAGTTAACCCTTGGCTACCTTGCTCTACCTTCCGCATCCCCCCTTTTCAATTCCCTTCCTATGCTATTAAACGGGAGTTGCCTGTTTCATGATCACCCTCATGTAGCCTGTTAACCAAAAAAAAGAGGATAACCGTTATGTAGCCTGTTATCAAAAAAACTTTAATCTGGTGTTTTTAATATTTTTACCAATATTTAGTGGATTAATTTGTGATAATTTGATATCAATACTTGAGGGCACTCCATTGCTTCTTAATAATTATTTTCTGTCATATTTTAATTTTCAAATAAATAAAGTTTGGGCATATGTCAAAGAAATTAATATAGCGGTTTTTAAAATACTTTTCGCAACTATACATCCTTAATTCAAGACTTTATCATATATAATTTAGAAATTGGAGTGTTATAAATCACATTTTAACATTTCCAACTTATTTGCCAAAATTGTTATTTTTAAATAAATTTAATAAACGTTTGGATAAGTTGTGGGGAAATATTTTGAACTTCAAGTATTTAGATAAGGTGAAGAATGAAGGGGTTTTAAATAGTGGAGAAGAAGAGCGTAAGCTATTATAACAGATGTTAGAGATAAAAAAATTAACCGGATTGGACATCTTTTGAGAAGACATTTGTTGATGAGGGACCTGCTAGGAGAATTGGCTGGCGGTCAGCCTTAAAGCGGAAGATAAAAATGATTTATGTCTACAAAGAAGTCAAGAGAAGAGCTAAAAAGAAGGCAGTGTAAGACAAGACATTATGAACCGGCAACTACAGAAAACTTTTGAATATTATAAATAAACTTTGAGTAAATTTCCAAAGGCTGCACAGGCGAGATTAACCGAATTATTATGTTCTATATTACATCAGTATACACCAGATGACGACGCAACGTTGTGTAATTACGTTTTTATCAATTGATTTATTTATGTTCCCTCACGTATGACCAGTTTTTAATTGACCATTTAAGAAAACAAATATTATTTTCAATTTGTAAATTTATAGCCGATAATTACTTGCATATAAATTTATTCCATTTGAAGAGAAAAATATATTTCGTTTAGAAAATACCAGATTAATGGTTGTCAATCTCTAAGTGAAACTAAGTAAGCCTAGGCACACATGATAAATTGCATAAAAGCTTCATTTAATTAGTACACCATTGTATGCATCTATTTTGAGCAGATATAGAGAAAAAACTGGATAGGGTATGTTTTGAAAAGAAACTGTTTGATGACTTTTATAGAAAATAACTTTCGTAGGATCATATACTTTGGCAATATAAGTGTTTATATAATGAACCATTTCAATACTTGTAGATCAACTGAGAAGCCCGAATAATAGATAATCGTAAGGTTTATAAACACACAGCAACGACGCTATGGGTTTTAGGTAATGCTGCAAATCTTGTCTGAGAAGGAAACGCACATTGTAACACATGAAAATGCAAACAGTTCATATATAAAAAATATATAGATAAACCCTAGTCCGAGTGAATGATTTGATAGGTCTTAGACTTAATTTGGTTTGAAAGTAAAAAGTCCGTCCGAAATAAATAAAATCTTGGCGAACATAAATACAGTTGGAGAATAAATTACAAGAAATTTGAAACAATGAAAAATTATTTTTATGTTACTTTCCATCACTTATATGCACATGAAAATATATTAAGCATGGGATACAAGAAGGACGAAAATAATATCCCATAAAATCTAAAATTACATAGCAACAATGAAATTGATTGTAAATTTTTTCTAATACCAAGAAAAGTTTTATTCCGAAATGCCAAAATAAAGTTGATGCCAATTTGCTACATTTATCATTGTTTCATTTGTAATACAGAAAATCAAATAAATTCTAGTGATTTTAAATAGTAAATTATAAGCACCCACATGCATCGAAACAAGTCGAAAATTGTGGAGTTTTTTAATCGATTAAAAGTTCAACAATCAAGAAAATATTGAGAAATTAATAATAACAGATAATGAGACACGAAATTGTTTTTTCAACAGAAATAAATTTTTCCTGTCTTTAATTTTAAGATTCCACCTCTTAGTAACTTCATTGTAACCAGGTAATTACAGCCATGAACACTTCCCACAATTTTCCCCAAAATATTTTCCGCACACCTTATATTTGTATTCAATTAGATTTAAATTAAAGAAAGCGCCTTCCTCTTTTATAAAAGATAATTTTCAGTAGAGTAGAATAACGTACCACAATCGAGTTATCTTGTCTTTCCCCTTGCAACTCGCCCGCTCTAAATGATTATAATTTTGCTCCCACTTAAATTTGTGAAATACATACAGTGGACAGGCTGCAGTAAAGTCGTTGTTTGTAGCCTTTATCGTGTAGTGTCATTAGTCTTGTGCTTTTGTTCCGGACGGTAGGTAGGCAAATAGCAGCTTAATGAGTTCTATTTCAGAGCGCTGCGTAAATGGGGTTAAAACAAAACTCGCCTCTCATGGAAAAGAATAATCCATTTAAATTAACCTTTATTTTGTAGCTATGATTGTAAATAAAGACGGGCCAACAGTCCTTATATTTTGACGTGCATGGTGTACCTTTGAACCAAACCTCCATTGAGTGTAAAAATTACTAGAGTTAAATATATCCACCAAATTTATTTTAGAATCAATGATTCGAATATAGTCATTTTTCTTTCCGAGATTTTTGAATGTATTCCATCCGGTAATCTGTACCTTAGACGTATTACGTCCTTTGACGCCACTGATACGATCCTTCCTTTGTCCAAATGAGATGGAATATTCTTTCTGACGTATAGGGGTATCAGGTTCAGCGTACAACAAAATAAACCTGGATAATCTGGAACTGAATTTAACGAAACTGAATGTACATACAAATCTTACAATGAAACTTCCTTGTAACTTGAGAAACTGAAAGTTTAGGAATTTAGGTGTATGTTAGTCATAATAGAAAATTCATCAAATAGTGTGAGAGTGTAGTTAAAATAAAATATGATAAGAAGCAATAAATAATTAATTATGCATTAAAATGAAGTTACCACATTCACGAACATCAAAAATTAACTGAAAAATGACATATTTTAATATGCAGTTTTATTCAAATTGTGAAAGCCATAATTAATGATTTAGTAGTTTACTAAAAATACACTTTCATTTACGAAAAACATTATTCAAATTTTAGTGCAAAAAAAACTTTGCGAAACAAAATAAAAAAATCATTTTACAAAGACTCGGAAAAGTTATGAACGACACACAAATATTAAATGTCTGTTAAAAATCCAATGTATAAATTAACATTGTTTCAGTGAAAAAAGTAAAAACTAGTATAAACATATAAATATTTACACTACAGTGCATTTAGATTGGAAGAGTGAAGAGGATTAAACATCGTTAAAGAATGAGTTATGCTGGTTTCTATCTCAAGTTTCTAGATGCATGTCAAAATCAATAATTAAATTAATTTTATCTAGCTTTCTCTAAATTTCTTGTTAAAAGCAATCAAATATAATACTTTTTGGGAGGGAGTCCCGGTGGCAGATACAAAATGAAATTTCTTAAACATAAATACTGTTAATCTAAGAAAAATAATCACAGTCCTTTAATATTTTTCTATGGCCCTGAAAGAAAAAAGAGAAACACTACAAGAATTATATTATCTTAACACTTTGCTTTACTTTGACTTTAATATTTAAATTCGAATATGCATTTGTTCAAAATACCCACTTCACAAGATTTTTGAGGTTTGTCTTGAATGTATTTTCCTGAAGAGGATTTACTCCAAACATCCCCACAGGTAAACTACCCCAGTCGTTGATGATCCTATTTAGGAATGACAATTTTCCAACAACTTTTTTTTTGATTTCTACATTTCAATTCTGCCAAAATAGTTTTTTATATTATTCAAACTAAATGAAATTATCAAAATTTATGGTCCTTTCGTACTAGAAAATTTAATAAATTTTTGGATAGAAACTAATCTGGCTCACGCCGGTCGAACAGTCCAATAAATTAAGCATCTTCACCTAAATAACAATCTTAATCCAACATCGACCATTCCGTCAATAAGAACTTTAACTATTAAATTAAAATCTCCTACTTATAGTCCTATAATTAAGATTTTAATTTAGTTTAAAGTTAAAACAAACAAATAATTAAATATATGGGTTTTTCAATAACTTTATTAAATTAAAATATCCTACTTATAGACCTATATTTATATCTAGTACGAAAATACGGATCAGCTTATTTTTTAATTACATCACACACATATTTGTTATAATATTAATTTAATATTCTAAGAAAAACAAAGAAAAATTAAAATTGAGATTGACATTTTAAACTATAGCAAAATGTAGTGTAAACTTACGACTACAAAGGAAATAATAGGTTAATTAATCTCATATTTTACTATTTGCGGATTGTAATTGTTTTTCTTCGTGTTTATCATGTGTCTCCCTCCCTCTTTCTTTCCGGACGTGTAGATGATATGATGTCCCTTACCCTTGCCGGAACTGCCGCCTTTGCTGCTGCTGCTCGTGGAGTCTGGCGCCGGCTGCACGCGCCCGTTGCATCTCGTACCTGCAACGCACGGGATCAGGTCCAGAGGCGGCGCCACGTCCGGCAGCTCAGACAGGCATGTCGTCGCCTGTCGCAGGGGAAAAATACATCCTATATCTTAAAATTACATTATTCGTTAAATTGCAAAAAATTATCGATTGTTATTTAGGGGGTCAAAATTATTACGTGCAGTTCTTATGTGTTAAATACATCAAAAATATTTCTTTTCAGTTTATCGTAACAAATTTTCTTACTACTACCAACCTTTAAGATCAGTAATGAACCCTAGTATAGCTGTGATCGATAATAATTTAGATAATCTTGTTGATTGCACCCCGTGTAATTAGGTATCTTTATTTATGACACAAGCTAAAAATTGTAGCTTCAATTCGAATCAATTCTTCTGTCATTGAATTAAAATGAGAACAGTAAGTTAATTCTTTTCTTAGGACATTTAAGCAAATATCTGTAAATTATAAAGTAATATGAAGAGAATTGGAATAAAATATCCAGAAAGGAGACTTATACATAACCTCTACAGAAGACAGAAAGCAGTAATTAGAATAGAAGACCAAGAAAAGAAAGCCGTAATCAAGAAAGGAGTAAGTAAGGATGCAGTCTGTCGACCATGCTGTTTAACTTATATATAGAATAGGCGATGAAGTATGTTAAAACGGAATATGGAAAAAAATCATACTGCAAGGAGAAGAAATAAAAACACAACGCTTTACCGAAGATATTGTAGTATTAAGGGAATTAGAAGAAGACATGCAAAACATAATAAATGGCATGAACGGATTCCTCGGGAAAGAGTTCAATATGAGGGTTAATAGAGGGAAAACCAAGGTAATGGAGATTAGTTTGGGAAACAGTGCAATAACAAAGAATTAATGTTGCGAAGGGACATTTTGACGGAAGTAAAGGAATTCTGCTATTTGGGACCCTAATAACTAGGGACAGTAGACATAAAGAGTAGGATAGCACAGGCAAGGAAGGTTTTCGCGAAAAAGAGAAATTACTTACGGGTAATATAAGTGTGAATATTAGGAAATCGCTGCTAAAATTGTTCGTATGGAGCACGGCATTATATTGGTGCGAAACGTGGACGATAGGAGCTCCGGAAATGAAAAGTATATATCCTTTTGAAATGTGGTGCTATACGTGAATGCTGAAAATCACATGGGTGGATAGAGTAACTAACGAGGAAGTTCTGAACAGAATAAGGGAAGAGCGAACAGTATGAAGAACGTTGACTAATACAAGGTATAGATTAATAGGCCACGTTTTAAGGCACGAGGATCTTGTAAAATTAAAGCATTAGATAGAAGTGTGTGGGGTAAGAACAGACAAAGATAGAATGCGCTAAGCAGATTAGGTAGGATGTGGGTTGTGCTAGTTATGAGGAAATGAAAAGGCTTGCGCAAGATGGGTTAGCATGGAGGGTTGCATCAGACCAGTCTTAGGACTGAATACCACAATAACAACATCTGTACATAACATTTCAGCATATCTGATCCTTAAGTGGGTCTTTGATTTATTATTATAAACTAAAGTATGGTGCAATGCATATGTATCTATTACATAGGAAAAATTTAATTGAGTGGTATGAAATAAAAAATTTGGGTAATTGAAATATTTAAGCAGAATAACGCGATGTTCAAATAAATTAGCGACAATTGAAAATATAATTAAATTCATTGAATAAAATTTATCACAGCCTACTCCATCCTTGAGTTGAAAAGAGACGTGCCACAGTTGTCCACTGAAGAGAACTTCCAGTAGGACAATACCTCTGTTTGTCATAGACCTGGTATTGTCCTCATGTGCTTCGAAGAGCGTGACAGAGACTTAATTTTGCTTCGTTGGCCAGAACAATTACCAACTTTCAATTCAATTGAGTATTTTTGGGATTAGATCGTATGGACCATTAGACATTTGGATTCAGTACCATCAAATTTTAAGGCATTGGAAACTCCATCTCATCAGATATGATCTCAAATTCGTTCTACCACCTACACCATCACATAGAATCCATGCCGAGAGGAAATCAAGAAGTATTAAGAGAAAACGTTGGTCAAACATTGTATTTACGTGGCGGTCATAATAATTTGACAACTCATTGTGTATCTACATGATATTTTAAATTTTTGAATATCTTCCGAGCAAATAGTACATTTTACGAATACGTTACTGAAAATTATTGGCTTCAACTGTACCTAGAATATAAATAGTTTATCTGACTATTAAATACGTTAAATGAGTTAAAATAGCCTCTTTGTCAGTATTTATAGTATTAAAATATTGAACTACACTATACGTTTGGTCTCTCATTTGAGACTCTTTCTGGTGTACTTTGTGATGTGCGTTTGCACCCAACACATATATATTTATATGTAAAACAATTTCCCCATAACGTCTATTAATTTTGTGTATATGTATATAGAGGATAATCATTAGGAAGCGGGATAAGCTGCTTGCCAGGCCAACGACAAGCAAAAAATGATCGTGATTGCTTAATGTTAAATTGATGATATCAATAGCCAGAAAATGAAACGCAAATCAGTACTACTTGAGGAATGGCAGGTCAGCCCTTAGGCCTAAAAATTGGGACTAAGGCCTTAGTTTGGGACTCGCAAAACACCTCATTGCAATATAAACACGTGTTGCAACAATGAAGAATTGACGGACTCCGGCCAGGTAAAGCCCGGGAAAAATGACTCGAACCACCGACGAAAAACCACCAAGCCTCGAAGAAAGCCGACACACCCGCCAGGCAAGCGAAGACGGGGCACAAGTTAATATAAGAAGGAGAGCATATTTTCGGGGATTATTAGTGGGGAAGGCGTAACATCAATTACATCAGAAAATTACATTACGCACTGCTGTTTGTTACAGGGCATTCCATTGGAATAGTTGAGAAGACATAAGCATTACATCATTAGAGTATTTACATCAGTATGTTGACTTCCAATAGCTGATTGTTGGAGTATCGACGCCGAAAAGACAGCCAGATCACAGCCTGACAACAACTTGACCGACGAAGAGCTGTACAAGCGGTGGTGTACCATATTTACGTTCTCGTCCTTAGCTTATTTGAGTGTTTGTAAAATTTTCGATGCCAAGTTTTGTTCATACCCATCCCCTCTTTATCTCCGGTGAGTTTAGTAGGCAGCCGGCCCAAAATTTTAATGATGTTTGAAAATTAATGTTCTTTTTTATTTCTAATTCAAATTGTTCAAATTTAATTTAAGACAGTTGTTCCTTTTTATTTATTAACATTCAAAATTAATAAATAATCACCCCACTCACCAAAAATTAAATGAAAATTACGGATTACATTAGGTAATATGAAATAAAAAAAAAGTAATATAATACCGTTCATGGAACCTCACTGCATCACTCCTTCGGCTGCAATGCAGAAAAGTACCACAAATCCCGCTTAAGATGGTTGGAGTGAAGTTTCGTTACAAATTTAAATCAACAATGGACTACAACAGTAAAGCATCATATGTACCATTTAAGTTTTGGAATCTCTTTTTACGTTAATACAATGAATGTTTTTTTCTATGTGGAGCATCTCGCTCATAATTGTAGAGAAAGAAATTTTATTATTCATCTATAATTTCGATGTAATTCCAATCTATTTGGTAGTTATTCTTTATTATGTGTTTAGACAAAACAGTTCACAAAATCATTACATTTTTCGAAACATAAATAACCTCGCTATAATATTCAGTAAAAATCGCTACCGATGTAATTCAATAGGAAGGGTAACTCTATTTAAAATACAGTTATAATGAGTAAGGAAGCTTATTCATCGTTTCCAGATTAGCTTTATAGAAGTCTAACTCCAAGAGAATAAATAATTTATGCTGATCTTTCTTAGTGTGGTATTTTAGTTAATATTGGTCCAACAAAAATGTGAGTTAATATTAATGATTATTTTAAGTAGAGAGTTTTTATTTGATCTTTTTAAACAAAGTACTGCATACATATGTAATTATTATTGCGATTTAGACTTAGAGTCTTCATTCCGACTTTCTTGACGATGGTGAACTACTCAATCATATGATGCGAAGCGATGACGCTAACTCCTACACCACAGCGCGTTGGCAATGAATATACTTAGTAACCATAATTTGTAAATTATATAATATTCTATTGTAATCCTTGTAGTCTTGTTCAGTGAGTGCATTTTAAATGCTGTTCATTGTTGTTTAACTTGCAGTTAAAAAATCCACAAGATTTTGAATTATGATATTGATAATAAAGTCTAAACACATGAGTAACTTAACATGAAACACTAATTTTATTTGAGGAAAGTAACGCTTTCTGTTTCATATATGTAATGTTCTCAATTTATGATACTAATTTTTATCCTACTGTTCCACATATTAAGGGTCAACTACTTACTCATTTTCTCTAGAAATTAAAACTTTTCTCCCTAAGTAGTTTTAGTAGAAATGGTTGCAAGCTTGTAGGAAGCTCTGATTTGTCTCGACCGACGCCTACTGCTGCTACAAGCTTTTAACCACGCCTACCTTCCTTGATGCATTACGGATTTATAACTTCACCCATGAAACTGTTCCTTAACGTGCCATTGCCGGAGCTAAAACCGTTTATCGCCTTTCTGTTTAAACGAAAGGTCTTGTATGGTTGTTTGTAAAGCTCACCTAACAGCGATTTTTACGATTCTGCTCTCTCAAGAGACAGCAACAATTTACCTGAAGAACGGAAGAGACAATCAGCGAGCTACAAGTAATATAAATGAAAAGTGACTGCATACAAGTGAAACATTCCTTTTTGGGTGATTTTTATGTTCCATTAAATGTACTTAACCACCAAGAGATAATTCATTAAAATACGCTAATATATTGTTGAACGGACGCTCTACCCAAAAATATCATTCTAATTAGAAATTACAGACATTATTCAACTTTAGAAAACATCCTAGAAACAAAAGACAGTGTGAAGAGGCATAGAAAACGATTAATCTTACCGACGCGTGCTCTCAATGGGCAATACAATTGCAACGAACATTAAATTTGAAAAATTGCAGCAGTGTAACTAATGCTCTTGAATCAGCCCTTAAATGCAACATTGTGACCACACTTTCTTTTACTTATGGTTGGACAATGTAAGAAGTTGGTCAGTCGCCAAGACTTTTGTAACGTTATGAGGACACACTGAGAAGTAATGTTACCCTAGGGCGCAGTTTAGGTGGAACAGTAAAAACGAGAAACGGAAAGATCCGATGCCCATAAACATCGCAGAAAGTGTTGCGACACAAAAGAAAAGCTTCACTAAATTGATATATATTTTTTAATTCTTTACTTAATGATGAAAACATAAAACCTAAACCTGGAACCACGTAGAAAATTTTGGAAGAATCCTTGTGTAAATAAAAATTAAATTAATTTAAATTATTATAATTGACTGATAATTTAATTTTCCAATAAATAACTTGGTAATCCCATAACGATTCGTCATAAATGTCGGAGGCGTACATTTGAATCGAAGTATTATAAAATATTTGTATACACAACTTCCTACAAGCCTTTGAAATTTTATTCTAAATTTATCTACATAATATCAATTATTGATATTTTCAATGAGTATACTTTTAATTGACACCTAATGGTTCTAACGTAATTATATTTTTATTTATTGCTTTATATAATTTTCCTTACTTTCATAAAAATTATTCATTACTAAATGGAAAGAGGAAACACATTTAATTGTAGTGTTATTATTGCACGACTTAAAGCATGGGGAAACTACAGCCGTATTTTTAATTTCCCGTGGACATTCAACGCTAAATGCATAGCAATATGACGGCAGCCTCTCGGGTAAAATATTCCGGAGGTAAATAGTCATCTATTTGTATCTCCGGGCGGGAACTACTCAGGAGGATATCATCAGTAAGATAAAGTCTATCGTTTCTGCAATAATTAAAATACGGAATGAGATTTATTTGACACTAGAACTTTTAAATGGAAATTTCTAGATATTCACAAACTTTGAAAAACCCGTCTGATCCTCTGCAATGTAAGGTATTTTCAAGAAACTATATTCGTCACGGGAAAAACTAAATATTGTAATGGACGTTTTCTGAATTAATATTTCCACCAACAAACTTTGAAATCTTAAGGTATTCCTCAAGGATATTGCTCGAAACTGATTTAAATGAGGTTACTTTATATGGCTGCTCATAAGGAACGGTTTAAATTGTAGCAACGAAATCTATGCACTCGACTTCTCAGTCTTGCATCTTATACCACAATATTGGTGCTTTGTGTAGTAGACGTTCTAAAGTTTGATTAACGTTTTACAGGTTTCCTAACCAAAACTTTGAAAACACTCAACATTCATACAATGGATTGAGGAGCCGGAATGTGCAGCGGTGCTACCGAGGTTTTCTAGAGCATTGTTAAAATAAATTTTATACAACTAATTTTTGTACAAATGAATATTAACCGTAGAAAAATAAATAAATGTCATCCGCGAGTGAAATTGAAGTAAACAATTGAAATATCTAAATTGTCACAAAATTTGTTTAAATGTAATAACTGAAATGCTTTCACTTTGCGATTATAATTGTATTGTGCTTTAAAGTAAATAAAAAGGTAAATGTTCGTAGTCAGTGAAGAAAAACAATTAACTCAGAGTTATTTTCTGGTAAAATACCGGTGGGTTGTAATCAAGCAGTATATAATATTTTTCCTCGTAGAGGTAAACAATATTATTGCTGTCACAAAGCCTTTTTTTATCTCTGCGTTTTGTAGAATAAAAAAGCCGTTGCACACAATTTTCCTTCAGGGATATATAAACGACGCAATGGACTCAGCATTCTGATAGCTTTTTTGTCTGCAGTATACATATAAAAACCGTGATAGGATCACAGAAGAAGACGGGGCAGGACACATAATTTCTATACAAGCATTTGCTCTTTCCTTTTCTTGCACAAAAGGGGAAGACTTCTGAGGTTTTCACGGACCCCATCCATGTCACATAAACTTCAGTGTTGGCTTCCAGAAAGTCCAGAGGTATCTTAGGGAGGAATAAGCTGGCCCGATGCTTGTAGACCTAAGCCCCTGGTATTTGCAAGGAGAAAGTCGGTGCTGTTGTCTTTCCAACGCCACCTCCCACCCTGCACTTAAATTTCCTTTATTTCTCATTTCCTTGTTATGGATTCACATGCAATACTGAATATGCTATTAAAAACTAATTTTAGAGGTTCCCTCCATTAACTAATTTTTGCGTTCTATTTGCACATAGCACGGCTTAAGTGTCCGTATAACTTGTTTTCATCTTTCCGTGCAAAAAGCCCTTTTAGCCTTACTTTTTGGCGTCGTGTGTTGTGCCCTCACAAAGAGGGCTCCCTTTACGAAATAAATAATATGGTCTCGTGCGTGGGACGAGTAACACTAAAGTTTTATCAAATGCTACAAAGGACGGAGCCGTTGCAATTTGCATAGATATGAGGTGACAACAAAGAGGCATGAGTATTTTGATAATATTGCGGTTGATGATAAGATACTATCGTGTGAATTTAAATTAAGCTCTACCAATTAGCATATAGTAATTTATATATATTACTATTGCCCATTAATTTATAAGAATACTTATTCATGTAAAACTACCAAAATGTCTCAACCTTGTGGTTCTTACTGAATGTCACATTTTTCAAGTGTTAATATTTTAATGTTTGTTACAATTTATTTCGGAGTTTTATGTCTGTAATGAATTTTACTGCATGGTGTACTGGGTTAATACTCAGTATGAAGTGTAGGTTATTGGTTATTTTATTTTTATTTATGTTCGTTTGAGCTGAATTGCGTACCAATATATGCTTGATGGTTATTGGGCTGTTACAAAAATCCCTAAGTTTCAGTGTACTTTGGAAACGACGTGTTACTTCGGAATTGCCTATTCTTTAACGTGAATACCTAGATAGATCATATTATGTTAGAGTTAAGCTGGTCGGTTTTTGTCCATTCTTGGTCCCTTTAAGACTTTATTACTCTATTGCGATGCTGTCTGAGGTTTTGAGTGTGATGCCCATTAGTCTATAAAAATACTTATTCATGTAAAACAACCAAAACATCTCAACCTTGTGGTCCTTAGTTAATGTCACATTTTTAAATACATATGACTGCCTGATTGATTTTGATAATCACAGAAAAATAATTCAAGACGTTAAGAATTCAGGGAAACTCAATAACTTTGCAAACAGACTTCATTACTATACCTGATGGTAGAAATATATTATTATTTTAATTTCTACTGAATATGAATCTGTATTCCACCGTATCACTACTAGTATATATATATATATATATAATAATTATCGTGTGTGTGTGTGTGTTGATTATATTGTAAAATAGTTTTGCACATGTGAATGAGATTAATTTGTAATTAAACGTCATAGACCCCTATCATTCCAATAAGCTCAAGGTATACTAAATCTTAGTAACTTTTAAATAAAGTATTTATAATACATTCTTAAAATGATTTTAATGATTACAAAGAAAAACAATTTGCAAAGTATTAGTAAATGAGATTCATTGAAGAATAGAAGAAATGCATTCATTAAACCTCTGCCACAGAGACTGTGAAGTTTCTCCATCATGATATTTTAAATCAGCTTCATGTAATTTAAATCAGTAATATTTATAACTAAATAATTGAAGTTAGATATTTATATCAATGTATATTAATATTAATGCTGTATTTTAAATTATGTTTTGGCCTTCTTGTTAACGCGTTTGATATTGTACTGTATTATATTTTATTTATAAGACGGTTGTTTGATAAGTCTGGTAAAAATATAACCAAAAAAAATAGTAAACTTACTTTATTTCTCAACAGATTTCACTTCCTTTGCTATTATTTTGCATGGCGAATTAGCGAATTTCCAATATTTTCGACCCATCTCAAAAATTGGTTTTGGCAATCTCTGCAAACGTCACGGCTTTGTGTGCTGGCTCATTGTCCTGGTGAAACAGCACTTTCTTGGCCCACAATCTTGGTCATTTCTTAATCAGCACCCATTACAAACGATGCAACAGAATAACATTATAGAGCCCTATTATGGTTGTGCCTTTTAAAATAAATCTTTTAATATTATATCTGAGAAATCCAAGAGACGGCGGACATCATCTTTCCGACTAATAAAACATCGTTTCCGGTGCACTTTCAGCAGATTTTGTCCATTCGAGTGTAGTGATGAATCCAATTTTTATCGACGGTTACGAATCTGCGCAAAAAGTCTTGTGAATTACGCCTTAACATTGCTAGTTTCTGAGCTGAAATGTTTTCCGGATCCGTTTTTGGTCCAATCTCAACAATCGTGGCACCCGTTTCTCACAAAGCATTTAGATGGTCATTTTTTTCAAGGAGTATGAAATTCACTCGTTCCGTTGGGAAGCATATGGCATTAACTACGTCACACACTTCTAGTCTGCTATCATTCATAACGATATTGTAAACTTTATTATGTTTTCCTGGGTGGTGGCCACAATTTGGCGACCAGGACGAGTTTTAGCTTCTCTGGTTATGTGACCTCGTTTAAAGTCATTAGTCCAAAAGTCCGCATGAAAGTCATCCAATTCCATTTCAATTTGTGAAGCTGTCTAATTCTTCAAATGAAAATGTTTAATGAGAGCACGAAATTCTTTGCCAATATCTCAGTCTGACTACACATCTAAAAAATCTTTGAAAGAATCGTGTTTACCAACAGGAGCCCAAAAGTGCAAATTTCTCGCTCTTTCACAAAAATTTCCAAACTTTTCGAACAATCCTGGTATTAGAATATGAATCCTTGAAGTACAGTGTATTTTTGTTGTAGAAAAATACTTGAAAATACATAAATTATATTTCGTCGTAATTGTATTTTATTAATTCAATTTGTATGATAGTCTACCAAATGGACCAATGTCATGAAGTACATAAAAAATAAACAAGTCATGCAGAAACTACTAATTGGATTGTACTTGTCAAGCGTATTGGATTTACCATTCAATTTCGCTCACTTCAAAATAAAGCTTAGTTTCTCTCACTGTGTAAAATACAAAATATTATTCTCTGACTTTAAGTACTCAATTAGGATAGAAATACATGTAATATGTTTCTGTAATAAATTATAGGCCTGAGTTTTCCAAGCACCGTACGATTTCCTTCTGTTGTTCAATTAATATTTAGTAACATAAAAGAAGTAGTTGTAAGTTATTATTCCTCAATATCGTTTCCGTTTGATATTTCTTCAATCACTTTTGATTTAAAAGAAAAATTTTGCAGTGAAAAAGAACGAAAAATTACGGAACTACAAACCTTATTAAATCTCACGTGAATTTAATTCAAGCACAAGGCCTGAGGGTTTGCAGATTGTGTTTGTGAAAGCACGGCACTCAGACGATTCTATTAGCCGTGCAATTTTTTACTTTCTTTAATGTTGTTTTATCTTTACGTTTGATTCAATTCAACTACTATTATACGAATACTTCTGGAAACATATTTGTTCCGAATAATAGTAATAAAAGTTATAAATACAAATTGAAGATAATACAATGAAACTGTGTACACTTTGCACACGAAAATTATGCGTTACAGAGCGCACAAATAAGATAAAGAATAATTTCTAAACTTTAATTATATATTTTAAATCTGATATTATTTTTAAGAAAATAAAGCAGAATTTTCCTTATGCCTACTTAAAATATAGTTATAACATGGATATCTACAATTCCCTGAAACAGAAATGGAATCTTGTTTTAAATATTAATAATTATGTATGAAAAAATGTCAAGTCTTAAATATTAAAGTTGAATAGGATCATTAAATAGCATACAGAGATTTTTGTCGTTTATATGCCCACATGAGTTTAGTCTGTCTGATAATGAAAGAAATAACATTCTTTTAAAATACACTGTGTTTGTTTGATTAAGGAATGTATGCAGTTTGAGCAGAATTTAATTTGGAACATTGTGTTTTAGGTTAAAATATACTATGATGGTATGTGAAATAATATGTGATTGCGAATTTAACTTGCATGAAGATAGGTCACTGAATTTTACATTTTCAGCATTTATATTTTAATATGTTCGTTCTGAAATCCATATGAATAAAAATTTTTCATTTCTTTGAATGCAAATTTATACATCGTGAATAATAATATTTTATTCCTCATACTTCTATTAATTTACGTACACTTTCCTAAAGGGGCTGAAAGTTAGAGTGAAACGTGGTATTCCGTTTTGAGTTCTTTATTTCAGTAGATATGTATTTCTTAAATTTAACAGTATATTAAATATCCTAATTGTTTGTTATGTTGATTATATATCATGCTAGGCAAATATCAATTTTGGATATATCTAACGACTTGTACATCCGTATACTAAAGGTACAGGATGAGAAGAAACAGGTCTACGTTCATGGAATTTGTAGATTTAATAGAAAAGTTTGGTAATGTGAATTGGAACACACTATTAAATATTTTGAAAAAGCAAAGGAATAAAATATCGAGAAAGAAGGCTTATCAGAAGGTAGTCAGCAGAAAGATTTAAGATCAGGAAAAGAAATCATAAATCAAGAAAGGAGTAAGACAAGGTTGCAGTCTGTCGCCCGTGCTGTTTAGCTTATATATAGAACAGGCGATGAAGAAAGTTAAAACGGAAAATGGAAAAATAATCATACTGCAAGGAGAAGAAATAGAACCTCTACGCTTTGTTGATATTGTAGGGGTATCGGAAGAAGACTTGGAAACCATAATAAATGGCATGAACGTGCTCCTTGAGAAAGAGCTCAATTTGAGGATTAATAGAGGGAAAACCAAGGTAATGGAGTGTAGTATGGGAGACAGTGGAATACCAAACGCTGTTAGATTAGGAAGGGATATTTTTAAGGAATTCTGCTACTTTGGGAGCATAATAAATAGCGATGGTAGAAGTATAGAAGACATAAAGGGTAGGTGAGCACAGGCAAGGAAGGCTATCATGAAAAAGATTAATTTACTTACGAGTAATGTAAGTGTGATTATTACGAAATCATTGCTAAAAATGTTCGTATGGAGTGTGGCGTTATATGAGTGCAAAACGTGGATGGTAGGAATTGCAGAAAGGAAAAAATTAGAAGCCTTTGAAATTTGGAGCTATAGAATAATGCTGAAAATTAGATGAGTGGATGAAGTGACTAACCAGGAAGTTCTAAGCAGAATAAGAGACAATAAAACAATATGGCGGACGTGGACCAAGACAAGGGATAGTTTAACAGTCCACGTTTTAAGACACGAGGGTCTTGTAAAATTAGCATTAGAGGGAAGTGTGTGGAGTACAAACGGAAGAGGGAGGCCAAGGATGGAATCGGCTAAGCTGATTAGGGAGGGTATTGAATGTGGTAGTTATGTGGAAATGAAAATCTTGCGCAAGATAGGTTAGCATGGAGGATTGCATCAGACCAGTCTTAGGAAGAATACCGCAACAACTAATAGTAGTGAAAGTCGGGGTGGAACGGAACAATTGTTTAATAATTTTTGTAAAATAATGAAAAAATAAAAACACATTACACAGGTTTAAAATAATAGTATGTTCTATTATTTACTCAAACTAATGATAATATAACTTAAAACAACGAATTTAGATTTTTGATTAATTTTAATAAAAGAAGGTTACAAATTTTTCTTTCTACCCCACCCTCGGAATTAAATTGAAGAAACATCTTAACACCTGTAATGGTATTCGATTTATTTTCCTTGCGCTTAAACTTTTTATTAATTTATTTTTCTCAAAAAGCTTTTTTGCATCAGCACAGTCATTTTTATCTTTCTCTCTTCTTTCCATTCCTTTTATAACTCATTCCTATAAGGCCAGTCTGTCAGACTATCAGTTTTTTTTCCTTTTTGTCTTGAGGAACACGGAACATTTTACCTTAAAAAGAATTAAATAGGTTAAGCATTCCCACCGAAACATAATACAAGCTGAATAAACCTAACTGATACCTTATAAGCAGATAAATAGTTGAGGAATATATACCCTTAAAGAGTTGAAATTGGGGGCTTTTTAAGCTTACCTTCTGTCAAAATCATGCAAAACTTTTAAGTTGACAGATTTAAGATGCCAAAACATAAGTTCATTCAAAATGTGGAGTCGTAGCTTGGTCTAGTAGTCTGTCTGAACCTCGACCCAGTTAATTTGTTCCACCCCTATTTACTGAACTCGTAACACTATCCAGTCAAATATGCTACCCCGTTCCATTCCGCTTTCCCGTTCCGCTATGAGTTTCCCTATAACTCTTTTTATCAGAAATAAATCATGAGAAATATAATAATTTTCGTTATCCTAGTTTTTAAAACCTTGCAGGTCTTCCAAGTGAGACGTCACGTCTGAAATTATTCATATTAAAAATATTGGAAAGTTTTAACTATACCCATTCAATTAATTTTCATTAAATTTATTTCGTCTCAATTACAGTAAGGTAGCATATGAATTGCCGTATTAAGTAGTTATTATTATATAGATTTGAATTTTTTCAGTTACAGAAAATGTTATTTAAAAAATATTTCATTATGAATAAGGACAAGACAATATAATTAAGAATGTTATCGTACTATAATATCAAATATCAAATATAGTAAAATATTTACGATACGATATTAAAGAAATAAAGGCTGCTTCATTTTCCTAAATTTATTTCTATCTGATACAGAGGAAACAATTTTGGTTTTGGCTTAAGAGATCGGTGAACTAAAAATAATCAGACACAGTGTCGACATTTTAATAACTTTCAATGACGTCAATAAGATGATAATCACTTAAGAAACTCAAAATATTTAATTTGGATATATGTATCTGAATTACAACTTATCAATAAATCAACAGTATTTATAATGAGTTACATAAGATATTTACATAGAAAATATATGTTATAAGGTAGTGTAATAGCATTTTGGTATATTATTGGAGCACCAAGTTCTAACTCTTTGACATTCACAAAAGGTAAAAGGATGTTATTCTGCAATTCCTTCCTGTTAAGGTAGTAAAACGAAAAGTGATGAGCTACAAAGGCATCGTACATTACTTATACCTGGGAGTTTGCTAATTAAATTTTAATGTAAGCAAGAACGAACAGTATTTTTTGATTAGGCAAACTGAATATTAGCTTTGTTTTCCACATTTGCAAACTTAATTCTATAGCTGACATTTTTACTTAATAAAGACAGATGTTAAAGTAAATGAAAATAAATTATGAGAAGAAAACTGAATATTGAATTACCTATATTTTGATGTGATTGTGCATAATGTCAATAAAATTTAATGTGTTTTTGTTTAACTATATTCCAACGTGAGCAGAATCAATTTTTCCACACAAATAAAATTTCGTTATACATGATTAATGATTAGAATATTAAGTTTGTATCTGTAGTTTACATGGATCACTACCCTACGATTTTTAAAAAATGGAGCTAAAAAATCTGTAGAAGTGATTTTTATTTAAAATCAATGTTCCGCAGAATTTCATTCGTTCTCTCTTAACATTCAAATGGATACATCATGAATTGAGTTCTTAAAACAAAAATACTGATTCCAATTTTGCTTTAATAAAAAGTCTAGAGTAGGGTGGTAAAATGAAATGTGTAATGGATAACAGAAGTTTAACAATTACATCTCTGAAACAATTTGAGATGGTAAGTTTACTTATTTAATATTCACCAAATTCGCCCAATTATTCATTTTATAGTGAAACATGAATTTTGTAATTAGTTTGTAATTGGGAATGTTTCTCCGCACATTCAGTACATGTAATCGCTTCTCAAAAGGCATGGCATGCGATTGTCTGTCGGGAGTTACGTTCACTTTTGAACGTTTGATGAGTTTACAAGAATCAATTTTCTTCCGTCTATATTATATTTCACGTTAATACGCAATTGAAATTAAAATTATTCTCGTTCTGATTCTTCTACATCCTATGCAGTAGACTCGTTTTACCGAGAATAATTTATGCAAACATAAGCAAGATAAAAGTTCTCAAAAAGGATAATTTGAATAAAACTTTTAATCATATTCAGTAAAATACCATCTTATAATTTTCAACAGCCTATTTATAAATCCTGTTGGTGCATTATAAGCTGAATTATTATAACTGGGTAACCAGAATATTTTAATAATTGACATTTTATGATAGCATTAATTTCTACGACATTTTTATATATGTTTACTGTCACATGCAATGCATGATATATATATATATATATATATATATTAAAGCAGAAGTATTTTGATACTGCACACTCCTTTTCTTCTCAGTGTTTCGTTTCTCTCTGACTCTACGTCTCTGCACATCGCGTGTAATATTACTTAAGGCTTTATTTTACGCTGGTGGCGTTGTCCTGGTATTTAACTATATTAATCCGAGAAATGAAACTAATAATTTTCTACTATTATGTTGCTTATAAAAATTAATTGTTCTATTTTTTATTTACTTTTTATTGGCATAGTTAAGAGAACTTTGAACAGAGTATTAGTCAGATCTTGAAGTGTCTACCTGTAAATGAAATCCTATCGCCAAGCACTGTATCGAATTCAATCACTGTCTCCTGTTTCCAACGCTTCGTTTTAAGACTGAGGGCTACATTTTTCCAGCCTCTGTATCCTAGTGGCAAGCTTTACTGCCTCATAACAAAGAGGTTCCGGGTTCGATTCCTGGCAAGGGCTTGGGTGTTTGAGTGCGTCTTTGTGTTCCTAAATCGAGTAACCTTAACAGTGAAGAAACGATCCCCAAAATGGTAAAGTAGTCGCTTTAAACGATTGCTGTTAACGCGACTAATAAAATACATTTGGTAAAATAGTAATTTCGGAAACGTTGCGTATTAAAAATCAACTAGATTAAGCATGACACGGATTATCTTAATAAGCTACATGATGAATTATTTTAATTTTTAGTTCCTTTACTGTTAACATCTTTGATTTTAAATCTCTTGTTCAAATTACAGTGTTCATGTTAGGCCGTTAGTAAGACGCTAATCTGGCATCGAAATGTCCGGGCTAAAATTTTTTCTGTATTTTCAATTTAAATCTTATCTAGTAAACGTCGTATTTATATTTATTAATCCCAAAAATTGAGTTAACTCCACTCTAATTTCTTGGTCAACAAGAGAATTAAATTGAAATCGTCTGTAAAATACTATTTACAATTTGATGTTTACGTCCCGCCTCATCGTGATTTGAGTGTAGCTTAAAATTAACCGGTATGATGACTAAATGTATCAGAATTGAGTTAAGACTTCTCGTAGGACATTAGATAAGCAATGTAAAGAGTGTAACGGTTCACTTACGGTGAAAACTATTCCCGCTACTTTAATCTAGTGTTTGGAATCACAGTAACATGCAAAGACGTATTTTAAGAAAACTCTTTCGATTTGATTTTTATTTTTCTTCCGTGTTTCCAAGGGTCCTCAATGAGAAAAACTGAGAGTAATCTCTTGAATAACAACTAGCAGTTAACGCAAAAACGTTCTTGGTTTTCTACCCGATATAAACAGCAATTATAGCGCTACGCTGCGCTGAACATATGCACTGCCATTTTCTGAGTCACGTGTCGGGAGTCGTAAATGTTATGCCGGTAAAACCTTTTATCTTTGCCTAGTAGGCTGCAAACATATAGTCGCCATATTAGGTGCAATTAAATACGACGGATTTCCTTTTATTCTGTCTTTCTCTATCCTCGGTGACGTCACAGACCGTGTTGACAGATTCGCATTTAAAAAAATAGAATTCCTTTCTCCTTTATGTTAGAGGTTTCCAAGCACCATGAATTTTCTCTTAGGGTTTTTAAAAATATGTGTAGTTTATACACACATTTTTGCTATACAGATTTAATCCAATCTGTTACAGGAAAATTTCTGTACGTATATGCGTGTGTGTGCTTTTGATTATGTTCAACATCACACACGTGCGGTTGTACAACAAATATTTCCAGAGCCGAAAATTTCAGGCTAAATAGCGGTTAATTCGGCTGAAATGTCAACTCATTACTTTACTCTTCACTTCCTCGGATTTGTAACAAGGTTATCCGTATTTTTATTTCGGGATTCGTGACTTCACGCAAGTAAATTTGGAAACAAGTTGCAGACAACGCTTTACTTAGGAAACCTCTCATTGAAAAGATGAAAGTACGGTTTCATTTCCTTGCCCTTAACTAAGATGTGCCTCATCACCGGTGTTTCCTAACAAAGTTTCATTGGATAATGCATGAGAGAGGGGGAAGAACGAGAAACCAGACCCTTCTTCCTCATATAGCTGATTTACACATAGAATATCCTTGCCGTCACATGAATATTTCATAAGCTCAGCCTTACAGAAAGAGAAAAAAGTATCAAATGAAGCATTAACTCTTTGGAGCCCACCGAAAATTGAACACAAATTTACATAAAGCACAACTGATGCTGTAGATTTCAGAAGTTAAATATCTATAGCATACATCTCTTACAACAGACGGCGCTGATTCATTACCGTACGTGGTATAAATTTCATTCATAAAGAATTAGTACCACTTGTAACTAGGCCTGTATGTTATGTGATATCAATTTTATGAAACGGCAATCTCTCAAATATTAAAACAACGATACCATAATATATTATTTACTGCTTTTGTTGATGATTTTTTAATTAGCGGTTGAGAGTGGTCTTAATTGTTCTCAAAATTTTCCCATTTTTCCAATAAAATATTAAAAATATTATGCTCGTTCCGAAAATGTTCCAACATTTTTTGAAATCTACCATTGTATTTATATTGTAGTGTTACTACATAAATAAACTTTCAGAAAATGTTCGGCTTTTCTGGTTTATGATCTACAGCACGGATTATTTTCCGGACATCAATATACAATTACTTTCCTCGATAGGTTATTCATAAAGAGTAAAGTTTTATACTTCTCCCACCGAAACCAATCATAATTAATACTTATAACGAATTTAGTTTGACAGTTAAGATTCTTTTAATATCCTAACTGAAAAAAGTTCATTAAAATAGCAGTGCCCTTTATATTAAAGTTGAGTAAATATGAAATCGGATATTTGACGTTTCGGATAGCTGGCATTCAGAAAAAGGACGTTAGACTTTAATTTAAATATGTTACAGATATAGTATATATAGTTGAAACTAATTAATCAAAGTAAAAATTAGTTAATTTACGATAGAAATTAATCTGAAGTGACTATGGCTGGAGTGATCTATAAGGAATGATATCAGGTAATTACTGAATAAACACTATTATAAAATAAAATGATTATAAATAAAACATACTCTATGCTAACATTACATTTTATCTATAAGCCCCACAAATGGAACAAATTTTGTTCTTTCATTCTTATGATTAAATCATTTCTAATGATAATCTAGGCATCATTCTATCACCAGGTACAAGAACATATTTAAAGTAAGTTGAGAAAACTTCTCGAAACAAGTCATGCGTTATGTATTCGTATCTAAGGAGCAACTTCATTAAAAGCATAACAAAGCATACAGAAAGAAGTTGCCAAAGGAATTAGTTAAAGGTAATTTGTAAAGGCAAAATACATAAATGATGAAATCATTGATTAGAAAGGCAGCCTTCCGCCAAAGAAAACACTGTGATTTATTTTTCTTTGTGACAATAGTTTGCAGAATAATTACAATTCTGAACTGATAGTTTCAGGTTTATATAATAAAATGAAAAGATATACTTTTAAAATTGAGTTACATTGAATTTTATAGATTCTCGAGACACACGAGATTAATTTTTTAAGCTCCATATTCTGAATTAAGTTATCACAAGTGTAATTGCTTATTACTCGAAAAATCAATCTGTCTTTAATACTAACTTCATTATAAGCGATACTTTTAGTTTTAACTATCAACTACGTGTTGATCCTGATCCGTATTGCGAGCTAAAAAGAAGGATCGTCGGAAATCGTGACATCTGAGAAGAAAAAATTTATCGCAGGATATCAGTTATGCGTTCCACAAACTGTTTATACGCTGTTTTATAGAAATATATATAGAGTTACATTTATCTAAACTGGGGTTGAAGACTGAATTGCACTTAAATTTTGTCTAAACTGAGACTTATCAGCTCAACGATCCTCAAAACGATGTTTTTGACACCAATACGGGTAATTTACAACTAGTCTCGTTTCACCTAAACCCCCATCCCATATTGAAGGGCAGAAATTGGTGTCGGTAATACCCTTATTAATATCGAATATCCCAAAACTGTGGATTCGACATTAATCACGGTCGTTTTCTCTTTATTTTACCCCTCCCGCTTTCACATCAAGGGGTAGCGTCTCTTAACTGTAATTTTTTCCCAAATATTGAGGCATGCAGAATTACATTTTTGCTGAAATTGATCCGTACTTGTCGGATTGTATGTGGAACATTTACACACACAAGCTAAACTATTATATATAATATATGGATAATAGGGAGAGTCTTTCTACATAAAATTAAATAAGTAGTATTATAAAGACTGAGAGTTGTAATTTTTATCTTTTAAGAGAAAAGTAGCGAGATTTGGAACACAGTCCAGGTGCATGAAATAGTGAACAATATTTTCATTTTAAATTGGAGTAATAGTTTATATATGTTTAGTTGTAGTAATCACCAATTAAAATATGAGACCGATCGACTCTTGAAACAAAACTGAATTAGAATCAATAAAGGAAAATGAACGTGACTTCCACTAGGCATATATCTCATTATTCCATGATTAATTAATTGTATATTCTACTTAAAAAATTTAAAACTCGATCCAGTTGATTAAAATAAATTGACTTTAAAATAATAGAATTATGTTTTATGTACGTCAAATATTATACTTAAAATAATTTATATAAATAAATTTGCCATACCCGATTAATAATTAATCAATAGAATACAAATAAAAACAACATGTATTACTTAATCGTCCGCGGAATGCTTTTGGAAATAGCTACGGGCCTACATAAAAAATATTGACTCCACTATTCTCTGACTCTTAAATTTAAGTAGTCACCCTATCCAAATTTATGCGTATATCTTCCAAAACACACTTCTCTGTTTACACTGTAAAAAGCAACCACTCTATCTTCTCGTTACTAAAACTCCCACCCTAAGAGGTTAACTTTACCATGATCCGGAGTTACTCTAGAGTCTACAAACTTTTCAGTTTGTGCTCTTTATGTCTTCAAAGACTTCTAATAATTAAACACAGAAAATGTGAAGTTATTTAATTTTACAATTTTCCTACCTACTAACTCATACTTTAAAACATCTAAACCTGTTATTTAAAATCATTAATGATGATTTTGAATAATATTTCCGTATGTATAAATTAAAAACAAAACACTACTTTCTTTCATTATTGAGTTCTTCAAGAATACTTATCAATTAGGTCCTTTAATTTGCATTACCCTAGTAGACACTGTATAGAAATACAATCGTATATTTTTAAACCGACTTCAGTCATTACCTTTATTTTTCAAAACAATTCATCCGATTTAAACATATGCAGCACAACCCGAACTCGGGTGAACCGAAACCTTGGTAATGGGAACCGCCTCCAAAATTCGCAATACGAAAAAATAATACTGTACTGCCGAAAGCATGTGGTTTTAGCTGCTATTAAAGAATTTTAAAAGGAAGCTTAATGTCAATTATTGCGGGTAATTACGGAGTTGATTTTTCTACACTTCTAGAATCGTTGAAGTTTAAATTTCTAGAACTGGCTGTGAAAAATCATCACAAAAAATTACTCAAAATATCCGATTTTGAAAACATAGGCGATATTCTTTATATTTGGTTCACCCAAGAACGAGAAAAAGATAAGCCTTTAACTACTCCGATACTGTAAGGAAAATTTAAATGTAATTATAAGTTGTTAGGTGAGTAACGTTTAGTTTTTGTGAAAGCACTAAGTGATTAAATTGGTTACGAAAAAGATACGGCATTCGGTATTAAATACATTTGGAGAAAAGTTACCTGCAGACGCGGTTCATGTTTCCAATACAGAGTTTGAAGATTAGATTCTTGGTTACACCAAAATGGAAATTTAACATAAATAATGAACATAAGTGTTACTTACAATTCAATTTTTGAATTCTTTTGACCTTCCAAAAATAAATTGTATTTATTGTACGAAATGCTGGACTTCATGGGTTAACCGGAAAAATTGTTAATCTGAACGGCTTCACACCCTTTGGTTCGGTTAATAGGGGTTGTACAAGTAAATTAATTTTTTTTGTGTGTGTGTGTATATAGCTTCATAGAGCAATTTTATTTTCGCATTGTATTTTACGTATTACAGTAATCTAAATTCCCTTTTATCGTGCTTACATTTTCTGCTTTTTATCAGATTTAAATTAATTATTTTGACATTGTTATATAGAGCCGTGAAAGGGGAAGTCAAGGAAGAACGGGACACTTATTGCTTAGCAATCTTTATAAAATTATGGAAAACAAAAAATAACTTCATAAAAGTATAAAACAGTATTTTATTCTATTAGTTACTTAATCTAATATAAATATAACTTAAAATAACTAATTTAGATTTTAGAAGAATTTTGAAAAGAAACTTACAAATATCCCGTTCTGCCCTACCACCCGGGGCAGAACGATATTGGATGGTTTTTATTTACAGTTAATGCAACAAAATTTAATTTTATTTAAGAAAAGTCTTAACGCCTTTTGTTTTTTTATTTCTTATACTTATTTAGCGTACAGTTTATCCTTTATCAATTTTTCTTTCGCAAAGAGATTTTTTTTAACTTCGCAGTCTGCTAGCATTTTTCACCTTGCCGTTCCTTTTCTTTCTTATTCTATTCATTTTGTGTACATCATAATATAACTCATTCTTCTAAGTTGAGTCTGCCTGCTTTTCCTTTGTTCCCTGAAGTACACAATACAGTAGTATCCCGTTTCGCCCCACAAGTAAGTTACAGACAGTTTCAGGGTTTTCACTGAGCCTTAATTCAAACTAATTTAAACCTCACACGTAACTTATATGCACCTAAAGACATCTAGTTTACGAATATATCCCATTAAAGAGTTAAAAGCGAGGAGTATAGTAGATTACCTTCTGTTGAAATGCTTGAAATTGTAAATTCACAGATGTAAGACACCAAAACATTCTCAAGGCTCAGTCAGATCTTGGTCTAGTCGGCTGCCACGACTTATTTATTGACCAGTTACAACCTTCCATACCTATTTACTAACTTCCAGCGCTATCCAGTAGAAAAGAAAGGTTTTCCCGTCTACTTCGCTATCCCGTTCCATCCTGACTTTCCCTATAAACCAAACGGTCCTCTAGCAGCTTCATACAAAACGACGGGCCTTTCAAAATGTTGCTTTTGTTTACACTCCAACATCAAACGGTCGGATTGATATCCTTTAAAAATATTTCGTTGTCATATAGGACCCTAAGAATTTTTCTACCGATACCGACTGTCATTTTAATAAACTAAGTTACGAACGATACAAATTCTTGTATAAATTTCGTGGACAGTTTTGACTGATCTCTGAATTCTTTTTTCTATTAAGTGTTAAATAACTTAGGTGCTGATCTCTGAATTCTTTTTTCTATTAAGTGTTAAATAACTTAGGTGCTGATCTCTGAATTCTTTTTTCTATTAAGTGTTAAATAACTTAGGTGCTATATTAAACCCTCATCTGCAATTTGAATCTGTTAAAACTTAAATATCACTTCTGCTCGGTTTACTTTTATTTTGCGGAAAATGTTGTTGTATGGTAAAACATTATTTCAGTAATAAAAATACTATACGATACGATAGACGTTCAATAATTTTATGGGCAGTGCCGAAAGGTAACAAAACATACCAACGATATATATATATATATATATATATATATATATATAAGCTTATTCGAAACCTCTGCGACAAATACTGAGAGGGGTGATAGATCTAACAATAAGGAACCTTTTTTGTCAAACAACCTATATCTTCTGACGCGGCGTTTCAAAGGTACAATGGTACAATTGAAAATGTTTTTCCGCGGGAGTACGTCAATGTAATGCGATGTTTGTCAGGGTCTGACAGGAAATGATACGAAGATGTAATGAATGTAATAAGGTACTGGGCACACACTTTGAACACCTCCTGTAATTTGTTAGAAATTTTCTGAATAAACATGTAGTCATAACAGAGCATTTGTGTTTCCTTTCGATCTTACGATGCACTAATTCAACGTAGACAGTTGCTTGCGCCTAACGAAAAACCTAACGTTAAAATAATTTCATTATCTTTAGAAGTACGGACACATCAGCAACAATTCCCTTCTTTGACTAATACTATTAGAAATAACAAGGAACTAACAGAATAATAAAAAAATTTAATCCCTTGCGTTATTTTCATCTAAGCCAACCAATAATAAACACACGCACGAATTAGTATTGCTATAAAACCACTTTAGTTTGGTTTATTTTCAGTTTACTAACACACTATTTTTCTACAAATATCAACGAAAATCGGAAAATATATTCAATAAAATGTTGCAATAAATATTAATTCCTCATATAAATTACAAAAACTCTAATTTTAATAATACCCTTTGTTGCATAACATAGAAGAAACAACAAAGTACACTTATAAATAGAATAATTATGTAAATACGATTATTAAATAATAGCAGCTCCTAGTAAGGACGATGGTGAATATATTTCATGCTGTATACCATATTTTAGGATATATAAAAAATAGTTATATTGTATACAGTCGTATAATATTACTGACTATTATCCAATACTCACTTTTGACTTATAATCATTCGCAAGTCATAATGGAAACCATTTAAGTCGATATTCAAGCTACTTGCATTATTTTAAGTAATTTAATAATACTTTAGAAACCTCATTTCTGTGCTTCATTTTATAATTGTTGAAAATCCAAAGTTAAACTCTATTCAGTGACATTATTTGCTGTCTTTTTTGATGAATTAAAATTTTAATTTAATTAACACACCAGATCATCCGCTTCAATGTAATCAAAAATAAAACATAGTTTAGTTATAATAGCCCTCTAAATAAAAACTTCATAACTGCAAGTTTTCCAAATTTATGAAGAAATAAATTACATTATGTACAGCGCAAGACTTCCAGGTATCATAAATTTTTAATATTCCTCGCTGCAACAAATTTATTAATTAATTTCTGGTGTAATTGATTCATACACGTGAAAGTGAAAGTTACATGCATCATACATGACGAACAAATAGTGGGGAAATAAAGGCCCGTCCTACGCGTGGAAAACTAACGTGAACGAAAACTCATTTATTCGCGTATGCAAATACTGAACAACGGATATGTATTGTACATTGACGAAACTGTTAGGTGAGCAAACCAAAATATGATATATTAGTTAGTATATGGAAATGTTGCGTTGTATGCGAAAATTTACATGTAACTACTAATAACTGTAGTTTCCTGTTTGGACGAATATTTCAAACCTGGATTCAGATTGAAATATTTCCCAACGTAAGGTGTAGGGTACATTTAATTTTCGCTAGCTTCATAGAATAATCAAAAACTATAATTATTAAATACAAAATTGTACACACCACTAATACAACTTAGCAAACTGTACTGCGTTGTTATATTTCGTTTGTCGCATACTGTGATATTGTATTATTTTTGGCCCTAAAAATTATTTTATTTCTCGTGGAAGTGATCCCAAACTTTAAGAAAGGAACTGTAATTCTAGATTCTGTCCCGCAAAACCCGGCCAGCAATTACGAATTGGCCAATGAGTGAAGATGTATCAGAAGTGTCAAGTGTTTATAAATCTGCGATATCATGCCAAAAGTTTGGCAATATCCCAGTGAAAAACCATTTACAAGATATGACAGGCCGCGGGGATCGATGCCGTAAGTATCCACTTTTCTCGTTTGATTCAGAGTTTATTTCAGAAACACGACCTCAGGACTACTCATATACGATAAGGACAAAAGCCAACAAGCCCATATTTCGATCAGTACAAAATTATATAAGAAATCCTTAGATAAAAAAAATCCCAACATATGTTGATTAACAGTAAATAACGAAGATAACATAGCGTAAATAATCAGAAGAAACATTTTTAAAAATTGTTCGTATCATCTAACTACAATTAAACAATTTTAGGCACAATTTTATTCAAGAGACGTTTCTGATCAAAAAAAAGGAAACACAATAAATACGTTTAAAATAGTTCACACTTGGATTTTATAATCTGAAACTGTCAGATTCAATCAATGGCATAACTTGATAACCGTAGCATTGGCCTACTGCGCACAAAAGCTTTAGCACATATTGTTTATCATTTTACAAATGTTTTTACCGCTGGAAACTAGATTTATTTTCAATGTCATCAGTTTTAGCTTGGTTGAATTTAGTTCGAAATTCCATCACATTTTCCATACAAAAGACAAAATGTAATTGCAATTGTTACAATAATCCAGTATTATTGCAAATATCTTTTGAAGTGTGTTTGGAAACTATAATCTAGTAAATTGAGTGAAATATTTTTTTTTCATTTATATGCTCTCCCGCTTGTAGATGATTAATTAAATTGTTACTAATAATTTAGATAATACTGTATTATTGAAACAATTGATGAGCATTGCACAAAAATTTATTTTGATATAATTTGAAGCGTTTCGAAATGAACCGTAGCAAGAAGACAACTTTTTCTATGAAATAAACAATAAAAATTAATTAAATATTTTAAAATATATATACACGTTCTGTGTTAGCATCTCAAAACATTCCATTCCAAATGTAGGGAAAAATAAGGATTCGAAATATCGTAATATAGAATCCGATTTCATATTTCCGATTTCACATAGTCGCAATCACTGAACATCGATTTTAACCACGCTCTCCAATACATCTTCTAGTTTATTGACACATTCAGACCGAATGTAATCCATGAATCAGGCACATGATTCGAAACGACTGCGTTCGAATGCAAATCTTCCCCTGTTATCATAAGAAGCGGCAATAACAATATGAATTTTGTAGTAAATCTGTAACTGTTCGCGTGACGATGGAAATAACCTTAGAGAGTATTATTTTCAATCCCGGACTGCAGAAATTCCGCCTCAAGTTTTTTTTGTGCTTTTCAAAGTAGTAGAAGTTTTGAAACAAATTTGTTTCACTCACTAAGGAGATATGATGATAAATAACCAGAAATCTTTAACTAAATTGAAAATTAAAAGGGAAAACAAAACAGTGCGTTTCTAATCGTACGTATCTATTTATAAAACAAATAAGATTGGAAATTTTCTTGAAAAAGGAAAGCATTACCTTTTGGAGTCTTTTAAGCTTGAACTTAATTGCATTTTAAACTGTCTTCATTCAGAATAAAATAATTAAAAATTATAGCTTTTTATCATAAAATGCTGAACGCTTTCGTCATACCTTATTCTTAGTAGATATTAATAATCCTTACATTTTATTCTTTAATATTTTGTACTAATTAAAACTATATTATAAAAATATTATCTTTACGAATATTTTTCTTTATTGTCTTTGTTTTTTATATAGCAACTGACTGACTTAAAATTAACAGAGCTTCAAAGTCCTAATTTATTTAATTAATCTTCATGGATAACATAAATTTATAAGCACAAATTATTAATATGTACTTCATAATTTCAATGAGTTCAATAAAATATCACGCTAAGGCTTACTCCATGATTTTACTGAATCTTGTATTATTGAGTTATACATACATCAATGGCTTTTAAACGTTTTGTATCAGTCTTCGTTGACAATCACCAGAGCTGCATTAATTTTCCAGAACTGCTAATTTTAGATAATATTTCATTTAAACTAACATGATATATTACTTATGTGATTATGTGTGACTTTGTAGAATACGTGGCTTCTGAATTGAGCTGTACTGAATTGATACTAAAGTATATATTTTTTCTAATTGGACCATTAATAAAAATTGTCTGCTGCAAGCAGGACTATTAATTGTTATAAATTAAACTCCCCATCCACAAGCAACGTGCCGTTGGCTGAAATGTGTGACAAATATGCGCTACATTATTTCCTCCATCACCAATTCAAATCCATTCTGCACAATGCCTATTTATGAGGAAATTTCATATGGTGGTAGAGTTCCTTGTACAACGATTTCCGATTATGACAGCGATACAGAGAATGTTTTACATATACCTAATGTAGATACAAAGATGATTAACCGTTTTGTTTCGTAGACAATACCTTAATTTCCGAGAATTTTTATTCGAGTTTTCCAAAATAAGGAGAGATTTTAGAGAGATGTTGGGAAAGGTAATGAGGAAACATCGTTTCCCATTTCCTACTCGCCTCAACTCTGATTTCCTTAACAATTTAAATGTCTACAAGATAGTAAAATTCATAATAATAATAATAATATGCCTAATTTTCACATTTGTTAGCAAGCTTAAAATCTAAATTATCTTGTATCAGAACACCTGCACCTGTGCTAACATTTTTTCGTCTGCCATGCCTGAGTACGAAGCCCTCCCATATTCACGCAGCCCAATATTCAGGCAGGTTAGTATATTTTAAAACAATCCTTTCTGAAGATGTATTATGTCAAATATTAACGTGTCTATTTATCGGTGTACTACTGTGCGTGTTTAGTTAGTTTCTTAATATTAGACACAGAAAGGAACAAAGAGAACGTTGGTCGTGTGGTGATGGTTGCCTCTTTGATCTGCAATCCCGATTTGCTCAGTCCGTTGGAAGGTCTATGAGGTAATATATGCGAAAGCGGATGAACTTGAGCTAACTCCACCACAATCTCATGGGACGCCGGCGGGACTTTGAACCACGAAGGACCTTCGGTTAATGCTGCCCTCTATGTTTCAGTGGAAAGTCATTAATATTACTCTTTCACTTTCATAAACATTTAAAGAAGTTAATTGCAAATAAATGGCCTTGTTTAAAGTTCAGCAGCCGAAAGTAGTTTTTGTATGAATGAAGAACATTCTACCAGCGATAATTATAGTAAATTTAATATTAAGTTAATTTAAAAAATATATTCTATTTTATCATAATTAGATACCTTCGATGAAGTAATCAAGATTTCAGATTAATTAACAAAAAGGCTTAAGAAAAAAATATTCACGTTTAATTGATTTGTCGAAGTAAACAGGACAATTTCTTCCACTTTTCAATCGGTATCATTCTTTTCTCTAGTATCTGAGACTTGAAATGTAATAATGCGTCTCGTCGAAACGTTAGAATATTTCAGTGCAGTCACAGATGCTGCAGACTACGAAATTATTTCAGCTTGTCATGTAAGTTTTCTAATGAAATTTGCGCCATCTACTAGCGTTTATATTCCCCCTCTGCTCTAAAATGTTTTTAAAACTTTCTACAAAAATGAAGGTGTAGTTATATGTTAAAATACAGTAACTGCTAGCGCAGTAAAAATTAAGTACTTCCTATGAACATTATTACTCCAAACAATATTTCCGAAATGTAATTTATTTTACGGATTATGGTGGGAACTTTTGAAACAGCTACATTTCGTTTGTCGCCACTCAAAGAAAAACAATCGCAGATATTGAGTCAGTTTCATGTCGAACGAACTACATAAATGCTGAACATATGGTCTTTGTTCAATATTAAACTCCGATTTCCGCAACAAACAATCTATGAGATTATGTTTTATAAGGGTAGGTCGTACGTTTTCATTTTAATCTTCACCCTTCAAAATAATTCTCCACGAGTGATTTTTTAATCAATCAAGGCTTAATTTGTTAGAAGTGCTGAAATTATCCATTCGGTGAGTGGTAAAATTCTGAGAGTCAGGCAATAAACATTCTGAATAAAAATTTTCAAAACAAAATTTGACATCTTCAATGAGTTATAACAGCCTCTTTGTCAGTTTTTATTTGATTTGAATAATGAAATATACTACGTTTCATCTCTCGTTTGAGACATCTTCAGGTAAACTAAACTGAAAATTATAATGTATTACGGTAGGTAATGTGTTACAATTTTTTAATACCATACTTTTTTGTAACGTATTACCTAATGTAATAATCTATAATTTTCATATACCTGAAGAAGTCTGGGATGAGAGATGAAACGTGGTACAGTTCATTATTTAAATAAAGTAAAAACTGACAACGAGGTTGTTATAACTCATTTAATATTCATTTAAAATTTAGCATCTTCAAATGTAAATTTATTTCATAATTGACGTGTTACGTTGCAATTATTTATCCAAGAAACCAGTAGATTATTTTAAAATATTTAAAAGTTTAGAGAGTTAAATTTAATTTAATTCTCGTCAGAAAGTTAAAATTTCCTTGTGAATGTACTAAATGACAAAAAATGTTTTCAGTTGATATATACCTGGTAATCCATATAATTTCCATATCCCATGTGATTGCATTCACAGGAACACTGCTGAAGGTGTTTCTGAAGGTCGACGTCAACGTCCCAGTGCGTCCTCCAGCATTCCTTAATCTCCAGTTGCTCCATGCCTCTCCAGGTGCTGAACCACCACCGCTCACCTCGTGATCACGAAACATCCCCCTTTCCTCCTCCTCTGCGTACGCTTCTTCATGTCGCTTCCCGAAAGTCAACAATTGATTTCCTTATAAAAACCCCTTATGAATCCTATTTCCTGGTTGTTAAATTTAATTGCTAGCCAACACTACCTCTTATAACCTACCGAATGTCTGCAATTATCAACTAGTTGGATGGTTCACTTTGAGAGGAAATTTTTTAACAGTTTCGGTACGGCGTTTATGTTATTCTAGCTGTACCGGAATGACTTTAGGGTTTTGTCGATGTTTTGCAATGTCTCGCATTGTATGACGAGCTGTTGGATGACGAGGCACTGCGAATACCGTGGACGCTAGAGTACGTCTGCCGTCGCCCGGGCGCGCTGTTATCCCATCCGCAGCACGAACCACGCCGGAACCGGCCGGACTGTTCCGACACAGCTAATCGGGAAACTTTGCAACACGAATCTTCATCAAACTAAATACTCTCGCAGCAAAACTGGCAAAACAATCAGCGTTCGGGATCCTGGTCCGCGAACTGATGCGTGTACGCTGAAACTCCCAATCAGCCCGGTTAAAAAAAATGTAGCCTACAAAGTGCGGATTAGGACGCTTTCTGATTAACTTTCCTCAGTATATCGGCGATCAAAGAAGTTTCTTCCACAGTAAATTAGCTGTCCTGTATCTGCACAAAAGAGAAAAGGGCAACAACTCTTCAAACCCGAATTTTACTATGAAACCATCGAGACAAGTTCTCAACGAGATTACTTCTATATCCCACAAAAATTAAATCAATTTGGCTAAAAATGCAGCCGATCGCTAGATGAAACCGTAAAACAATATTTAGGAAAGAAGAGCTTGGTAAAATTTCGACCCTAAATAGAGCATTCAACAACTGTAATAATTTACCTGCAGCAATGTGTGTGAGGAAAATTTTTACTCAAACAAATTATATAAATAGTAAAACAGTGTATAAAAGAGAAATAAATTAATCGCTTTTATTTATAATATCACATAACCTTTCCTTTATAGGGCAAATAATTCTTGAAACACCAAGGTGAATTCTTACGTTTGATCTACTACTACAGGAGTTTTTGGATTTAATTAGAATAACCATTGAAATAATTTTTATTAAATCATATTCTCCATGTATTTTTTTTAAACAACACTGGCTAGTTCATTACATCTAATCATACTCATCAATGATTTCACAGAAACATGAGGGTAAATAATTTTTGAAACACCAAGGAGAATTCTTATTAGATCACTCCAACTGCAGGAGCTATCGGCTTTAATTGCCACAACCATCTGAAAAAAGTTTAATATAATCATATTGTGCATGTAATTTCTTTTTAAAAAATTCACTTGTTAGTTCATTACATCTAATCATATTAATTAATAATCTTCAATGATTTTACATAAAATTGTCACAACATTACAAATTTTAATAATGTTTCCAATGAAAACTTACCTTAGTGTTTCAATAATTATTAAAAAATAATATAAAGTTTATTCACATTAGTTCGTACAATACGTTTCGTTCCTGATTTGGAAACTCATTAAACTGAATATAAAAAGTAAATATTTACAATATAGGATGCATACTACAAGGAAAATAAATAAAAACCTTCCGCTTTGCCGACGATATTTTAGTTTTAGGCGAATCAGAAGAAAACTTGGAAAGCATAATAAATAGCATGAACGGAGGGAGTCCTGGAGAAATAGTTCAATATGAGGATTAATAAAGGAAGTGTAGTATTAATAAAGGGAGTATAGTTTGGGAAACAATGTAATAACAAAGGGTGTTAGATTGGGAAGAGATATTTTGAAGGAAGTTAAGGAATTCTGCTACTAGGGCAGCCTAATAACTAGGGATGGTAGAAGTATAGTAGACATAAAGAGTAGGATAGCACAGGTAAGGAAGGCTTTCTCGAAAAAGAGGAATTTACGTGCGGATATATAAGTGTGAATATTAGTCAGTATGAATCCTGAAATTATATGTATGCGAAAATTGGACGATAGGAGTTGCAGAAATGGAAAGAGTGGAAGCCTTTGAAATGTGGCCATATAGTAAAATGCTGAAAATCGGATATGTGGAAAGAGTAACTAAGTCGTAAGTTCTATTTAGAATAGGGGAAGAGGACGTTGACCAGGCGAACGGATAGATTAATAGGCCACGTTTTAAGGCATGAGGGACTTGTAAAATTAGCATTATAGGGAACTGTGTGGGGTAAAAACAGAAGAGGGAGGCCAAGGATAGAATACACTAAGCCGATTAGGGAGGATGTGAGTTGTGATAACAATGAACAAATGAAAAGGCTTACGCAAGATAGTTTAGCATGGAGGGTTTCATCAGGCCAGTCGTAGGACTGAATACCACAACAACAACATTACAATTATCTTATAAAATGAAAAATAGCATTAACGGAAACAAGAAATTACGGATATTAGACGTGCCCTAAATAACAGTTACAAACAATAACTCATAAGCGTATGGTTAGTGTTCAGAACAACAATGAAAAAATTTAACAAACAGTGAAACAAAAAAATTATAATAATATACAGTCATAAATTTTAAAAATTAATAAAAAAAATACGGCCAAATAAGTCATAAAATAATTTCAGTTAGTATCTAATTTATATATGTGTACATACAACGTTTCATCCAAATTTGTGGACTTCTTCAGCTGAGTTTTTAAATAGATAAACTAATTCATTCTGAATAATTTCTGTAGAAATCCACAAAGTTGTATGAGACGTTGAATTTATATTAATTTAATTTGTTTGCTAGCTTATTTGGCTGTATTTTTATTTATTTATTATAGACTAAATGTTAGGCCGACCTACTGTGGTCTAATGGCTAGCGACTAGCGTTTCTTTCTCACAACCCAAAGGTTACGGGTTCGAATCCAGTCATGGACTTGGATGTTTGTGTTGTCATGGTCACGGAGTCTGGGGTTAAGATTGATGGAGAGTCGATACGCTGACCAGGTATCACTCCATATTCGAAATGTGTCGTGTAAGGTGACAGTCCGCAGTCGTCCTGGCAGGCAAAGACGCGAATACGGGCTAGAATACCATAGGAAGAAACTAAATGTTAGAGAAATTATTTTTGAATAATAAATTTTGTTTAAATTAATTTTATCAATTTTAAAATTAATTACCTAATTGTTATATCTGATGTGAATCATCGTACTCATCAGTCTAGAATAAAGATTTTATTCAAACATCTAAAAGTTTATATTTTGTACAGTCAATTTTATGGTTGTTTAAATATATGTGCTTCGACAAGACTGAATAATTTTGTACATTGGGTTCATTATTTCGTGGTTTTAATGAACGTTTGGTTGGACCAATATATCGGGAATGAGAATCAAAACAATGAATTTGGTATACAACATTATGTTTATTGAAATTATTAATTTTACTTACATTATTTTTAACTAGCTTTAAATTATTGCAAGATTTAAAGATCACCCCGGATAGCATAATTTTTAAATACCTCAATAAGTTTGTACTGCTTTTTTAAAACAAAATGTAAGGCCTATATAAGTATAAACTTGTTACTGTGTAATTTAACAGTTGAATTATTAATTTAGTATTTAATCTTAGCAATCCTAATTTTAATATATTTGTAAATGAAACATAAAGGATAAGAATAAGAATGTAACTATTTACTAATTTCAATGCGAAAGTTAAACTGTGAAAAAGTTAATATATTCCAAGCAGTGTATATTTTTCAGGATCCAAAGTTTACTAAACACAGTTAATTTTTATTGTTAGTGTCAGATTAGTATACAATTTTAACTACGTTCAGTGGATATTCATTATTATTGAAACTTATTTTGTAAAACATCTGTATAGAGGATATAATAATAATGTATCTGTCACCTGGTCATTCACTATTCATAGATTACAAAATACATACTCAGATATATTAATTGTATTTATACTACTTTTAACCTCTGCGATCTTTAGTGACTGTGGCTTTACAAATGATCAATAATATTTACAACTGAATTGTCTTGGCATTACAATATATTTGGGTAACAGCAATAACAAAATTTTAATATTGCTCATCATTTTCATAAATTGTATTTTTTCTCACTAGGAATTCTGCTGTGCGAAATCCCAAATATTCTGCTTGTCAGTAAAAGCTACCGAGTTAGTTTAGTGTAGCCCAATTGTGGGTGAAGTTTTCATCCATTGGACTATCTGCAGCAATGAACCCGTCATAGAATCCGAAGCCCTCCCACGCTGGAGCTAGTGCATCTGATCTGCTCCCTGACAGTTCGCAGGCCATCGTCCTTGATGCAGTAACGAACGCAATAACAGATGAGTACCTCCCAGCGTTAGCAGACATTATTAAAACGTCTAACATTCGTCATATCTCAAAAATTGCAAACAATAGAGTGTGTTTCTTAGCAACAAGAACGACGTAGAAGTTATAATTACTAATCACAGATACACTGTTATCAATGGTGTTACTGTAAACATTAGACCGCTTATGGTTACGTCTCTTTAGAGAACATCTTTTTCAGAGTCCTTTTTTCCATCCAAAAATGACAACTGTTTTCTATGCAAAAGAAAAGGCCATTACTCTGAAAATTGCGTACTCAATGGAAAAGCTGCAACAACGGTAACTTCTATCCCAACATCCGAGGATTACGGTCAGTCTGAAAACCCCAAATTCGACATGCCTGAAGGGCCCCAAGAATCTGAATCTACTAAAACAAGTGTTATTCCTAGCCCCACATTCGAAGATAACGTTCAATGTAAAAACCCCAATGATCGAAGAATGTTATGTGAAGCCCAGGGTTGTCCTCTGATCCCATTTGAAGAATTGACTAGATGCCTCTTAAAACTCGTAGAAGGAATGCCCAGGCCGACCAGTAAATTTGGAAAGGCGTGAGATTAGTATCAAATTGTCCAATCTAACTGAAGCAGAGTTTTTAGGGTTTTCCGAGAATCTCTTTTAGGTAAAACACCGGGTAGGATCATTGAACCCTTACCTACCTTACTTTACCTTCCACATCCCTCATTTCAAATTATGTTTTTATGCTATTAAAGGATAGTTTCTTGTTTCAGGATCACCTTTATGTAGCCTGTTATCCAAAATTATTTAAAATTTGGTGAGATAACATGGCTACTGAAAACAAAACACTTATATTACACACTATCCAGAGTAAATGCACTATTATGACTTTTTGAACTTCGAAATGAGTTGTTCGTCTTCTTGAATGCACAAAATAACTCAAGACAACATTTTGTTGAATTTTTACAAAATCCTTCATGGTTGTTTAATTTCGCATATCTGACAGATATTTTTACAAAGTGCAATGAACTTATCATTTTTAATTTGTTACCTGTCATTCATGAATGTTTGAATGAATTAAAGTTTAAAGTAGATGAAAAAGTTTCCAAAATGTTATTAGAAAATCTATATATTTTGAAATCAACTCTTTTTGCAATATTTTCCGAAAACAAGTAAGAACGATTCCTAGATTCAGAATCATTTTTCTGTGACAGTTAAACCCGTTGCAAGTTACTATAAATATCTAATTTATTTAATCAGTGAAAGAAAAATACAATGATCAATCTTATGTGATTCCTGAGCTCGTTCAAAAGAATACCAATATTTCAAAACATGCTATTACTGTTTTACTTCCGTCTCCTACTATCTACTAAATGTGAAGCTGGTTTTTTATTATGCAGCAATTAGGTCAAAGTGCAGAAAGACGCCCGACGCCACACCAGTTATTAGAATTCAATTTCCAAATACTGTGCCTCATATCAATAAGATACACAATTCAAGGACCCAAAATCATTGAAGTCAATAAGTACTTTATTTATTTATATATTTATATTATAGGTCTATATTTAAAAATAGTTACTAAATTAAATCTTGTTTTACTTTTTACGACAAGAAATCACCCATCCTAAACAATAAGCCAAGTGTTCCGTTAGAATTTACGATTTTACCAAGTGTTCCATTCAAGAAAAAGTTTGGGAAACCCTGTTCTAGAATATTAACTATGTATATTAAATATGTTCATTTAATGGAGCAATACAGCACGATAAATGTACAATGTACTTTGGAATAGTTAAAAAATTAAATAAATTTACAGAAATGAAAAAAGGATGAAACTTAAACTGAAAATCAAATATTTCAAATTAAAATAGTGCTTTAATAAAAAAATCTAAAAAATATATATTAACTAAAACATAACAAAACCAAAATCCGATGCATGGTTCAGTGTCAAAGTATATAAAAACGAAATTTTCGCAATCAAATTATTGGTGTCTTAGTCAAGTTGTGGCTTCGTGTGACATATATGCTATGATTACAAATTTTCTATCATTTCTATTTTAAGTACATCTTTTTATTTTATGTTTTATAATAATTATTACAAATTATAATATTACTAAAACGCTACATTACACATTTTCTCAGAAAGAAGACAGTGACATGAAAGTAAGTGAAGTGTGGCAGTTTATAAAATTAGAAGCCATACATCGTTTTTTCTCAACTTATTTATTTTGTCAGGAGTAAAAAAATCGTAAAAAAATAACGATACGCTGTAGAAACGTTGAAGTAATTTATTTTATCATTTAATTTTATCTGTTACTGACTCATTAATTGCATATTTCTTAATAATCATCAGTACACTCGTTTCTAAATGTTTACACATGATGTTTCGGAAAAACGAAAATAGAAGGTAGTTTTAATATTGATATATTAATGTTAATATTAAATTATATATATATCGCTGTAAATGAACAGTGACAAAAGAGGCTTCGTGCATTATTTAAAGCCTGTATATAACACCGCGATATCAATGATAATCAAGCGAGGTGAGATGGCGACGTGTAGAATCTTGTAATCCAGACGCTAAAGACCATAATAGCGTTGAGCACCATGAAAAACGGAGGATCAATATCACTCTAAAGCGTTTACCGCTGCCTGTTTGCATATGCAAGTGATGGTTGGTTATACAGTGTTCTAGTAAATTCCGTAATTTATTTGCAGCCAATGAACTGGGGAAAAATAGGAAAAATTAATTTTGAGCAATACCATATTTTCTGCTAAACAAATAATCGTATATGACGATATTAAAATTAAAACTAAACGAGCACAATAAATTCATCCAACATGTGACTTGTTTTTATATGACTGTTATTCATCATTGTGGGTATTAAATTCACTTCAAGAGAGTACAATATTTTTTATTTCTACAAGAATTCTTCAAAATGGCTTTATCTCTACGTTAGTATACAGATTCTGTATCGATTATTATCATTATTCAGTTTCACAAACAATTCACTATACTATAGCAACCATTATCAACTTTACGCACAAATAAAAAAATTAATATTCTCAGGGAAACTACGAGCGGACAGTTTCGATAACGCTTTTCTATTTTCCGGGACATTTCCTGTAAGTTAAACGATGTGTTTGGCTTTAAGTTTGTAATGGAAACCCAAAATTTGGTAATACGAAATTAAATACAATTACTAAAGAATTGTTTTTAGTTGTTGTGTTAATCAGTCCTAAGACTTATCTGATGCAACCTTACATGCGCAAGCATTTTCACGACTGCACAGCTACCACATCCAATATCCTTATAATAATACCCTCTAATGCTAACTTTCCAAGACCCTCATGTCTTAAAACGTGGCTTATTAATCTATCTATGTACTGCGGTCAAAAACCTTGGATCAGTCGAACAACTGCCTTCTAGATCTGTTGGAGACACGGAGAACGGGAATCTTGCGACCTCACAGCAAACTGTTTCCCATCATTTTGAAGGGTGTGAGAATAGTAGTCAATAGCCCCACCTACCAGATTCAGGTTACTAGTGTTTCTCCTGCATCTGTTTAAGTGAAATACCACCCCCGGACCCTACTCAACCCTTAGCTACCTTTCCCTACCTTTCACATCCCCCATTTTTCAATTCCTTTCCTATACTATTACAGAGGAGTTTCCTGTTTTATGATCGCCCTCATATAGCCTATTAACAAAAAAATGTTTATTACTGATAGTTATCATCCCAAAATTTTAATCCATCACTTATCTATTTAGTCAATTTACTTGTAATAAGGTTATTTCAAATAATGCAATAATTTAGTTGAATCTACAGTATCATATTGATGAGTTTCAGAATTGTACCAACATTGAAGTTTACCAGAACTCACATATACATTTAATTTACTGTAAACTAAAAAGACTGAAGTAAAAAACATTACAGTCTACCTTTAATTGTTGGGGGATAGAACGAGTTGGAAACTTTTAACTGTGGCTCTCTTGTGACAGAATGACTTAACTTGTTAAGTTCTTGTCGCCGTCTGAACCATCAGGTTTTTCTCGTTGTTTGTGTTCCCTCGATAGCAATTTTTATGCTTTCAATAAGGGGTTTTTTATTTATTGAAAAGTATTACAATAGAGTGTTTATTCTAAATTTATACTCAATATATTAATGTATACTAATTAAACAGATTATTTCTACTTTATTAAACAAACGAAACCTATGATCTAATCGGTATATATATTCTACTATTTGATATTTATGGAAATTATGCCTACATATGTCGCAGTGAAAATCATTTGTATTCTATTCTATTACTTTTATGGGAACTATTATCAGATAACATTTTTACGACATTTTGCAAATCTTAATTACCCCTAATTATGTGGATGTTTTCCCCATAATTTGTGCATTTTCCGATTTTCCGTTGTTGATATCCCTCACTCCTGCTATACATCACTCGTCCTTGCGTACTTCAAAATCAGAGCACTCGGTGCCTGTATTGATCCGAAGAATGAATTGATAATAGCACTACCGTTCTACTATGGATGCTCTCGTTTATATGCGATTTGAAGCCGACTTGAAACGAGAAGCAATTCACAGTAATATTGGCTCCACGTGCAGTAATTGACACGCAGCTGTAACTGACCGTATTTACACTTTATTAATAATATTTATTACGATTTGTTATTATTGAACACTTGAGTGCTTTGTGATTAATGAATCGAGTTGATCAAACATAAATTTGTTCAAGTTGTTTCCTGATTACGTAACTATAATCGGCAATGACTTTTCATGCATTTCATAACAGAAAGTCAATCTAAACCACCAATTTATTTATATGTAAGGCTTTGTGAGTAATGCTTTATGAAGTGGCCCATCACACTCAAAACAAATTTTAGTATGCGCCAGCGACAACGATTTATAATTAAGTGAATATAATTGCCCCTGGAAAAGTAGATTATAATATCATTTTAAACCAAACAACGTCAATTACACTAATGTCTTATGGGGATTTGTGTATTAGTATAAATTAAGTGGATAAGGTCACATATTCAAGACATAGGTCAGTGGTTCATTTCTGTTTTTATATTTATAATATAATATATATTAGGTACACTACAATTCTAACCCGTACAGTGAATCAATATTAATAAGCTAGGAAATAATAACGACAGGATTGAAGCTGATCTATTAGCAGCATCTGCGAAATGAAATTTATTTATTTGTAGGTACTATTAATTAGATTCCTTGCATATGTTACCATTTTTAAATGATAATGAAGTGCGCTATTGTTACATAATAATTCAGTGTCTTATATAATGGAGGAATCTGTAAGTATAAACACTCTTTTACAATAACGTACAGTAATTGTAAGATTATATTCCAGTTTTTAATTCCATTAGCCCTCTTTTAAGGAAATAGGACAATATCCTATTGAAATTAATTACAAAAATCAATAGAATAACATTTACGAAAATAAAACAGAAATAAAGGTCTCTACATGAACTGCTAGAGTATTTATTTGAAAAATGTGTAGAGTAAATTTCACAATTTTCAATAAGTAGTTTATCTGTCATTTAAATAAATAATTAAATGAATTATAACAATTATAATGAATTGTTACATAATAATTCAGTGTCTTATAGATTGGAGAAATTTGTAAGTATAAGCAGTACTATATATCGGCAAACTACAGTATAAATTTCAACTGTTGGATTTAAATAAAGATGATATTACGGTTTTAGTGGAGTCAAAGGCTTTGGAAAACATAATAACACAACGTTTCGTCTCTCATTTGAGACTTCTTCAGGTATAAAAATAGATGTTTAAAAACTATATTTACAATCTCGTGAGAAACATAAAAATCAGTTCACAAAACCATCCGTTTTTCCTGAACACATATGAATGAATAATAAGAATGAACATTTATTCCATTAACATAAAAGCGATATAAACAATTTAAGTAGTTTATATGATTATTTACTTTTGTAAACAATTGTTGGTTTATTTGGAATGAAACTTCACTCCGACCCTCCTAAGCCGGATTTGTGATACTTTCCTGTGTTTCGGTCGAAGGAGTCATGGAGTGAGGCCTGTCAACAGTTGAATTTTGGAAGTTTAAAACCATGTGTTGTATTTATAAAATAAATTGAAACATATAGCCTAACGTAATCGATTGTAATATTCATTTTAGTATACCCGAAGACGTCTCAAATGAGAGACGAAACGTAGTATAGTTCATATTTTAAATAAAATAAACAACTGACAAAGAGGCTGTTATCATTCATTTAATTATTACAAATTTCCTTTTAAAATTGGGATTTTTCAATTATTTCCAATATTTTAGTCGCAAATTATGTTAGGCAAATAGATAAGAATCTGAAAATTATACACACTACAGTGCTATATAGTGGAAAACTACATTATAAATTTAAACTTTTGGATTTAACTCAGATGTGGAATAAAAGTTGTTAAATATAGCAAGAAATGCTTCATTTACACATGTAGGATTAAATGAGTATAAGAAATGTTTAAACTGCGATAACTTTATTTCTTAAAATTATTAGAGTAATTGATTGTAGATAACCAAGCAAACTGAAAAATACATAATGATGTACTATTTCAGATAAAAGCTATGCTGTCCATAGTTGCACAATGCTTCAATGAAACACAATCTATTATGAAGTGGAGCGGGCTCAGTACATTACTGGAATTCGTTTCCCTCGTGTATTGTTATTTCATAATAGTTAGGTGAACTTCACCATATTTAAAGGGTGGTATCATTGACCCTACAAAATAGATAATCGCAACAAAGAAGTACTTGTTATTTTTTATCATCCCCGAGGACCAAGTACTTCATTACGAAAGATTGAAACGGATCGCGTTTTAGTGCCAATTAAAACAATGAATATCACGACTGTTGAATCAACATTAAGAAAATAATTGGAATTAGTCGTTTTATATGATTGTTATTTCAATTTATTTTTAATATTTCTGTATTTCATAACGCGTCTACAAATTAATATTACATAATATCGTAAAACGTTTTACCACAAATAGATATATCGGCCTACGTTCATGGCATTTGTATATTTAGAGAAATCCTTTGCTAATGTTAACTGGAACAAACTAATAAGGATTTTTTAGATGGCAGGAATAAAATATCTTAAAGAAGAGTTATTCATAACCTCTAACGATGGCAATCAGCAGTAATTAGAATTGAAGAACAAGAAAAGAAAGAAGATATCAAGAAAGGAGTGTGACAAGGATCGAGTCTTTCGCCTATGCTGTTTAACGTATATGCAGAACAGGCGATGAAGAAAGTTAAAACTTAATATGGAAAGGGAATAAAAATTCAAGAATAAATAAGAACTGTAAGGTTTTTTGATGATATTATGGTATTAGTGGCGCCAGAAGAAAGCTTGTAAAACATTAAACGGCATGAGCCTGGAGGAAGAGTAAAACATGAGGATTAATAGAGGAAACCCCAGGTTGATGGAGTGTAGTTTGAGACATGTAGTGTGTTATATTGGGAAGGGATATTTTGAAGGAAGTTAAGGAATTCTGGTACTGGGATGGTAGAAGGCTCAAGGAGTAGGATAGCACAGGCAAGAAAAACTTTCGCAAAAAAGAGGAATTTACTATCGTTTAATATAGATATGATTTTTAGGAAGTAATTTACTAAAAATGTTCGTATGGAGTGTGGCGTTATATGGGCGTGAAACGTGGACGATAGGAGCTTCAGATAGAAGAATAATAGAAGCTTTCGAAATGTGGTGCTAAAGGAGAATGTTCAAAATCCGGAAATTCTAAGCAGAATAGAGTACTATGACCAAGAGAAGAAATAATTAATAGGGCAAGTTTTGAGACATGAGGGTCTTGTTAAATAAACATGAGAGGGAAGTATGTGGGGTAGGAACAGAAGAAGGAGGCGAAGGTTGGAATACACTAAACAAATTAGGGAGGGTATGGGATTTGGTAGCTATGTAGACATGAAAAGACTTCCACAGGGTAGGGTTGTATCAGACTAGTTTTAAGAGTGATTCTCAAAACAGTTATTTTAGTTTTACATGTCTAAATAGTTGAATTAATGTAGTGATATACCCATTTAACCAACACGTGAAAATTAAATATTACATCCTATACTTAACAATTTTTATACCACCTTTGAATTCAATCTCAAAGTTGAAAATTATACTGTATTTTGCTACTATAGAGGCTCATTTTGTGTACTTTCCGATATTTATATTGTTGCCCAACAGATATATTGCAACTCAAACATTGGAAACAATTGTGAAGGGTACGTTAGTTGCCATTAATAATTTATATAAAGTAACCACAATAATGTAAAATCACGAAAACGATTGAGTTTCATATATATTTCTTCTACGAAAATAGAACTTTCTTGATTTGATATTGGCAATTTTACTTTACATATCAATAAATAATATTATGGAATATTAATTTAGTTTGTATGCCTAAATGTACTAAATATGATGCATTTGATATGAAAGTGATAAGTCAAAGCAGTGATGGACAATTTAGAAATTCTTAGAACGCAAACGCGAAAAACTACATGCGCCCTACAACAATAGCTGCTATTTTTTAGCAACAAAATTTCTTTTGAACTACCAAAAATTAAGGGAATATACCAACAAATTATTAATTCTTTCTGAAATGGTGCGGCAACCAATTTCCATTTTTAGGGGTCACTTGGCAACATGGCTAATACGCTGTAACTTTTCTGTAGCGTATTAGTTTCTTGTAGTTAGCTTGTCAGATGTCGCAGCTCAAATCAACGATTCAGCTTATTGCGACCCCTTATGGTAATTGAAAGTCTGTCCCTCCAAATTAAGTCCCTAGGATGTAGAGCGGAGACCACATCGGTGTCCAATATCTCGCCCCAGATATTAACCTCAGGACGGCGCGAGCCGTGACTCCTGTTATTGCAGAAATGTCCTGGGACTTCTAGATTGTGCTTGTCCCAACATTGTCCCTGAACCAGCAATTGTGACTCCCTCCTAAGTAATAAACTAACAGGCATTGTAATGTGAATTTATACACATTACAATACAATAATTCAAGTATTGTATGTTTTCCGTTCCGTAAAGATGAATACAATATTGTCACGTCAACCTTTCTGGTTAATGTTGCAAAACTCTTTTAATTGCAACAAAGATTTATCTTAAATATATTTTAATTGTAAATAAATAACAGGCAGAGGATAAAACCTGCGAACATTTGGTTACTCTCTATTTTCAGTATACTCTGCACCTTTACAAAATATAATCAGTATAATCACCAGTGCTTCATGAATTAGACTCGCAATTATCAGATTTATTAAAGAATAATTTATTTTGAAAAAGTAATTTAGGATTTCCAGATATTTACGGTACATATCTTTAAAATCATACAGTGAATTCAATCTTCGGCTCAGCAAAAAGTGAATTAATAGTTACTCCATTAATAAATTGAGGAGATACTTTTTGTCATGACAGATGAGTGTCAAATAAATATTCCAAACCAACATTGTTTTGCGTGTAGAATTCAGAAAAGGACGCTCAGTTTTTGTGACAAGTAATGTGAGAGAATTACATAAAATTAAATATTCTCAGTATTTACTTTCAATAAATTTTCCGTTACCAGGCTATACACGACTTTATTAATATAAGAGCTTTATCAACTTTCTAAATTAGAACACGAGACACAATTGTTTAATTACGATATTTACCTAAAATTTTTTAAAACCTATGCCTTTCACGTTATGCCATTTTTCCTAAATAAGTTAGTAAAAATTGAAAATTTAAACTTTCCGATTTTTAGTATTTTTTTTGTCAGAAATGAAAATTTCACGAAGATATCTGTGAAGCATTATTCATAATCAATATTCCGTTCAATTTCATACACGCTTTATCAAACGTTCCAAGGCAGAATAATTGCCTCCAATCCAAGCTCAGGCATTTATTCATCACAGATGTCTCTTAAACTATTGGTTTTAATGGTTCTCGTATGCATATTGTTACAGTTTTTCTATATTTCTACATATTTTCAACTTTCTGTTCTTGTCCTTTACCAGTTTTTTTATTTACTGAGCCATAAGATATATTGAAGTTATATTTATTATCAATTTGTATAACTCAAAAAATCTACTTCGGAAACAATATTTTTTCTAAGTTACATTAACGAAAAGCAAGACGGTTAATCAATTTCTGATATAGTCAAACTTTATTTTTGTGTTGCGTTGTTTAATATTCCTAAGCTGTAAGGATTTTTGTTTTCTATAATTCAAAGCAAAAATATCTGGATTTGTATCTAGATATACTACCCAGACCTATCGAACGAAACGTAGGTAGACCCGCAAAACGGCCAAAAGAAAGTTGAAGTTTTATCTGTATTTACTCTGATGCTATGAAGAGAAAACAAACTATAACAGCGTAAAATGATTATAAATAGATTATCTGATAAAAGTAAGCATTACTATGTAGAGTGAGTACGGTACGAAAGTTTAAAATCATTTATATGTCAGACTTCTATGGGCACTGAATGAGAGAATAATTGAAAAAAGTAAGAATGTAGTAAGAATAAAAATACTTTCAATCATTTGTTACTTTTAATGTTATCCAATTTAAATTATTATTTTATATTTATAGCTATCTATTAATTTTACAGAATATGATACTGAATCTACTTAAAATTTTACATACATGTGTATGAACTAATTCATGGTACAATGAGTAAATAACAGTTTCATTTGGAAAACTAAACTAATTACTTAAATAAAATATTACACAAAAATATTTTCGTAACTTGCAAGCCGTACGTAGAATAAAGATACAATTCAATAGCGCTTTACATACATTCATGTCCTTCAACACAGGGTAGTGCACTATGAAGCTTTCTGAATTGTACTTTTAGTACAGTTTAAGTGATTTTCTGTTGTTATCCTTTCTCATTTTCAAATATCGGTTACAATAATGTGGCTATTTTAATTTCCGTAAATTAGATTCCGGAGTTATGTGTACTTTTATAGTAGCAATTTCAACTGAAGGGTAAAGTATTTGGCTTTCAAACCAACGGCACAAGTTTCATACTTACAAAAGTTTACTTCAGGGGACTACTAATGTCGCTCCTCGCTGATCGGCCATTTTGCCCCAGTTTTCGAACGGGTCGGAGAAAAAAGCTTTATCGTTTAATTAAATTTTAATAGCTTTAATCTTCCATAAAATCATAAAATGTAAAACGAAATCACCTTAAAAGTTACATTTTAGCAGCTGCTCCTGCACGCGTCAGTCGCAATGAGACAACGTTGCGCCACGGGTATCGGAGAAGAGAAGCGTTACGCATAAAATTATGAGTGATCTGCCCCCTTGGTTTAATAAAAACGTCCTTCGAAAAAAAAGTCAGGAAAATTTTATTTATACAGATCTCCATCGCCTTTATAGTTGAACAGCGAACTTTAATTCACGCTCCTGACTACAAACGACCACATTTTAAAATCAATAAACGAAATTTTACAAATGTGTTACAGACCTCTCCAAAATTATGTATGATTATATTTCATTTATACAGATTTAAACGTGGACAAAAAAAACGAAGAAAGCACTAATGCGGTGAAACTACCAGTACAAACGTGGAAGGAATTATACTTCAAATATATGTGAACGTGTCAGCACGCGTAAGTCGATGACGTCACTGAGTATTGAGAAAGACATAATACTGGAAAATGCAACATATTTCATTCCGCGCAATATGGCGATTTTTCTTTAGTGTGTCCTACACCCATGTATAAACAAATACAGTATACCCTGCAAAATACGAACAGAGGGAGCGTTAATGATATTGCAAAAAAATATTCGGAAGTTTGGGTATTGCAGTATTTTTATAACCAATTTTCAATATGGCGTATTCACGGAATCATGTCAGATATCAAACTATTCTTTCCCCAATAATATTTTGCGATATAAATTTTCATAAATATAAAGAGTGATAAAAAGCATACGTAATTTTTTTTAAAATTATTATACTTAAATAGATAATTTGTTAATAGCTAAGAGTGGCCCAACAATTTACCAGTTTTTAAAACCAATATTTGAGATTAGAGGTAAATTATCTAAGTCACTTGACAGCACGACAAATAATTATCATAATCTAAGGTAGGTAAAGAAAAAATTTTAATTTTTAATCTTGATTACGAAGATGCAATTCAACTGTGTCAATGAGTGACGTTATCTCTAAATTAATTTTCTTTGTGATCGAATGATTACAATACGTATAAAAATTATTTTTCAGTGTATACACCAGTAAACACGGGAGCGTGATAAAAACAATCAGAAATGTTTTTTAAATAAAAGTTCTTACGGTTCTGGTGAATGCTCACTGAATGATATTACAATAATTTTGAATACTTTTGATTGTAGATTGATAGAATTAAAATAGCGATTCTGCAATAACGTTTATACTTAAAAATTTAATTAAATAAGGTTGAATTTCCATCAACCACTGGAATATCAGTGAACATTAAGGATCGATTACAATAACATTTTATTGTTTATTAGATCAACAGATATTAAATTCGATATCCTTTCAATTTTCTTTTCACTTTTACTATTGATACGCTAGAAAATTTCACTACAGACACGTGGCTACAACGATTTTGGCATCAGTGAAATCACAAAACAACGCTTAAATTGCAGACTAATTGATGCATCAGCAAGAGGCAATTGATAGCAGCGATTGGAAGCGTGATAAATTTCTAAGCGAGCTGGAAGGGGGCTGGATTAAATGTTCTGCAGTTATCACATTTTATATGTTAATTAATTTAGAAGACTACTATCGTTCGAGTAATTTGTTACCTGAAACATTATTTGGACAGTTAGCATCACAACTGCGTAACTAGACGTGGAAAGTAAATATAGCAGATACAGGGCTATGTATCGTATTATTTGCCCGGGTATTTATTTATATTTTCCCGGTAAATTATTTAATTCTTGGTCAACATATAACTAAACCGACACAATATGAACCTCGAATATACTCCCAGTATCTCGAGAGAGTCCAAAATATCCCCGTAACAATATCACGAATAAATATATTTTCAGTATTCTATCGGAATAAAAGTCCCTCTCCCCCCTAAATGGTTAAATTTTTACTTAAATCGCATATTAAAGGTCACAATGTAACACGGCGACTCGCATTACGCCGGTTTCGACATCAAACTTGACCGTTTCCTTTTTATTTTCTTATTAGCAGTTAATAAATTTTAAATTTTACCTGACGCGAGAAAAAAAACAAATTTATCAATCTATGTATACATCGTATCGACAATCCAAAAAAGTTAATTTTTTCTCAGGCTGCAGCAACAATAGATAGTATGTGGGATGAATGATATAGGAACGCGTAATAGAACTTATAACTCGCAGTTGGTTTACGCGTCAGCATTCGCGCGGCAATTCCAAGAAATCTCCCTGAAAAATATTTATTTACATTCAGATTAAATATGCACGGATATTTAAATCAAATCTCATTTTTTAAACCGTCTGATTTTCATTGAAATCCGTTGAGCCGTTTCGGAGCCTATTCGAAACAAACATACGGACAGACAATCCGACAGATAGGCACCTCAAATTTATTTATTGATATGTTTGGAATAATATGATTATGCAGTATTTTAATTTAATCGTTGAATTTTCAGTTGCGATTTATATGAACCAAATAGGTTCTTTTTTTAAAAAAATACGATTTGTCATATTCAACGCGTCTAATATAAATAATTATATATATTCCTCAGAAAAATTATCATTTTGGATTCAGCAGTTACAAAACTTTCAACTACCCTGCATACTCTTACATTTCCAGAGGGCAACTGTTGCCAACTGTTCTTCACGTGAAATAATAGGCGAAAAGGAAAACACTATCATATTTCATCATTTTCCATATTTCCGTCTTGCTTAAGGGCCGAGTATGAGGTGTGTTCGTGAGGAAGGCCGTGTGTCATGGGAAAGTGGACGTAGAGTTTAGGCACGTCCCAACATTAACTAATGGGCATCGTGTACACAGCTGTGCTCGGCGTTCCTTTACAGCTGCTGCTGCTGGCAGGAAGAAGAAATGCTACCAGTGTTGGTTGACAGGAAAAAATAAAGCCGCAAACCTAAATCTGAACAATGTGGTCACGGCATTCTCTTAATCCATGCAAACATACGAGATCCATTTCTTCCAAGGGAACTAGATATTTGAAACATGGCGTATTAAACTCCCAAAAGTATTACTTAACACTAATAACTATCGCATAATACAGATACAATTCTATTTAACGATACGTTTGTAGAAAATAAATTTAATGATATATTTAAGGTCAATACGATATTATAAACTTTTTCCAGAACACAAAAAATTTGGAATTACGATGTATGCTAAATAAATATTTTTAATAGTGTTTAAAAAATCTTACATGAGAGTAAATTAGTGTACTACTAGTCCGAAAGCAGTTTAATATTTTATATATAGTGTATGTATAGATTAAATGTTATATTCATCAACGTTCTGTGCGTTTAGTTATTTTTATGGTGCTTGAGCTTGATAATATATTTTTATGGTATAAGATGAACCCATTCATTGTTTCATCGGTATTATGCCAAGGATTAGAAAACAAAGTTGGCATTTTAGTATATTTTCCTTTGTGGCAGAAGCAACCTCTATTTTCAAAGAGAAGCGCCACCGAGGATTTTCAACCCAAAGCTGGCCGTCACCAGAGAAAACAGCTGCAACCATCATTCGCTACGTGGATATAAAATTTCAAAAGTTCACATTGCCACTCCTCTTTGCCGAAGAAACATTGCTTCTTTGGGTTCACACCGCAGGTGATCTGCTATTAAAGACTTTCAATATAAATTATAATTCTCTAAGCCGTAACCAAGAAAGGAGTAAGACAAGGATGCAGTCTGTCACCCATGCTGTTTAACTTATATATAGAACAGGCGATGAAGAAAATTCAAACGGAATATGGAAAACGACTTATACTTCAAAGAAAAGAAATAAAAACCTTACGCTTTGCCGACGATATTGAGTATTAGGAGAACAGAAGAAGACTTGGAAACCATAATGAATGGCATGAACTTGGTCCTGGAGAAAGAGTTCAAAATGAGGATTAATAGAGGGAAAACCAAGGTAATGGAGTGTAGTATGGGAAACTGTGGAATGACAAAGGGTGTTAGATTGGGAAGGGATATTTTGACGTAAGTTAAGGAATTCTGCTACTTGGGAAGCGTAATAACTAGGGATGGTAGAAGTATAGTAGACATAAAGAGTGGGACAGCACAGGCAAAGATGGCTTACGCGAAAAAGAGGGATTTACTTACGGGTAATATGAGTGTGAATATTAGGAAACCGTTGCTAAAAATGTTTGTATGGAGCGTATAGGTCACATTTAAGACACAATGGTCTTGTAAAATTAGCATTAGAGGGAAGTTTGTGGTTTAATAAAAGGAGAGGGAGGCCAAGGATAGAATCGGCTAAGCTGATTAGGGAGGATGTGGGATGTGGTAGTTATATTTGAAATTAAAATTCTTGCGCAAGATAAGTTAGCATGGAGTGTTGCATCAGACCAGTCTTAGGACTGAATACCACAACAACCGTCTTCATTTGTAAATTATTTTACTGGAGTGTCTTATTGTATACATATCAAATATTAATTTTGGTGTTATTAAATTCAATATCGTTATTAATTTTTTCCTTTAAACAATACATAAATTTATCCTTTTGACCAATAAGTTAAACGATGATTATTAAAATTAATAATTAACTAAATATGGTAAATAACCTTTTATATTTGGAAACTATGGTTATATTATTTTTCAAATAAGTATCTGTACTTACTTAAGAAACAACCCTTGTATTTTATTATAAATTACTTACTGTAAACCAGAGAAGTATTTCTGAATAGTAACACTTTCACTTTTTCAATCTAAGACAAAAGAGTGTTCAATATAATTCTTACACATCCGTCCTTCTGTTTCTTAAAATAAGTGTAAGTTACATTAAATGCAGTTACAAAGGGATTTTAGTGATGAATGTGAATGTAATTTACAAAATTAATGCATGATACTTTTTAGAATATAATTTTTCTATTTTACTTTTACATTTCTAAATCAAATACGAATTTATATTTCTATTTAGTGTAGTTATCTTATTGGGAGAAGTTTATTTCTGTAGCTTTTATCGGCCGCTCTGGAATAGCAAGCGCGACAGACGTCAAGTGTGCACGGATTGAAATTCGACATAAATAACAGTGTACGTTTACTGTAAAAGTCCTCTTTTCAATTCTGGACTTCAGAATGGGAGCATAAATTCCGCTGACCGGAAAGCACTCAAATCAACAGCACAACACTCACGTCAACGCATATAATTGCTTCCGCAGCTCTACAATGAAATTTTTTCTCGTAAATGTTTCATCACTCAGTTTAGATTGTTTCTCTGAAACGTATCTGAATTTGCTTAATGTTCACTGTTAAAGACCCATATGAGCTAAAAATCGTAAAATTACTGATTCAATATCACTGGAAATACGCTTTAAACTATTGGTTCAACTATCTCATGGTGTACATACAACAATCGAGGAAAATTATATTCACCTCGACTGGCAACCATTTACTTAGTTTAATTTATTTGAGAGTTTCATTCCATCATCATGTTTAAAATAGGAAAGAATTTGGATCTCTCCAACCTCTAGGTTAAATATGTAACTGAAATGTAAACTATTAAATGGAACACAAAATTTACAAGCAAAAATAAAGCATAAGCACTAATGAGAATTTTGCATTGAAAATGTTTCTTACGTAGAAATTTTGAGAGTTATTGAATAAATTTGATCCCAACACTGCTTACCAACGAGGCAGTTGTGGATTAGTTATTAAGAGAAAAATTGCTTTCAAGCTACGTTTCTTCCGTAATCCGTGGACTTCATCAAGTGAACACTACCCTTGTAGTCAATATCGTACTTATTACGCACTGTATGTTGTGAATTTACAATTATTCGAAAGCCTTGAGAATTATTATTTCAGAAAGTCCATATTCTTTCAGCAAGTGAAATGTCGTATGGTTGTCAGAGTTTCCGTCGGTAATTGGTAATACTGACAATATGACGAGGTAAAATTTTGGCTTCCATATGGATTGACGATGCTTGGCACGTTAAGTGTTGACAATGTGGAGCTATAGTGCTGGACAGGTTCTGGCCTTCTTCTGAAGTGTAGTTAAGCTAGTTGCACCACGCGTTTAACCGTGGGATCTAGATGTAGGTTTACCGTTGGCACTGGCTGTGAATCTCACGCTAGGTGAAAGTGGAGTTAAATAAATATTTTATAAATGCTGCAACGTAATCAATTACGATCTTATTGGTTAAAGGTCTATTTTTGACACAACTGCAGCTAAATATTTAAATTCTGATACAGGAATTTAAATCAATTGTAAGCATAAATAAACATCGTCTCTGAACACCTACAGTGTTTTCCTTTAGACCAAATAAAGTTTTTATGCTTATGTAAGGCAAAATCCCTCTTGATTTTAACGAAAAACGACTTAAATAAGCAGCAATCAAAATACGGATTTCTAACGTATGTTGTTTGTGTATTGCGTCCACTGACCTTTCAGTCACAGTAATTAAAATTGATCAGCGAGTAAAGAGAAATAACAGAACTCCAATGTGAAACCCATACGATAACAGTAGCCTCATAAATTATGAAGGAAACGTCCCTTAGTTACTACTTTGAATGTGAGTTAATAACTGATGAGGTACAACGATAATTATTTATAGTATCTCTAATTAATAGATAATAAGGTGTATGGTTCTTTAATTAAAATTAAATTTTTAATGTTCGTGAAATCTGCGAAACAAGAAGAATATCAGAAGATTTTATTAAAAACATAATTATACCCATACCGAAGAAATTGGGGCTGACAGATGTGAATAGCACAGGACAATTAGTTTAGTATCTCATTCATGCAAAATATTAACGAAAATATAATATAGGAAGAAGAACGTTAAATAGAATGCGAGTTAGGAGAAGATCAGTTTGGTTTTAGGAAGAATGTAGGAGGGATAAGAGATGTAATATTGACTTTGCGTCTAATTTTAGAAGACATGATAAGAAAAAAGCAATCCACGTACATGTCATTTGTAGATTTAGGAAAATCGTTTGGTAATCTAAATCTGGAACACACTATTAAGTATTTTGCAGAGTACAGGAATAAAATTTCGATAAATATGGTTTGCACATAACCTCTACAGAAGACAGTCAACAGTAATTACAATTGAAGATCAAGAATAGAAAGCAGAAATCAAGAAAGGAGAAAGACCAGGATGCAGTCATCAACGTGCTTTTTAACTTATATATATATATATATATTTAAATGCGATTAAGAAAGTTAAAAGGGCATATGGAAAATGAATCATACTGCAACGAGAAAAAAAACACTAGGCGTTTGCCGAAGATATTGCAGTATTAGAGGGAGACAGAAGAAGAAACCATAATAAATGTCATAAACGTAGTCCTAGAGAACGAGTTCAATATGGTGATGAACAGAGATAAAACCAAGGTAATGGAGTGGAGCACGGGAAACAGTAAATTAACAGTGTGCTAAATTGGTAAGGGATATTTTGAAGCATGTTAAGAATTTCTGCTACTTGGGCAGCATTTCAACTAGGGATTGATTGTGGTAGTACAATAGACATAAATTGTGGGATAGCACAGACAAGGAATGCTTTCCCGAAAAAGAAGAATTTCCTTACGGGTGAAATAAATGTAAATATTAGGAAATCGTTCCTAAAAATATTCATATTGAGTGTGGCGTTATGTGGGTGCGAAAAGTGGACGATAAGAGTTACAGAAAGGAAAATAATAGAAGCCTTTAAAATGTGGTGCTATAGGCGAATTCTGAAAATAAGATGGGTGGATAGAATCAATAACGAGGAAGTTCTAAACAGAATATGGGAAAAGCGAACAGTATGGAGGACGTTGACCAAGAGAAGGGATAGATTAATAGGTCACGGTATGAAATATGAGGCTCTTGTAAAATTAGCATTAAAGGGAAGTGTGTGGGGTAAGTATAGAACAGGAATGGAATACGCTAAGCAGCAAAGGGAGGATTCTGGAATGTGGTAGTTATGCGTAAGTGTAAAAGCTTGCGCATGGAGGGTTTCATCAGACCAGTCGTAGGATTGAATACCACAACAACAACGTGTTTCAATTTAAAATGTTAATAAAAATAGTAGTCAACGAAAATAATTATAAATTTTGTACCTCAAGTGTTTTATAAACATCGTATATCTATATATCTACAGATTATGGTGGAATTTATTTATAATACTGTGTTGGACGACTAATAGAATTGTTACGTTAACACTGTTATCTGATTTCATTAAATTATTTTTCAGATACTCTTTAAATTTATATTTTCTACAAGAAATTTTATTTTGATACAAAAAGACGCATTATGTTAACGTTATACGACCTTTATTAATTTGAAAATAATCCCTATTTAATTTAAAATAAAATTATTTTAATAACTTCTTCCTTTCTTCGCTGGTATAGATGTGGCGGGCTGTTGGTATTCATGGCTCTTACTGCAGACCTTTGAGATTGACGCTCCAGCGCCAACCAAAGGTCCGCTCTAAGAGTAATGGCTGCCACCGTTGACTCCTGTAACGAGAGACATTTGTCGACCCGGATCGCTTACAGGAACCATCAGTCAGTCTACTTTCGATGTGTCTTCAGCTTCCTCTTCGGTGGAGAGCTATTATCCTCTTTTTTTAAAAAAAAAGGAGTGTGGGAGAGAGATTCTTTGTGAACATTATAAAGTGAGACCCTTCAACAAAAAATGACAAGTATTCAAGTTCATATATTTTATAACTAATTTTTCAAACCATACATGCAATTCTTCGTTTTCAATACTCATTACAAACTCAACTCAAAATTAAAGAAACTTCATCAAAGATCGGTACGATTCCCTCAGTGTTCGATTCTCCCTACCAGAATAAAACATAACAAGCTGTTTGGTTGCTTAATTTGTTATAATTAGGTCGTTAAAGAGACGTTTGTAATTGACGAAAGAGTATTTTTGTCTACACAGTTTCATTAATTTTAATTAATGATTTTAAATCAGGATAAAAGTATGAAAGCCATATAACATTTATAGAAAATGTTAACAATATTCAAGAATATATTCGATAAATGATCTAGAGAATTGAACCAGTTGCCAAATGAAATTATAAATTAAGATATTAAAGGTAAATTTATATCTTGTTTCCTTACCTACTTATTTTGAGGTAATTGGTGTCGTCAAACAATACCAATTCAGAAATATTCATAATATTTCCAATAACTCGGTAATTAAGCATTCCGAACTCAAGTTCTTCCTTGAATATGAAGAATCTACTAAAATTTTGTTATAACATGTATATGTGTTCTACAAATATATCTATTAGCTTCCTGTAATCCAAATCCTAGTCGTACCTAATTTTGGCTGTAATTAATTTATGTGTTAAATTAAAGATCTAGTGAAACTATTAAATAGAGTGGGCAAATAATAGTCATTTTGTTCGCAAAATATTCTATTTCTGGGTATGTAATATAATGTTTCAGAGAAATATGGAGATGGTACTACAAAAATTGATGGAAACAGGAGATACATTTGCCTCGACGTATAACACAAAAATTATCAATCAATCAATACAAATAGAATAATGTTGGAGGGAGAATTGGTCGTATGAAACACTGAAGAAATTATACTTAAAAAAATAATCTATTTTGAATTGAAAAATTAACGGGAACCGGCCATGGCAGGAAGAAAAATCTATTTGACACATAATAAATATTTTTAGTATGAACTGATGGGGTTTAAGTTTAAAAATGCGTTGTATAAAAGTGAAAGTTAATTATTATTAATTATAGAGGGTTAACAGTTGGTTGCAGGGATAATTATATGGAATGTTACTCGAAGTTAGACGTTAGCGAGGAAAATATAATAGTAAGATGAAACGTTACCCAGAAGGAAGTCTGTGCGCAACTTCTAAGTGAGCTATCAAACACTAAAACTTTCACGCAAAGACAGTACGAGAATAAGACGTAAAAAATAGTTTGTTAATATTGAATTGCGGCTGCAACAAGACTTTTCGTCATTTCAATTGTCTTATACCTAGATGTATTTGGCGGATGAATAGAGAGAGACACGACTTCAAGACCAAATATTTTCCTATAATAAACAGTAAACACGCCAAGAAACAAGCAGAATGAAGTAAACGTTTACGTTGCTGATCGTTTAAAACATTGTACATAGAAACTTATACCACAATTCCCTAAGGAAAAACTCTAAGGAGCTGAAATTAAATCCAAAATGTAAATTTAGTTTAAAATTAACGTAATATTATTTTATAACACATAAAATAACGACTGTTAATATTAATAATAAATATTTCGGTCTTGTGCGCAGACAATCTTTAATGAGAAACAATTACAAAATAAATTCAAAAAATGCAGTATGTTTCGACGCGGTATAGGACTTGAATCTAAGTTCAATTACATATGGACTTGAAATTAAAGAAATATCTAAACCTAAAATTAAATACAGAAAACAAGAAAAAAATTTGAATAATACATCATATAAGTTAAGATGTGTTTATCGGGTTTCCAACCAGATATTATTGTTAAAATTGACGTTTCGACGGTTATCACTGTCATTATCTTCCAGCCTGGAAGACGATGGCAGTGATAGCCGTCGAAACGTCAATTTTAACAACATTACTGGTTTGGAGACCCGAGAAGTATTTCTGTTCTCGATTCAACGGGAAAGCCTTCGATCATCTAACATGATGAAATTTTCAGTTTCATGCCTAATATTATTAGTATTTGTGTGGCCATTTAATGTACAACATTTCGCATATTAATATATTACAGTGCTGTTGTTAAAAACGTTACATTTATGTTCCTTAACTCTTATGTTAAAGTATTCTTTGTTTTGTCAATGTAAAGGTGCCACAGTAAGAGAAATTAGTGTCATAAACAACATTGGCAGTGAAAAAGATGTATTATGTCTATTATTTTATAATTCTACTTTAATAGAAAGTTTTTCACATTGCAAGTTAGTGAATGAGATTGTAAACTAAGGTAAGGTAACAGAGAAGCATAAACAAGAATTAGTTAAATTGATACAGATATTAGTTCCTCATTCATAACAAACTTATTAAACAGTAAAGTTAAATCATTGAGTTCAAAATAAGGTGTTGTGAGTTAAAATACACAACAATGTTGATTAACTTGAGACAGAGGGAATCGATGTAAATATTTAAGAAGGGACAGCTCCCTGCTGTAAGAAAAAAACTACTCTCGTTTTAATGTTTCCCAATTTATAAATAGGATAAAAATAGATTAAGATGTTAAAATCCAAAACTATTCGAGAAAGAAATTAGAGCAAGGACGAGTATTAAAATTATCCGATGAGAACTTTCAGCATTAATGTGAATTTCAGGCACTGTGATACAGATAAGTTGCGTCGTGAAACGGATATCGTCAATACAAGTAAAGCGAATTGCGGGTAGCGATCTGACCAGCTAATGGATTTTGCTGTGACAATGTTAGAGATACTTTGTACTTTGGCCAGAGACTCATCAAATACGAACACAAATGTAAATCTGTGATCCAATTTCCTTCAAATTACAATTTAGCTGCCTGTTAAACGTACTTGCTCTAGTTACGTAGAAAACGCTATACTAAACGATTAATTGATTTTTCATAGTAAAAAGAAAATCTACTTTAGAGACTGAGCGAAATGGAATCCTGGAAATTTAATTTACTCGACTGTAAACTTTGATTAATGAAGAAGTTTAGAAAATTATTTATTATTACAGATATAATAATTTAATAAATATCACTAGGTATGCAAAGGGATACGAAGCACTAAAGACTATTCGTTCTTTATGGATAACCCTGTATATTGTGTTGATATTTGTTAATACCGAGGTTTTAATATAAATATCTATCTATATCTTTCAATGCGGCATTTCTACGATTTTTCCTTTGTCGTAGTAGGCCATTCAACAAAGGGTTTTAACTTTAAAAAAATCCAAAATTTTTGAAACCTTACACAATTATTTTTAGGTACCTAGTGATGAATACTTCAAAAAGTCCTTATGTTTCTGATGCAAGTTCTAGTGGGAAAGACCGAAAACAGGTACTTTCTTTCAGTTCTTCGTAAATATCTCAGAAACTGTTACTCCGAGTTGACAATTTACCAAATTAAATATGATAATATTTGAATTTTATACATATTTTGAATTCTCAGTAGTTACAGAGTTATCTGGAGCTAAACCTTAGCATTTTTTTCTGAAACATTGTACATCGGTGCACAATACAAAGAAATAGGTTTTTAACTTAAATTTAATTTTAATTACACCTACATTCTTGTTGGTTATCAATACTAATAAATCAAATGATAAATTTATGTAAAATGAGGGAAGAGAATCTAGAGATGCTGTTGTGAAAACTCTCATTTGCGTAGAAAGTTTTCCTCTTTTTTCCCTTGCCAACGAAATTGTTTCAATTGACATGGTTGTGGTCGGTGATAACAGAATAACATGCTATAAAGCTTTTGAAAGGTGCTGCAAGCAAGGACCAAAACAGTCGGACAACCCTTTTCGGAAGTTAAAAACTCACCTTGGAATCATGTTTGGTTCAAAACTCTCCTGGAAACCTCATATTAATCTTCTCCTCCAAATTCAACCATTAATTCAGAACCCTATATCCCTTTCTAAACAGAAAATCCCGTTACCATCAGCACAAAACGCATAATACAACCCACCTGACCCTATGCCTCGTCCATATGAGGAACAACAGCCAAAATCCAAACTAAACAAAATATAATCCTAAGCATTATTACAAAACCCCCCTGGTACCTGAAAAATTCCACCATAGCAAAAAACTTCCCAAAGTAAACTCCGTAATCTCCAAATCCATTGCCTACCTAATTAAATCGCCCTCAACCACCCAAACCCCACGATCCAAGAATTCCATGACAATCCTCCTCCACCTCCTCGCTTCCGTCGCCTCAAAAGAAAACTCCCAATCGGCTCATCCTTCCCCTGATCATTCAGGCAACTTTTAACTCACCTTATCATCATTCCCGCAAACCACATCCTCATATATCCTCTAATAATCAATTCACTGCCTGTCAAACCCGCTACCACCGACGTCGTACACACACAGAAAACCCATCTACTAAAGTAGGTTAATTAAATGGATTAACCTACCTCCATGTCAACATGTAAATTATATATACTCTATTTTAATTTTGTATTCTTTATTTTAATATTTTAATTATTGTCAAAACTGTTAATGTTTACGACAAAAGATTTTTATATGATTTAAAAAAAACTATATAAATCTTCTCCTTTATCAAGTAAGTAGCATTCGGTGTCACTTTACAAAATTAGTGTGATGATCAACCCTTTCACAATCTTTAAAACGATAGACAGTAGCCACTAACAGATTGATGACGACTTGAAAACCTTCTTACGAGCTTGCTCGCTACCCTTTATGCTTCATAAAAACGGGCACGAGAAAAACGAAAAAATCTACCTAACATGATATTTATCCTACACTAAAAGAAGAAACCAATCTCTTCAATTTCGACATAACTCCGTATGATCCACATCACCCATGCTATCAACGATTTTCCAATGTTACGTAGCCTACATCCACAAGCATTACGCTTGCAAATAGTTTGCTGTTGTGTATGTTAGTTGTTCAGTCACATTATGTAGCAGGAAAGAGCTGAACAGAACCGAAGATACAAGAAGATCAGTTTACATCAACTTAGAAAAACAAACAGAAAGATTTAATTTGTAATGAGAAGAATAAATCAAAACCAATTTAATTCCTCTTATCTGCCCTTCACAACCACGGAGTTCAAAAAATGAAACGCGTTTTCGAAGTGAACGCAGCTTGCGTTTCCGCTCCCGAGTAATTGTGCTCTATACAGCACATTTGGTTACCTGATATCATAATTTGTGTGTTTTCTTATTCTGAGTGAGACTCTTAGTGTGTGGAAGTGTTAGCAAGCTTGCAGAATCTGCCTGCTACGCGTAATTTTATTTTTTAAATAGGCATCACTACTAGCTGTTTATCGCCAGGTTGCCATAGTAACAGTAAACATCTTACAACACCATGTTAAAGAATTGTCCAAAATTTGATGATGAGAGGAAAGAAACTTTAAAAGAAAATGATTTCAACGAGTTTGTAAAAGGGAAAAATGCACAAGAAAAATTAATAAAGTTCTTTAAAAAAACTGGATTTTCCATAAATTGTAAACTATTATTATATATTATTATGCATTTTTAAATTTTTACATTTAAAAAATCAATTTAAATTGTACAAAATTGTTCATTTAAAGATCAAAATGTATTTGGTATCTGTAATTTTGTATAAGCCGCTGGTGACTACTTTGTAGATGCGACTATAAATAAATTGATTAATAGATAAATAAACCATGAAGTTAGACCAGAACAAGCACCTAGCCTGGCTTATCGGGCATCTAGCGATGAATAGCAACCAACTGAAAAACAGATATTATTTGTTAAACCATGCCACTGAAAAGTAGAAAGAAACGTCTATTCCAGTCAAGAATTGCAAGTTATGAAAATGAATGACAGTGTATTTCTGGTGCATGTATTCAGCGGATGCGTTAAACTTGAGCTTCATATGAAAAAGGGAAGCATACCTGTTTGAAGTTGTTCAAGAAGCATGCTACGCTGCAAAGTATTGCTAGTATATCAAACAGGCCAATTTCCACCCACGAGACTGTGACTGAATCTGCAAATATAATATTTCTGCCTTGAAGATATCACCCCACACCCAAACCTTAATAACAAGCACCGGTAAAACGCCTTCACCTAATTTGTTTCTAATTCTAAACCAGATCTGTATTACAGCCGATGAAAGAAGCAGAAAGACTGCATACTTTTCTTGTGTTCCATCTGATCGAGTTTTGGCCAGGAAATGAACTCTCTCCGGAACGGTGTGGTTAGAAGTTTGAGAACGGACGGCTGATTTCAATGACCCGTCAACACCAAAAGCTGCACTCAACCTCATTATCCGAGTTATGGAAACTGTTTGTAGTATTCAGGAGACGGGTTCTTGCATTGACGCTTTAATGAAAAGTCCTTCAAGCGTTAAAATCATTTTTGGGAAAACTCTAACATTTATTGCCCTATAACTGTGTAATTAAGGGGTTTTACAATAAACATGTAAATAACCACTTTTGTTACAAACTTTATGAGCTTTCATTGTGTATTTAGTCAACTTTTACCTCAATGTCAACTGATCTAGTATCTTCAGTTCTGTTCAGCTCTCTTCGTGCTAGATAACGTGACTGAATAACTATCACACACAAAAGCACACCATTTGAAAACGTAATGTAGGCTACATAACAGGTAAATCGTTGAAACCGAGGCGGATTTGAACCACATAATTTTGTACAAAAGTTTTTTCCATTCATAATGGTGTCGAACTTTCGGATATTGGTTTCTTCTTTTAATATAGGATAAATATCATGCACGTTTTACCAAATAAGGATAAGGGATGTGGAGCAAACTCGTACTGTAATTAGGTCTTCAAATCCTCATTACTCTGTTTGTTGATGACTACCCTTTGAAAGATTGTGAAAGGGTTGACACCACACTTATCTCACGAACTGTCACCGAATGAGATATTCTTGCTTGCAGACCTATTTTAAAATATTTACAGCACATTACTCTGGTATCACCCACCACATCACTGATATTAAAACAACGTCGCTTGTAAGGGAAAATTGAGGAAAACTTTCTAACCAACATGTGTTTTGCAGTATCACCTACATCTATTGCTTGTCTTCGCTCTCATTTATTAATATTGATAACCAACAGTAACGTAGGAATGATTTAAATTAAATTTCAAAAAAATATTTATGTAATCACTTTTATTTATATCATTACTCACCTATGATTACTATTTAGGAAAAACCGCTATATTTTAACGCATTATAACTACTGAGAATACAAGAAAAAATTATATAATTACTTTTATTGCCAACGTTAGGACTTTTGATATATTCATCGCTACGTACCTGAAAATAAGTGTGCATAGTTTCAAAATAATTCGATTTTCTGAAGATGAGGCATGTTTTTGAGCTTCCTTGACTGGACTACAGCGGTTGCTGAGCGTCTACAGTGTCGTCATACAAAATGGCGTATGAAATCAACATTCAAAACGATTATATTTTATAGACATAATAACAGAGAAACTATTGTTCCATTAATTGATTAGCTTCTTCTAAAATATTAGGTATGTAAAGGAGGCATTCTATGGTTTTTAATTATTGAAATTTATTAATTATATTACAAATTCCTGAGAAAATGACTATTCGTTTTTTCGTTAAATTTGAAATACAAAGTATATTCGTTTATATAATAATTTACCATACAGTAAATAATTTTTATTTTCAAGTATATTTTCAGTTAACACCAATTGTGTAGCGTCCTATTCCATTCGTTATTCGGGGAAGTTGTACGCTCTTGTTCTAATGTCGTTACACCTTTGACCAACCGTGGTGTAACCTCATCTCATAGTACAGAGCTTTATGACGCGTAACACAATAACTGCAATCTTGTTAGTAATGCACTTTGTTCTATGGAACACGCTACGGTAGAATCGAGGTAAAACATGTCTGGCGGTAAATTAGTGTGGTTTGTCTAAGGGGTAAATTAAACCAGCCTAATTAATTCTTAAAATCTCTTTTTTGAAAAATACTTATCATTTACACTCTTTTAAGTAAGTTTATACTTTATTAAATCAAGAAAGAAAGTTGAAAATCGTTATTATAAAATCTTAAAAGTAAAATTGACTGTACGCGACACAGCGCCTCATTTGAGGAGCATGTAACTTACAAAACATTATTGCTTATTTATTAAGTCCTTAAACTGTATTCTTACTTAAATCAAACGTAAATTAAAATTCGAAATTATTTCGTGTTAAACAGGCCGAATAAAGAGATCAACTATCTTCTTCCTTTAAAAACACTGTTTATATGTTAAAGAACTGAAATTTCGTGTGTATGTTCTGCATACCAGTCTAAAAGCGTGGAGCATTTTAACAAAATTTTCTACACATATCATTTGCCACACGGAAACAAACTCTGTTCGGATAAGATTCGACTACTAGACTCAGGGGCTGAGGTGGATGAGGCGAAACTTGAAACAATGATAAAATTGGCCGTTATTTCCGTCCAGAAACCATTTTTCGTGGTTAATGAGATTACCAGTATATGTTTTTTGTGAATAATTTCAACCGCATTCAAAATGGGATGGGACGATCCATAGGGATGGGTTGCAAGAGTGTAAAATAAAAATAACGAGAATAAAATCAATATTTGTGTCAAAACCGGTGTTATGGAAGTCACTGAGATTAATGATGACATTCAACATATCGGTTAAGTTGCATTTCAGACTCTAAGATAGGAATGGGTTTTAAATAAAAGTTTCGTGTAAATTTTAAACGGATGAGCAATTTTAACCATATATTTTCTACAAGGTTTCTTTGCGACCCGGAAACAATGTTGGGTATTTGTCGGTATTTGCATCAAATGACAAGTTTTTGGGATCAATAATATTTCAAATATTTCTTCCGATGAATTTTGTGTATAATTTAAACATAGTAGTGCCATTAGAGAAGAACACCTTTAATAATGAGGGTGGAGGAACAGTACTTACAATCAACATGAAAAAAATTTAAATGAAGACTACTCGAGGTCATGGAAGTCACTGATGAAATTCTGGCATTCAATATGCTATTAATTTATTAAGTTATACTTAAGCTACAGATCTGGAGTTTAGGGTTCGTATAATTAAATATTCGGTCACCCAAATAGTAACAAATAATTTTCAAAGTTTTCTATAATTTAATGTATCTATTCCAAACATATTAATTTCAAACCCCTCATTTTGAAGGTGCATTCATTCTCGCTGAATAAACTAAAACTACTAATAATTCTCCTCAATCTGTTATTTTTATTTTTTGAAACGATACGTTCCTTGATTTGAGTTCCTTTCCAAACCCCCGCCTACGTATGATAATAAATTTTAAGAATGAAATTTATATTTTTCAGGGTTTCAATCATTTCATTGCATTATCAATTCTATCTGGATAATGACAGAGAACGTTCGCGACTGAAAGAGCGTTAATGGCAATTTTAATGGCAGCTATAAACTGTTATAGTTCTTATGCTTGAATAAACCCCTTTATTTCAAAGCCTACATTTTAAAGCTAATTTGGTATCCGTTTAAAAAAAATTATTATTGTTCGGCGCTTTAACCTCATATGTGACTTAAATCTTGACGATTATTAATAAACTCCTATTATATGATATTTTTATTAATGTAACGTAGATACTAACAATGAACGCAATTATTGTCATTGATCAATCAAAATTACTAAGAGAACAGCATTACATACACCTGCGGATTTACAAAAATTCATCTTGTTAAATACCAAAATTTATATTAAATTTTATAAAATAGTAGAAAATTATATCGTTTGTCACCAATTGGTGAGTTTTTAAAATTTATATCTATTTACTTTAGTGTTTTGCATAAATATCAAGGACAGAGCCTCTAATGACTCAATTTTTTTCACATAGATGATCATTGTTTGCATCTTTGGCCATCGCCTTGCTCTACACCAGAAAAGTATTCACAATACCGGGATAATTTTATACAACAGCCTTCCGCCAGAGGTTAAAAATAGTACCTACAAAAACTTCGTGAAGCAGAGTAAAACTATTGTTTTAAATGGAGCGTTTTACTCGGTACAGGATTTTCTTAATCGTCTTTCTAGTATTTAAATCAAGGTTCCTGCAAAAAGTGTTGTAAAATAGCACATCACATATTTTTAAAATTTCTATTCAGTTTTTTCTGCTCTTTTGTTTGTTTCATATATTGCCTGGAGCTACGACGGAAGGTCAGTTTCCTGGTCGCAGAGCTCCAAGTAGTTAAAACTCCATTGAGTGTTTCTCAGTGTGTGCTTGTTTGTTTCCCAGTGTCTGTGTGGCATCGTGTGTCCGTGTTGTGATTATATTGACTTTTGTCTATATACATTTTCTTTTATTAATTTATTTTAAGATTAATTGTCTTTAATTATGTACTTTATTTTGTTTATTTTTAATGTATGACGTATCCTATTTCCTCAATCGTGGACTAATGGAAACAACAATAAATCTAAATCATGTTCTCGATATAGATCTATCGATCAATATACTCCACTAACTTTAATAAAGTAACACATTTCTAATTAATTCAAACGTTCAATGTACACTTAAATACTTTAAATATTGATACGTTAATTCGCAGGTTGTCTTACTCCTATTCATTATTCAGTTTTTATTCTTAAAAATTAAATATATACTAAATATTTAAATGATGATTCCGTCTATTTAAACATCTTACATTATCACAAGTAGTTTCTTTTTTTGAATTTAAATTATGTAAAAATAAACTTCTGTTTCATTGGCACTACGTAATATTACGTGTATTTCCTTTATATTTTTCGTAGCCCTTCCACTTATTTTAATATTTAACAATAGTATGATGATTTAAAAATTCCATATTTTATTTTATATCTATAATTAAATTTTATTTTGTTTATTCCATTAGCTTCAAATTTTGTGCTATTTTAGGAGTTAACGTTCGATTCTATTCAAAGTAATAGTATTAAAGATATGATTAATATCTTCCTTCAAAAGTTTACATTGTGTTCATATTAATTTTTGTTTGGTATTTTAATGATACATTAAGATTATTTTCCCAATTACATTCATACATAGATTCGTTATTTCAAGAAAAGAATAAGATAATGTATGAATGTATTATATATTTTCATTGTATTCAGAGTAGAAAATTATTTGTTAAAGAAAACGGAATCTGAGTTTGTCTTTTTTTTTGGTAGTGGGTAAACATTTCACGCGTCCTGCTTGTTGGTGCTCAGGAGCGGAAATTTGTAGAGCTGACGTTTGTGTGGCAAGTGCGTTGGCACTCCATGGAAATGTGGGCTTCGATGTGGAGGCTTATGAGCCTTGTTTGTGCACAATGGAACACCTGACATAATCCAGCACGAACAGCAATGCGGCGACCAATTAATAACTACACGCAATCCTCTTTGGCACACTAGAACAGCTTGTAAGGAACACCCCCCCAAAAATTAAAATTACGCTCTACAGGTTTATGGATACTGACCATACATTTATGTCTAAAACCTGTGTTCGTGCACCAGTATATATGTCACAGCTATAGGCGTCCAAGCTACTAGTCCGAATTTCACCAAATTTGGGACACGGGTTCCTCAGTGACCGAAGCTGCCCATGATCTTAGCATTTTTTAAATATAATGAAGTTATATATGTCAAAAAATTGAAAACCATTTCACGTAAGAGTTTTGGTATTCTATACATACATCGAGATATAATAAAGGTAATGCGGGTTGCCTATGTTCTTGATCTATAATACTATAAATATTTTGAAATTTATAAACATTTCACGTTGTAATTAACCCATCGTTGCCATATGGCTAACTTCCAGGAAAAATAATAAACTTATTTGGAACATTCAAACGATGTAATCATAAAATAGGTTTATTTTCGCGTCAGTTACATTTTAATATTTAGTAATGGCTCATTGGTAAAATCACTTAAAATATTATAGGTAAAAGTATCAAAGTAAATCAACTTTAATAACAACAATGCTGTATATATGTGAATAATGTGTAAATGTCAACGAACCTCCATTTTTTCCATTTTTTTCAGTTGTTTTCTGCCTTTATCAAAATACATACTCAATTTAAAGAAACGAGTAAGGCGTATTCTTTTTGTCTCACCGAGGCGTATTAGTGGAAGCTCACCCCCGAGCAATAATACAATAAAAATCTCAATTGAGGAACCCCTCCAAATTTAGGTCCCTATAGTTCGAACACTTCGGATTTTAGAAAAAGTCTGAGGACACTTGGTAGATTGAAAATTTGATTCTCTACCATTTTGGTCACATGACCTATGCTTTCCCGACTACCTACTCTGATAAAAACTACAATTTTTACGATATTTCTTTGTTTATACAACTTAGGATTGAAAATAGGTTGGTTAGATTTAGTTTATTGGAAAACATATAAAATGACTGTTTCCACGCTCCTCTTGCTAAAGGTGATCCCTCTGTAGTATAACTATTCATCCTCAAGTACTGTAGCAAACTAACCTTTAAGTACATCCCTGATTTATTATTTACGTGAACCCGAGCAACGCCGGGTACTTCAGCTAGTAAATATCTAATTTTTAAAAAATTCAAAGTTACCCGGCTGTAGTTGGATATTTATTTCTTTACCTTGAAATCATTTCTCAGAAATCTTATGAAGACAACAGATTTATTTACTTCATAATACTTAAGATACCTCTGAAATAATTTCATGCATGGTTCTCAAATTTTAATTTTGGAATATTACATTTTACTGGACAAAATTAAATGGCAGTATGCGGAATTTTTATGTATTCTTGTATAGTAATACATGATATGTTGTTCCACAGTGTTACTTTCTACACATCACAGTCCTCACGGCATTGAACATTAACAGTTTCTTGTTTAATATATTTTAAGCGTTGCCTCTAGTATACGAGAGTTGTTCGTTTAACCTGAAAAAGTTTTGTGAAAGAGCGGAAAATTTATACTTTCACGCCATTGTTGATAAAAATTCTTCTTTCAAAGATATGCCTTAAAGTTTTAAACATATGCCAGAAGTAGTTTATTGTTGGCAGCTTTCTGTAGCGTTAGATGTGTTGTCAGGTAGAGATAATAGAAAAAAATTAATTAAGTGCTATCATTAAACACTTTCATTATGAAGGTTGGACAGTTGCACAAATAAAAACAGAATTGGATGACGTAGACTCTGCACCAGCATTAAAGACCATTTACTTCTGGATTAATAAGTTAAAAGGAGGTCGTAAAAAATCTAAAAAATTCATAATATTGTAATTTAAAATCGCAGGCTAAAAAATAAGTGCTTGAGATTGCCGATACCGTAGAATTCTCAACTAGACGAGTGCATTTCATCCCAAATGGACATGAAAAGGTTTTGTATCGGGACTGTTGACATTGGACCAAAAACGGATTCATAAAAACATAACAGCTCAAAATCTAGCATGTTTAGGCGTACTCCACTAGACATTTTGTGGAGGTTTCGTAACCGTCGATGAAACTTGGATCCGTCACTACTCTCCAGAGACCAGAAGACAATCAAAACAAGGGATAAAAGCTGGTGAAAGTGCACCAAAATGGGCGGTTAACGTTTTGTCTGCTGGAAAGTGATGACCATTGTCTTTTTAGATTCTAACGGTATAGATTTCGTGGAAAATGAGACAACCTTAACTGGGCTCTATTATGGTGCCCCGATGGATCGTTTGAAACGGATTTTGATTGTTGGTGCGCTTGAAAGAATTGTTTCATCAGGACAATGCGTCAGCAAACACAACAGAGGTCTTAATGGTGTAAGTGGACGCGTTACGATTCAAATTTGTTTATCATCCACCCTATTCTGCAGATCTCACACCACGTGACTTCTTCTTGTTCCCGAAGTTGAAAATTTGGATTGGTGTGAAAAAATTTTCATTAAATGAGAAAATGATTGAGGTCGTGATGTAGTATTTTGCAGAGTTTGATGAGACCTATTATGGTGATGTCTTGAAATAATTGGAAACCAGCTGGGTCCAAGTGAATAGCCAAGGAAGGAGACGACGTTGAGACATAAAGTAAACAACCCCTGTAAGGTACTGTTTACAGTTCTGCTAGAATACACCCCCCCCCCCACCGCCTTATGATTTCTTCCACTGCCCATTATCGTGCCAATCATTAATTAATTTAAAAGTTAATATTCTACTGCGATGTCATACTTCTATAAAACCAAGTCTTCTTGGCCTTCTTTACACCCTATATTAAACAGCAGAAATACAGTTTCATGGGGAAACTTACTGTTCTCTCCATGAAAAACGTTTCTATACCCTTCCTTTATTGATTTTACGAAGCTTCAGCAGACTAATCCTTTCAATTATTTATTTATATATTTTTAATCTAAACTTATTCCGCTGCAATTTCTAAAGGGAATCAATTCACACCCAAAAGTATCGTTGAAAATATAAAAAGCCTACATGTATGTTAATTAGAAGGGGCGCTACTGAATGATAAAATAAATAGCACGTAAGGTTTCTATAACGAATGTTGTTTTTGTCAGGTGATTAAAAAATGGCAGGAACGATACACCTCGCAAGCCATGTGCCGAACTCAAGAGAAAGGCTAAATTAACTTAAACTAAAATATATTACAAAAGCAAAGAAGCCAGTCTAACAGTCTGGCATTGTTGAGTTTCACTGTATCTGTTTTCCGTTAATCGCATATTAGAATTAATAAAAATAATTTTGGATATAATACTGTATACATGACGAAAGCAATTGAGATTTCAGATATGCTGTGTAGTATTTATTTTTATCTTTATTTTGTCTTTTAATTTTATATTTGTCTTCTAATTCTTCTTCTTCCAATGGCTCAACAGCCCTCTTGAGGGCCTAGGCCTACCGAGGTGGCTGCGGACTGTCATCTACACATTCTGAATTTGGGGTGACACGTGGTCATTTCTCTTCTAATTGCAATATATATTATCTCTTTATGAACTCGAATATATGAAAACATGTACCATATTCCACCACAATATTTCGTGAAACAATTTAATTTATGTATATGAAATTATGTTAAAATGAAATTTAAGAAATACTGATGATTCGTCAACTTAATTAATAAACAGAAGGTTTCTTTGCAATTGGTTTTCATATAATCCCCATTCGCTAATCGTTTGGAAGCTGTGTATCACAGTGTCTCAGTGAGTATTTATGGAGCCACGGCTCACTTAAGTAATCACGCTTCTGCAGAAATGTGGAAGTGGGTCTGCCGCTGGGAGATTCGTTGGGCCAGTGTATGGCGTCCTGACAATGTATCGGATTCCCATAACGGGAAAGCGTCGCTACACCGCACTCACTCGCTCTCCTTCACTTATTCGCAGTACTCTCGCCTTTCGGAACAATGAACACAAAACGCACGGGCATAAACTGCGTGTTGTAGTTGGTAGATGAAAGGGCGTGGCCGGATTTGCAAATAATGGAGAACTGACGGCTGGTGGAAGAGCCTCGCCACAAAGGGTCGGCCAGCCCCCTGGGGGTTACAGATAAACCACCCCCACAGTCCACCCCCATTCAAGACCGCGTCCCTGTGCTACTGTCAAATACAGAGAAAGTAGACAAAGAATTGTACGGCGCAGAGGCGCCAACTTACTTTATCTCAAGCCTTGCCAACAAAAAAAAAGGAAAAGGAAAGTACCATCACAGTATTACGAAACTTTCCACAAATCAATATCAATATTTGAGTATCGTTGTATAATATTGAAACTGCCGAAAAATGTAAAGTAATATTATTTTTAGAAAGAACTAAGGAGGTCCCTAAAGTTGGGGGGGATGAATCTTAATCAAATCAAATCATTCCGTTTCTGACTTTTGACTATTCTTCGTGTTTTATTCGTAATATTATTCATGTTTCCCATTTTACAGTATGATTGAAAACTGTAAGTGCTGTATGCTTAAAACAGAAAGAAATACAAGCATTATGCCAAATATATTACGATTTTCGGGTCACACAGGTCTCAGGTTCGAATTCGGGAAAAACATTAATGTCTGTGCTCGTTACAGTCACCACGCTGACTACATTCTACTCAAAAAATATCTAAATGCATCATGGAAGACGACAGGCGGCAAGTCGTAAGGTTAAACCGAGACCCTAAATGGGCAGTAAGCACCAAATGAAATGTAAAAATGTTAAGGTTTAGGCATAAAAAGCCAAGGAAGAGAGAAAACCTACGTTGTAAACAGCTAAAACGTGGGAAATACAATTCACTGAGTAAAAATATTGTACCCTCATTATAACCATTATTTTGTATGAGTGTTTAACCACATAATTTTCGACATAGCCCGATGATACCTTCCCAAAACTACAGGCCAACCGTAACGATCGCCCGATTTGCTCCGGGCCGTTCATAGGAAAGCAACTGGAACCATACGATTCCTTCCTGACCAGATAGTACAATAAAATAAAGTGGAATATATTATCATCAAGAATCGATATTTTAATGCTATGTTTTACTTTTTTTAATATAATAACTAAATTTTAAGAATAATTGTTTTGAAACATTTTTTTCCTGTACGACACGGAATGAGTAGACTCCATATCCACCAGTCTTAAACTTTCTCATTTACTGTCGTATATAATTAGATTTAGCATTTATTCTTACTCTCATAGTGACTTCAAACATTTGAATTTTGTTTTAGATTGCAGCTTGTCCGTTATAGGTTTGGAAAATTTAATCCATAACCTTGCACGAAATTAAGAATTTTCTTCGAAGTAATTTTCACCAAATAACCACTGAAGGAGTTACGTTTTTCCTATTATTAAATTAATGAAACTCTCCCATATTTCTCCATACTCAAGTCGGGTACGCCGAACAGATCATGTAAGAGCAGGTCAGGTTCTGTTTAATTACGACAGTCCATTGCTAGTCCTAGGGCGTCAATCTTTCTCCACGAACTCGGGAATGAGTGAAATTGGCATCTCTAGACCGCTCACATCCGCCACAGCTTACATGAAAGTGTGTTGTATCTTTTCTTCCACACATTTTTTTTGTATTATGTTGAAATCTTGTTTTATCAGAAAGCAGTGAAAATGTGAGAGGGAAAATAGATTTCACCATTTAAAATTAAAGTTATATTTAGAGTTTTGGGAGTATTATTAACTTTTTTGTGATTATTGGTGCAGTTCGTACTAATATGATAAACAGGATTCGGGACTCAACTGATGTTTAAGGCGGGAAGTCACCGGGCTGTATCATTTACATACCTTGTGGTGCCCATATGTTTAATAAATTAATAGTAGGTTTACTCAATTTCAATTTAGTTAATGATTTTAAATGAAACTAAAATTTACAAGCTCGGGAAAACGTGGGGTCATCGCACTTCAGGTGCTGGGGCCTGGCACAACAAATATCTATTGAAGTGGGTCTGGAATGCTACCGTTGACCAGCCAGGGTCGAAAAAACGTCGGGAGGATAAGCTAGGATGCCATAATATTGGCACGCGCGAATGTTTCACACAGTACATGGTACTTGATGTTTTGCGACTTTGTTAAGTAACGCGTTAACCCCGTATGGTGAACCGTACTGTGGAAGATTGCTTGTCATTGGCTAATTTTGGATCCCGAAGGGAGATCCGAGGTTTCCAGATATACGGGAGAAGATGAGAATGTAGGTTACGAATAAGATTTCAGACAGAACAATTAGTGAAGTGACGTGAGATGATGATTGATGGAAGATATTTAAGTTAGTTAAGTTTGAGATTTAAAAAAGTTAGTGGAGTTCTTGGGGAGGCGTGAAAGAGTGGTGGTAGTGGAGACCGATGGACAGCTAGAGATCAAAGGCGGCGGCATCGGCCTTCCAGTTCAATAATCTTCAGTGACTACAAAGGTTCCTGACGTCATTGTTAACGAATAATGAAACTATAAATCCATCAAAGCCGACAACTAAATGTCATAGTGGTCATCAGCAACAATTTGTGTTTGAAAAAGAAAGGCCAAGGCATTTGAGTCCACCATTCCCAGAGAAAAATAATCAGTTTGACTTTCATTATTTTATAAATCGAAAAAGTACATATATATATATATATATATATATATATATATATATAGAGAGAGAGAGAGAGAGAGAGAGAGAGAGAGGAGAGAGAATTTTCTTTTTAAATGAGCAGGAAGATAAAATTTTATTTGGTATTTTAAACATATTATATAATTTTAAATAAACTTATTATTTATTCTGCACAATTAATTAAAATAGATTCAGCTTTCCCATTATTAAAAACATGACAACCTGAAAGGGGCTACATTGAATCAGGAAAGGATCAGGTGTCGCTCGTAACATTAATTAGCACTGCCATCAGTTTCTGCAGTTATACCACTTGTTTATCAATGTGAGATAATTATATTTATTTGTGAAGTATTTATGTTGCGGCTTTTCCGTCCTTATTTCTATAGTATCCGTTCCTATAACATTACTTTCCCTTGTTCTAGTATACCTTATTGGGTATAAACAAAAGAGAAGACGTCCCGAACGTGACTTCCCGTCTACGTCGACGTCCCATTTGTAAGTGAACTTCCGTCTTCCTTGCTGTGGATTCCTTCGATTTCCTCAACTAATCGCCGACGATTCCAGAGGAGCTAACGATTGAATCATTTGGGGCACGTGTTCGAATCTCCCAATGAGACCCGTCCTCTGGTCCAGCCACTTCGAGGAGGTTCTAGGCTTTCTAGGACAAGAAGTCCACGGCTTCGAACACGCGTCAATTCTCCCCACGTGGCCACGTCCATATAGGGCGTACCTCGTGTTCGCAGACTATTGTCGCAATCTGTATTACGCAGCACTTTCATAACACAAACAATGACAAAATAAGCCAAATTAGCAAAATCAAGTGAATTACAGCTTGTCATGTCACAATACATACATATATATATATATTCATGCTAAGCGGACCGAAGAGATTGTACAAGTTTCTTCTCATTCTGAAAATAAATAAGTCTCCATGTGTATTTTTGTGTAAGTGCCACATACAAATCTAAACGAGAGGACGAAATTCTACTATATTTTACACGGCTTCCTTGCGACCCGGAAACAGGCACCGTGGGTATGAGACACAACTAACACTCATTGGGCCAACGGTGGAGGTGAAGGAAATTTGAAAGTGCATAAACGGCCGATATTTGCGCGAATATATAGTTTAGTGGGTTTTGAGATTGATAGTGTGTCTCACGGTGTTGGTTGTATATAATTTAAACCCCATTTACCATTGGGGGAGGAGAATCCTTAGGGGTGGGAGTGGAGAGCGTTACATAAAAATAAGACGAAAATAATCGAGCATCGTGTTGACTCTCGGGCTGTGGAATTCGCCCAGTTCAATCTGACACACGACATGCAGCATTTATAGACCTTATACCCTAGAATGTGGGTTATGGTCTATAATATAAAAATTATGCGATAACAGCCGAGAAGGGTCTACGTATTCTTGGCTTATCAGTATATCGTGAATATTTTTATATTTCTTATCGCACAGGACTATTTTTCAGTCTCCCAAGGTACTGGTCGTATACTTCACTCTCTTGGGGTATCGGGAGTATATTCGTCTGTCTTAAAGGAGCGAAGAGTTGATTGAAAATTTATTTCAGACTTTTAGAACTTACTATATTTATTTAACGAACTTGACTCTTCACTCTATTAAGATACTATGAGGAATGGTGTGTGGTTCTAATAAAATGAGAACAGCTGTCAAGTTAGGGAAGTTTTAATGTTAAATTAAACACTGTAGCTGCAATTCCGGCCACCCAGCTAGTCGTGAATAGAGGCCAGCGTTACTAACGCATGGTTTAAGAACTGCTGCCAGAGGCGTTAGATTCGACCACGCGTTTTAGCAAATCTGTACTGACATCCTGATGGTCGGCTGTGCTTTTCCATTCAACCCGAATAATCCTGTGAACTTATTCATGTGTATAGCCTTACTTAGTAGACCAACCAATGGTCTACTAAATCCATAATTGAGAGCAATAATAAATCCATCACTGAACATATTAGAGAACCTGATGGAGGTGTTTGAAGGCGCATCACTTTTAGGCGAATACCGGCCATGATCCTTAAACTATAGCCTTGGGGCCTTGGTTAACTCTTGGCTGCCTTCTTCTCCCTTCCGCATACTCCTTTACAAATACCTTCCGGTTTTTTTAAAGGGGAAGTGTCCCTGCGAAGAAAGAATTTCATGTAGCCTGTCACTCTCAAGAAAATATAAAAATTTCAGTACATTGGCAAAATAATGATAATGATGTTTATTTAAACAATTCCCTGATGAAACCCTTCAGCTAATGGAATTTTTAAAAAAACGATTATTTAATTTTTGTCCTGCACATTATCCTTAATAAATCACCGAGATGGGTGTTTTTCTGAGTTAAAAAAGTAATTGAATACTTTATTGTGCTAATTCAGTGTAAATAAGTAATATGGCAACCCCGTGGCATCCAACAAGGGTGTTGACCCGCGGAGTCAGCAGGGAACGTAGCTCCCTAGTTCACTTTAAAGTACAACTACCGAATGGAGTGGCAATATCACACCTTTCATACCATCACTTTAGTTTCCACAATTGGTTTTCATGCTTGAATTCTAGAATGTTAGTCCCACTAGCGTTTTCTTTTTATTGATAAATTAGCATCCGTTCGTAACTTATTTTAGTTAAAATGTTATTTCAAGCGTATTACTTACTATACAACAACATTTCATGCTTAACACTTATTAACATGTTTTGAACATTCGTTCCGTTCGGTTGAAATCTTCACGGTTTTAAAAGAGCACAACGTTTCTGCGGCCATTTTCTGCCGCTATAGCCTGAAGACGGCGGCAGGAAATGACCTCAGAAACGTTGTGTTCTTTTAAAATCCTGACCAGGTTGGTTAACCGTGAAGATTTCCTCCGAATTATTCAGCGTTCATTAATTCGTTCCATTGTTGAATATTAAAGTAGGCTTTTATACAGGGTGTAACAGAATGACTTTTCAAAAATTTGGGAGAATGTAGAAGATATTATGGTGAAACTACATTTCTAACAGAAACTTCTCTGCCAAAATAAATAACTACCTCTCCCAACCTCACTCAATCGCGGCGGACGTCACCCAAGGAAGTGCCATTGCCCCCTTCCTATACAATATCTTCTGCCACGATATCCCACAACATCCCAACACTAGCATAATCTTTTTCGCCGACGACATAGCCTCCTCTCTCATTTCCAATTTCCAACAATTCCAATAATCGCTCAACAACCTAGAATAATGGTACAAACAATGGCGAATCAGCATCAACCCCACCAAATCAATAATCGTCCCATTCACACTAACAAAAAAACCCTCCCCTTCCCCAAATCCACCTTTACGAAAACAAAAACAGAAACCACCTACCTCGGAGTCATGTTTGATTCAAAACTGTCCTGGAAACCTCATATTAATTATCTCCTCTCCAAAATCAACCATAAATTCAGAACAATATATATCCTCCTAAACAGAAAAGCCCCAGTGTCATCAGCACAAAACGCCTCCTATACCTCTCCTAATACCACCTGGTCTTATACCTCGTACATATGGGGAACAACAGCCAAAATTCAAACAAAACAAAACATAATTCTACACACCATTACAAACTCAGATTTAGATTTAGATTTATTGTTGTTTCCATTAATCCTCGATTGAGGAAATAGGATACGTCATACATTAAAAATAAAAATGAACAAAATAAAGTACATAATTAAAGACAAATAATCTTAAAATAAAGTAATAAAAGAAAATGTATATAGACAAAAGTCAATATAAACAAAACACGGACACACGATGTCACACACACACTGGGAAACACAAACAAGCACACACTGAGAAACACGCAATGGAGTTTTAACTACTTGAAGCTCTGCGACCAGGAAACTGTCCTTTCGTCGTAGCTACAGGCAATACATGAAACAAACAAAAGAACAGAAAAAACTGAATAGAAATTTTAAAGATATGTGATGTGCTATTTTACAAGGCAGCTCTTTCAACACTTTTTGCAGGAACCTTGATTTAAATACTAGAAGGACGATTAAGAAAATCCTGTACCGAGTAAAATGCACCATTTAAAAGAATAGTTTTACTCTGCTTCACGAAGCTTTTGTAGGTACTGTTTTTAACCTCTGTTGTATAAAATTATCCCGGTATTGTGAATACTTTTGTGGTGTAGAGCAAGGCGATGCTTGTCCGACCTTAGAGCTGAACGATTTCTGGTCGCGTATTCATGAAACTCACCATTTGTTTGAAAAAAATTAGTGTTCCACTTTACAAACTTTAATATTTCATAAATATGTACGCTTGGTAAAGTAAGTATTTGCAAACTATTGAAGAAAGGTTTGCAACTCGATCTGGAATTCATGCTAGAAAATATTCTAATTGCACGCTTTTGCAACTTAAATATTTCATTACTCCTGGTACAGTTTCCCCAATTAGAGATGCCATAGCTCATAATTGAATGAAAATAGGCGAAGTAAACCGTTTTGACGCACTCTTTGTCAACGTGTTGCATTAGTGTTCTCAGAGAATAACAAGCTGAACTTAGTTTTCCGGCAAGCAGATCTATATTGTTATTCCACTTTAATTTATCGTCAATCCGAAGGCCGAGGAAAGGTGCATTAGCTGAGAAGTTGTTTATGGGTCTATTACTAGCATCAGCACTAAACTGAACTTAGTCTTATCTAGGTTGAGGGATAATTTATTCACGTTAAACCAAATATTTAGACCATTCAGAGCGTTGTCTACTTTCTTAATCAGATTATCGAAGTTTTTATCTGTCATCCGCGTAGAGAATCGATTTTAGAGGATTTACGTATCCTGGAGATCGTTTATGTACAGAATACTCACACTGGTATCTTAGAAATTCCGTCATCCACCATAACATCAAACTTCCCAAAGTAAACTCCGTAAGCTCCATATCCATAACCTACCTAATTAAAATCTCCCTCAACCACCCATACCCCACGATCCAAGAATTCCAAGACAATCCTCCTGCACCTCCACACTTCCGTCGGCTCAAAATAAATCTCCCAATCGACCTCACCCTTCCCCCTGAGCATTCAGGCACATCTTAACCTTACCATCATGCCCGCAGACCACATCCTCATTTATCCTCCAATAATCAGTTCACAACCTGTCAACCCTCACCCACCCACGTCGTATACCTCTCAGCTACACACAAAAAAAACCAAACCCATTTGCTAAAGTAGGTTAATCAATGGATTAACCGACCTCCATGTCAACATGTAAATTATATACACTACTTTAATTTTGTATTCATTATTTTAATATTGTATGTACTGAATCATTTATTGTACAAACTGATAATTTTTATGATACAAGTTTTTATGTGAATAATGCGTATGCAAATAGAAGAGTGTGGTTATTACCATACTAGCCTCCAGATCTAAAGTTCAAAGATTGAAATCCGGCTGGAAATCTTCAGGATAGAAATTCTGAGTATAACTGGTGTGTGTGTGTACAATGTTAGCCATCACAAAATCAGGAAAAGTTACATCTCACACAGTTCTAGACACTCCATTTTTCATTTCTAGCCACGGATTTGTAATTGAATAATATTCACCATAGCACCCTCTGCATCCTCCCAAATTTTTGAAAAGTCATTCTGTTAGGCCATCTATCCGTTGCTGAAATGATAACTTAGTTGTTCTCTATACTAATATTGACATATTCTCTAATAGACACTACGGTAATCGTACGTTGCAAATTGTAAAACTTCTACAAACTATGATTTCAGCTAAGGTGAATTTCCGTGGTTCCAGAAACAGGACCAGGAAAGAGAACACTTATATATAAATGTTTTGTTGATTATTGGAGGCGTGGAAGTCAATATCCAGGACCATGAGTGCAAGAAGATTCGACAATATTAAGTGCGACAGCTGTAAGAATAGTTTTAAGACTGGCATAATTTGCAGTTTATGTATAAAATGCTTTCAGAACATAAAACGGGACTTGCAAGTACAGAACTATTGGAGCTGTAATAGGTCCACCGATAGAAAACTATCATTTCAGCACTTACTAATTAATTTATATTCCAATGAAATCCGAATCACAAAACTGGTCTTTTAAATTAAGATATCACACATAAACATTATAAAACTATTCATTACATCGCTGCCAAGTTTCTCTCACAAGATCACCCAGAGAAAGATATCACATTGATGTCCCAACTTGGATGCGCCATTTTATGAGGGAGATGGGTTTGGAAAGATACTTAAAGGGTAATGGAGACTGACGACGGTCGATCGGTGGTACAGATTCGGAGTGGGTGTGAGGGAGAGGATTCCATTCACTTCTTACAGGTAATTTGGCGCAGCCTTGTTAATAAAATAGAAGAATTCTAGAATTTGGTATAAGTGTATAATATGCATGTTTTAATTGGGACTGAGTCGTGGTTGCAGAAATATATAAAAGATAATGATAAATGTAGAAGTCAATTCAAAAATTTGAGAAGAAATACATTTGTATTAACAAAACTAAAATTTACTAGTTTACTACTTTGGTTAGATGTAGAAGATGAATTAATATGCGTATAAATCGTATCAGATAGTTAAAAATTCAAATTAATTGCATACTACATCATTTATAAAATAAATGAACCCATGGCTGATTATTTCGAACTGATATGTATAATAGAATGACACTGCAAAATCTCTAAAAGTTATTCTTTATGTATAAAACTAAAAAGTCATTTTTAAATACGTTTCCGTTGCTGCATTGTGCATTTCTGGATAAATTGACAACAAATATAAATTTAATATTTGTGGTTCCTTAATTTAATTCATTATTTTTGGTAAAAAAATATTCAGAAATTTTTTAGTTTATCAACGATTCTTTTTAATTATTAATATAAAATTATTACAGATTATTGTAGGTACAAAAAGGAAACAAATAACGATTTAACTAGTACAGATGAATTTCATAATTAAATTATCTCCCAAGTTGGTAATGCGCCAATCCATCCGAAAGTCTCTTTTTATAAATGAAATATGGAAAGTAAAAAAAGAATATTTGTTCCACAAGGCGTTCATAAACATTTAGTTTTACCACAGTTGTCTTATTATTATATTAAATGTAATTTAATGAATAAATGATGAGTCATCAGTAATGTTTGCACCCACGGAATACGAAGTAAACAATTAATATATAAATATTAATTTTACACATCACAATGTCTTTAACTTCTAACAACAATTTAAAAACTAAAATTATTTTCTACTATATTTGTTCTGTAACTATATTCCATTTTTATTTGTGTAATAACACAACCCCAGGCGTAGAAGATTATCTTATGAAAGGAAAGTAGTATCCTTCTTTCCTTAAATACGTTGTATTTAGTCTTCTTAATAATGTTAGCCGTCAAAATAAAAAGAAAGGTCATTGAAAACTTAAAATACCTGGAGAACTTCTCTAATGCCTTTAGCTCAGCTCACAGCCTGAATTACATAACTTCAGAATTGGCTTAAACCAATAGCGGCAGTTCGTAAATATATAACTGAGAAAGTTTTCTCGTGTTCGAATTTGGCTGGAATGGGCTCTTTAACTTTCTCCGACGATCAAAACCTCGGGGAAAGTCTTGAAACGAAGTAATCATAATCCCCCTCCCTCACCATACTGTCAAACACACGAGGCGAATTTCAGAAATACGATAGCGATATTTAACAGTTAACTTGTAGAAATATCGATGTTTAACAATTAACGTGTATAAATAACACTTCGACTTAAATAAATTTATTTTAATGCGTGTGGCGAATTTTTTTACAAATGAATAATCCGTAATAGTAAATATCATAAAATTATTAAAAGATTTCCAATTTACGGAGAAAGTTGAACCATCTTCATAAATGTGGCTATCTAACTAAAATAAATCAAGTACCGCGCAATCAGATACACCTTTTAAATATCGAAATAATTTTAAATGGAAAAAGACCCATGGAATTAAACGTCTAACATGACTAAAATGTCAATGGAAATGGTACCTTTATTTACAAGATAAGTTTCATGCTCTGTATCTGAGCTTCAATTGAATCATTTTTTCTATCTTTAAAACTTTTATCAGCAGTCACCTAGTTTTTTTCCAGTATAGATGGCACTGAATATAAGTGAAAATAGTGCATTCTCAAAACGTGAGTTTTATCTATGTAATGACCATAAAATCGGTGTATTATACTCCATTGTAAGCTTGACGCAAATACAAATCATTTTAATATTTAACGCGGTTCGTATGCATATGAGCATTCGGGTTGACGGTCTCCAAGATTAAATTAATAGGGCAGACATATCTATGAATGTTTCTTTTACAGTAAATAGTTGTTTCGTAGACTCAAATCCAGACCTGAATATGACCCTATTCAATCGCTTTCGGGGTCTGCAAAAATTAATGTATACTTATTCACAGAATTTACTCAATGCTTTCAGAAACGGAATTACTCTTAGTTTTGTCACAGAAAGTTACCGATAAATTCATAATACTCTATATTAAAAAACAAATCGCGTTTACATTAAATGTCGTCTGTAAGGACATTTTGTTACAGAATTCGAAGCCAGCCGTGTCGTTTGTAAACATACGGTAGATCATGCAGTAACGTAACTGATAATAAATAACATTATATACAATACTGTTGAATGAGACAGGTAAGATTTTTTCATAGTGCGAACGCAACTTTATGACGTTTGGTGGCGTCATAAACACAGTTTTATTCCTTCTTAACTGTATCATACTACTTAATATTCCATTAAAGTACATAACCACAGCTAATAAATATAAATCATTCGTTTAAAATGAGCTACTGTTTTTAATTATAGATATTGAAGCGTAAGGGATTACTAAAAAATCGCTTTCAATAGACATAATGCTTTCATTAGATTACGCTTTTAGCTCTTCAATTATATTAAATTTATACTGTCATCCATCTTGAAATGGGTATGTAGAAGTATGTTCGAAGAGACTTCAGTAGTAGTTGAAGTAATCATCAAGCAGCATCTATTAACAGTTTCACAAGCACATCGGGCTTTTGAACAACACATCAAAATTGTTTAACCCTCCTAACGAGAAAATGAAAAATTCATTTTGTCAATATTTACTTTGATGAACCATTTTTTGGTTATTGTTAAAATTTCTATCGTCATCCAATATAATGAAAAATTGCCAAAGCCAGCCAGATTTATGTATTAGATACAACTAACACTTCAAAACATTAATTTTAACCCACATGTTTCAAAGTAGTTGAATGGTAGGCTCCTTTACTTAAATGCCCAAGTAATCTTAATGGCTTTCTTCAATGTTTCTCCAATTGGAACCACAGACGTAGATAAAATGTGTAATTCTTTTTTTCTCAGACTTTCTCTGATTCAATTGTTCCATAAGTTCGCACTGAATGATTGCCTATTTCGTATAAAAGATTGACGTAACTACAAGTCGGTAATACGAACAAATCTGTCGCAGGCTGAGGGGAAATACGAACAGAGAAGCAAGCCTTGCGCACCGACAAGCAATCAGAGAGACTGACTGCATCCGTCAGGTCCAAATAGTCCCGACAATTTAGTCTCAACTTCAGGAAGTTAAAACCAAGTGGCTGAGACATGTCAGGAACATGGAGGACAGCTCAATCATATAATACTCAACACATGAATAATGTAAACTATTTCACGCCTGTTGCTCATAATTACAGACTGTATTCCTGACATTAATTAAAACTTTATTTAAATGCCTGAAGACGGAAACTCATCCTTTTTATAGATTTTACCTTACGTATTACAACGAATAAAAATCATTTCCCAATTTGTCTGAAAAACATTTATAGGTAGGACATGAATCCGGAAAAATCATTAAAACTTTCAAATAGTTCTCATTTTAATTACGTTTTTGTAAAGCTGTAGAGCTGTAGGCCAAAATAACCTGGTTTATCTAATTTGATGCTAACTTCGAACTGATGCTGTTCTATAAATCAAATAACACAGCTTTGTACTTCTCGAAAAGTCGGCCTGTAAACTTTTTTTCGCTTACGTCACTTACGTAGCCTACGTAATATTTTTTTCAATTTTTACTTAGCGCTTCTTCCTAAAATGGAGAAAGACAAAAGAAAATTTTTCCCGCGAAACATGCCACCTCGAGACCAACTCTAAAGTGTGTTTTCCTGGGACGTGGAGAAACCAACACCAGGTGGTTTAGTGGGCACCAAAATTCCGAAAGGGAACCTCTCAAGGAAGTACATTATTTTACAAATATTCTTAAAGTAATCATAGTAAAATAATTTTTAAAAAGTAGTTAAAATGTTTATGAATTTTTTCTTTAAATAAATTCCGTGCTCTATTAAGTGACACTGAACATATAATTATTCGTTTGCCGTCCATTTTCTGTTTCTCTCATAACCCTTAGTGATACATATTATTTGAAAACATTAATTTTTTCTATTTCTGCTAACATCATGTTAACTGGCAAAGGCAAATTTTAGGTGAATTCGCACATGATTTGTCCTAGCAATATTGAATTAAATATTTTTGTTCCCTCAGTTAATTACTTTCTTATATGTGAACCTAGCATCATTTTTTCATAAAATTTAAGTATTGTCTGTTCAAATTTGCCATATTTTTAGGCTCACTGTATTTAGCAATGATTTTTAAAATTTCTAAGACATTATTAAATTATTTAACCTACACGGGCTAAATGGTCTAGTCTCATTACGTATGTATTTTCTTGTAGATGTGAGGCTCGGGAAATAATTTTCTGATGATATTTTCGTACACCGTGATACATTTGCTCGCTTCCAATTAAACCGTTTCTTACACGGGCTCTCCCACCTGCATAAATTTGTCGCCGGCAGAATTGCTGTTTGTGACGTAACACAGTATCTCCGCCTACTCATACAAACAGCGGATTAACTCGTGGTGTTTCTGGCGGAACGAAAGATAAAGTAGGTGGGCTACAGCGCATTCATAATGAAGGCAAGGATTCAATTATATCCGTCATATTTCAGAGCTGATTATAACTTATATATTTTCGTAAATCTCTAATGTAAGTAGAGAAAAATTAAAATTTTGGTGAAATGCTAGGTGAACAGTTTCACGCAGGTAGAATTACATTGCACTGAAAAGTTTTGAACACTTTAATTCCAATTAAATAATAATTTTATGAAAACGGAGTCATACGATACTTTTACTGGCTCGGAGCATAAATTGTAAATTGAGAGACTTTAATTTTTAGGGATTTGGATGAATTGGGGAAGGAATGTAGAGAGAGGCGGAAAATTACAAAGTAATATAATCATTTCCGACATCGGAAATAGTAGTGGTTAGACCGAGGGATGTTCCGATGTAACTTTTTTATCATCATGAAGTACTTACCGAAGTTTATAAAATTATTTTATTTGACCCCAATTTAGTAACAATTACTCCAGGAAAAGTATTCCAGTCCGATAATTATACAACTGTTCTTAAAGATATTATAGTGAAACGTTAGTGACGATAACACAAAACCACAGTCAACGACAATCATTCAAGTTTATATAACCACACAATCACAGAGGAAAAAGGTATTGAGAACATCTACAAAAAAATTGAATAAATAATTAACGCAGTAATAGTAAAGGGAAGAGGAAGTTATGTTTTTTGGGACTATGGACTTGGTGAAAGAAATCAAAAGTGAAACAGGCCAGTTTAATTTTACATGGTGCACAAATTAGTTGTCACAATTACGTGGTTCAAGAATCATGAAATAAGATTCCACACATAGAAAAAACCGGAGGACACAGGCAGGTATCAGTTGGACTATAATGGAGAGACAGAGCTGTAAAACCAGCCCGGAAGCAGATGTGAACTCGGACCGCAAACTTGATTATGAAATGCAGGCTGAAGAGAAGAAACTCAAGAAAGAAATTAAAACAAAGAGATGCTAATTAAAAAAAACGAAACAACAGTGGATGCTTCATGAGTTTCAAAGAAGATATCAAGAGTAGGTTAATATAGAAAGGAGAAATAAACAATATAGAAGAGAAATGGGCACACTTGAAAAAAGAAATGTTTAGAGCAGCCGACGAAAGAATGGGACAACCTCTCAGAACAATTGAAATGCATGGATAACAAAATAAATAATAATAATTATTGATGAAAGGCGTAAATATACAAATGCGAGAGATGAAAATGGTAAAAAGCGGTACATATGCTTGAAGAATAAGATAGATGGGAAGTGCAAAGCATCCAAAGAGGCTTGGCTCAAAAAGAAATTCATGTGGTTGAAGATTGTATGGACGCATCTAATACGAAAATCAAAGAAACATTCGGAGAGAGGAAAAATATTGCCAATAACAGAAGAAGAGCGGATAAGTTGCCAATTCTAGATAAAGAAGAAAAGACAGAAAGATGGAAAGAATATCTAGAAGAGCTGTGACATGATGGAAACATATATCAGTCAGTAATAGAAGAAGAAGAGGAGGTAAAAGATAAAGAGCTGGGGGACAAAATTTTATGGTCGGAGTTTGATAGGGCGCTGACAGATCTGAGCAATTGTAAAGCGCCAGGAATTGATAAAATTCCAGGGAGATTAGAATATCATCGGGAAAAGAAGCAATGTCATATCTGTTCGGGATAATTTTCGAAATCTACGAGAAAGAGAGAATACTAGAAGATTTTGGAAAAAAACATAATTATACCCGTACCAAACAAGATTAGGACAATTAGTTTAGTATCTCACGCATGCAAAATATTAAGGAAAATAGTATATAGGAGGATTCATCAACAAATAGAATGTGACTTAGAAGATCAGTTTGGTTTTAGGAGGAATGTAGGGACAACAAAAGAAATTATGACTTTCCGTCTAATTTTAGAAGACAGGATACGTTAATGGCATTTGTAGATTTAGAAAAGGCGTTTGATAATGTAAAACGAAACACACTATTAAGTATTTTGAAGAGGATAGGAAGAGAAAGATAGTTTATTCATAACCTTTACAAAAGGCAGTATGCAGTAATTAGAATTGAAGATCAAGAAAGGAAAGCGTAATCCAAGACAGGAGTAAGACAAGGATGCTGCTGTCACCCAAGCTGATTACTTATATATAGAGCAGGCGATGAAAAAAGTTAAAACGGAATATGGAAAAGAAATCATACTACAAGGAGAAGAAATAAAGCTAAGGTTTGCCGATGATATATTGTAGTATTAGGGGAGTCAGAAGAAGGGATATTTTGACGGAAGTTAAGGAATTCTGCTTCTTGGGAAGCGTAATAACTAGGAATGGTAGAAGTATAGTAGACATAAAGAGTAGGATAGCACAGGCAAGGAAGGCTTTCGCGAAAAAGATGAATTCACTTACGGGTAATATAAGTGTGAATATTAGTAATTCATTGCTAAAAATGTTCGTATAGAGTGTGGCGTTATATGGGTGCGAAACATGGACGTTAGGAATTTCAGAAAGGATAAGAAGACAGGCCTTTGTAATGTGGTGCTATAGGAGAATACTTTAAAATTAGATGGATGGATAGAATCACTAACAAGGAAGTTCTAAACAGAATAGAGGAAGAGCGAACGATATGGAGAACGTTAACCAAAAGATATATTAATAGGCCACGTTTTAAGGCATGAGGATCTCGTAAAATTAGCATTAGAGGGAAGTGTGTGGGGTAAGAACAGAAGAGATGGAGATCAAGGATGGAATACGCCCACCCAGATTAGGGAGTATGTGGGATTTGGTAGTTATGCAGAAATTAAAATGCTTGCGCAAGACAGGTTAGCATGGAGGGTTGTATCAGACCAGACTTAGGACTGAATACCACAACAACAACAACAATTCTTAGAGAAGTAGTAATTATTTTGGAATACATTTTGAAGATCAACAATAGAACAGTTTCAACCACTGGCTTGAAGTTATTGGATATTAAAAATAATTTTGATTTTTATATATAAATTGAATTATCAGTTTTGAGAGTTAATTATTCCCATTGCTGATCATATAAAGATTCAGAATTTCTAATTAATAAATATACGTAAATACTCTGCTGTAAATTATTTGAATAATCTCTGAAATATTAAATTCTCTAGTATTATAAGCACTCATCTTTCATATTATTTAGCTTTTAACGTGTACCTCTTATGTAATTTAAACGATAATTTCGTTGCAGAAAGTTAACGCGGTCCTCAAAGTGACAATCATATATTTCTACCTCAAACAAAATTCGAGTCTTGCTTCCCCCGGTGAAAGATAAAGTACTCCTGAAAAAACAGGAGTCTATGAAACTCCCTGTGATTGTGGATTAAACTACACCGGCCAAACAATACGAATAATAGAAGAAAGAGAAACCCGCAGCTTTTGATTTTAGCGGCTGAAGAACATTCACTACATATGGGTCATAAGATTCGGTTTAAGGACACTAGAGTGCTTCACAAACGTAATAACTACTGGGAGAGCCTGTTGATGGAGGATGTTGCACAAAAATTAGTTCCAAAGACTTCTAGAACCGTGATGAAGGGTTCGAGCTTAGCAAAGCATGTGATCCAATATTAACAAGGCTTAGAGAATGTGATAAATTACCCTCCGCTCCAGAATTCATGCCAAAAACCAATTTAATGGGTCAATAAGTATTGACAATCACAGAACGCACGAAACGCTCTATATAAGGTATATAAGCGACATGAATTATACAATGGCATACACTTGATAAAGATGGCAGTGAACACCGTCGAAACGTCGAGACCCCAAATCGATATTGATCCAGGAGGAAGACCAAGAATTACTTACACAATCATATGTTTATTCAATGTGAAAAACGCTACACGAAATAAATATACATAATTTTTTTAGTTATGTTTTTAATTAAAATGCGTAATCTTTCCCGGTGTATTGAATTAATAAATGATTTTCTGTTTACATGACAATATTATATATATATATATATATATGTATATACTGTAACGGAACATATCGTTCATCGTTCTGGTTCAGTTGGTTCTATTTGAATAAAATAATTAACGGGTCGTCAACAACGGCGTATAATGTCTAAGCTGGCAATTATTAGTGAATAAATAGGTGTATGTCAGTTTTAAATCAACCATTTTGAATCCCATTCTTGAAGAAATTTCTGTGTCTAAAATTTTTTAATGAATTTATCAGTTATTCAGTTCATTAATTTGGTATACTGATGTATGCTTATTTCCTCTGTTCTACGTAAAAAAATTGTCGTTCATAAGATAATCTAGAATCTCATCCGGTCACCCAATTTTGAAGAAGCTGAAGAAACACGAATCGTCCATTGGGAATATTGAATTGATTCCGTTCTTTTAATCTGCGTCAGAATAAATTGACAACATTTCGCCCCAAAGAAATTCCTTGGGCTAGCAACTCCTATTATAATTATAAATGATGTTATCATTGCTAAGTTACTTGTTGAAGATTTCATTGTACAATTTGAAATAAAACACTTTCATAATATGAAAATTATTCTACCTGAATTTTAAATTTAAATATTCATAACATTATTGAAAGCACGATAACTAACCAAGAATACAGTTACAAATATTATATACATTAACATAGAATAAAGAACAATTTACAAAGAACTTACAACACTGATCGACTGTTGATAGAATTCAACCCTATCTTTGAATACAGTTTGGTGAGATCCGTACGGAGTGAAACACGAGTCCTTTGTTGCAAAACCCGAACAGGGCAAAAATGAGAAAAAGACAGAGGGAAAGTTTCTGGTAGGTATTCTTGGCGAGGAAAATAATGGCGCGGCTTTGTCAGCCAAGGAAAGCTTACGCATTTAATCCGGCCAGAAATGAAATTAAAATTCATACAGGGAGTTTCAAATATTTCTCCATAAACGACCACATTTACAAAATAGAACAGAAACGACAATTAACAAATGTAGAAATTATTCATTTCTAATACATAAATAATTAATTTTCGTAATAACCTTCCTTACGACTTGAGTAGATGTACTTATTACTTAGATGCTGAATCATAATTGGTAAGAATAGATTTGTTCCATAATTATTCGGTAATGTTCAGACTATTGTACCCACGTTTTATTTCAACTGTGCTGTTTAACATATTTCTCAGATTGTTTTCATTTATAGCTTTCTGATTTACTCAATTCTTTTGGGGTTGTTACAATTTATTTCTTGAACCAACAAGAGAAAATTTATTTCACTCATTGGGCATCCTGTGTTAAGTTACTGCCGCACAACCCCATTGAATTCAGTACATGTACATTAAAAAAATAAAACGAGTTAACTGTCATAAACTATCCTCGATAGCACGGACTTTAAAAGAGTGTAAACTATATAATAATAATAAATTATTTATGTTTGCCTGTGTATACATTATACAAATTTATACGCATGGAAAATTTGCATAAAAACGTGATACATATATTCTAAAAAACCTCGAAAGGAGAAACACCTATTACAAACATGGAAATAATCATAGTTGAATAAATATGCGAATGTGTCGGCATGCGAGTCTGTGACAAACAGAATACACAAATTTTGTCAAATTAATTTAGATAAATTTGCCTGGTATTGGTTTACGTTCTGCTGCTCTAAAAATTTATTTATTGTATCCTGAATTACGGACACCAGAAATGAATGGAAGGAAAATTATAATACAATAACAAATATTTTATTAATACGTAAGTGTGCATATTTCCGTTTTATTTAGAACAGCTTTTATTACGAAATATATTTCACGGAACCACGGCAACTCGATTTCTGTCCAAATTATACATTACTACACGAACTTAAGAAAATAACGAAGGTCGATAAAAACAATATGTAAGACTTCTTAATCATTATGATTTGTTGTTAATTTCAAAGACTGACGGGATAGTTTCAAGGCAGATATGTTGATAATATTGTATATTTAATACTAATTAATGCGATGAATTTTCAGTTTTAATAATTTCATAGGTCTTGCTGACAATTTGTTAAAACTGACAAAAGAATTTCAAATAAGAATTCCAAAGAATTAGTGGCATTTCACATAATTAATACTGTTATTTTTATTGATATTATAGTCGCGTCCTTGGCGACTATAAAAATATTTACAATAGGAAACAAAGAATTTCATATAAATATCTAATAACACTGAAGAAGGGGTAGGTATAGACAGAGTCTTTGAATAGCGGAAAAAACAATCACATAGGGACATAAAGACTTCTTAGATCTCTTCTAGGACACAAATTTCTTCAATGAAGTTCAGAAGACTGTGAAACGCCACTGGAGAAGAACACAGTTCACGTCTGGAGTGGTTAGCAAGCGTGCACCTTATGATGGTCTCAAAGAGGATGTGCGGCACGGTCAGGACGTTGTTACAATCGGATCAGAAAGGCTGAGGAGACCTAGAAAAGAGAAATAAATACGTAAGGCGGGAGTGGAAGGATCTGAGACTTTCAACAACGACCTACTGTCTTCTTGAGATGTCAAGTGGATAGGTTATATCTTTGCAGGACTGCATTTCTTTATAGAGGACTCCTACGTTTTTCCCTCTTCTACCATTAATCTAACTTTCTGTCAGGAAGTTCATTCATCCGATCATTAAATCCTATCTTGAGCAGATAGGAATATCAGAGCGGTTTATTTACAATGAAGCCTCCAGCTTAACGCCTTTGTCGTCAAGCTAATCTTCCAAGATCTCCGCATGAGCTGGTAACCAACGGTGATTTGTTGGTTGTTTCCTTTTATATTCCAAATAGTGTACCTGATTTCATTGATGCAGCCACTTCTACATCGGTGATTGGAGAGTAAGTTGATCGCCGTGAGAGAATCGGTCAACATCAAAGGGAAATTGGATGGGTGGTCTTTTAAATATCGTAATGCCATAAGTATCGCATGTGTTTCAGCCATTAATACATTTTCTATAGAAGAGTTAGAGGATTTAGTTATTTTCTACGTTTGTAGTATACGGTACAGTGGAACCAAAACTGAAAATGAATCATAGACAAACGGATGTTAAATAAATTGACGTGTTGCAAAATTTCGAGTTCTCTAGAAATATGGAAATTTTCATGGTGAAAGAGAAAATAGACGCAGTTTATAGGAAAATCAAAGAAAAATTCGGTGATAGGAAAAGTATTAGCAAGAGCATCTGTAGAGCAGTTGGGAACCCAATTCTAGATAAAGAAAAGGCGGAAAGATCTAGAAGAGCATTATCACGGTGGAAATCTAGCTTAGTCAGTAATATGACAAGAACAGGAGGTGGATGATGAATAGTTGGGGGACAAAAATTTAAGGTCGGAATTTGAAGGAACGCAGATAGAAGAATTCTGAAAATCAGATGGATGGATAGAGTACCCAGCAAAGAATTTCTAAGCAGAATAGGAGAAGAGAGAGCAATATGGAGAACTTTGGCCAAGAGCAGAGATAGATTAGCCCCTATAAGAACCCAGTTTTGAGAGAAAGTCTGTGAGATAAAAATAGCTTCAAGTCAGGTTGCTCAGGCATGAGCATCTAAACAACGAATTATTCATCAATTTAACGCAGTAAGCACTATATTTAATACTTCTACTATTTATTATAATAAGAAAATATAACATGAATGCACAGGATTAGTCAGATTGAACTAAAACCAAAATGAATGATGAGGACGAACCTGAGGTGCCAGGTTTTTGAGCCCGTGTTTCTTCTTTGCACTGTTTAATTTTATAGTATATTCTTTGACTGCCCGGCATTGTCCGGGTACTTATTTACTAGTATGGCTTCCCTCATCCGTTCTTATCCCCAAACTTCCCTCATGTCTCAAAACGTGGTCTATTATTCTATCCTTTCTCTTAGACAAAGTCCTCCATATTGTTCGCTCTTCCACTATTCTGTTTAGAACTTCCTCGTTGGTGATTTTATCCACACATCTGATTTTCAGAATTCTCATATAGCTTTTTTAATTTTGCTATTAATTTAAAACTATTAAATAACTTTTTCATGTATTTACGTATATAGTAACCAATTATCTGCTTCTTAAACAGTCGCATAAAGGACTCACTGTAAATCTAGATTTTGAAACCTGGAAAAACTGAAACTGAATTAGGGAAAATTTAAATTCACGTTAATCACTTTCTTAACTATATTAATACTGTAACATTTCTAGCAAGCAAGAGCTTTACTTGAGAGTCAGATAGGACAGAAAAATATGTTTTTAACGACACAAACGGTTTACAATAATACCACTCCACTTTTTGTAGCTCATTGCTTTATAAATTGCTGTATTGTTTTCCTTCTAGGGAAAATCCAAAAGTTAATTGAAAAAACTGCTCATAAATCTGTTTTATTTACAAATGACATTATCAACATTGCACATCACTTCATAAATATTAAATAACCATCACTATCAATTATAAACAACGAACTATATTATCAAACAGAAATCGGAGTATGTTAAAGGTCCAAATACAAAAACATCCATAGTTATACTTACGTATGCATGTAAATTATCGTACAAACGCTTCATCCGTTGATAATAAATATTTAAGCTGAATATTTGTCAATTATTTGTCAAATATTTTAATGTAAAACTCACTCGGTGTGCTTACTTTATTGTAAACTGTTTTCTACGTGGCAGTATTTACTCATAGCGTCCACGAAATATTCAGTTTGGATTACCACGGTGCATTGTGTTACTAATAATCCCGCCTTGGGATTATGGGCTACGACTTGGTAGTTGCCCTTCAGGGGGCTATAAAACTATGCTTCCAACTGGACACATGGCCGTAATTCCATATAAATGTCGGATAGCATCAGTTTGCTTGGTCTGCCGCACTTGAGCACCTGGAAATAGAGTTGGATTTCTCCCAAAACGGATATTACCTCTAATGTTTAATAAATAAAAAACTCGCCTTTGTCCCCGAAAACCACCTTTGAACCTATTATCACGGATATTAGACTACGTGTAACAATCTATTATAAAAATATTAATTTTATCTGATTAGTGATCTATATATTTTCGTGGAGGTAAAACTAAAACGATCACATGTTGACAGTCCTGAATCTGAACGAACAATGCCGAACAACAATACCGTTCTTAAAAAAACTGAATTGTACCATAAATTGTAAACAATTATTATATATCAATACGTATATTTAAATTTTTACATTGAAAACAAATATCAAACTAAATGGCAAAACACTATTACTTTGAAGATCAAAATGTATTGGTAATTGTAGTTTTGTATAAGTCGCTAAGAACTACTTTGTTCGTGCGACCATAAATAAGATAACAATAATATAAACAATTCCGTGACTTCCAACAAAACTCCTGCTGCAAGTTAAAATTCTTCTTTGAATCCCTCAAATTTGCATTGAAATTCACTTAGACGTTTCGGAGACTGAGACAAACATACACTTCAATTTTATTTATTCGTATAGATGAAAATAAACAAAATTAAGTAATCAATGTAAATATTTTTAAAAAATCATAATACTTTGAATTTCTCAATTATATTTGAACACGTCTATGATTTATTTTCATTAGAAAAACATTTGCTCTTGTTTATCGAATATATAGATGGGACTAATTTCAAAAGTTGTGAGTTTGTATAGCATGGATGCGTTATTCGCATTTAAATACATACTGCTATCTGATTTCGGACTGTTTGTTTGGCTGGCGAATGCAAACTGCAGCCGGAAGTGAGGTCAGCTTCTTGGTATCACTCCCTGGTCAGAGCTCGTTGCCTGGTCGATCTCAACTTCCCAATTTTCATTACAATTTGCATAAACATATGGCTTGCTTTACGCAGGCAGATACGTATATTCAGGATTGTAACATAGAATTTTATCCAATTGGTAATGATTTTTTCGCTTCGAAAATTTTTTGTTAGTCCCGCCCGCTTTCCTATGAAGCCATGTCATCTAATGCCCTGGATACATGTTTGCTCCCCCGCCGGAGTTAGTCGTCAATTCCGCCTCAACAGGCCCTTCTCCTTTGTATAAATCAATATTTCCACCAATCCTGGTCATTGTTACTTCCAACGTCAAAAAGTGCCGGAGGAAATTTCTGATCAGCGCTCAAGCGTAAATTTTTGACGTCTGGTTGTCCACTTCCTGATCTCGTCCGCCTCATTGTGTTACCTGCTACAGCGCTACAACCCATCTCTCGTATCTCGGATTGAAAAGAAACTTGACTTTACACAATTACGCGTGGTATAATATTCATTTGATGTAGGAATCATACATACAATATTTTTTTCTTTTGAAATAGAAATAGCTAGACTTCTGGAGAAGTTACAATAAATCGGTGGATTGTTCCTTATTAATTTTTTTCTGACTTTTGCAAAGCTTTTTATTTAGAAGATCGTGATATTCTACTCAGAAAATTACATTTCTATGGAATCAGAGCAGTTCCCTTTTCTTTACTGAGATCATACTTTACAAACCAGACGTTAAAAAGTTGTGGTTGATAACTCGGATGGAAATTAGTATCTGTCAGAATGGGAAACAATTACCTGCGGTCTCCCGCAGGGCCAAATTAGGGACCCTTATTTTCAACATATAAATTAACGATTTACCGAATTATTTAAATCCCTTAAAATCAGTCATCTACACTGCCGACACGAATTTGGTAATCACGGACAGCGACTCGGAATCGTTGCACGAGGAAGTTGATATTGTGAGGTGCCGTTAAAATCTATGGTCCACTGCAAACAAATTTTCTCTTAATCTGCAGAAAACCAAAATTGTTAACTTCACAGCAGACAAAAACAGTTTACGTCCTATTTGGTAAACATTTCACAGCACACTCATTTTCTTGGTCTATTGATGGATAGCAAAATGAAGTGGAATCACCACATGCATAAACTCTCCGGCAAACTTAGCAAAATCTGTTTTACATTACGAGTGTTAACACCAAAAATGTTGTACCATGCATATTGCATTGTGCATATTTTCATAGCAAACCGGGGTCGCGCTTCAACATTTAAAACACAAAAGCGGGCCATACGAATAATATCTGGTCTGATTGTAATGCCAGTAGCAAGCCTTTGTTTCGTAAACTTGGAATTCTATCATTGTCTTGTACGTGTATTCTCCTAATTATAATTTTTTCTGTATTATATAATTATAATTGTCTGAGACAACATCACTCTATATTCAGTAAATGGCACAAATCATTTATTAACACTAGAAATCGCTCTGAAATCCGTATTGAAAAACATCGCCTTTTTGAATAAAGCATTCATTACTCCGGAATAAATCTACACAGTACTCTTCCGAAGAAAGTAAAAACGATACAATGTATTATTCGCTGAAAAGGTTCATAGATAGGTAGGACAAATTTTCTAGTATCCGTAAAATTCTGCTATTATTTGACAATTATAATCAACTAGTACTAAACTGCCGATTTGTTTTCTGTTTCATGTTTGACGGGAATCGACGCAAGGTTTGTTCCTGCGTACTCCGTCGATTTAATAATTGAAGATTAATATTGTTATCATTTCTCTAACTACGTTATGTTAACATCATGAAGCCAATCTCTATGCAGGGTCAAATGGCTAATACTTATAATAATTAATGATTATATTTTATGTTACGAAATTTATACTCATTTTTGTAAACTGCAATTTTCAACTTTCTAATTGTAACATTTAAAATTTATTTCTTGTAATCTTGTGTTTGACGTATCTTATTTCCTCGAACGAGGATAATAAATCTAAAACTATAAATCTACGTAATTGAACTCAGCGTTCCCATGAGTTGAACTTTCATCTCCGTGAGGCACTCCGAAGGATACCAAGAACTTCAACGCGTATTCCCATCCCTGATATTGCCATTCGTATGATGAATTCGGCAAGTTATTTTAATATTATCATGTACTTTTACGTAAACCCTTATACGAAATAACTCAAATACTTTTCCATTGAATGGAAACGACATTAATTAATAATATATGCCCCGATATTACGAAACAATAAACTGTCGTCAATGTTTGCTCCCGCTGGTAAATTAACATATGACTGCATAAAATATAGTCACAACGTTCTAGTATAACGTTCCGTTTCTTTTAATAAAAGAGTAACGTTTCAACATTAATAATATAATATAAATGAACATAATATGATGATAGAGCAATGTCGACCAATATAGGATTCAAAAATAGGACCTCCACTAAGTACGTAGCTGTCCTGCTTGATTCCCTGTCACGAGAGCTGAGCTTCCATTGAGTGCATTTCTTATTTTCTTGACTAAGGAGAAAAGTGTTTAAATCACCAATTAAATAAGTACCTTTTATTTAGTTTAGTATATATCTTTCAAACTTGTTTACCAGTCGAAAATTTTATAAACTAACAGACTGCTGCTCGCAACAAATATCCACTAACTACAATCGCACACTAAACCAAACTGCACGCGAATTAAAAACGCAAAATACAAACACTGTTTACCATCGCGAAATCGATATTTAGCTCTTCCAATTCATTCACACTCGATAATGGACAATCATAACTGCCACCAACTGGCCACCTATAAGGGCAGCGTCTAGGACATCAATCACTTCCCACTGTTCACACGCTCCAAGAAAACTGAGGCAGTGCTGTCGTGTCAGCGATGGATTGTCAGTGCAGAACTGACATATTCATTCGCCACTGACAACACTGCACCTCTTTTTCTGGCAGTGATCACAGCCCGTGTAAAGCTAACATTAGTAATCGTTCCTCTTGCATTTATTTGTTTTCGTAAACAGAAACGTACTGAGCATTAATTGAATTTTATTTTTTTATCTCCGTTTAGAAAGCAACCACATATAGAATGAGAGTAACAAGACTTGATAAATATCAAATTCAGAACACCGTTTTATATTGAAGTCTAGAGTGCCGAGCGACCTGCGTTTATGAATTTATCAGTACTTTATATTTAGACCACTTCGTTAATACCTTTGCAGTTAAACATAAATCAAAACGTTTAAATGATTTGATTTGCAGATAAATACTACCTAATATAGAGCTATCCGCGAACATTCCCACTTTACGTGTACCTGGCAATCAGCCACGGTGTAATAAATTACATGGATCGCGCACCATAAATTCCTAATGACCAGCACTGTTTGACAGTGGAATGACACTGCTATAAATCATAAAGCGCAGCAATCTCAATTACACTATTTGTATAACCCCCATCCCTGCAGATGTTTGCTTCTGATTCGGCCCTTTCGTTTCTCCCAATAACACTCTCGTAGTAATCAACAGCTATAAAACTGCACTTCTCTTAGGCGGATGTTATTTCTAGGAGAAACCGGAGAAAATACTGAGCTCGTCCAGATTTCAGATCCCATAAAAATGTAGCCCTTAATTTAGTAAGGTTTGTGTTTCTCTGAGGAACGCTCTCGGCAATAAACACTTGTAATTTCAAATTCAATTTCCGAGAAACGAAGAGAATGGTGTTCTCTCTCGAGACGCTTACTGATATTTTTAATAGTAGAAACGTGCAAAGACCAAAATAATAGATTTAACAAATGTCGTTAGATATCATATGAAATACATATTCGTAGAGTAGACTACAATAATGAAAATAAGTCTTTATCATTCAACGCCAAAGTAAAATTAAAAAATAATTGATCTGATTCGTAAAAATGTTATGTATTCATGAATACAGTTGAGAAAAAAGATGTTAAAAAACGATTGGTTTTGGAGGATTCCTTCCTGTTAGCCAAATAATGATGTGGTTGACGGCCTTCGTAACGTCACTGAGTTCAGTTCAAATATACCAAGGTATTAGGGACATCCATTCATCTTCATTAAAAGCGTACTATTTCCTCATTTTATTCTTCACTCTTCTATTTGATCAAATTGTGAGTTTTTTTCTATATTGTAACTACCTTACACTATTTAATTATACGGAAAATTAAATTCCCTAAAGATGTCTAAAGTACTTCGAAAATTTCTTCTATTTCCCATATAACGCAATTAATAGCCAAATTTTATAGATAGTTGTATAATATACTACATATGTAGATATTTTGCTTGTTTGCCAATTTCATAACAATTTAATGGTTATAATTACTTTATTTATGATTAAATGGTTCGTTGTGTTGCGGAAAGAATGACAATTACGTCAGATGCAACAGACATGTAAATGTAGAAATGGAACCTGTATGTGGTTCGGTTCTCGTAATTATATAAAACATTAACATCGAAAAAGTAAGATTATAAAATCTTCATACTGCTGAAGGTACTACAGTTTCTCTTTTGAGAAATATTTTCTGTAGTATGTATGTGGTAACACGCCCAAAATTAATTACCTGACGATAAAACCTCAAATCATATAGCGTATGTTCTTGAAGATGTTAGTCGGGTGAAATGAAGACATCTGCGAGACGACTGAGAACTCACCAGTGTCAGCCATCTGTTTCCCACATCGGTTATGGAGATAATATTCATAGAAATACTGGCCGAGTGATATGTCACTATAGGAAACTTGCTTTCAATTGGATGAAAATAAACACATAATGATTAGTATGTATATTTAATCTTTGACCACGTATAATCACAACTAAACCACACATCCATGCAGTATCACCATAGTGCGCAAACATTCCATGGTAATATAAAAAACGGAACCGAATGTCAATAAAGAATATTCATGCTCCAATGTTTTAATTTTTTTTGCCATTAAGTAAAAAATATTTTTTGTAGTTATGAAGCTTCATTCATATATTTAGGGAAGGAATTAAAACCACAGGCAAACAACTACAGAGGTTCAAGAAATTTCAGACAAATTCGTCGTGAAATTCCAAGAGTTGGCCGCTGATCCCATTGGATCAGCCGGCCAACTGCCTCCTAAAACTGGTGGAGACATGGAGAAGGGAATTCAGCGAACTCACAGCAAACTCGTCTCCCGTCATTCTGAAGGGCGTGAGAATAGTACTTAATGCCCGACCTATCTGATGCAACTCTTTATGTGAAACACCGAGTAGGATCCTTAAACCATAGCCCTAGTCAACCCTTTGCTACTTTTCTCTATCTTCCGTATCCCCCCTTTTCAATTCCCTTCCTATGCCTGTTTCAGGATCACCCTCATGTAGACGTTTAACCAAAAATAAAATTTTCCTCGTGTGATTATGGGCTTAAAATAATATAGTCATAAATATTTGTAAATGTGGGATGCTGTTGCTCCATAGTTCTTTGATGGCTTTGACAGGTATATCTTCTGAATACTACACTGGTGTCATCCCAGACTTTTTAAGCAATTTTGATGCACTGGTAATTCTTGCGGCGGCGCCGCAGCCCGTCTTCTACTAGACAGTCACCGCGTTCCATCTCGGTCTTCTTTGAATTTATTCTCGTGGCCCGGAATCGCGGTGCCCGTTCAACTATTAACTCCTCTGCCACTATCAAGTCAACTACACTGTCCTTATTTCACCTAGACCTCCTCCCCCAATCTTTTCTCCACCATTGATTGAGTTTCCTTCTGCACTAACCTCCGATTACATTACTTTCCAACTTCTTCTCTCGGACACTGAACAAACTACTGTCCTACCTAAATTTCAGCTACAACGTCACTGAACTTCTCATGCTTCCATGTTACATAATTATTGAACTTCTCTTCTTATTTAAGATTATTTCGACATCTCTTAATGTTTTATCTAGAAGATTTTGTATTCTTGGTGATACTGGCAAATCCTTGCACCTCAAATCTCATTTTTTTAGAAACTTTCAACTACGGGGTGACATGGCTGATTCCACTACCATGGCAACTCACGTTCTACTTTCCGTAGGGAATTTTTGGTACGTGATAAAATGTTGTGAACAGATATTTGTTCAGTCATAAATTTCTTTCTTGTGAGTTCTTGATATTCTTTAATACTAGAAAAGGAAAGTCGACGATGGCTGTTCGCTTTACTCACCTACATGGGTTCTGCTGTAGGATGTCCGGACGTAAGAATATTATTTTCATAAATTGTTACACAAACAAAATAAGTCCCAATTAATTATTTTCGCTTTGTACGCTCCAACGATTACGAGTTTTGCCTCTTTGACCCCAAATTATTTAGAAACCTGTTCAGACTAATGTTAACCGAAAACTTATACAAAACGTTCTGATAGAATTGAACTTACAAAAATACTATATTATCAATAGTTTGTTGATATTTGCACACGTAATTATTGATAATAGTAAATTTTTCAAAACTGATGATCGCACGTAGTCGGATTAACTGAATTTGCAATGTCCCCGACAACGATATCGTTGGTATATGAGCCCAAAGACTGTAAAATTCAGAGCATAGATTTCCTTTGATCTCTTAAACTTGAGATACGCAGTTCTAAAAGTCAGAATTAAGCTTATACCAAAAATTTAAAACTTGCGTGCGTATCGTTTCTCGTTTCTTTGAGAGTTTTTTCCCGACGTTAACCAATCATTGCCCCCACATGCGCAGATGTTGTGACTTAAAGGTAAAAGCTTCCAGTACATTGCTAAGCTGTAATTGAATGTCAAGAGAGACTAAACTGCAAATTTTTAGGCAGAAAATTTGTAAAAATAATCGTGTAAATGAAATGAAAAATTGTGTTTGTTTTAAAACGTATCCTCCTTACAGTAAAAAAAAATAGAAAATAGGTTATTTTACTTAAATAAATCGTGCATGTCCCAATCATTGTTTTGTTTTAAATAGCTAATGGTGAAAAGAAATAATTTTCATGAAAAAACTACTATTGATTACCGTGACCAAAACAGTAATCTTTGTTTATTTCACTGAAGCGATGAGAATAATTGTTGGCCAATTGAGAATTGAATCGACATCATGAACTATGCGGGATGGAATCGAACAGAATGAAACGGACAGAAGCGAATTTGCAATTAGAGAAAGGAATTTAGCTTCATCAAACACCAATGTACTCTTTACGAATCCAGCGCTAATGAGATTCATATCAATCATTCTGCACTGGAGGGAGATAATTAATTTTATCGATAGAGGACACGTGGTGACAGTTGGCTCCCCTGGGCGTTGTCGCTACGTTGATTATGAAGCCGCTGCGGTGAATGCTGTTGACAATGGAGAGCAGAGTGACGTGTTTTTGAAGGAAAATCTGGGAAACCGCACCCAAATGTAAATTGAAGGTGTATTCTATAAAAATCGTGTGGAGACGCTCAGATCTAGTCCCTGTGAAATTTGTGACGATTTCATTAGATGGCATCTGAAGCAGTTGCTTTATACTTATACTAAGTACATCTCCAGGAAATGCTTTTAAATAGATATAAATGAGCCTTAATGGCAGCGTTTGGCAAAAAATTCTCATATAGTTTCAAAGTGTTGAAAAATTTGGTCAATTTTGAAATATTTCTTAAAACAATATATTAATTGACATATAACTAACTGCTAATGACTCAAATGCAACACTGGGAACACAAAATCTACAAAAATGTCTATTATCTACATAAATATGTAAAATTCTACTATCTATATAAATTTATACTGTCTAGAAAACATACTAAAACCTACAGTCAAGGGATCCTACCTAATCCTACTCCCTCTTTCCATCTCTGATTGTTATAATTTCTCCAAAGAAATATAGTATTATGATAATTTAAGTCGTTCAGTTGCCAATTAATATTATTATTATGATTATAGTATATGCAAACAAATGTTGGTAATAAAATTAAATTTTCCTGTCTTTCCTTTATTTCACGAGATCGTTTCATGAAGATTCTCGTCTTTTTATAGCTGTGCAGTGTTCTATAATAAATGCAATGATTTTTATATGAATGAATGAATTTATTCATAAAATAACAACCAGTCTTTTGTTAGTCCATACAAGTTTAATTGCAATTTTTTTGCAATATGTAAATTATAATGTTAAAACATGATCTTTTGCAATTAAACTTGGATGGACTAACAAAAAACTTGTTCTTATTTTCTTAATACATTGAAAATAGCCTATGTAAGGTTGTGTGATGCTAGAATTTATTAATTTTAATTATACTCACACTTGACACCAGACATAATTAAATATTAAATTATATCGAAATTTAAATTACTGCTATTGGTTTTAGATTCATTTTCCCTGGGAATAGGTAACTTTGATCAATTAATACATAATTGAATGCCCAGGAATTCACTTATATTAGCCCACTATAATATTTAATTCGACACTAACCTCTTTGTCAACAAGTGACTAAACCATCAGCAACAGCGTCACAACATTGAAATTTTATCTTTCCACTTTACCTTTATGATGTCATAAACACACCGGTGACTCAGCATCTTAAGCGAGTCAAGAAATCTACTGATACTTTAAATAAGCACATACATAAAGAAAAACACTCATACAGTCAATTATATTTATTAGAGAATATTTTATCCATATTTTATTATTTTATAAGCGTGAAATAAAATCTTCAAAAAATAAAATTGGGCTGTGTGACCCTGGTCCCTCAGTCATCGTCCCTCTGATTTTTAAAATATTTGGCACTTTTTATAACCAATTAATTAAAAGTATCATTAATAAAAATGTTAAATAAAAAGTTCATGAATAAAAAAAATTAAGTATTGTATCAGGCACCCAGGGTCGAAGACCTTGAGCATATGGTAAGTGTTGTCCGCTGATCCCATTGGATCAGTCGGCCATATGCCTCCTAAAACTCTTGGAGATACGGAGGTGGGAATGCTGCGACTCCACAGCAAACTTATATCCCGTCATTCGGAAGAACGTGGGAATAGTACACAAAATATTAACCTACCTGATGCAGGTTTTCTAGGAGTTCCTCTGCAACTCTTTTAGGTGAAACACTGGGTATTATCCTTAAACTTAAGCTCAGGGGCCCTAGTTAACCCTTGGTATCCTTCTATATTTTCAATTCCCCTATTATTCTATTAAAGGGTAGTTGCATGTTTCCATTTATTTATATTGATATCCATTCTCTAGTATAAGAAACACGATTCAATAAATTGTAGTCCTATACATTGGCTGCAGAAATATCACTCCTGACGTCTCGGTAGTACCAATGGGACGCCCCGTGTTCTATTTCCGGTCCGGTCTAGATTTTTCCACCCTGATAATTTAATTGAATTTCTTAGCCACTTCGGCAGATCTTGGTTAAAAACATTACTGCTGTACCCTATCATGTAATATAAATATGGGATACATTTTAAGACTTGACTTAACTTCGGAAAAATAATTTTATAAGTTTCTTTAGAAAGAGCACAATGCTTTAAATTCACCCTACATAATTTCATTTTTACGTAATTACTTAAATTCCAACATCGTCGTATTTATGCCTAGGAATGTGATATTTGGTTTAGTGTCTTCTGAACTTTAGTGAAGAGAGTGGTATCAACTTTAACATATGTGTATATATATATATAATATATAACATAGTATACATATAGCTCTTTATAGCGTAAGACTGAAGCAAAAAATTAATTTCTTAAAAGGAAACGATTTTGTAACAGGACGCCACTATTTTTGTGAAGGTAAATATCCAATTACCTCTCCATACAATTATTAACATATCGTAACGTGAACCTTTCTTATTTACCCCCTAATTAATTATAGCAGTATGAGCGAACGTGTTACCTTGAGTTACAAATAATTACCTACCTCAATTAGTTCGTTCGTGATTAGTTGCAAATAGCTGAAATTCTTGACGTGCTGAGACCCGCTGGTACTAATAATGCAATAAGGCTATTCCAGTTATTTTGCAATGTATTCCTTTTTGTCATTTTGGTTATTATCCTTATCGAATAACTGAACGCAAGGTAAATAATTATTACAAAAATTCGCTTAGACTGTTTTTTCAATTTCCATACGTACTATGTAATATAATTGTCTACAATTAAAAATATATATATTCTTAGTACTTAACTTCAAAAGTTATATTTATTATTTGCCTGTAGTACAGTCTTCTATATAACCTGCAAATAGTATAACAACAAAACCTCGGAGTGTCTATAAAACACAAGTCATACCAAAGCCACTCTCTTCTGCAAATTGTAGTTGATGGCGTGACTTGCGAGTGTGAAACTGACGACATTCATTCAAAGTCAACCGACGCAAAACGCCACTGAAAATGGGTGAGAAATGAATTCCAGGACTATTCCTTTGATATTTTTAATTAATTTTTTGCCAGTTAATCCTTACAACTAAAATTTTAGATATTTCGAAAAACTGCGGACTGGGAACGTATTCGCTGTCATGTAACTACTAGTCTGGTTGATTCTGAAGCTCGTCTGTCCTTCAGTTTCAGCTTACATGCAATTCTGAAAATATTTTACTTCTATTCAGTTTGATTTCTTCAGAGGATTCTAATTACCTACAAATCAATATTTCGTATCTAGATGATAAAGAACTTGTACTTCTCATTAGGAAATAACCTGACAGTAATGCTGCACTTGTATAATTTTTAAATTTTTCTGTTAAATAATTTGTAAATTTAACAAATTTACAGCTCTGAAATCTGAAACCAATATCAATTTTCTATTTATATTTTTTGTGAAACGAATATGTGAGGTGAAAATTGTGGATTTACACCTGGTCGAAGTTTTTGTAAATTCTCGACGCCAAAATAAAGAATTGCAATAAAACATTTAAAGTTATTGAGTCCCAAACAAAGAATAATTTCCGTGGAATGAGTTCACCTACAATTTCTTGGTTCTTTTTTTGTCGTTAGCTGCTTAAAGCTCAATTTTAAAATAAAAACTAATTAATTAAAATGCAATTTTAACACCAAAAAACATAGAAAACTATTTTTTGTAATTCAGATGTAAATGAAACCAAAATGCCTTGAATTAAGCTCAGACTTTACATTGTGATACTGTGTTCTTATGTTTGTATATATATTTTGAATTTCTGTATTAATAAAACCATCAAAAAAACTGGAAGACAAACACTGGGAGGTAGGCGTGGTAGAAACTCCTTGTACAAACGTGGAAGGAATTATAGTTAATGTTAAAATGAGTCAGTATGCGTAAGGCTGTGACGACGCTGTCAGAATAAAGGAAATTCGCCATACAGTATTGAATTAACTGCAGTATGGCAGCTGTTTGTTTACATTCTGCTACTCTTGCATTTGATCAAACATATCCTGAAATTTGGACGCAAGGGATACATGGATGCATTATAAAAAAAACAATATGAAATATTTTTTTGAAAAATACGTAAGATGGTATGTTTCCGTTTCACTAAAAACCGCCTTTTAAATATAACATATTTCATGGAATCACGGCAGATAATTATGATTTCAATCTCGACTTTATTATACCACATATATATTGCAATACGATGCAAAGGAAATAACCAAGGATGATAAAAGGAAATAAATAATATTTTGCAATAATTATAACTTAGATCATTATTGTTGGCATAATTTCAATTTTTCAGAATATTTTATTCTGTGTATTCTTTTAATTTTGTGTGTATAGTAATAATTTGATTCGTAAATAATTTAAATCATTATAATTCAATAGATTTCACTGACGAAATAATTTCAGACTGAAAATTCCAAACAATTAATAATATTATACATATTGATATTTTTTTATATTGAAGGGTAGGCGGCTCTTGTTATAGATTTTAATTTTTGTTTTGCTGTGAAACACGGTATATACATTGAGCTCCAAATCTTCTGCGAGCGCAGGGTTTTTAAGTGTGCGTCACGCAGCGTGTTTTAAATAAAGCTGATGCTACGCCAATTTACGTTTTTTTAGAAATGGAGTAATACAGATGAATGTCCGGGTAAAGCCGGGCACCGAACTAGTAGAAATATTAAATTATTGGAACTATGACTAGTGGTAGAGTTATGTTTCAAAGATAAATATTAATGTTTACCTGGCTGTCGAGAGCAAAAAATTGTATAGAAATTTGGGAATGTATGTTACGTATACACTACACACAAAACAGGTACTGGTACTATTATATATATATATAATACTTATGTATTTAAATGCAGATAAGTTCTAGTAATATAACTCTACTCAATTCAGCTACTGTAATTCCCTTATGTTGATTGTTAAAATTATTGACCGACGTACTAATAGAACACATTACGTTTACTGCAATCGAATTAATGATTTTTATATTTTAATTGGACTACATCATGGTAATTATCAATTATTTACAAATACCAAAATATTATATTGTAACTAATATCTATTGCTTATGGCCGCATGGTTTACCACACTTCAGCAGTCACAGGTCGGGTATTCATAATCACAACATCTACAGCACCAATGTAGATGTGGCTGGACTTACTGCACTTTCCTCGTCTTTCGCCCTTCTGCGAACACTTTATTGAACTGAAATTCGTCTATATCATTATCTTATATTTCATCTTCAGTCAACAAAAAAAAATTATTACGATACGCATTTCTTCTGTAAAACGGACAGTGGCGAATCCATGCTGCTTCACAACAGACCTGAAAAGATAAAGTGTGGTAAAAGTGCGCGGTAAAGGTTACAGTTGTTTCCAATGACGACAGATTGGCAACACTGACTGTCTACAAGGTGCCATCGCCAATGGGCTGTAGACGTAGTTATAGCGGACTTGTGCCAATATCGTAGAAACAATGGGGTAAGATTCAATTTTTGTCTGTCTGATGTAACATTTTGATTTATTGTGAACTGTATTTGATATCTAGATATACACTTGAGTAAATAATTATCAAGACATTTTAATCAACTCGTTTTTGTTGTTTGACGTGATATATGACACTTTTAAAATTATTCGCCATTGATGGAATAATTTTCTGCTAGCTAAAAGAATGCCTCATGAGGCATACATTCGCACATCACGGGGACCAAAATTCGGAGATATGCACACAATCCTCCATTCGAGAACTGAATCATGTGTAAAATTGGGGATATTGGTGGCAGGAAGCATGCTATTGTTAGGAAGCCAGTTGTGACAACTGTTAAAAAAATTGCTAGGAAATTTAAGCCAAAATAAAATATAACTTTCTGTGTAATTTTCCATATATTTTTAATTACACAGCATTCTATGGAGCCCATGTTGTTCTTTCTAACAATCCCTGAACATGCGAACTTTTACCCCAGTATTTACGCACTTTTTCCTCACATGTGGGGTGAAAGTGCGTTTTTGATAATGTTTGTAAAAACTCTTATAGAATGAAACATTCAACATACAATTAAAAACATTATTGAATTCTAAAGAAAACTGTTTGACAATTTTGTTGTATAAATATTATAATATTTATTCTTTTTGAAACGGATGTATACAGAGTTGAGCACTAAGTGCGTACTTTTATCACGCTCTACTCTAACGCTGTATCCTGTCACAACTAAAGACAACGGTGCCATGCATCTGCTTGGGAGCGCAGTCAGCCTATATATGATTAGAGAGTGCAATTACTTTTTGATACACACGTGAATGCCAACTCCAGTAAATGTGTTATGTCAATCGTTCGTATATGTGGTAAAAGAAGAAACTGGTTACAAAACAGCGGTGAAACTGCGAAGGGCATCAGTATTTAGGGCACCGCAAAACGGTGCATTTTAAAGTCCGGATAACATTTGAACCTCTGCGCCGAATATTCGATTGCTGGAATGTCGTATCCAATTAATAGAATTTGACAACGGCGTTGTGGCAGTTTGTAACCGAAAAGGGCTGCAAATTTTATGACTGTCATAGTACGCATGCTCACATAAAAACAAATCAAGCCATTGAAGTGGAGCGGCGTTCGTTAATGTGAATATATTCTTGTCCATTTGTTACCATTCACGTGGCACAAAAGCCGTGAAATTTTACCCCAGTGTTGTGCGAGGCTATTCTGTGCGACGCATTCATTACGAGGGCCGGCCCCGGCCATAACAGTGAAGAGAGAAATAATGTGGGATGACAGTTACAAGCTTATTATCATTATTAGGTTCACTGCTGTCAGCTGGAATTAAGCATGGAGCCATTTACATTAAATTAAGATGAACAAGTACATATACAGACTTCCTATGTGGCTACGCTCGTGTTTGTGGCGCACTTTAAATCCAGCGTCAAATGAGTAGTAACATTTTAAATCGACCTGATAGGTCGCGTGACGATATTCCGTACAAAACACACGACTAATTATTTAGCCGTTTAAGGTAATGATCATGTCACAAAACATCCTGCCTACTTAATGTGGATCATTGGCTAATTGAGGTGGATTAAGAATGAGGGAGAGGCCATTGCAATTCTTTTCACGTAATAATGTGTATAATGAAACTTCGTAAAGTATTATTTTTGATAGGAACAAATTAACTGGTCTCAAATGTGACCTTTTCGTAACACAGAAATACCGTACATTTATTTGTGTATATTTTAATTGAAACGGGAGGGTAATAATTAGTGGTTCATTAATAAAATAAAAATAATAAATGAAAACTACAATTAATTTACTAATTAGACCGGTTACTTCTTAAGTCAACGAAGAGTAATAGTTATTATCTAGGGTAATTAGAGGGCATTAAACGTTACAATTTTATCAACAGATAACCTGGTAAGAAATATTGCTGGAAACAGTTATTCAGTGTTGTGATCTTCAACAACCAGAGTCGGTAATTTGTAGGTGTAGAGATTCCTCAAAATCGTCATCCAATAATCAGCAAAAACGTCTCCAATTTGAAGTCTAGAAAAATGTCACATCTGCTCTTCAGCATTCTACTATAGAACCACATTTCAAAGGTTTCTATTCCTTTCCTTTCTGCAACTCTTATCGTCCATATTTCCCACCCATATAATGCCACACTCCATACGAACATGTTTAGTAACGATTTCTTAATATTCACACTAATATAATCCGTACATAAATTCCATTTTTTCTACTATACTTATCCATACTTATTATGCTGCCCAAGTAGCAGAATTCCTTAACCTCCTTCAAAATATCCCTTCCCAATCTAACACCCTCCGTTATTCCACTGTTTCCCTTTCCTCCATTACCTTGGTTTTCCCTCTATTGATCCTCATATTGAACTCTTTCTCCAGGACCCCGTTCATGCCATTTATTATGGTTTTCAAGTCTTCTTCTGACTCCCCTAATACTACAGTATCATCGGCAAATCTTAGGGTCTTTATTTCTTCTACTTGCAGTATGATTCCTTTTCCACATTCCGTTTTAACTTTCTTCATCGCCTATTGTATATATAAGTTAAAAAATATGGGCGACAAAATGTAACCTTTTCTTACTCCTTTCTTGTTTTCGGTTTTCTTTTCTTGATCTTCAATTATAATTACTGCTGACTGACTTCTGTACAGGTTATGTATAACTCTTAATTCTCGATATTTTATTCCTGTGCTCTTCAAAATTCGTAATAGTGTTTTGCAGTTCATATTGTCAAACGCTATTTCTAAATCTTCAAATTCGATGAACGTAGACGGTATTTTCTTATCCTGTCTTCTAAAATTAGACCCAAAGTCAATATTGCTTCTCTTATCCGTACATTCTTTCTAAAACCAAACTGATCTTCTCCTAACTCGCATTCTATTTGTCGTTACATCCTGCTATATACGTTTTTCGTTAGTACTTGATAATACTATTAGCGGCAAAATTTGAGCGGTATATTTCACGTCAATGAAACGAAAGATATGCTTTTGAGATGTATGAGCAGTCGAAAAAGTAATGTTAGCACCAACCACTAATAGTAACAGAACTGTGGATAAATAATTTTGTAATGTCAAGGTGATATTTACTCTTCTAGAATCTGGACATCTCGCGAACGTTTTCCACGAAAACTCGAATAAACGAGCACCTCAGGGTTGTGCATTTCGTCTCTACTAGAAGATTCTTCAAGTAAAGGATAATAAAAGAGTGTCTGTCAATGAAAACAAATATCCTGCCAACTGTTTTCATTACTGAGTTCTACCAGGGTAAGAAAATCGCAAACAAACTTTTAACTTTTTATACGCCGTGAAACGATTGAAGATTTATTCCTACCTCTGCGCCATCACCAGTAGGAGAAATAAAAAAGACAACTAACAAAACACTTTCATGTAGATTGTCACTGAAACAAATTTCCGTGCACTGTCGATTTGTTTACAGCCATTGTTTCAGCAATTTATAAGTCTTTCAATTGATGAGTCGGAAGCCATTTTAACTATTTATGAATTCATAAATATTGTATGTCAAATCACTCAGCGTGCCATTAAAAATTGTTCCACGAGCCACGCGTACTGATGGTACTCTTCTCTCCTCTCTGTGTCTGATTTGATTTAATTATTTCATTTAATATCTGCAGGCACCGTTTCAGCAAAATTCACAAAAATGGTGACATTTTTTGTTCACAAGTTTTGTTCTATTAACAGTCGGAATTTAAAAAAGTTTCGAGAATATACGAGAATTCACGGAAACTCGTTTATAATTAATTGCAATTGCCCTCATAACTTGCGAAAATTCGTATGATTATTGCGCTATATATCAATTTCTTGTCTCTCATAAGTGCTAAAATTTACTTGAAAAAAATTATTTTGAAATCAGTGTAGCTGCTATTTGTTCCTCTTTTGTTAGTCTACTGTGCCCCTACCGATGAAAAAATCAAGCAGAATTATCGGCGAATAAGAATTAATGTTCGTGTGTTTCTCTGTTTCTAATGTCAGGATATTTTGTGAACGAACATTTATCACTAGATGTGAATCTGTAGGTTCAACTTTCTTCTCTGTTTTGTTGATTTACCATGACGTAAGAGAATCCTGATTGTGAAACTTCGCTAGTGTCTTGATAAATATATTTGATGCAATATAAATACTTTTTATTTCTATTTTGAATAAGTCTAAATAATCAAATATCTCTATTTTTTATTTATGATTTATTACCAACAAGATGTGATGTAGTGATCAACGTCTCACAGAGGTCACGGGTTCGCATTCCGCCATTGTTCTGGTCATGGTCACGAAAACTGGGGTTCAGACGGAATATGAACCGACACTCCAATAAATTTGGAATCTGTCGTGGAATCTGGCTTTTGTCTCAGTAGGCTAAGACCCTAAACAGGGATTTGGCGCCAGTGAAGAAGAAGACAAAGTGAAGAATTTAAGTTCTGTTATTGTATGTGTAGCTTAAATCCTTATTATGCAATATGCTTACTTGTTAAGAATCACAAACAGATTGAAGCATGAAGAAGAGAATGCTGCGCCCTCCCCGAAAACTGTTCTCCAGTCATAAAAAAAAGGTGCGACAAGCACCGATAACACGATCTGCCTGATGCAGATTTTCTATGGTTTTGCCTCATCACTTCTAGGCGATCACCGGGTACGATGCTTAAGCTGTAACCCGGGGTCTGTATTTAACCCTTTCTCATTCCAAATTTCAAATCGCTTCCCATGAGTTTAAAGAGGACCTGCCTTCACGTAGACTGTCCTCATGTGAACTGTCACAGACTTTTTTTCTTCAAGAAATTCATTTCACGTGGCTAAATCACGTGATTAGTACTCATTTCCTAATATGTAGTAATGCTCTCTACGATTATTATATAAACAAGCACAGCGCAAGTGCAACAGTGGTTAATCTCATTGTTCAGTATTTTAGACGAATTCGTATCCAATTAAAAACTTTGAAATTATTAATTTGTAGACGATTCATTACTACTTACATTAGCAACTCGAAAATATTCAATAGACGTTTCGGTATGTGTATCAAATAACCCTGAAATTAAACATTTAAGTAGCTTCTCAATATTCTGCTATGGAAACCATGTAGCTCGTTCAAATTTTCACCTTCCAAATAATGCAGTGTTTCCTACCGAGAGATGGGTTTAAAATGGATTTCTATGGCTTTATGCCCCCTTTAACGACCTAAACGCTCTCTGCATAAAGGTAATAGAAAAGATAAAAGGAATCCACTTTGATATGGAACCTCTAAAAATAAATGGGGTCATAATTTATGTCACTGTCAGAAAATAGCAGTTAAAAGCTCGGAAGTAACTTTCCAAATGAAATTAGTTTTGTACAAACAACAGCCTGGGAAATGGGCAATTATGAGTGAAACGAAATTCAACACCGAAGGGCTTTGTGAGATTAATCCGTAAACACCCGAAAGTCCTTTACAGAAACAGATTTGAAACTCTAGTAAAGGAGAGATGGTAAGAATCGTTCTGACGAATTAATTTTCTATAGTACATTGCTATCAATTATTTGCTGTCATCAAGAGAAATAAAAGGATGTACGTATTACACAATCAGTTTTGGCGAAAACTTATTATCCGGTTATAAGCAGTTAGGAACTAACTAATTTAGTTGGAAATATCTAACCTCAAATATCCGTTACGTTTTAATCAACTAATTATTGATTACAAATATAATAAGAATATGTTTGGAGATTAAACTAGCATAAATATAGTGGTCCTAAAAGGCGATGCGTAGCCATAACTCATTTGTGTGAAGTTCTGATCACATATTAAACGTTTCAACGATTATTTCATTTTTTTGGGTAACAGGCTACATGAGGGTGATCCTGAAGAAGGCAACTCCCCTTTAATAGCATAGGAAGGGACTTGAAAGGGGGGATGTGGAAGGTAGAGCAAGGTAGCCCAGGGTTGACTAGGGCCCCCAGGCTATAGTGTAAGGATCCTACCCGGTGTTTCACCTAAAAGTGATGCAGAGGAAAACCCTAGAAAACCTGCATCAGGTAGGTCGGGCTTCCACTCTTGGTTTTATATTACATACCTCAGCCAACTACACTCCGACTTTTAATTTTTGTTCCTTGTATGTTCCTATGCCATTCATCAGATTGACGTGAAATTTTGGCGTTTGGCCTCAGACGACGTTTGTCTTTTTGAAGATTTATACTCCTTCGTACCCTCTTGTCAGGACTGTCAGGACGAATAAGATCCTATCCCAAAGACAACTATAACTTTCAAGACGATACTTTATGTCCTCACGTAGCCTTTCAAACGATATAATCGTTTATTTTAAATATTTTATTTAAGCAATTATACTTTTAATTGTTATTTCCCGAACGTAATTGTCGCCACCGCGCCGCATGTATGTACTTATTTAAGGTACCATAAGATTTCATGACTCTATTAACATACTGAGTCACCGCTGTGGTTATGATGTATATCAGCTATCCTAAAGTAGGGGGCGTGAAAAAGTAAATTATCAAAAATGTTACGCCCTCAGTGATGTTTTAATAACGTATTGAAAAAGAGATTACTGTAGTATTTAACACCGTAGCTTCCCAATATAAATGAATTCTCGGGCAACAAGATAGTTTTACAATAAAGGCTAGTCGATGTTGAAATCGAATAAAACAATCTGTCGATAAAATATTAACGAAATTCTTTTTTATTCGAAAGCCCATTTCAAATAGAAAAAGAATTTCGTTAATACTCCACACAAAGCTTGTTTTATTCCATTTCAGCATCGACCCGTCCTCATTATTATTTAAAAACCATATATATATATAGGGTTTTTAAATAATATATATATATATATTTCTAATCGGATGTAACGTGTCTAAAACACGTGACATTTTGAAATGTATTATATATTTACGTGAAATTTTGAAAATGTGTTATCTATACGTTACATTTTGAAAATGTATTACACACATACATATATAATACATTTTCAAAATGTTACGTGTTTTAGGCACAGTAGTTGTGTTGCGTCTGCTGTCTCCCTCTCCAAACTCCCCCTTCTGCTATCGGAAGAGCCCAACCTACCAAATATAGACTTTTATACTGTTTTATCTGTTTCAATTTAGTTTACATCCGATTAGAAAACTTAAACTAGAGCCAGGAAGGTAGCTAACACATGTCTACCTTATTCTTCCGTTCGTATCCCCCCTTTCTATCCTACAGTTTGTTAGTCAAGTGAAGATGCCAAAACGTGAAATACACTTAACAGTGTGTTTAATTGTAAAAAAGATTATTAAAATTAATCATTTCTACGCAGTTTGTAATAATAGCCTAAGTTATATTTATCTAACCAAGATGCACTGAAATTTATCTAATAATTATTTATCTCTTAGAGAGGTTATTTAACAGGTAATAAATTTTAAAAATTATCATCTGTTGACATATAAATAAACAATTGATGACCTTTTACAGACTTTTATCATTAAATTTAGTTGTTACGATCTTTAATAATAAAAGTCTGTAAAAGGTCATCAGTTGTTTAATTAAGGTAATAAATGTATCAGTAAATGTGTTGAGTCCGCATTTGTTCTCGAAGCTTCTGTGTAAATATTTCGAAGCGGAAAGTTTGTAACTCATTTTTCATCGGTATGAATATGAACAAGACCAGTTGGGTATAGTTAATTAGATATTTTTAAGAGGACGGAGGGAGGTTACAGGCTTCATGAGGACGGTCCTGAAACAGGCAACTACACTTTAATAGCATAGGAATGGAATTGAAAACAGGGGATGAGGAAGGTAGAGCAAGGTACCTAAGGATTGACTAGGGCCCCCCCGGGCTATATTTTAAGATACATCAAAAATAGTGATGCAGGGAAAACCCTAGTAAGCCTGCACCATGTAGTTCCGTCTTTTGGGTACTACTATCATGCCCTTCCGAATGACGGGAGAAGAGTTTTCTGTGGGGTCGGAGCATTCCTTTCTCCGTGTCTCCACAAGTATTAGGAGGCAGTTGGTCGACTTATTCAATGGGATCAGGGTACAACTCTTACCGTCTGCACAAGATCGTCGACCCCAGTACGTACACTTCCTAAAATAGATGAAGGTGCGTCGGCATGTGAGAACCTTAAAATTAAAGAGAGAACGAAGCATCCATGAAGGTAAGCACAACTATCAGTCTATAGAGAAATAGATGCGAAAGAAAGCTTCAATAGTTACTCCTTCCTAGCTGGATATATTTTTGGATACTGTTTGTTGTTGTGGTATTCAGTGCTAAGACTGGTCTGATGCAACCCACCATGCTAACCTATCTTGCGCAACCCTTTTCATTTCCGCATAACATCCCACATTCTCCGTAACTGCTTAGTGTATTCATTACCCCCCTTTTCTGTTCTTACCATACACACGTCCCCCTAATGCTAATTTTACAATACCCTCATGTCTTAAAACGTGGCTTATTAATCTATCCCTTTTCTTGCAACATACTCCAATGTTCGCTCTTCCCCTATTCTGAATAGAACTTATTCGTTAGTTACTCTACCCACACATCTGATTTTCAGCATTCTACTATAGGCTTCTACTCTTTTCATTTTTGCAACTCCTATCGTCCACGTTTCGCACCCTTATAATTCCATTTTAGCAACGATTTACTAATATTCACACTTATATTACCCTTGCCTGTGCTATCCTACTCTTCATGTCTACTGTATTTCTACCATCCCTAGTTATTATGCTTCCCAAGTAGCATAATTCCTTAACTTCCTTCAAAATATCCCTTCGCAATCTAAAACGATTTGTTATTCCACTGTTTCTCAATCTAAAGTCAACTTGTTTTTCCCTCTATTAATCCCATATTGAACGCTTTCTCCAGGACTACGTTTCCAAGTCTTCTTCTGCCTCCCCTAATACTACAATAGCATCGGCAAAGCGTATTTCTTCTCCTTGCAGTATGGTTAATTTCCCAAATTCCGTTTTAACTTTCATCATCGCCTGTTTTATATATACGTTAAACAGCATGGGTGACAGAATGCAACCTTGTCTTACTCCTTTCTTGACTTTTGTTGATCTTCAATTCTGTCTGCCTTCTGTAGAAATGATGTATAAGCCTTCTTTTCCGATATTTTATTCCTGTCATCTTCAAAATTCTTAATAGTGTGTTCTAGTTAACATTATCAAAGGCTTTTTCTAAATTTACAACTTATAACCATAACATTAAAGCATTCCACATATATGTGAATTTTCATATGCTTCTCATTCCAATTGCTATTTCAAACTTGGATACAGCTGAAAAGGTCTCAATTTGGACTACATGTAAAAAATTTTCTCGTTAAATTTATAATTTCCTCGTTTCTGTAATATAGTAGTCATACGTCTCTAAGAAAAATAAACCATATAGTCAAACACATTACTTTGCTACGCGAAGGTTAAGTCCTTGGTTGTGCCATTTACGATAGCAATCGATTTTCAAGAGCAAGCTCTGGAGATACCTAATTTCATTCTCAGCAATCGATTTAGGGAGCGGCGTAATTCAAAACATCTCCATCAGGCCCGACCTCCTTTACCGGCGCGGTAACTGGAGTTGAGGTTGAAGCCGCTCAATACGTCTGCGCTGAGAAGTCGGCAAACAGCTCGTTGATGGGATTCTTTTGAAGTGAGAGGACCATGCATGCTGCGGGTATCGACAGAGAATCTCATTAGAACGACTTCCATACTTGTCTCTCGACATGCAATAACACGACGTCGAACTATTGCATGATTCTTGGTATGATTCCAAATATAGATTGTAAAACATAACATTTTAAGATATTATAGATACTTTCAAAAAAGTAGAAAGATTAAAGATAATGAATTGTATTTAGAACGTTTATTCGTGAAGTATTCAATAACTACTACATTTTCTACATCTAAATTTCTAAGATCATGAGAATATCTATTACGTGCAGCGCCTGTAGATCATACTCATTGTCTTTGCAAAATGTAAATACTTGGTACGAATTGTGTTTATTTCTTTATTCTCCCTATCCAATATTTTTTTATTTCTCTATTTTTATATTCTTCCATTACCGTTAAATATTAAATTCTCATATCATTTGTTAGCTGTAACACACATCCCGTTTATATCAAATAATGGTTGAATAAAAAGTTCGACGTTTCGACAGCTAACTCCGCCGTCGTCTTCGGGTAACTGACGACCTGTAGACGATTGCGTTATTGAAACGTTGTATTTTACAAATGTTATAACCCGGGTGAAATCCCGAGAACTTTTTATTCAGTTCATCCACCGGAAAAGCCTACATTCTCCAGGAAATGGCATTATTTATTAAAACTAATTTTGTTTTCCTTACGTATTGCGTCAAAACCACTACTCAAAAATACTGAATAATTCATGTGTGGCCTGGAATTTCTACGAAAGGACAGAGTCCTCGTTGTTCAGTTCCGTGAAAATACTTGTACTCGTTTATTTCTGTGCTTCTGCTTAGCGTGTTTGTCTTGTGTAATGTAATATTCAATTGTTATTAATTGTGTGTCACAAGAATTATTCATATAACGACGTATCCTATATCCAGTCAAATTTCTTTTATTCGAACTTTATTTATCCGAAACATCAAATATCCGAACTCATAATTTCCCTCGTTTAATGAATGTCAAGAGCAATGCACATATCTGTATCTTTTATCAATTTGAGATACTAAAACATATTAACTGCCAAAGTATAAATACAGTAATCACAAGATTTCGTTAAAACCTCTGAGATTTTTCTCAAGTCTAACTGCAAAGGAAACTGTTACTCTACTGCTAAACCGATATCCTCAATAAGTCTGCTCAAGGCAACATTCGGAATTTTTATTTTTCGAATGCGTGGAATAAACTGAATAAACCGACAAGAATGATTCAGGGAAACAAAAGATGAAGCAGTCTAATTAAATTAAAAGTTCAATGCAATCTACAACGGGTTCTGAAGAATAAACAATATGAAAATGAATGTTTTGCCAGCGATACTGAACGAGGTTTTTAAATTTTAAATTAAGACAAAATAATAACATGTGTGGAAGAAAAGTGGAATACCGAAAGTGAAACGGACGATGACGAAAAAGACGGTGACGGAAATAAGTGTCCACCGAAAGGAGAAGCATTTGTTTCCTTAGAAACGGCGATGATGTGGTATTAAGGACAACGTGAATGTTGCTCAATTCAGCTTCTTCCACTAAAAACACTTAGTTACCTCGCCGCTAAAAACTAAGGTCTTCATCATCATCTTCTTACGGCGTTACAAGCCAGCGTGGGTATCGGCCTCTTCAACACGTTTCCTCCATTCTGCCCTCTCCAGGGCGATTCTCCGCCATCCTCTATCTCTGAGTGATTTGATGTTGTCTTCCACATCGCCCATCCACCGCTTTATTGGCCTTCATCTCTGTCTTCTTCCAGTTGGCCTCCATTCAAAAACCTTTTTTGTAGTTCTTCTTGTATCCATTCTAAGGACATGACCAAGCCAGGCCATCCTCCTACTTGTTATTATTCTCACAATGTCAGCTCCTTATATGAGGTAATCCAGTTCAGCGTTCGTTCCAAGAGCCATTATTATACTGGACTACCCCGTAGATCTTCCGTAGAATCCTACGTTCAAATATTCTAAGCTACTGCTCATCACTACTTGTTAACGTCCATGTTTCACATCCGTAGGTTACGACTGGCCTGATCATTACCCTATAAATTTGCAATTTCAGTGCTCTATTTAACTGCTTAGGGGCAAAGAGTTTCTTAAACGTGTAGAAGCTCCAATTACAGCTTAGGATGCGCAATTTTATTTCAGTTGACATGGAGTTTACCCTATTCATATTAGTTCCCAGACAGTCAAAGTTATCCACTTGTTCGAAATTGAAACCTGCTGCTGATAGTTGATCCAAGTTATTATTTTCCTTCCTAATGAAATTCATATACTTAGTCTTTGTTTCAATTATGACAAGTCGTCTGGATTATGTGGCTTTTTTGAACTCACATAATGTTCCCTCCAGTGAAGAGAGTTAACTTTGTTCCTATAAAACCATATATTTTGAGCTTCCGAAAAAGTCAAATTAAAAATCATTGCAGAAAGAGCGTCCCCTTGTCTGGCTCCTTTACCAATGTTAAACCATTTAACTAAGTTCTTCATCAGCTCGGACTGCAGCCTTGGTACCTGCTAATGTTGCTTGAATAAGTGTAACACACTTAGAAGGTATACAAAACAGTAACAAATCATTTAGCACTACTGTCCTGTCGATACTATCAAAGGCTTGCTTAAAGTCGACATAGAGATTATGAAGTTCAATATTATATTCATACGCCTAATTGTGTATGTGCCTTAACGCAAATATCTGTTCGGTCGAAATCCACACTGATATTCTCTAAGAATATCTTCTGTATATGAAGCTAGTTGGTTGTGTATAATACTAGAAAGAATTTGATAAGTCACATTCAGCAGCGTAATTCCTCTGCAAATCGCGCAACAAGTCTTGTCCCATTTCTTATGTATTGGTTGTATTGTACGTAGGGTCCCCACTTCTGTATTATTTCCTGATTCCATATCAACTTAATAAATTTGTGTATTTGCTTATGCAGCTCAATTCCGGCATTTTTTTAACATTTCTGCAGTTATTTTATCAATTCCTGGTGCTTTATAGCTTTTTAGACAGTTCACTAACTTCTGCAGTTCCTATAATGTGGGTTCATGTATCTCTGTATCTGCAGTATAATAGAGTGGTTGAATTCAGGTAGACAGATGCAGGATGGATGTAATCCTAAAATGTATATTTTTTTCATGCTTCCAATTATAAATTAAATAATTATTCAAGTAGGTAACATTCCCAGTTGTTACTAGGCCCACCGTATAACCAAGGAATAAACTTTGAGGGAAATTTTTATAAAGATAAATTAAAAAGACCGATTTGCATACAAAATAAAAGTTTTATTCAATTACTACCACTTATCCGTACTCGCATTTGGAGCTTCATCAGGTAATATTCGGTTTCTAACTGCCCGTATACTAAAAATATTATATTCGGGCCTTTCATTTTTGACAACCTTAATATTTTATTACTTATTTCAAAATTTCAATTTTTATGCAGTGGTAATAGGCTACATGAGGATGTGAGATCGAGAAACTGGTAACTCCCCTTTAATAACATTGGAAGGGAATTTTAAAGTGGGATATCTTAATGTCAATACAATATATTTACGACAACCCGTGAAAATTAGCTGATATTATGATTATTAGTTACCAATGCCTGGGAAATAAAATTTTAACATTACAGGTTTTGCTGATTATTACATTTACATTCCAAATGTGTTAGAAGTAATATTATGATTATTGATTACTCCATTTTTGGGTTTCCAAACGTATTATCAATAATATTATAATAAACAACTATTACAAATAAGCGTTCCAAAATTGTAGGCCGTAAAATTACGATTGATTATTTCACTAACTTTTAAAAATGCACGAATCATTCTTACTCACACGAATGTCACTTTACTAATCACCATACCATATTAGCATAAGCCTACCAAACTTGTAAAATCATTTATCAACCCCATTTTTAATCATTAAACTGCCTCATATTGTGTAGAACGATATTTCTCCATCCATACCTTCATTCTACTGTTTTATCCCTTTGATCCCCGACAATGCCCCACCTATCATAGCGTAAATACAACTCAAACAATATAAATGTTATTCACTATTTATGCATATTTTGACGCTATACGAAACTCAAATATTAATGCATGTCGTGTATATACCAAGCATAATTAATTATGTCCTGCTCCACCAAAAGTGTCAAACGCATAATTACTATCAATCAATCGCGTTCACGATTTGATAGCGTTATATGTAATTACGATTAAAGGTACGTGGAGACTGTAATTTGACTCCAAAATATTGTAACGTTTTGAGATTATCATATTAAACCACATCACAACTTTCAAATCAATGTCGTTGAATGTGTTTGCGTTTCGTCTCATATCAGCGATATTAATTGGTTAGCATACAATTCGATGTAAAACTATTCCAGTCATCTAAATTTACTAGCTGTAGAATAACAGAATTACACTTAGTTGCTAAACAGTGAATGATTATTAACTGGGCATATGTTTGTAATATAAATAATGATAAATGTCCTGCCTATCATAGAACAAATATAACAAACAATACCGAACAATATAAATGTTATATTTTACGTCTATAGATTCGGCAGAGAAGTCCAGCGTATAACTACGACTATTAATATTTATTGTAATATGATGTAAACGAAAAAATGGAAAAATCATGACCTCTGTTTTACTTTTACTGGAGGTAATTGCACTCACTAATATTGGTGTGATGAAATAATGATTAACGACCTTAGATAATCCATTATCAAAGAAAATGATTTCGTTGTTGGTTGGGGTTCGTTGCGATAAAAATTGAGGGTAATTTACAACATTAATGCGGGTTTATTTAAAAAAACGTAACTGTCAAAATATTAACAAAATTTTGGAGATACGGCGAAGAAATCGGATCTCTTACTAATATCAGGATAAAACCGTGGACGGTACCCTTCTAGACGTCAAGGATTTGTAAATCTGACATCGTACCTGGTTAAAATATAGCGTCGCCTCTGTCAGCTCTTCCGTAGGACGCTCTTCTCAGCGTTGCGAGGTTGACCACCTTCAAACTTTCGGGACCAAACGTCGTCTCCTTTCCGTCCCCTTCAAGTGCCGTGAGAAGAGTGATAATTCACACAGCCTCACCGCTGTGTGTAGAAGAATCCAAAATCGACCTTAGACTACGAAATCACATTGGTCGAGGCAACCACGTGGTATTTAAATATTTCTGTGTTTCCTTACTTTCCGATTCCCACGCTAACCTGTTAACGGGAATTTCAGAGGTCATATCTCTACGTGCAGAAATACCATCTCTGGGGATTAGTACCGGCATAAGGTCTCGATATGCTTCGCCAATTCCAGTTCCCAATCCTCGCTAACTTTGTATTAATAATTTAAGAAATATCAATTATCGCGCTGCATCGTATTGGAGAGAAAGTTTGAAATAGAAATGAAACAAGTTAACTTGAGGTTGTGAAATTAATTCGATAGTAGTCACACATCACAAATCTAGTGTCGGTTGAGTTTACGCTTCTAAGAAGGAAGGCGCCATATAAAATATTGGATTTTCTTATAAGCAAAGATTTGCTGCTCAGAGACGAGTCAGAACATTTGCCTACAGCCAAACACAAAAACAGCGCCTTCACGGTAACAGATTCACTATCCAACACTATCTGACGTCATTATGAAGTTTTGCAAGTTTCATTATGGATTCAGGTTCATCATTAAATTCCAATCTCTGGTTTCTCCAACATAATCGAGACGAAATTTTTTTATGGTGACTTCTTTTTATTTCCAAGAAAAATGAGACCATTCTTAAGAAAAGATAGTAGTTTGATGAGAAATAAAAACTTCAATATCAAGATAATCAGTCCAGCAAAAGGAACGTCTTGCTGATTTTATATATGTTTGTTTTAAAGGGGACTGTTCCATAATTCATTAGTCACGGAAAAGTGACTATTTGGTATAATTGATGACATTTACATCTTTCTATGTTTTTTTGTAAATAGATAAGTTCTACTGTAATATGTTTTTGACTATTGCGTTCATTAAAAAATAATAAAAATAGCATGTTTCGTTAATTTTTATATGACCTGCGGATTTAAATTAAAATGTAATATTTGTTATATTAGCATGTTTTATGTCAGAAACTGGATGCAAATCGGCGTAAAAAATAGAAAAGAATATTTGACAAAAATCTTATAAACTTGATCTCCTAGGCAAAGTATGCTATTTTTTTAATCGGGTCATCAAATTCATATAAATTAGTTCCAAATACTAGGGTACTACCACAACTATTGACCAGCGTAATATTTGTCACGAGTCTCTGTGATTTCAACCTTATGCAAATGTTATTACATAAGCATTATTTTTATATAAATTTAAAATTTAAGGAAAAATATGTTGTAAGCAGACAAAAACGTCGTTGTTGATAATTCAACATAAATATTTTGGTATTGATATTATAAAATAAAAAGCAAGTTAACATTCATAGAAAAAAATATTTCAGCCGCCACATCGGTTAAATGTTTGCTCCAGTTGTAACAATAAACAATATGTTGATGGGGTTGCGATTAAAAATATAGTGACTATGTTATAATGAAAATTACTTATGTTATGAACAAAATCATAAAATAATTTCAATTTCATTAATTATGCAATTAATGTATTCCAATTAAAATTAAAGTAGCTTTGAGTTGTATACTGAACTGGAACAGAAATAAAGTGAATAATCGTTAAACCTGGGTTATACAACAGTTGGTATTTCTATCACCCACGTATACATTCGAATTTCTTTGGTTTGCGCAGTGTAGTCACTCATTAAGTTTTTACTTTGCTGGTTGGTTGATTATTCGCTGAATATCATCGACAAGCTTCTTTCAGGTTATTTATCTCCCCACTTTCTTCGTTGTATATTTGTCGATGTCTATTTTATAAATAGGCGTTGCCTCTATACCTAATTTTCTAAAATTTCGTATGGTTATGAATCCATTAACTTCATATCCCTACATCACAGTTCTTTCACTTTTTTACTGAGTAACCCAAATTCTCATTCCGAGTATTTTTATTTAACCAAAATACTGATTCTGACTTTAGCTCTTCGAAATTGATATTCAAATTATTTTAACCTCAATTTCTTACGGCGAATAACCGTCAAATAATCATTTCTCGAAACGCAAAGCTTATCCGCTGAAATTTTCTAACCATCTGCTGACCTTTTGCCAGCCGCGTTGTAATGAAAACTTTTTATTGTCTACTTATTGGGAATATATACCTGAAATTATACCCTCAGGTTTTAAACATACTGCTTATGTAATAATAATTCAAAAGATAATTAGTATTTGAAAAACACCGGAAAAAGATCATAATATGGTATTTTCAATAGAAAATTTCACTTATTTTTATAATGCAAATAAGAAAGTAGCTAGCAGATTGACGCAGAAGATATTCCAAGCATACTAAACTCTGCGCTGGGCTTATAGGCACGCCCTTGGTTGCCATCTCCAAACTGCTATTGTATTTGCCTTACTCGGCTACCCGTCGGTGTTAATATTTACGTAGCACACGCGTGATATCAATTAGCCGCAGACCCGAAGCTTTCGCAACGCGGACCATCCATCACGCACAAAGCAGTCCTGCCAACATCGATAAGCCCCGTCATACAACGCCAGACGGCAGTTTAGTCGATTTTATTACCCCGATTATACTAACTTTTTCCGTGCCTGCACTAAAAGTGGATCAATGCCAATCGGCGCATTAAATTAAGTAATTGTAAATTCGGTTCCGAGTCGAAAACCACGTATTATTTATTACAAACATGTGAAATAATTTAACTAGTTAAATTAATCACGTATTAGAGTTTGATATGCATGAAATTGTATTTTGCTGCAGCGAATGTTAATATGCGAGTAATTAAAGTCCGTTACTGCATGTCGTTTGCGGATTAAAATTAATGTATTTCCACTTCATTACTTGCTTATAGATTTAGCTCTGTGCGTTTACATTTTTAACTATTAAGGCATCAGTTGTTCTTTACTACGCTATAGAATACGAAACAGAACCCTTAAAAGTAATAATTGAAACGATTTCATCAAATTATATTCCTTAGATAGAAGTTATATTGTCAGCTCCTCTTCTTACACTCGCATATTTCACCACATGTAAACTGCGGAAGTGACTATCCCTATGTTCGGTTACCATTCTCGATTGGTGTAACGAAATAAATAGTGATATTGCCCAAGCTAATTCCCCTGTTCAAGCGTGTGGATTGACGGTATAGTTCAAAGTTATGAAAGAAACAAAAAAACTTTTTTAATATATTTACTCCTGCTATTTCTGATATTTATAATAATTGAAGTTTCTGGTAGGGCACCACCACTTCGTTGAGTGGAATAAAATACACACAAACAAAAAATAGATAAAATTGGTTCCACTAAAAAATGAACGGGAATGAATTATAAATAAAAAAGAAATTACAAAAATGTAAAAACAGAGAAACACAAAAATAGTTTAATCTTTTGGTAAGATCATTGACCGCAACTAATATCTCAACAAAGTTTTCGTTCATCAAAATTCCGTTCCAATAACAGCCGTAACAAGTCGATCACAAATGTAAGATGAGGCTTTTTAATCTTACAGTGATTGCTGGCTGGCCAATCTGCTGGATCATCCAGGAACCACAAAACGAGGACCTCTCCTCTCTTTTGTTCGAGCTGTTTCCGAGTAAATTTGAAGTCGTCATCTGGACCCAGCAGCTATGCAACCACAATATCGTGCAAGATACATGAAAGGAAAAATACTCAAGTTCAATTAATATTTGATCTTAAGAGCTGTAGCCCTCTTAACACACATTATATTATGTCGTTTGTGTTACACTCAAATAAAATAGATCTCACTTCCTTACACTGTCCAATAATGAATGTCGCTTATCAAATCTCAACCCGTTTTGCAAAGTTGCTTTGATATTAAAAAATATATTAAACTAATCTTATCGATAAAATACTTCTTAAATATTATAAAATAATATTTTTGTGATAATGAACAAATATGATAGAGAATAGTTTTATTATTTTTATTTATTTATTTTTAACACGTATTACTTCGCGCACAGGAAAAAGATTACTTTTTTTTGGTTAACAGGCTTCATGAGGGTGATCCTGAAACAGGCAACTCCCCTTTAATAGCATAGGAAGGAAATTGAAAAGGGGGGATGCGGAAGGTAGAGCAAGGTAGCCAAGGGTTAACTAGGGCCCCCGGGCTATGGTTTAAGGATCCTACCCGGTGTTTCACCTAAAGAGATGCAGGGAAAGATTACACAGCTCAAGTAACGTAAGACGTCGATTAAACTATAATGTGACTGCGAGAAACATTACAATAAAATTACAGGAAACAAAATGTGTATACGACAGTAACAGGCTGATACAATATTGAGATACTAAGTACAGTATCACTTTCAGAAATCAATTATAAAACCATTATGTGATCAAATATTAATCCTGTAGCAGCCTGTTATATATTTTAGCATAGTGTCGTAAATAAAGGTTCTCTATGAATTGTAAATTTATAAAACGGATGTTTTAGTCTTTTGTAATAAGACAAAGGAGCTGTATATATTTTGAAATTATAAATAGACCTACGGAGTATTCCAGTTTTAGCGGCATATTATAACAGTTTAATTTTGACTATTTACAACAAGTCATGTATAAAATCGAAGGTAATTAACCTAATTTTTCTTACAAATGTTCAATATGTGCACCTTTAGATATACGGCACACATGTTACCTAAAATCCAATTCGTCCCACACTTTGGTTATCAAGCCCGGTCTAATGTCTCTTCAATTCTACATTTAAACTCTGGCAAATGATTAGGTACGAAGAGGCGATCTTTTATAAAGCCCCAATAGCGTGATGTGATCATGAAAGTCAGAGGAAAAGAGCTCCGACATTTTGACTATTACGACCAATCCAACGGTCAGGGACTTCGACGTTCAACCAGTCTCGTACAAAGAGATGCCAATGGGGACGGACTCCATCATGTTGCCAAATAAAGTTTTCAGGTTCATATTTTAATTGGGGAAAGAGCCATTCTTGAAACATCCGGATAAGCCAAAAAACCGTTTAATTTTAGGGGTTTCCTTTGAAATTGTACAAGTTTATGACGATGCCCAAACCCCCAGATTCGAACATTATGGGAATTTATTTCACTCTTAGATGAAAATTTGACTCATTATTGAAAACCACACGGTGAAGAAAGTAATTTTCCCGCCACAACACTTACGAAGTTATAAAAGCATGTAGCAACTGTTCCCGGTAAGGACACTCGTGCAAACGTTTTCTTAAAACCTTCCGCCAAATCTTCTTTGACAGCTGAAGTCTAATACTAGTTTTCCCAACAGTCTTCTTAGAACTACGAAGGTAAGATGTTCAGACAAGGCGTACACTTTTGTCACCCCGTGCTTCTCTCTTTACACACACCGCATCGTTTCTTATTGTCTGTACCATGCGTGGATGATTTTTTTCACATAGGGGCTCACGATTAAATTGCCCGAGACGCGACCCAATTCTCCAGATACCGCAACCAGTTACAACTGGTACAGCAAAACCAAAGAAAAACTACTGGCCAAAATATTGTACCCATCAGGCCTGAGATAGAGTTCTCGTGCTTTCTTCATGCATTATAAAACGGTTTAACCATTTTGCTAAAATATAATACAAAATTGTTTGTTCGTTTTGATACGAATATTTATTTTTGTAGTGTCGCACTAGCTGCTCCTTGTGATTCATTTTATTTTTGTGTTTTAAGGCTTAGAAGTTGTTTTAATCATTGGAATTTTATTAATATTCTGTTCCACATTTTTGAGTTGTTGACTCCATAATTCCTTATATGCTTAGTATAGCTGAATCTATAAAACAGTTATCTTGAAAATTTATGTAAAAACATAAACCAATCCAGGACATGAACTTCAAATAAAGACAAAAAAGCTGTCCACAGAATCAGGTTCCTATTTATACTGTCTGTCATGTTATACATCTGTACCTGTAAGCAAATTGGCTTACGTCCTTCTACGTTGATATATAAATATATTGTGACGGACCTGTGATCGCCACTGCGTCTCATGTTTTTTTGGCAATTTTTCCTATCCTTCCTTGACGTTCTTTAAATTCTGTACTGTAAAATTTTGCTTTATTTCTACATGTTCATTGTCCTTATATATGAAGTCCGTAAGCTTCTCCTTTATTATGTGAATAGGATATAAATAAATAACCAGATTCTGTGGACAGTACAGTTATTATCAGTTAATGACTGAGATATATATTCCAGGTCTAAAACATAAGGTCATTACTGACTAACACGGGATTTATTCCATTGAATTTAAATCTTTTTAAAGTCAAGTATCACAGAGAGACAAGAGATCGAACACTACGTCAGTGAATGAATCATAGCGAAATATGTTTAACATTGTTTGAGTGTCAGCGCGATATTTGATAAACGGCTGATTTATGAACGTTTTAGTGGCGTTTGTAGATTAACAATTAGATTCGACAAGATTTTACGATACTGTCGTATTTAAATTTCATCAAGATATGACAAAAATAGAAACTGACATTAATTGGATTTGTTCGGGGTCAAGAATTTATCAAACATCGAGTGTTATTCTATCATCAGTAAATATGATAATCAGTAGTTTAGTGTTACTTAATTTGCAACTATAATAAAATGTCGGATTTATTAATTAACACGATGAAAAATGTTTATAAGGATATTTGAATTTATTAACAAGTCTCATTTATGTTACATCAACTAGGGTCCTTTACTCATAAATGACAATTACAATTACTACGGCTACTTTTTCTCGGGGTAATTTATAAAACACGAGACTAAATGAATTTAATAATAATTATATAAAACAAAAACAAGGGTCCGGACATAGAGTATCAGGATTTTGGTTATCTGCGTCGCCGTGTAATTTTGTCTATTATAAACATTCACTCTTCTGTTTATTCGGCTTCTTCGGCTGTTGGGTTGGCTAGGTGTTCCCTCTGCTTCCAGGAATCGTAAACGCCCATTTGTCGGCCGTTTAGCTGATCTTATTACATCTCTTTAACACCTCTTCGACTTCTTCCTTCTTCAGAGTCTACTTGCAAACTGACTAATTATGCATATCTTCTTCTTCTCCTCTCCTGGCTCCTTCCAAATCTACTTGCCACCTGCTCATTTCATCATTACACCACCACCGAGCTAGACAAAATTACATCCTTCCACTGGCGTAGAATTGTAATTACATGATCGGTCACCACAAATCTCTGTGAATTTCTACTATTGCACGTGACTCCTGCGTGCGTAGGAAAGGGGTGTTTTTTCCAGGTAATTGTTTCCCAAGACCTGACCTTAATTCCCCACACTTGGTCTGATATCACGTCCTCTGATCCTCCGTCACGTCAGACCGTCACCAGACGAACTGGGATCTTCCGTCAGTCTCTAAAATTTTTCGAACTGCCACATACTGGGATACTAATTTTAATTTTGAGATAAAGAAACTGAAAGCTTTATGCACTTTACACAACTAAACTAAATTTACTGTCAGATGCTATAGTAATAGTGGTTTCGTGTTTTACCACAATATTTAAAAGTATATGAGGAATAATGGCTTTATAATACCCAGAGATTTTATTCCTCAAATTTAAATAATTATCGATTACGCAATTTTTCTATTCATTTAAGACCAATTATATATTATAAACTTGTGTAAAACCAGACGTTAAACCGAAATTTTACATTCTGCTCATGAATTATTGCCTGCACAAATGATAACTTAAATATTGACAAATAAATAATTTCATGTAGTGGGCAATGGATAATTTTATCTTTGGCAACAGAAAACCGGTCTAGATGCCAAATAGATTAGGTTGCTGAAGTGAACTAAAATTAATAACGACTTGTGTCTATAATTCTTTCTTTACAAACACGAATATTTATCTGCAATTGAAAGTGAAGTAAAACTACTAAATAACATTAGTTGTGTTGTTTTTTTAAGTACACTTTGGTAAAAAACTACATTTTAATAAACATAAAAATTATGATCTGTCAATAGAATCTGTAATTTGTTTTTTTCTGAAGAACATACTTTCATTATTTTTCAAATTATTAAAACGTTTTTCTTATTAGAAAATAAATGAAAACACACGTCCATTGTTATTATTGCAATTCTTGTGCCGCTTCTAAAACGCAACTACGATGATAGTTTGCATTATCACTTCGAACTTTTGTCAGCAATATGTCCTGTACGCAATTGCTTTTCCACCAAACTGCTTCCCGAAAAAATTAAAGTGTGAATTAAATATCATTAATTTCTTTCACTAAAGAATTATTAAAACCATCTGGATGTGCTTTCCCTCCTGAATGTTCAAATCATTAAATACATCTGAATATGTTACGATTATTAAAATCACAAATCTAATCAACTAAACGACAATGCATAACTACGGCATTGTAAACCTTTTAAAGTTATATATCTATTAATGCGAAGTTGCGAAATAACCTACTTCAGATTTGTGTGTCGCGAAGATAAAGTTGACTAAGTACTGATGAAGCCTAGCATGGTATCATATTTCACGAAGCTGCTGTTTTAAGAGGATATTATTTATTGGAAAAGCGAAACAAGCTGCAAAGGTTCGGCATAGTGTTTTTTTTCTCTTCCCAGCTTGCAGTTCAAAGAAAACTAACTTCCAAGAGTTAAAGCTTTCTTACAGTTTCCGATCTCTGTATCAGAGGTCCATTGTGTAGGGGTGAGCTTTGGAAGCTGAGGCCAAACCAACACGTCCTGGGGGTGTTGTCTGAGATTTATGTAGACAGACCAATTTACGGGGCTTCTCCTTAGATCTACTCTCCTGGGAAAAGTAGTACCGCGGCAAAGAGACAGCTTCGATTAACAGACCGATACTGGAGAACCCTCGTTATACAGGCGCTCCTTGATTAATGACCAAAATTTCATATCTATTTCGTTTGACTGAGATTTAGAGGAACTGCGTCTACTAGTATGTACAATACTGGATAATATATTCAGCTGCCTTGAAGTTGCAAAGCCCCAAAAATTTCTTAGAGACATACGTGACGACTGATAGTGAAACATGGTATCCAAAATATATTAAATGCATTTATTTTGTCTAAAGATTTGTTTTCAATACAGATAGCTTTATCGAATGCGTGTAAGGATGAAATTTCTCATATTGATAAAGCATCGCGATCGTAATGCCGCCGCACTATCCCCAAAGAAAGGGAATGCGACTCTTCACACGCTGAACGTAAGATTCTGTGTAACTCATCTCTGTAATTTGTTTTTCCGCGAACCCATAATCCTCGATATGTTTTAGGTACATCGTGAAAATACATTAAACGTTTACTTCATAATTCTGTATGTGCTTTTAAATGAGGCGTGAACGATGATTTTGCGGTTAAAAATTTTTTTCGGATTGGAACGGATCCTTATCGATTGCGCTGAAGGAAATAAAATTAAAAATTTTTGGCTCAAAAATTTATGATAAACTATAAATTCAATACAATTGCAGTGTATAAATGTTAATAAAAGAATCGTTCACGGAGAAAATTCTTTATAAATTGACTGCCCCTTTTCAGTTTCTGCTTTCTTGATGTTAAATTAATCATGCACTGGAGCGAGTTCTGATTAAAGAAGATCTTTTACTTTCGTTTCTGTGGACTGAGAGCGAGGGAATATTACTTTCTCGAATTACTTTCTAGCGGCGTATCATTAAAATCATCTTTTAAAACTAACACGCGTTCTTACGGATGAAATGAAGTAATTCTGAATAGAAATTTTATCGTTCATTAAATATGAGCTTGAAATTCATACTTTTTTTCTGAAAGGATAACGAGAACTAAAATAAATAATTTCACGTGGGAAGTTCATTAACAAAATTTCACATAGTAATACTAGTTACATGCAGCTCATATGTACATGAAATACATTGTTACTGTTTGTTTTCGTGACCATATTTATATATCAATATTATTATTATTATTACAAACGTCATATAGAGAATTAAGTAAACTGCTACACCGAACTTTTCTCTATAGGCTCAATTACTCCCCACTTTATTAAATTTTTCTTAATTGCACCTTGACTACGTCAAATGTTTGCCGACTCATAACATCGCGAAAGCTTAGTAGGAATATCCCAATGAAGTTTCCCAGGTAAAAATAGCTCGCAGGTAAAAAGATGTTTTCCAGGAATTTTTTTTTTGGTTAACAGGCTACATGAGGGTGATCCTGAAACAGGCAACTCCCCTTTAATAGCATAGGAAGGGAATTGAAAAAGGGGGGATGCGGAAGGTAGAGCAAGGTAGCCCAGGGTTAACTAGGGCCCCCGGGCTATGGTTTAAGGATCCTACCCGGTGTTACACCTAAAGAGATGCAGGGAAAACCCTAGAAAACCTGCATCAGGTAGGTCGGGCATTGGGTACTATTCTCACGCCCTTCCGAATGACGGAAGATGAGTTTGCTGTGGGGACGCAGCATTCCCTTCTCCGTGTCTCCACCAATTTCAAGAGGCAATTGGCCGACTGATCCAATGGGATCAGCGGACAACTCTTGCCATATGCCCAAGGTCTTTGACCCCAGTACATATACCTCCTAAAATAGGTATATGAGAACTTTGATAAAAAATACCCAGAGAGAGTGCGAGGCATTCCCGACATGATCAGGTGAGCCCCGCAGTCACTCTGGGCTGAAGCGACTGCGAGAAAACTCTTGCAGCGCCTTTCCTCCCATGTTTTCCAGGAAGCTTCCTACCAGCCAATAAGAAAGTTGTTACCAGATTTGGCTGGTGGTTCTAAGATGAATTTCTACCAATGACATGAGTTATATGAAAAAAAAGGGAGAGATATATGTTTAAGTTCGGGATCGACGGAGAACTGTACGGTTCTTGTTTAGCAATACTGCACGAGAAACCACGGCGGTGATTAAAGTCAACGATTCAGAAGATCAGAATGGAAAAATGTCGACCGAACCCGGGAATCGTGCCTGGGACCTCTAATTTACCGCGCGGTTGCTCTAACCGTCTGAGCTAGCTCATTCTTCACAACGTTAGCTAGGAAATCAGTGAAGAATGGACATTGTCTAAATTGATAAAAGGTGCATGAATATCAATTCCGAAAGAGGAGAACTGCTTCAACTGAAGTAAATTTTAGGAGAGACGAGCTTAGGTTTACAAGACTGGAGGAATGTGGCATCAAATCTGGTGGTCGACCTGGACTAGCTCAGATGTCCGGTTGTCATTTTTTCATTCATATCTTCTAAATTTACTTTCACGGCCTTTGAATGCGCTTCAGTTGAAGAAATTCTCTTTTTTTGTTAGCTCATTTTACCCTTTGGCTAGCAACAGTTAAGTATTTAATTTATAAATCCGTAACTCAAAGCAACAGGATAGTGATTCATGGGAAAAATATTTAAATAATTTTACCGTAAAGAAAATTGATTTTTTCCCCGTGATTCAACCGGCTTCAATATTAAAATGCATTAATAACACTCTATGACTGCGTATTGGGAACTCCAGTAAACGTTTGCTACTAGTGTTGCATGACCTATGCGTTTGTAAGCAATTGCCAATTGCCAACGTATGACGTATGGAAATATTTTCGAATGATTGTTTTTGTTGTGCGCGTTTGGTGTGGACAAGTCTTAAGATACTCCCTTACCCGACAAAAATTATTTATTGTTGTTGTGGTATTCAACCCTAAAACTGGTCTGATGCAACCCTCAGTGTTAACCTAGCCTGTGCAAGCCTTTACATTTCTTCATAACTACCACATCCTACATCCGCCTTAATATGCTTAACGTATTCCATCTTTTGCCACCCTCTTCTGTTTCTACCCACACACTTCCCTCTAATGCTAATTTTCCAAGACCCTCGTGTCTCAAAACGTGGTCTACTAATCTATCCCTTCTCTTAGCCAAAGTCTTCCAAATTTTTCTCTCTTCCTCTATTCTGCTTAGAAATTCTTATCATCCATTTGAATTTCAGCATTCTCTTATAGCACCATATTAATTATTTACTACGAAAAAATGTATTAAATTATTTGTGATATATAATAAAAAAGTTATTAATTTGTAGATTTCTATAATACTTATTTGATTAAATTATTAAATTAATAATAAATTATAAACATTAAATAAATTTACTTCTGTTTTACACAGTAGTTAAATAAAATAACAAAGTTTTTATTCAATTAATTTGACGACACACGACCGACATTACAAGTTGTGGATTCTACATTCAAATTAATTAAATATAAACTTTACGTGCGTAATGTGGCAGTATATATAGAAGGTTTAATAATTTTTACAATTTAATGCCGAGTTTCTTGGAAAGTATAGACTTGTAACGGAGAAAATATAAAATATAACAATTTTAATTTAAATAATAGGAGCAATAATTTTGATAAGACGACAAAAATTTCAAAATTACGTTAACTAAAAGAGTAGACTGTTTTGTGTGTCCAACAACGATATCCTATGTAGTGCCATGAGCTTGATGTTTCACTCTGGATGATGTATTTCTAGATGAAATAGACCAACAATCAAACCTAATCTTCGTCTAACTACTTCGTTCGCGACTTCCTTTTCTTCCTCACTGACTCTCGTTTGACTGAGGAAACAATACATAGATTTTAGTTCCTCTCCACCAGCTAAGCAATGAAAACAAACCTGCAACAACAGCTATAATTCTCTCTTTGCATGACATAAGCAGCTTCAGGTGGCGAATTACTACCTCTTCTGTGCTATAACACTTCCATAAACCCAACCTTTCAAAACTTTTCCTTCCCTTTGGATCTACGTCAGACATCTTAGACAATAGTCTATTTTACCCCTTCACTGACGGATATTTTTCAACAAATATGACAAAAATGTCATATTATTTTATTACGTTTTTTTATTACCTAAAGGTAGATATAAAAATATTTATATATTTAAGTGTGTTTAAAAAGTTATTTATTTTTAAATACTTCCTTATTGTACCTATTTTTAAAATTTTTTCTTAATTTTGCATAAAAATTAAGTTAAATGTTTCACTATAAATATAGTCAGAAAAATTCTTCAGACTAGAAACACGTGATAATGTTAGAATAATAATAACTCTAAATTTAAAACACAGTAATTCTTGAATACTATATATTTTGTGTGTAATGGGTTTCGAAAGCACGTCCTTCGTAACAGCCGGCTGGAACGTAATTCATTTTATTAAGATTTTATAAAATATTTCAAATAAATTTCTTCACTGACTACAGACATCCTTTCCGATAGCAAGATTCGAACGCGCGATCCTCAGAAAAGCAAGATGGCACGTAAATCGCCTACCAGCTCCGTTCGGCTGCATCCAACATTGTAGTTGTTTACAAAATACTTCAAATATATTTATTTGTTCATTGCAAATAATATCTCGAAAAAAGCGTAGGTTTCGAAGCATAAAAATTACGTAACATTCCTGATTTTTCCCGCAGTCAGACATTGAAAAAATGTTCGGAATAAATCATGCGTTATGGAGTTTTCTCGCAGGCGCTTCAGCCCAGAGTGACTGCGGAGCTCATCTGATCATGTCGGGAATGCCTCGCAATCTCTCTGGGTACTTTTTATCAAAGTTCTCATATGCCGAGACACCTTCACCTATTTTAGGAGGTATATGTACTGGGGTTAAAGATCTTGGGCATATGGCAAGAGTTGTCCGCTAATCCCATTGGATCAGTCGGCCAACTGCCTCCTGAAACTGGTGGAGACACGGAGAAGGGAATGCTGCGACCCCACAGCAGACTCGTCTCCCGTCATTCGGAAGGGCGTGAGAATAGTACCCAATGCCCGACCTACCTGATGCAGGTTTTCTAGGGTTTTCCCTGCATCTCTTTAGGTGAAACACCGGGTAGGATCCTTAAACCATAGCCCGGGGGCCCTAGTTAACCCTTGGCTACCTTGCTCTACCTTCCGCATCCCCCCTTTTCAATTCCCTTTCTATGCTATTAAAGGGGAGTTGCCTGTTTCAGGATCACCCTCATGTAACCTGTTAACCAAAAAAAAACAATTACGCACTCTCACGAAAAAACTACGAACTTCTATGAAAGGGACGAGATATCTCGTCCATATCAAGGAAGAAGAAGCGAAATTGACATAGGACGAGTTAACTCGGCCGCGTCAGTTTTTTCTCGACGGTTCAGGACGAGGTAACTCGTCTGTGACAGGGAAGGGGTTAAATAAGAATTCCGATGGCAGTTAGTTTTCTCGATGGGTGTGACCATGAGTCCACCACGCTTTAAATAATGGACGGGACGAGCAGCGTCGTGGAAAATGTGTATCACGACCTTTGAAGCAGTATAGCATCCATTTGTTAAGTGCCAACAGAACCTGCATCCACGCGGACACGCCAGGCGATTTGTAATTTAAAACGATCTATAGACATTGTGTCATAATCAAGCAATGACTGAACCTATCATACCAAGTTTCAAAAGGCGCGGTTTACCAATAGTCCTCATTATTAGCCTTCTTTAAACGTTTAACGTGACAAATAATTTAAAGTTAATGCAACTGTCCTTGACGCCAATGTCTCAAAACGTGACCTATTAATCTATCCCTACTCTTGGTGAAAGTCCTCCATATTGCTCTCTCTTTTCTTATTTCTTATTCGCTTCCCCATCCCTCAGGATTGGGGGTGGATGGGCAGTTATGGTGTCATTAAGTAGCATTTGTAAGAATATCAAACACATTTAAGTTTAATTTGCTGATCTGGTGCCTATTTCTTTTGATATCCCCATTTTTTAACGATTTCCAATAATAAATGAGGGTTCCCATTTAAGTTTTTTAACTCTTCCCTCCCCCACCCCCAGGGGGGTCGAGTTTCATATCATTAGATGTCCCCCTTTGAGACGAGCAGTTTTCATTCACTCTTTTTTGATCTGATGTCTGGTTCTCAAGATATTTCATTGTCTTCAAATAAACTGAACACCCTGTATATTAAAAATTATAAATGTTTCTTATAGGAATTTTGTATTTCAACATGGAAAATGTGCTACATAAATTCTATTCATAATTCGTCACTCTACACTGGAACAATGAAAGTTGTACTGAACAGATATAAAGGAGGTGTAAAATTTTTAAATATTCTAACAATATTACTTATCAATTTTTTTCACGGTTGTTATAACGTTTTTCCAGTCGTCGTACTATACGCCCAAAGCATTCCTCTGAGTAATGATGTACTTCAACATAATATTACTTTATATAGTAAAATAATTAATTAATATACAACTTACAATCATTATATTGTACTTACACTGGAACCAGTGTTCACTTATAGAAGGAAATACATTAATCGTCGTCGTGTTGTTGTTGTGGTATTCAGACTGGTCTATTGCAACCCTCCATGCTAACCTATTTTGCACAAGCCTTTTAATTTCCGCATAACTACCATGTCGTCAATAGCTAAATATACTATTTTTCCTAACTAGCACTAATCAGAAAAGCGGTTGTATGATTCGTTAATAAAATGCATTAGATTGTTTACCCAAATGAAAACATTTTATATGGATAACTCCTTATCACGTAAACGTAACGAAGAATCCCCTATCCAAATAACTGTCTACTTTGAATCCAAGATTTAACATGGATATCAAAACGATACGTTGAGCTGAAACTGAGCTTTTTGAACTAATTCTGCACGTTTCGTTAGCTAAGCCTCCGTGACATGATGTTGGTTAGCCAATGATCTCTGTTGTGTCGTCCGTTCGTGAGTAAAATCGGTTATATGGCTCTGTAAATACATGGCACAAAATCCTTTCAATCCCCACTATCATCGCAGATCAGGCTCAAGTAGGGCATCTATATAACTGACTTTTCCATTCATTGTCCAGTAATAGGAACCTTTAAAGTTGACTTTAATTACTTACGTTATCTTTCTGTAATTAGGTCTATACAAAATTTTATATAATGTATTAAAACTATACTTTAGTTGGAATATTGTTCAGCTAATGGGAGTGTCCAGATTTTTTCGTCTTTGCTTTGCCCCCCTGTCCTTTGCTTCGTTGATTATTAGGGCCCACTCGTAATTATATCCTCATACTAAAGTTATTCTTCATTTTTACTATAGTAGCCCTTCTAAGAATATAGTAATTAGTCTTTCCTGTGTGGGTGCTAACAGTCGAATTCTTACCTTACTAAATTGAATTATTTGGCTTTATATCCGCAGTGCACAAAGAGTCATAAAATTTTATCATCCATTTAATTTAATTAAAAAAATTATTCGACTAACCTTCATATTGCTCTTAAATTGAAAATTTAACAAAGATTAATTTAATTTTAATGAAACGGGAGAAATTGTTTGCTTTATTTACCTGGAATAGCATTACTAAAGTATGAATCCATTCGGTTTGCAAAATAAAGTGTAAGTGTAAACTTAACGACAAGTAATTTCTTTAGTCAGCAGCAAATATTTATCAATACTATGCGTTTCTTCAGTTGAGAACTAGTACGTTTTAAAACAACTGTATACAGAGGCGTGGCGTGGGTTTCAGTCGCCCGTCACCCACTAACGTATTTAAATACAAAAACCTCCAAAATTTACAGAAATTCCAAACTATTTTTCGGAAATAAGACATTTGTCATTGTGTATTTTACAGGGTTCAAACTTTTAGTTCAATTACAAGTTATTATTATTTTTCTGAAATTTTGCCGCAACCGCCCTGGTTAGCGCCCTGCTAACCGTTCCCCATACGCTTCGCCTCATGGTTTAACATGTAAGGAACAGTAAAAAGGAAGAAAAATTAGGAAGTGTTACTTCATACAAAATTTTACTTTCAAATCAATGTAGACTGTCATTTTAGTTTATCATGGTCTGAAAGAAAGCTCATATATAGTTTTCCCAACATACTTTCTTAATGTAAAATTCCATTACATAAGTTATATATGATAATTTTTCCAAGATCTTGATGATGCTGATTATATTGAAATAATTATTTTTCTTAAATAAATTTTCTTTAAGAAAATCACATTTATATTTATGAATATTTAGGACTGGTAGTTGATTATTAATATCCATATGTTATTACCCTACTTAATACAACATATGATCTCAGTTAATTTTGAACCCTGTGTAATATTTTTCATTTGTCTGTGATCTGAATTAACTCTTCAGGAGCAGAACTATCCTGTGTAGATAAAACACTATATACAATTCACTTTAAGAATGGCAGAGGGAAAGTAGAATGTTTTATGTGTTATCAGAGCCATTTGCACTAATTCTTTTATTTACAGATCCTATTTTACAATATTATAATTATAATGTATCAACTTGATAAGTAATCATCACTGTAATAATATCTTTTATGTCTCATTAATACTTTTTCTAATTATAACTCTTTTGTTGTACCAGAGTACATCTTGCCCCTTAAAATATAAATTTTCAACTGCTTCCATTATGTCTCAGTCTTTACATTTTCTGTGTAAATATCTATGAATCTAATTTTATTTAAGCCAATTTCATCTAAATAAGACTATATGGATTCACTTTGTTGTTGTGGTATTCAGTCCTAAGACTGGTCTGATGCAACCGACCACCCTTGCCTATCTTGCACAAGCCTTTTCATTTCCACATAACTACCACATCCCACATACTCCCCAATCTACTTACTTTATTCCCTCATTGGCCTCCCTCTTCTCGTCTTACACCACACACTTCCTTCTAACGTTACAATATCCTCATGTCTTAAAACATGGCCTTTTAATGTATTCCTTTTCTTGGTGAATGTCCTCCATATTATTCATAAAATCATTAGCCCACATTGCCTATTATCTCATAAGTTCAAACTTTACCAAACACAATTAATTGAACTTATGAAAACTGTATATACCAATGAAATATAATATTTTGGCAGTAATAGTTTTAATACAATGACAAAATAACTTATATGACAGTATATAATGTAAAACAAAAAAATGTATACATTGTAGATCAAATTAGTAGAGTTGTTTGGAGGTGTAGAGTTTAGTTTCCCTCCCACCCTTTGCACCTATCATTTTTTAACCAAAAGCACTTGTAGAGATATGTCTAATTATGTCTGTTTAGTCATTGAAACCACCAGTTATAAATCACTCACAAATTCAATACATAGGTCTATTATTTTGGGGGTTCATTAAATTTTGAAGTAAAAAGAGCTTTTAGGTGTATGTTATAATTGTCTTCATATGCCAAATTATAAAATTTACTGAATCCTGCATGTTAAATTTATGTTTCTAGGTTGCATTGACCCATCATAATTACTGGTAGTATGTTTAATGCATTCATAATTCCATAATGAATTCTTGACAATTAAAAAATATACATTGTTCAAATGAAAAAAGAATTTGCCCGATTGTTATCCCATGTTTAGTTGTTTCTAATGCAACAGACATTGCAGTCAGGAGGATCTCTTCATTTATAACGTTATTACCATTTTCATAGAAGGTATATTTAAGATTGTTCAGTTCAAGACTAGTAACTCAATGTTGTGATTTTTAATAACTATAATACCATATTGCTATTTAAGTATGTATACACAGGGATTTTCACGAAGATACATGTTTCATTTTGTCCTACTTACTAGATTAACATCTTAAATTTAACAACAGTTTCACCTACAGAGAATTCCCAATTCAGGTAAGAATACAGCTTTTTAACCCTGTTGTCTGCTCAATATACACACAGTCTCAAACAACTCATCTTGAGCAGAAGTGCAGATACAACAGTAGATATTAAGTTACTTCAAGAATTCCTAAGGAAAAGATGTTTTTACATTTATGAGATCCATTTGTACTAATATATATATATATATATACTACTTTAACTTTTCTGTTTAAATAGTCAGCAGGTGAAAAATTTTCCCAAATACTAATATCCATGAACACTTATTCAAAAACTATTTTTAGGTATTCTGTTTTCTATTATGAGAATGATTTAACTGGTTTTCTTTAGTAATTTAGTTATTTGGTCTCTGACCCAACACTATAATCAATAACAGTGGTGTAATCAATCAATTGTTGACCCACATCCTTTGATCAACTAATTGCAATCATCAAGTAGGTTATTTATTTTTCCATTTTGCATATGTCATTAATACATATAGTTAGAAAAATATATACAGATAATCACATACATCATTTGATTATCCTACATGTCTACCTTTAACCAAAAAAGTGATCAATCTCTCAATGTAACCTTATTTGATGTGCTCTATAAAGTAACAAAAGCTTTGGACATGTTATATGTAATGTTACCTCCTTTATTATCTTCACTTGACATTCATTGTGATAAAATTATATAATAAGATGAACTTTTCTAAAATTTTCAGCATCATTATCAACTGAATGTGGAACTTGATATGATGTGTTTTCACTAAAATGTTTAAAGTTAATTATTAATAAAAATATATATAACTTAACATTTTATGCTATTAACTCATTTTATAAATGTTTAAGAATTACTCCTCTCATTTGTGCAATTTGAAAATCTAGCATAGTTGTTTACTTATTAATTTCTTACATTTAATTTCATCAATTTTATGAAGAAAAGAAAATATCATAATAATAAGTCATCATATGTTACAAAATTAAATAAAAATCAGAAATAAAACTTTATTAAAGATCTATAAAATTAAATAATGTATAAATTTATTCTTTTATTAATACCTGACTTATTTCCATCAAGTTTGTCATGAAAAGAAAAGATCTCAACAACACTCCATGATACATTACAAAAATAAAATAAATTTTATTAAAATATACATAATTACATATGAAATCGATGTATTCATTGAATAAAGTTTGTGCATGTACACAGTACAGATATAAATTACAAAAACTTAAAAGCAGCATGCGTCTAGCAATGAACAAAAACATTAAAAAACGAAAACTTCCATTAAGTCAGGCAGCATGTACTATATTTCTATTACATTTTAGTGATAGTTATAGTTCTATTTTTTCTGATGTATTTAACAACAGCTTCACCCAGCCACAATGATGTACAGACCGCTGCAAGGCATGCCAGTGAAACGAAGGTTAGTATATAACTTCCTGTATAGTCTCGCAGTTGACCTGCATGACAGATACCAATCAGCATTTATAAACACTATTGTAGCTTCAGTATAAATTATGTTATTAAAATATTTGGTAAGCAAAATTAATAATTTGGAAATTTATACTATGACTAAAATCTTGACTTGAAATATAATTATCAGAAAGAAACAAATTGTCTAGTGCATTCAGTAGCACCAAGCTGAAAAGTTTTGAATTCATGTTCGTGCCGACTTCCTCTGAACATGAACACTGTTTTCTATACTTCAAAATGTCATTTCAGTCTGCAGTAGTTATTTAGCATATTGTAAATATGAGAGCTGTTTTTAAAGTAAGTACTGTTTTAATATTTTGCTGCCACATTTGTGATTTTGGGCATGTGTCATCACTTCATTCATTCCTTAAGAAGGACTGTCGCTTAGCTTTTTACATTTGTTAAAGCATTACAAATTGTTCAAAACAATTGAAACCCCACAGATTGTGACATGGTGCAGTACTAACTTTGGCATGTTATATGCTGAGGAAGGCACATAACTCCTGAATCAAAGCAACAATCCATGGAGTGGAGGCACACAACATTTCCCATGATGAAGAAATTCAAATAGACACTATTCACTCACATATTACTGGTTTTATGGAGCAAATAAGGTGTTTTGTTGAATGAATTTTTGACCCCAAATACGACAATCACCAAAGAAGTTCATTACAAGACACTTAGCGTCGTAAAATACAGAAGAAAAGGAGTGGAATATTTTCGCGTTGAAATATTTTCATTCATTACAATTCCCAGTCACACATCGTCAGACAAACTCAAGGTCTGATCGCATCATTTAGTTTGGAACAATTTCGACTTGCCTCCCTGAAGTCCAGATTTGGTTCCAAGCGATTTTCATCTGAAGAAGTTCCTTAGTGAAAACATTTCAACGACAATCCTTTGACGAAGACATACAAAAACTGATTTGCCGATACGAGAAGTTCCTGAAAAGCGGTGGTGACTATTTGGAAAAATAGTGCGCGGTTATCAGTGAAAATAGAATATATGGTTTTGCTGTATTTTAAACAAATATCATTACTTACTTTAAAATCAGCCCCCGTACCCTTGATCAACTATTTGCGTTATACCATTTTCGTTTTCTTCCAAATATTTGTTGTATTAAAATATATTTTGTGATTGCTTTCTTGATCAATCTGTTTTGAATCGTTAAAATTGTTTAAACAGGATTTGAACCCCAATTACGAACATTTCCCGAGCATTTATTCGAAAATAAATTCAAACACGTACCAAAAAGTGGACCCAAAATCATAAGACCGGCGCAGGTTACAAAACTGCTAGTCGTGAGAGCAACTGGAAAAACTTCTACACTGTAGTGCTCCGAGTAAACAAGACTAGTTGAGACGTATATCATTCCACGGAATACTCCCAGAATTGCTGAAAGGACTGTGACTGAAATGTAATCCACCAGCAAAGTAAATCCTGCAACAAATAAAATTAGCTGAGCAGGGAAATTCTAAAAAAAATCATGAATATAAATAGAGATTTGTTTTTCTAGGAAATGTCTACTCGAGAAGAAGGCGAGAATTTGATGGGAGTGGAATTAATTGATCTGAAATGGAAAAAGTTAGGAAATGTTATGAGAATAGCTTGGTGACTAAAGATTGAAAAGTGATTGTAACTGGAACCCACGAGTTGGATTGAAATATCTCGAGGTATTGATATTAATTTACTTCAAGTTTGACAAGTATTTAAAATATGTTGAGTTATTAAGTCGATTTTAAACTTACCAGTAATGAGCACAGAAGAACCAAGGGCCGCAAACCAGAAAATCAGTTTGTTTGAGTTGGCAAAATACTTTCCGCTAATCATCAACAGAGCTCGACCTGCGAAATCTCCTGCTCCAGTTGCCACTAAGATGAAGCTCGTGTTTTCCAACGAAATCGACAGTTGAGTCAGCAAATACACAGGATGTAGGGAGAAGAAAATCATTTCTGTACAGAGCACACACGCCACTCCAACACACAACAGTTGGAAATCAGATTGCCTCAGAATTTTTACACTCTCCGAATTCATAACTGTTCGACAACTGAAAGAAATCGTTTAACATTTTTAAATATTTGCTTATTTATATTCAAACGGTAGAATTATATAATAAATTACAGACACTAAATGGCTCACTTCTCAGACTCATTTCTGGGATTATGTTAAATTAAAAGTCTTTTATTTACTTCACTTATTAGCCAATTCGAAACCATTTCTCCATTTCAAATCATAAAAAAAAATAACTGTAGTGACTGTAGTTTTGAAGTTTATGCAAAAAATTTAAATTGCTTATTAATTGTTTAACTTAAATATCAGACTTACATATTCAAGCGTCGTTTATTGATTTTTCCTTTTTTATTAGCAGTGCAGGTGCGCGGTACAAGCAGTATTTCCACAAGGTCCTAAGGAATACAAAACTTTATAAAAATGTATTTGGATTGTTAAATAAACAGCGCATTGTAATGGGAGAAGTTATTTCTTTCATGATCAAATAAGCATGACAGGGACATTCTTTTAATATGCGTTTCAAAGTCAAAGTTCCGAAAAACATTTTTGTTGTAAGCATGAAAGATACGAATAATTATTCAAATAAATTTTTAGAAATATTCGATTACTGTAATTTTTTAATTTACATAATATAACTTTACAAACGCAGTTTATAAAGAGAAAAAACATTAGGGAATGGTGAAGATTTTTATATTAATAAAATACTACGTATGAATTATAGAGCTACAAGGAATAGAAAAAAAAGATATTTTAGTTGAATAGCAAATACATTCACAAATTTTGTAAATGAATATATTCGGATCAGAGAAATCGCTATATAATCACATTTCCTTCTCAGTTTATATGATTAATCCACACTAATCAAACAGATAAAAATATTTCTATGATATTAATTCATCTAGAACTAAAAAATTAATAAGAGGGAAATAATTAACTATGGTAATCTATGGAGACTATATAAATACAATTAGAAATTAAAATGGATTACATGCAGTCATATGTTCACCAAAGCTCACGTTTAATAAAATGCTCAGATTCTCACAATCTCATGGGTGATAATTAAAGGACGCAACTTTAACTGAAGAATTCCGGAGCCCATTTCGAGAAATTTTATTCTATTATCTTTGAACTGTAAATTGGTTAGTAATGAAGATACAAAGCCTGGCTTACTCAGTCCACAAGAGTTCACCAATTTAACGAAATGAGAAAAAAAATAGTAAATTGCAACTGAAGAACTAATATAGTGAGTACAACACTTTGTGAAGTAATTCAATTTGGAAAAATAGTTTTATGAAATTAGTTAATAAGAAGAAACATGTTATCGAGGAACGAAAGCTAAAATTACTCAATCACTTTCGAATGGTTATTATTTTCCTCGCAATAAATTCTCGATGCATTACTAAAAGTATTCGGAACGTAATTAACACGTAACGAATTATTCGCACTGTTAGCCGCTGTTGTAAATTTCCCTTTTAAAAATCGCTTGTTGAATATGAAGTTTTCATTCAAATTGAAAGCAATGCATTGTAAAGGCCTTACCCCGAAATCATACAATACTCCCTTCTTTAATGGTCCTGTAAAATAATGGATTAGATGAATAGAACCACTATATCTAACATTAATTATGGCTAAATAATCAGAGCATGTATAAAACTGACTATTCCAACAGTGCTGATTATAAATATGTACAAAATGGTTTCAATAAGTTAACATACCGTTTCTCTGTCGTCCTTCATTAGCAACGTCTGACTCTGTTCCGCGGAATCCAGTTTACTATCTGAAATATACAAGAATTTTTAATTACTGTTATAGTATTTAAAATATAACGAAACTCTAATCCCATAAATAATACACTTAGTATTATATATTAATCACAACAGGACAGGACACTAAACTTATATAAATTTTGTTTACTATAAATATTAGTACATGTGAAGGCTTAATAGACAATTTATAGATGTATTAATTTGACTTCGTTCAAAATAAATGAGTGCAAAAGACGAATTAGCTAGAAAATAAAATTTAATGTGAAAAATTTATAAAATATTAAGGTCAATGTCATTTAGTGTCGTCCTTTCATAGGAAATGTTTCAGATACAATTATAAATTTTTTGAATGTGCACAACGCACTATCATTGCTGCCGATGAACGGTAGCAACTCATCAAAACCCGAATTCTTTTTTTTGGAACGTCTCTAATCGGAGTTCATAGTTCAAAAATAGAAAAAAAATTGTAATTGAAAAATCTCGCTCATAGGGTCTCACACTGGGAATTCAAAGGCACGTTCGCCATAAGCGACCCGTAGATGTTCGATATTATAGTCAATATTTTGCACGATAACATTAAAACATTACACAATATATTGATTAAAACCAAAAATAGATAATTATTGCGCAATCTGTATACTGAATCGTCTGAGGGTGATTTTGTGAAATATTCGTTCAGTTCTGTCTCCTCAGCCATGCAGTGAACATCAAATAGTAGCTGAGAAGACACTGATAAAACATTTTTCTTGACATTATATTAATAAAATGCTTTATGAGATGGTTACGAATAAACACAATGAAAGGAAAACTTTCATTTAGAGTATGCAGAACTATATAGGAGTTTACCACATTCGACGAATTTAAAAGTAATTATTATAAATAAAACACAAAGAATGACCATAAGTCAGAAATAGAATAATTAAATTTGAATTAAATCGTTCGTCCCTAACTTTCATGATCTTTTCAGATCATTAATTTAAATTTTATTAAAATTTCGTATTCCTACCACAATATTTTTGGCTTTCCAGGTTGCTGTAGTAACACTAAATTTTAATAAGATTTTAATTAATGAAGTGAAGAGTTCCGGACAGTTTGGAACGAAACGTTTTAAATCAAATTAAATCTTACTATTTCTGGCTTACCATTCTTTGTATTTTATTTATATTGAATTAATTTAGTAATTATTATAGTAATAGAAGTTTCAAAATGGACAATACGAACTTTCACTTTGTAAATATAAACAGTTAAATGAAACAAGTAGAAGGTTAAATTAGATGGTATCTACAGATTCTTTAAGCCTGTAAATACTGAACATGATGAGGAGATAATGTAATGTAATGTAAATGATGAGCATATTGATATAGCATAACTAAGCTATGTCAGTTATAGGACTTTAACATATATAAAGGATATTACAAAATTTGTTAATAATGGTATATATATTGAATAAATACTACTTTTAAGCCTATAAATAGGGTCAAATAGTGTACAATTATATTAAAGGTAAGGCAAAATGCTTGATTGAGCCTAACAAATTAAAAGTGCATTCATTTTTTGCCATTCTTTCGTCTATCAGCGAGTGATTCCCAATAATCGTTTGTGGGTACAGTAACTAGTGTACCAAACTACTGAATTTAAAGAACTTTTTTGTACTCTCAGTTGTGTAGAAAGACACACAGATATCGTCCTACGTGCCGACACAATGTCAGGCCTCAGAAATAGGAGCTTACTTTTTCTCAGGAAAAGAGAAGCAGCAATCGCGTGCGTTCCAATGGCGGTAATTATAATGTGAGCTCCTTCACATCCGAACCTCTCAATGAGAATTCTGATGAGGAGGGGATAAAGCATGGAGATGGTCATGTTGGTGACGTGTAACACCCCCATTGCCACAGTACGCCTTTCCACGAAATATTCGTTTACGTTGATTACTCCAGCAAAGACCATGCAGCCGAATCCAAACCCTACAACAGACAAAATTTCAATTTGTGTCGTAAACGTACTTAACGTCTAAATAATTCAATTACTTACCGATAAATATCCCGTAGCTTATCAACAACACCCAATAAGATTGTGCAAATATGGCTCCTACGTTACCCATACATACTGCCAAAGCCCCTATAAGCCCGGCCTTTTGCACACCGAAACGTTTCTTTATGTGTAACATCAAAAGTCCTGAAAGTAATTACATATTATAAATCTAAATATTCACTTATAGTATATTAATAATTATTTTTTTAGAATTACAAATTAACAGCCCCATATTTTATTTAGCAGTGTATAGTGTGTAGTGCAGGAAAAAGATGAGCAGTAATGGTGTGAAAACTGAATTCAATTCACACTGTATATACACATCCTAGATAAAGTGGCAATAGCAGGGCTCGGTACGTGACTCCATCCCCACTCTGAAGTTCCAACTCGTTCGGCCCTTCATAAGGAGCAATGTAAAATCTATCTTAAAGCAACAAATTGAAAATAAAGTGGATTATTTATTAACAAAATAACCAAATATTTTCAAATAAGTATTATACATATATTAACTTATACGGAAGATTAATAAAAGTGGCTATGTTTTCAAATCAATGTTACTAGTTGGATACGAAGTTTTTATCAACCATTGTCTCGAAGAAAAGTTCAAAATACTTTTTATTCGCAAAAGTTTTGTTATTACCTAATTATTCTGACCTAAACTGTTATTAACTTGTTTGTACGTTCGAAAAATTACCAATTTCTTTGGCGGATCTGATAACAGCTACACAGACCATATTCAGAATCTACAACCACAAAAACAAGGTTAAAAGTAGTACTTAAACAAACACGGCGCTATCATATACCACCTAAATTTGAAAGACAGGTGAAGTGCAGTAGCACATTACTTGATTTACTGTTTTACTATTTAATATGTAATTATTGTCTTTTAAAAATTGTTTTTAAGCTTTCACAGAGTGAAAGCTGACACCGGGTTTTCATGGCGTGATCGCCACGGAATTTACATTCTGCCACTAACATTTTCAGTATCCGATCGAATTGCATGCTGAGGAGAGGCGATCGCAGGGGAACGACACTTGTAGTGTGCCTATTGTAATTTTTATGGGGATTTTTCCTTCGTTCGGGACCACGAGATTGGTTGTCTCATACCTCCCAAACAACCCCCAGAAGTGATCATTCTGTAGGAAGGGGGCAACAAGACCAGGATGCAAGCCCGGGAACAGCAACTGAAGCACACTCAGCACAATCTATGTAAATTACTTGTAATTCAAAATTATATACTTTGTTCAAAAACAGGTTAAGCTATTCCTGTCAGCTATTTCCATCTAATTGTCAGACTAACCATCACCTAATTAGACTGGTAGTGGACCCACTTTACACATGATTAAATTCTAAGACTGTGAAAATATACATATATAAAAACAAAGAAAGAAGAAGCAAATAAATATTATATGTAGCTTAGAAAAATTAAAGTTAAAAGTTTCAAATTGTCATACAAATAGCAATATGTATAAATTGTAAATATCGATTTTAGATCCTAGCTTAAAACTTTTACTGTATTAATCTTGGCTAGAAGATGAATCTGGCTTTCCAAGTAATTTAAAATTGTATTCATTGAGACTGATAAAAATGTGAGGTTATCAAAACTCGTAATTACATGTTTTAAGGAGGAAACCAATACAATGCATATGTAATGAATGCAACTTTATTGGAAGAGAAAATGAGTAGTTGGCCGTTACAATAATCTCTTATGTAAGCCCTTCCTTAACTCGTTTGCCTTCAAATTTCTTAGCTTCCGTACACTGTACTATTATAACACTGAGGGCTTTTATTAATATTTTGTTTGTACTTTACCACCGGATCTACGCGAAACTAACGCCACTAATGGCAGCCGCATGGGCGACAGTGCCCTTTTCTGCTGCTTAGCGTCGGCTGCTTTGACCCTTCACTCATTTACCCGAAATCATAAGACTCACTAACTTCCCTATTGCCTTCCTACACTAAGTCTCTGGGCAAGTAGTCTCTCCTGCTCTGTCTGTATAAACTCCATACATCACTTACCTTACCAAATCGTCTACATAACTATTTCCTCTCCCCCTATTCTACATACCTCGCAACCTCGGTTCTCCCTCATATCTAAAATTTTCAATGACTTTGGAAAACCCCTACAGATTTCAATACGAGGCAACACATTTTCTTCCAGAAACGTAGGACCCAACATTCCCCTACCAGTAGGAATATTCTCGTACAGACTCAAATGGTGGCAGCAGAGATTTGTTCCTTGAAGAAATTTATGTTTCTTTGGCTTGGTCGTTGGCCACGTTAATCCGATCAAAGGTGAGGTGGTTTTGAAGATGATTAATACTAATGAATGAAATTGAAAATTTATTTAAAAAAAGGAACAATTTTATTAAATTTAAACAATTCGGGTTACAAAAAATTAAATTAACTAAAGTAAAACATTAAGTTACAAAGATCATTAAAATTTTGGACCGGCTGCTTTCTAAACTCACCGCAGAGAAGTAGGGACTAATTGAGGTATAGACAAAACTTAGCATCGAAAATTTTACTAGCACTGAAATTAGCCAGGCGCAAGAAACGTAAATCTGGTACATCACAGCTTATAGATCAAGGACCTGGTGATGATAGTACATGTTCTTTAGTCAGTCTGCAGGCAGGTTGTGATCAGGATGTTTTCTGCTCCACGACGTCGTGACGCCAACAATCAGCAACTGAATTCACTCCACGTCGTATTTCCTTCATAGTCGGCATACTGATGTAGAGTAATGTAATAATATACTGTACTGCAATCTCAGTATGTAAAGTAAATAATGTAATGTCCAGTAATCTAATCGCCAAAAATCTGCTCTGTCTTATATTAACCTTAGTTTGCCAGGCGGGGTGTGTTGACTTTCTCCGAGGTTGGAGATTTTCGATGGTTCGTGTCCTTTTTTTTCTGGGCTGACCTGGATCGCAGGTCGGAGTTCCTTTCTTCTTATTGTTGCAACACGTGTTTACATAACAAGAGATGTTTTTCAAGTCTCTTTTGTTGTGTTTATAGTGTTTTGCTGTTAATTTGTCAAAAACAGTTGATAGAAGATAGTGTTTTGTTTTGCATAATAATCTTTGCATGTAGCAATGACGATGTAACACAAAAAGTAATAAAATCTAACATCTTTCAGGCCTTTGTCCCAATTTTTCTCAGATTTAAGGACTGAACTGCCAAACCTGTAGTGGTACTGATTTCTGTATCTCGTCTGACTATCGTATCATCTCAATTGGATGTTAATTTTACATTAAGCAATCGCGATCATTATTTGCTCTGCCGTTGGCCTGGCAAACAGCCTAGCCCGCTTCCTAATAATTGTACTTCATATACAATATTAATAAAAGTCATTATGGGAGTAATTGTTTCTTATATAAATATATGTGTGGGGTGCAAACGCACACCACAGAGGAAACCGATGAACGGGATTGTTGCTGCCAAGACATCTCTATAGCTGGCGGGCGATGACTCCAGCCAGTTTCCAGTGCGCGAAATTTAGTTCCACCAAATTATAAAAATAAAATTACCTTCAATGAATTTATTACACTTATGTACATTACAATAGTGAGTACCGAGATGTATTCAGATTTGAAAGAGAGAGCTGCTTAAGTAAGAAAAGTTACCGTTTGGATTATGCAGTATTTTCGATGCTTTATAAATAGGATAAATGCTGGTGAACCCAACGACATTGGGGTAGTGTCTACCTTTAATATAGGTTGATAGAAGGTATAGAGCTATGTATCATTAAACATTCAATCACATCATGAGTTAATCAGGAAATTGTGTAATAAAAAAACGCCACTGAAAGGCGAATTTTCCTCTTTCATATCCAAATATTATGTATTCACTAATGACAGCAGATAACAAGTACTTTTCATTTGCGTTATCATTCAGAAAACCGTGTATGTAATATCTCCACATTTAAATGTCAAATTATCAAATAACAAATTCGCCACCTCTTGTTTACTTTCACATAACTACATTTACGAATATCAAAAGCCCGTAATAGGTTTTATGTCACATAAAACGCCTAATGTATATAAAAGTATTCGGTTTTCCAATAATAACTGGTATTGCACATAGCACACAACAAACTACGCGTATCTTTTATTAAACTGCCTACTAACGAGGGAAATTTTCATGACGTTTCGGAAAAATAAGCCACGATAATATTTCTCCTGATATTTTGTATATCCTACATGAACGATAATCATATTGTTCACATGTGTACTATGGTCATTACGCTCTTTAGTACAGGCGACAAAGAAAACCTGTAATTATCAATCATCAGGTATTTATCCTTTTTACAAAATAGTTTTCTGACTTAAAAATTTACAATAAATTAAACGATGGCCAAAAAGGTCAGCATTAATAAATGGTTATATATTTAATGCTGACTTTTTTGGCCTGTCGTTTTATTTATTGTAAATTTATCCCTCTTTATTGAATGCGTAACAAATAATTTTGCTACAAGATAATTTTATGGTAAGTTACTCTGCTGTATGCGTTGGAACAATTTAGATTTTACCTGACATTGCGCTGGTTGCAGTAAAAACAGACATTATTGTGGCCACTCCTCCGGAATTTGACTCTGTTCCGAGAATTCTTTCGAAAAGAACAAATATCATCTGAGCTGGACCGCAGCTTACGGCCTGTCGTAAGAAACAGGACATGGTTGAGATGAAATCTAAAAATTTATACGAGTCGTTAATTTGTTAATAAGCTAGGCTTTTCGCTTACCTGCATTACCCCAGATGCGACTGCGACGACCCACCCCCAACCACCATCGGTAGGTACATTCCCTTTCCTCGGTTTATCTAAAAGAAAAACAAATTACAAATTTAAAAGTTTCCAATTAACTGTAGTCGTCTGCCTCTTCGGTAGCAATGGTATCATATTGGTAAGTAAACTATGTTATAATATTTAAAATGATTTAGTCGGAGTAGGTAATATATTCTTTTGGAGGATCGATACACTGACCACGTGTCATTCCAAATACCGAATGTGTCATGCAAGACGACAGTCGCAGTCGACCCGGTAGGCCCAGGTCCTCAATGGGCTGTAGAGTCAAAGAAGAAGGAGGTACTATAGTATTAAAAAGTCTCACGTCTTGAAAGCTAACTGTTTCCTCCAGTGTATTACAGCGCAACGATCGTTTTTCATTTGGCAGTTAGCTTTCGGCAGAAAATAAGGCTATGATAGTTTCCCAAATGAATGGGGTATATTTATTGTACTGAAAATTGGTTACTGACTTTGTTTCAACGTCTGTTTATGATTTATTGGTGAAGATGTATGACGAATCAAGACATTTAATTAAGATAAAAAGACACAACCGACTTCAGTTAGCGTATCGATTTACCGGCAACAACCAATTATTGTCGCTGGAAGGTTGGTACGTGACTCTATCCCAATTTTTTGCTTTCAGCCTGTAGCACAAACATCAGACGGCAGAAAGACGTGCTTTTACATCGACTGGAGAACGCTGAACTCTACCTGTGTTCTTGGCCAGTGGTCGGCAACCTCATTAGTCAACAAGACAATTATCAACAGAAAAACGATTAAAATTTCTTCTGAGAGTCAAACTTTTTTAACCTTAAAGTAAATATGTAATGTACATTCTAATTAACATAATTAGGGTAACACTTGGAATACCCTTCCTAAAACGTCCTCAATCTGATTGAAGTACGGCCTCTGAAGTCGATCCCTTCCAACTGTCCCATGCACACTCGTCATGTATACTTGTGTCGTATACAGGGGAAGTCGAGGAGGAACGGGATATAAGAAATCGCTCTCAGCTCCGTATTGAAAAACATCGTCTAAGCCTTTTTGAAACAAGCATTCATTATTCCGGTATAAATCTATACAATAGTCTCCCGGAAGAAATAAAAGCTTTAAAGGTTCAAAAATTATTTATAAAGAGTTGTTAATCTCTGTTAATGAATGGAGCGTAGCATTCACTGAAAGAGTTCGTAGTAAAACAGTTTGCTGGTGTCCTATCAAATTCTCCTATTATTTTAGAACTATACTCTACTAGAATTTAACTGCTGACTTATTTTCTTTTTCATGTTCGACGGGAACCTACGCACGATCTTGTTCTGCCTCCTCCGTCGACTGAAAATTGAAGATTGAATTTTATCTTTCCTCTATTTGTCCTTCAATTCTTAATTTTAAAATTTTGTATATTTCTTATAATATTATATTTAACGTATCCTAATTCCTCAACCAAGGACTAATGGATTGAATAATAAAAAATCTAACTCTAAAACGGGATATCCTATTTTTACTGGGTAGTGCTGTAGGTTAGTAAATAGGATTGGAACATTGTAACTGGTCAAGGAAGAAATTCTGACAGCCAACTTGACCAAGTTCTGACTGCCCCTAGTGAATGATCTATTGTTTTGGTATCTTACATCCGTGAATTTATAAGTTTTTCAGCATTTTGACAGAGGGCAAACTACAAAACTCTTCGCTTTTCTCAATAATGGTATATATTCGGAATGTAGGCGTCCTTAACTGCATATAAGTTACGTGTATAGTTTGAATCAACTTGTATTAAGGCTCGATAAAAAACCTTAAACTGAGACTATCGTGCGGGGCGGAACGGGATACTACTGTATCTAGCAAAACGTAATATGTTTCTCAAGAAAAAAAGAAAAACTGACAGACTCTCCTTATAAGAATGAGATGCAGGATGCTGTACCCAAAAAGAGTATATTGAGAAAAAAAGGAACGGAAAAAGGGAAATATACACAAAATAAGTATAATAAATAAAACACAAAATGTGTTAAGATTTTTGTAAAAGTAAATTAAATTTTATTGTACTAATTTTAAATACAAAACATCCTAATCCACGGGGGTTGGGGAAAACGGAAAAGTTGTATGTTTTGTTTTAAAAATTCATCAACAATCTAAATTCGTTGTTTTTAGTTGTATTGATATTAGATTGAGTGAGTAATAGAATAAACTAATGTTTTATACTTCTATGAACTGATCTTTCTTTTTCTATAATTTTACAAAAATTGTTAAACAATAAGTGTCCTGTTCCGCCCCGACTCCCGTATCATTTCGTTCATCCTCTTTGTGTGTTCAAACCATCGCAACATATCTATCCCAATCGTCTACGCTACAGACCTTTTTTAAATGAAACCCGCTTTGACCTTAAAACTGTTCCTTACTCCATGCTTTTTATTTCATATAATAACTTTTATCATGAGATTAATTAATGTGAAAACACACACCCGACATCCATGTCCATGCCAGGATCTGAACCCGGGACCTCTGTGATGCGAGGCAACAACGCAACAATCAAATTCTTGCTGCGTTGAGACATATTAGTGTCCACGCAGCTAAAGTTAGTGTTTGTGGAGATGGAATTGAGACGATATGGTAACGTTTGTCTATTCTCAGCTCTCTTTCTCTAAACGTCAAAACGCTTCCCTTTTGAAAAGGACTACAAATCATCTTTCACTGCACAAAGCTCATTTAGAATAACTTAATAAACTTTACTTAAAGGTTACTCACTTTAAATCAGAATTGATTGGGTTAAGAGGCCACAGAGCAGCATGTAATAATACGCGTGTTGCCAACCACTGATCTAGGATTTGGGCAAACGGTTAGAGTAAAGTTTAATTGGGTATCTGAAAGTCGGCTAAGTAGTTGAGAGTCAGAAAATTGAGATGAGATGACAGCTGAGTTTGACGGCATAATAAAGTCGGAGAACTCAAAGTTTTATTAAAGAAAATTATAATTTAAATTATTAAATAACTGAGACTTTAACTTCCAAAGAATGTATTTCACGTCAAGAATCTTACGTCGAAATTATATGGAAAAGTTATGGAAACGAATTCTTCGGTTTTCAGGTAACTGCCTAGCAAGTTTAGTTCCTACTGTTGTTTGAACCGACCCCAGTTATTAAAATGTTGGTAATGAGTGCTTAAAATTCAAAAGAAATGTTAACCATAGTATTTACGAATATGAGTTTTTTCGATATAATTCGTTCCAAACAACGTTTGTTTCAAGTAAATATTTATTCCTTTGATCCATAAAAGTCATATACCATTCCCGTGCAATAACGCGTGTTTTTTATTTGTTCCTATATATATAACTATATAGCTTTATCTGGAATACGTTTCAAATTTTATGTGCACTTATTATTTTTACTGTCTTTTCAAAATTCTGAAACATGAATTGTACAGTAGACCAAAGCGAAACGCCTGTCACGTTCTTCCAGGTATTACAATGTGTCATATTTGTTAACAGTCTGGCAGTGTATGTCGCGATCGATAGACAACATAAATGTTTTAATTTGGTCTTACGCCAATATATATACAGGGTGAGGCATTTATAGTGTCGCGGCCATTTTGCTCCGAAACGATGGGGAAAATCGAAATTTTTTTCAAACAAAATTTGCGGTATTCATAAGGGGACATAAGATAGTGACATTAACTAGTCCTTAAAATGCCATTCTCAATGTTATTTCAAGGTCAAATTACTTTTTTAAATGGGATGGTGTATTTTTTTCTACGGAAATGGAAAGAGCATTCAATTTTGAGTATAAAAAGTTTAGTACATTTTTCCGCTAGGTCCACTTCATCATTTAAATATACTCGTATTTAAATATATTCGTATTTTTGTTACATGTGAATCCGCCTTATCTGAGCTAATCCAAAGGTATTACAAAATATTTAATTGTTCGTAATTGTAGAAATGTTTGGATACTACATCAACTTGCAAGCTTAGGATTTTATTTTACAAAATGATAACATATAGCAGTCTAATATAATCCAGATAGAAGTCATTCTTTTCTCACTTTACATGCGGTGCTTTGTAAAGTTTTATTTAATTTTAACCAGGAGTGTGACTGAATGGAAACAATCAGTAAAATAAGGTCTACTATCATGTAACGATAGCCTAGTTCCAAAAACATAATTGAATTGGGCATAGTCATGAGCAATGATTCTACCAATAATAACGAGCATTTAAATAGTCCTTAAGGTCTACTACGGAAACCTTGGAAAATATGTGACGCCTACATTATAAAATAATTTCGTAATTTAATCATATTAAAAAAGGAGAATTAAAACGCTTTCTCGTTCTTGTACCTTGACTCTAGCGTAGATCAGCGGATATCAGGCCTGTATCAAGGACCACTATGAATAATTATTTGCTTATCTTTGAAATAAAACTAATATATTCAATAGGTTACTAAATACATTTATTTTATTTGTAGATATCACAAAAAGTAAACAGAAAATAATAAATTATTCGCATAAATTATTCATAAAACAAATAGACGAAAAACCATAACATTTAAATAATGAAATACAATTTAAAAATGAAAGTAAATTACACAAAAATCTGCTAATTTACTGAATTTATATAATGTTTCAGAAAATAAACAATATATAAATAATTTTCATAAAATTACCATGGCGAATAAACCCATGTTCTAATGAGACGTGACGTCTCCATTTTGTGACTTCCTCAGGCGTAAAATTTAGTAATACATCATATTTACTCCTTCACTCCCTCAGCCGAAAAGATTATTGAAATACATGTGAAGAATTTAGTGTCGCGCATGGACCATCTCCAGCGACGGTTACGGCCGAAATGATCGTTTGCTTGCAGTGTGACCAGCTGAAATAGCATTTGTTTCTTCCAACAACACCAAAAATAAAAATTACTGTACAGACATCATGTATCACATTCTTTGACTTCTATCCAGGCCCTCACTATTAAAAAAGTAGACCACCTCTTACGACTTACTTTCGTGGACTACGCGAAGTCAACCCCAATACTTCATCTTGTCTATACTGAATTACAATCCAATCAGAACAAAAAATTGGAAGACAATATCAACAATAAGCGACAGATCCAAGAAATTAAAATCCGAGAACAATTTTCGGATTCAGTCATTGTAACGTCGGGAGTTCCTCAAGGCTCTGTAATCGGACTAGTGTTGTTTTTAATATTTATTAATTACTTACCAAACTATTTAAAGTCAGGGATCAGCCTTTTCGCGGACGACAGCATCATCTACAGAAAGATAACAAACGAGCAAGACGCGATAGTATTACAAGAAGATATAGATAACGTCAATAGCTGGGCTCAGGAAAATAAAATGAAAATTAATGGAAATAAAAGCAGCTCAATCTCGTTTACAAAACGCTCGTTGTTAAATGAGACAGAATATAGAATAGGTGTGGAACTAATTCCAAGGGTAACAGGCTGCAAATATCTGGGGATATATTTCATCAACAGTCGTGGGTGGGAGGAACAAGTGAATTTTACTGTCCGAAAAGCGTGGAATTCCTTACATTTCATAATGAGGAACTTAAAAAAGAGAAGTACAAAATCAAAGGAGGTGGCATATTTATCCTTTGTTAAACTAATTTTGGAATATGAGACGGCTTGCTAGGATCCCTATAGAAAAAATCAAACAGAATCATTAGAGAAAGTTCAGAAAAGAGCTGCTAATTTTGTGTGAGTAGGGCCGGGTTATAGGAACGAAAAAGTAGTAGAACAACTAGGTTGCGAGATATTTTCACAATGGAGGAAGAAACACAGGGCTGCATTTGCTATTCAATGCATATACGGGGCAAAAACCATGGATTAGAATAAGCAAAAAAGGGCAAGAACCCAGTTATATAGGTTCATCAATTCAAAGTAAAATGTAGGAAGTAAAAAACAATGTTGGCAAATTCTCATTCCTATATAGAACCATCAACGACTGTAATAATTTACCTGTGGGTGTCTTTTGGGGATATCCTCTTCAAGAAAATAAATTTAGGGAAACGTGTGATGTGAAGTGGTTATTTAGAATAATATAGTCGAATTTAAATGTTTAAGCCAAAGTGAAGTATTATGTTAATTTAATTCTTGTAGTTCTCCTCTTTTCCTTCTTTCATGTGTATAGACATTTTGAAGGACAACGACTATTTTTAGTATAGGAGTATTACGTATAAGTAATCAGTACTAAACATTACGTCTTGTTTACATTGGCATCGTATTAATCGCATTTAAAATAATCACAACCAAATAACAATACAAAACGCACGATTTGTGAGTTAATAATGAGAAGGGCTAACAATCTATGATAGAATTGAGTGTGTTATAACGGTAATGGTAATGGAAAATCATACACATATACTGTATATTTAATATACGATGTGTCCATAATCATTTGCAAATGCAAAAATACAAGAAGCTCTTATTATAAATGAATTCGTTGGAAGAGGTTTTCAGTCAACACTTTTGTCTAAATTGAGACACAAATAATTGAAATTATATACTGAAGCATTATGAAAATGTACTTTGACATCGATGACTTAGTTAATCAGTAAAAAGAAAACGGTCAGAATGGTGCATCGTCGCCGTGTTGCAAACGTTAATGGTATAAGTAGTCTAAAAAACGTCCACAAATAGAGATACTATTGGAAATTCAGTCCTACTGATAGCGCGACTAGCAACAAAAGATCAAAAGGAACTTCAAACTTTCGTGGGAATGGCCATTGACCGCTTTAACTTTTTATTACAGAAAGTTACTCCCGAAATACAACGAACAGACAGTAATATTAGAGGAGCAATACCCACGAAATTAATTATAAAAAATACTTATCGACAATCAATAGGATTGCGACAAATTACATATAATTGTAATTGTTATTTTGTACGTTTAAACTGAGTATACTGTAAAAATATAAGTTTATAAATAAAACATTTGACAGCAAAAAAATTAATTACCATTAAGTTAATGTTTTATAACGTTTTGTCCATATTTGTGGACTTCATCAGGTAATAAGACAAACAAATTGTTAGAAAAACAATATTAATTTTGGATATATAATATTCACATTTTATATTTTAACTAAATATTATACATCCAAAATTAATATATATTCTAAAAAATAAAATTGATGTTAGCTATCCGTGCCTACGAGAACATGCACGCTGTTTACTTTCCTTCGTTGGAAGTACTTACTGCAGCGAATTTACGTTTTCTCTCATGACAAAAATAAATCTAGTTTAATAACGCAAACTACAGATGCTCATTTACTTTCGGGCAAGAAACACATGCATTTTGCCTCTAATTTAAATTTTCTATGGTATTTTAAAATTATTTAACGAAAATATAAACTATATGTTATTTTATATTTTACTTATTCGTAATGTAATAAATTTAGGTAAAAATACTTTTACTGCTATAATTACAACTTCTACTTTATGATGTTTCTATTGTACTTCTTTCTAATGTAATAAGTTCATTTAATATTGCTTTTACATTAATGCGACTAATAATTATTATTTTTATTTTAAGTGTTATTTAAATATGTAGTTAATTATAATGAGTAAAGAATAATGTTGTTACAACCATTTATTGTCCTTACGTCAATACAGAACATATTTTATATGGATTTTACTATGTTAAATAATAAAAAAATCACTTAATGTGTTTTGTGTTATACTTTTACAACGCAATAATTGATAAAACTATACAAAAAATTTGATAATTAGGCAAAAGTCAAGTGTACAGGCATATCTACTGATGCATCCTCCTTTTTTAGTGCCAAACTTAAATGTGGCCCCTAAAATGGTTCCCCACTTCTGAAATATACAATTCCCAATGGTTGCTCTCGATCAGGACCACAACCGCAACAAATGCCAATATTGTTTCATATTCTCAAAGAACATATTGTTGCTTCTTAAACTCATAGATTTCATTATTCTATGAATTCCATGAACTCATAATTCATCAGAAGTTGAACTCTGTGGTAACTCTTTCCAGCACGTCCTTCTGCTCATGGAAAATCCTACAGTCAGCAACCCCTAAATGTACATTTTTTTACTTTACTTCATTTACTTGTTTCACGAATATTAAAATTGTGTGTTTCATTGCTGGTGTGTTTAAATTTCCATTATTTCTCACAATTTTTCCTTTATTGTGACCTTGCCTTGAGAGACAGAGAGCATTGTTGATGGTCCGAAGGGAGTTGAGTTCAGCCAATACGGTCGGCCGATTTGTGGTGAAGTCCTTCTATATCCCGAAGAAACAGGCTTGTGAATAAGAAAATGTGAACTATGATTCCTGGACGAGATAGGTCACCGGTCCTTAATATCAGGTAAGCTATTAACTCATTATGTCACTTTCCTGCCTACATCATTTAATTTGGCAAACCACATAAGAGTTGCTTCTTATCTCAGTACTGAAGGACTTGTGACAGCAGAAACAAAGCAATTAAAAAATAAGCTATGAAAAATATTTGATGTCAATGTAATTTTAGTGCTGTTAAACAAGAAAAGGTCTAGTGGCTAGCATCACAAAGGTCCCGGGTTCGATTCCTCGCATGGGGTTGGGTGTTTGTGTGCGTCTTTGTGTTCGCAACTCAAGTAACCCTTACAAGGAAGATAAGATCCCCTAAATGGTAAAGTAGTCGATAATGACCTTTGCTGTTAGCGCGAAAAAAAATAGAACCCTTGGGGTGATGCGAATAAAATGAAAAAATAAAACAAGAAAGGAATTTACAGACAATATTAGTGAAACTGATAATAAAAATATAAATAAGATTGACATTATTGCTTGGTTCTACACATTAGTAGGAAGCATAATACTGAAATGTTACTTACCCCCCGTAGTCTTAGCCTTAAGCATTGTCGCGTGAACAGTCAAGAGTGAACTGCCTTGCTCAGAGTCTTATCATGTACAGGTGATTCGAGCATTGCATACTTATACTATCACCAAAGTCAAGGGGGTATCATTGAGAAATTATTTTGAAGCGAAACGTGTCACTAAAGAAAAAGTAATTGCAATGCGGAAATTTTTGAGTGATTAATGTACGTAATGAGTTTTATGATGAATAAAACTTATCATCGTTTCATGTCTCCCGCCAAGGTCATATGTAAATAAATGTACCTGAGAAAAAAAAGTCTGTAGTACGTAATGATGAGGTAACGTTATGATTAAGACTACCTTGAACTCGATTTCTCACGAATTAATGGTTAAAGTTCCTGGTGCGTTAACAATAAGCTAGACATCTTTAATGAGTATGTAATGTCGTTACACAGAAATAAAATAAGAATTGGACTTCTTACGATTTTATTTTCATGCAGATTTTTAGAGTTTGTATGAATTTATTCACTAAATAATCTTAGAATGATGTCATCTGGTTTTGATAAAATTATGTATCATAAACGTAGTTATCTATACCAATAAATAAAATTGAAGTGTTTGTCTATCTGTCTGTCCGTATGTTAGTCTCGAATAGGCTCCGAAACGGCTTAACAAATTTTAATAAAAATCTGAGGGCTTAAAAAATTGAATTTTAATTTAAATATTCGTGCATCTTTAATTTCGACATATAGAAGATATGAATATAATGCAAATAAAAATATAAATTCTACGGGAAATTGCTTGGAATTGCCGCGCAAAAGCCGGCATGTAAACCAACTGCGAGTTAAAAGCCCTATTACGCGTTCCTATATCATTCATCCCACTTACTTTCTACTGCTGCAGCAGGCTGAGAAAAAATTAACTTCTTTGGATCGTCAATAAAACGTTTACATCAATTCATAAATTGTTTTTATTTCTCGCGTCAAGAAAAATTAAAAATTTAGTCATTGCTAGTATGAAAATAAAAATGAAACTATCGAGCTTGTTGTCGAACCGGTGTAATGCGAGTCTCTGTATTACATTATGAACTTTCATATGCGATTTAAGTAAAAATTTAACCACTGAGTGGGGGAAAATTTTCATTCTTTTAGAATACTGAAAATATATTTAATCCTTCTGTTGTACCGGGAGAATATGAGACACACTCTTGAGATTCTGGGAGTATATTTAAGGTTCGTATTGTGACTTTTTCGATGTCGGTTTAGTTATGTGTTGACCAAGAATTAAATAATGTACCAGGATAATATAAATAAATAGCCGGACAACGCCGCGTCCCCAGCTAGTTATTAATTTCACAATGCATATTTCGAATTTTCATTAATTATGCATACATTCATACTATCCTAATAGTATCTCTCAGACACGTTTGCACTCTAAACGTTGGCTTATCCAGAATTTGGCACGTTCCACAATATTATGTATATATAAAGTATATTTGCTTTACTATTTTGGGCCCATGGTTTGAAACCTTACATTTGTTTGTAAAATATATTTAATTTCTGCAACTATTTAACCGTAAAGTGTCGTCCTTAGATTTGCATATATTGTTATTCTGCAGATATTACTTAAAGTTAACGAGGTGTGATGACAGCCGACGTTCCGCCGCAGTTAGTTGTTAATCAGTGAGCCAAAAGATTATTTTCATACGATGGTTTCGAGGTAATTAATATTTCACAAATTGATTAATAACCGCATATTAGCAAATGCCCCAGTTAGATTTTATATTTATTGTTATTTCTGTTAATCCTCGTTTCAGGAGATAAGATACGTCATACATTCCATCAAGTAACAAGTAATTATTAGACGAAATTAAAATAAGATATATTTAACTACCGAAAATCATTAAATACTTAAGTAGAGTAAACAAGAGAAAACACAACACATAAACTATGAAGTACAAACACAATGCAAATGTCAATGAAACCGGCAGCTCCCCTTTAATAATATAGGAAAGGAGGATGCAGAGCAAGGTAGGCAAGAGTTAATTAGACAAGAGTGCTATGGTTCAAGGATCCTTCCTAGTCTGCATTAGATAGACCGGGCAATTGGGTACTATTCTCACGCCCTTCCGAATGACGGAAGATGAGTTTGCTGTGGGGTCTCCGTGTCTTCACCATTTTTAGGAGTCAGCTAGCCGGCTGATCCAACGGGAGCGTTGACACCTCTTACCGTTTACCCAAGTTTTTCGACCCTAGAACATTCACATCCTAAAAGAGATGAAGGTGCCTCTGAATGTAAGAAGCTTGAGATGAGAACGGTAACGAAGCATCCCATCTGCATTCGTTATTGGAATAATATATGTATACATTATTCTAATAACGAATGCAAATTTATTTATTAATTTATATTTGATAACAGGCAACTCCCCTTTAATGGGCATAGGAAGGGAATTTAAAATTGGAGATGTGGAGGGTGGAGCAAGGTAGCCAAGAGTTGACTAGGGTCCCTGGGCTATAGTTTAATAATCCTACCCGGTGTTACACCTAAAGAGATGCAGGAATACCACTAGAAAGCCTGCATCAGGTAGGTCAGGCTACAATTCTCACGCTCTTCCGAATGACGGGAAATGAATTTGCTAAGGGATCGCAGCATTCCGTTCTCCGTGTCTGTATTAGTTGGCAGTTGGCCGACTCATCCAATGGGATCAGAGGACAACCCTTACCGTATGCCCAAGGTCTTCGACCTCAGTACATACACCTCCTAAAGTAGGTAAAGATGTTTCAGCGTGTGAGGACCTTGAAAAAACCAGAGAGAGTACGAGACTTTCCCAACGCAGTCGGGTGAGTCAATCTGGGGAAAAATACCTGCGTGAATTGAGTTTTTTCACTGCCATGAGAACTCTTATAAATACGTCAGCAATTTTCAATGTAGTATACTTGCGTAGGAGATTCAGGGGAATGTTTAAGTTTGTTCAAGTAGCAGAGTTTATTCCGCAATATTCGAATACCATTCGGAATCCCCTACTCTGTTTAGAACTTCCTCGTTAGTTATTCTATCCACCAATGTGATTGCAAAGGCTTCTATTCTTTTCCTTTCTTCAACTCCTATCGTCCACGTTTCGCACTCATATAACTCCACGCTCCATGCGAACATTTTTAGCAACAATTTCCTAATATTCACACTTATATTACCCGTAAGTAAATTCTCTTTTTCGCGAATACCTTCCTTGCCTGTGATATCCTACCCTTTATATCTATTACTACCGTCCCTAGTTATTATGCAGCCCAAGTAACAGAATTTCTTAACTCCTTCAAAATATTCCTTCCCTTTGTTATTCCACTGTTTCCTATACTACACTCCATAACCTTGGTTTTCCCTCTATTAATCCTCATATTAAACTCTTTCTCCAGGACCACGTTCATGCAATTTGTTACGGTTTCCAAGACTTCTTCTGACTCCCCTAAAATGTAAGAACAAATAGTTATATACTGATTTTAGATTAATACTAGCTGAAGTACTCGGCGTTGCTCGGGTTCACGTAAATTTTCTTACAGTACTTGAGGGTACACCACAGTCTATTTCGTATTTTCAATACTAGGCTGTGTAAATGCCGAAAAATCGTCAAAATGGTAGCTTTTCTGTCAGTTTGACAGAAGGAACGGTAATCTGACCAAAATTGTAGATAATCGAATTTCGACTATGAGTCCTCAGAATTTTTCTAAAATCCTTAGTTTTCGATCTACAAGGGCCTAAAGTTGAAGGGGTTTCAAAATTGACTTTTTATTGTTATGTAGCTCAGGGGAAGCCGGGAGGGGTTAGGTTCACCTTGGAAATAAAGATATCTACTAATAGGTCTCGGTGAGACAAAAAGAAGAAGCCCGTACTCGTTTCTTCAAGTTCACTAGAGGAGGAAAACCACTGAAGAAACGCATTCAAAAAGTTAAGAAACGGAGGTTTGTTGACATTTTCACTTTATTCACATATATACTGCATAGTTGTTATTAAACTTTATTTAGTTAAATATTTTTACCCATCATTATTGTCACAACAAATCCATAATATTTTATTTCCTTTTACAAATAAAAATTACTAAATATTTAAATATGCCTGACCCGAAAAATAATTCTAATTTACGTAAACGTAGTAGCAACAATCGAAAGAAGTTCAACATTTCTCAGGGAGTTAGCTCTCTGCCAACGATAGGTCAATTACGACACAAAATGTATGTAATTTAAAAAATATAGAATATTATAGATCAAGAATATTGGCAACCCGCGTTCACTTTAGGTCTCGATTCGCGTCCAGTAACCTATAAATATATTAGAACAAAATACCGAAACTACCTAAATTTGACCTATTTCCTCTTTTATGCGCACGTTTTGGCTGTCCTCTATAAGCAAAATAAGTACTACCGGAAGCACGAACTTTATATATATAAAATGGACTCCATTGTGTTTCCAAGAGAGCGAGAGGGGGGTCATGAATTTTTAAAAAAATTTGAAGCTCTATCCTTCTTCCTTATGTCCGCAGAGTTCTGACGTTACCTATATCCATAAAATATGTGTAGGAACGTGAGAAATAAATTGTTATTAAAATTAGTGTCGATGTCGTTACTTTGAATAGGTTGCGCGTCTTTCCTAACAACCCCCGTAAATTTGCAACGATCCCTTCCTATCCAACGTGGCAAAGTGAGGGCGGTTCTGAATTTGTAGTTTTCTAATATTTTGGATTATTATTTTTACGTCACGTCATATTTACTTGCATTTATATATATATATATATAATTAGATCTTTATTTAATAAATTGTTTAAAATTTCGTGACGATTCTTAAAATTACATTAGAGCTGAGAAGATCCCTGAATAATGTCCGGTGTAAAAGAATTTTTTATGAGTCTGTGCCTTTGTGTATATCATAGAAACATTTTAAGTTCTCGTGGAAGTTCATTGAAAGTGAATTAGAATAAAAAATAACATTAAATAAATACTTTTCCAAATTTATCTGTATACGTTGTTCCGCCCTAAACATGTAACAACCATGAGTCTGGTCTTCCTCGTATATCTTAATTATGTGCTAGAGAGAGTTTACGAGTGCATCAATGATAATTCTGCTATCTCGACATTCATATCAATTTTTTTAATCTATATAACATGCAGTAGGGTGAAATTTTTAAAAGTAAAAAATCAAAAACCCAATTCATAAACATTTTTAACACGATAAATTTTTTTTCGTCCTGCATACTTTAAATTATTTTAATGTTAGGAATAAGGAACACATGACTGTATTGTATCCTCTGGTCGACTTAGTAGTAAGATTAGAGGCTACTAAATGCTGCCCCTGTTTTGTTTTTCTTTATAATAACCTACAGTTGTAATTTATTAAAAATTTTATGCCAAACATACCAATACCATAATTTCTGTCAAAATATAAAATACTTTAAAATAAAATTTATAATTACTAAATGACTCGAATTAATTTTGATTTCGTCCGTCAAAAGCAGTTTTTTAAGCTTTCCGGGCTGTGAACAGGGGTGTTGCGGTGTATTGCGCATGCGCATTTCTCATTACATACAGGAATCGTATTCCTGAATGTGGATATCACAAGACATGGTCAGATGTGCTGCGGAGGGAGCACGCCGGCAGTTTGCTAGTTTAAAAATCTCAAATCGAAACTTAAATTCACAATATTAAAATATTATTATTATTATTATAAAGATTTCCCTAAATTAATTCATGTACGGTAGCACGTAAGCTTATATGAATCAGCCGCCACTCGCTACGAAATTATTTCCACTACAGTCAAGTAACAACTGTGCAATTGTGTAATTAGCGGAAAGTTACAGCTAGTGTCGGGTTTTGACATACGTTACTCGTAATTTAGTTATTACGTCCTACAAACGCTATCGTAAAAGACCGTTTTCAAAACATTAATGCGATTTTGGGAAATCACTTGCATCGTACGCTCATTTATAATTTTTCCTTTCTTGCAGTGAGATTATTAAACATTAAATGCATGTTTACCATACATTTATGCCAAATGATATGTTTGCTTAAGGAAGATATATCTATCTAATTTTTGCTCATTTAACTCGACATGGATAAGATAAAGAAAGCGAACACTACTTTATGTGTAAATTATTCGCATAAATACGGCGCGTGCTACGCTGAGCGTTTGTCTATATTCTCATCTTTAACAAGTGTCCCCATGCAAGATAAGCACTCTTATTAACTGATTACACAATAACTTTAATATGACGAATATTCGTCTAAGTGACACACGAATAAAAATTTGTCATTGGGTCGATATTGATTAATAGCAGGAACTATAGATGATTGGAAAATAATAAAGAGGCATTAAATTTTTACTACTTGCTAAAAGTACAGAGTTTAAAACGTACATATGAATGTTTTACGTAATGAGTATTTCATATCTTCAATTAATATCAGATAAATCCATAATAGAAAATATTAAATGCGTATAGTAAATAATTATCTGTAGATCAACCGGGTCAAATTTTTATCCCAATACAACGTTTCCGTGACCTGTCAGGTGGACAATATCCCATCCTCAGGTAGACGAAGTCAAATTCTAAATTTATTCACAGCGAAAAGCCCATATTGAAACGCAGTTAACACTGCATCCTTGCGGAATTAAAATATGCCAATTTCAATAGAACAGTCTTTGTTATTTAATTTGAGCTCCAAATCGGATTCAGGTGATTAATTAAAAGACCTCATGCTCATTTCGTTGATTTGCAACGAGAAAAGAAATAAGCAGATAAGTTTATGTTGCAGGAAAGTTAAATGTAGGTTAAATAGCCCCTTATTCCTCTCCTTCGTTCTCATTAATAAATTTTGTTTGATCCAGTCCATCATAGAGGAGGGTATGGTTCTCTATTAAATCTTTTTTTGTTTACTATCACATCAACCGACGTGGTAATTAGTGACCACGTTCACTTTACAATTACTCCTTTATTTATAATAATAATATATACAATATAATAATTTATAATAATAAAGGGGGCTACAAAACAAACTAGTAGAGATACATTATATATTATTGAATAGGTTCAAGTCTTTTAAATAATTTAATATGGGGTTTATAAATCTTGGTTCACTTAGGCATTCCCTGTAGTCGTCCGGGATTCCATATTCTCTTATTTTTTGCAGCATGTACGCACATTCATTTATTAGGTGTAGGGTGATGTATGAAGAGTTACATTTGTCTCATGAGATTGGGTTGGATTTGTTCATTAAATGTCTATTAGAGAGTCTAGAACGACCAATCCTTTTAAATCTTTATTTCCCATTTCAGGAGTCTTGTCTCTAGGAATGGTAAGTTGACACTCGTCACTCTCGTCGTTTATGTTAACTTTAAAGCGATCCACTTGCCATACATCGTTTAAAAAATTATATTTCTTTTTGAAACCTCCACGGTTTAATGACCTCAGGAGCAGCTTCGCTTTTCACAAATCGCTGTTGTCGACGTCGTGAATCACGATATCCAGCCATCAATTTCATCCTTATCCTTCATCTTCGTCTGAAATAATTTCAATTTTAATTGTTAAGAATGGGCTAAAATAACTTTCTGCGGTGTAGCGGTCACTTTTGCCGCCTCGCATCACAGAGGTCCTGGGTTCGAATCCTGACTTTGGTATGGATGTTGTGTGTGTGTTTTCAAATTGTGAAACTATTACAGTTAACAAGAAAATGAATTTCCCCTATCGTAGTCGCTAATAAGCATAGTAGTTGATGCGACTCGAAATAAAGATAAAATAATTTTAACGTGGCGAAAGACAAAAATTAGGTGCTGAAAATGTATAATTTTATTTGGTTTAAGGCTTTAGTGAAGTGCTGGATGTAGGACAAACATCTGTGCTAAAATACTTTCTTCCAAGAAATTTGCTCTGCAGTAACTTCCGTTTCGTCTGAGCTTGTGAATAGTTCCAAAAGCTTTACCAGGAAAAATCCTAGTAAATGCCTTTAATTTTCCTTCTTTATAACGTTTCCGCCAACTACGACACAGAAGTTGTGATTGCATAATATTTTGACTCATGATATAGAATTTTTATAAATGAATTAGTTGGGGAAGAAGTAACTTATCTCAACAATTCAAGAGCTCCACAGAAAGTTAGGCTGCGCTGTACACTTTACGCACGTCACAATTTTCGCCTTGTCTTAATTAGATATTGAAGAAACGTTTACTAACATTTTATTTAGCAACATTTTCACAAAATAAACCTGTACGTCGTTATAATTACAGGACAGCACAAAAGCGAGATTATGTAAGTATTGTTCCAATAGTTTTTCTCTTTACTAGAAGAATACGTCATATGTTATCTCACACTCACTATATATATAATAATGCGAAATTACAAATACTTATCACCAGATACATAAATCCACAACGGAATAATTTCAAGGATTCGATACGCTTATTTATCCTATGTGTTTTCCTGTAATTTTAGCGCACTGAATTATCTTTAACTTTTGTAGATTTATTGCGCAATTATAAATATATTCAATCAAACATAGATATTAACTACTGTAAAATAAATAATAAGAAATACGACTATGAACAGACAACTTTTAAACTGATAAAAAAATAGAACTGCCCGACGTTTCGACGAGCTTCTTAGCGTCTTTCTCTAACGGCGAAAATCTGAAGAAACGTTTGATCTAAAGTCAAAGATAAAAAAACTATACGACCGAAGAATTTAACATAAAACATCCTATAATGTGTTTTATCATAATTTATTTATCAATCAGAATAATATACAATTCTTTACAAAAATGTGGTTCTTTGTCTAAAATGGAAAAGTTGTAAAAATCTAAATAGTTGTAAAAATCAATTCTATTAATATTGTGCATGCCACGAAGTCTTAAGGTAATCGTAACTTTTTATATAATCTTTATATTGTTGCCAATTATTATTAGGGGAGAGGGGGTTACGATGCGATGTGCAAAGGATAAAACAAATTAATAAATTCATATTTTTGTAAACAGGGTAAAATTTAATGTAATGAATCTGTTTATGTTAGTAAAACAACATATTTTTTTAATTTGTCCTATGCCATTTACTGTCAGGATCGTGAAAACTTTCTTTTAGACATTACTAGTGGAGGAAAAGTACAAAATATGAGGCATTGAGGAAGCCAAAAGCCCAACCTACCCGTTGCAGGTTTTCTAGGGTTTTCACTGCATCTCTTTTAGTTGAAACACCGGGTAGGATCCTTAAACTATAGCCCGGGGGTTCTAGTCAACCCTTGGCTACCTTGTTCTACCTTCAATATCCTCCCTTTTTCAATTCCTTTCCTTAACACTTTCGCACTTATATAAATCTCAAATGTTCATATAGTTCTTCGAGTAGCAATGAAAGTTCTGTCGCTGAGATTATTCAACGCAGTAAGGTAGGAATATATCCACGATAAGCGTCGGAGATAACTCGAATTTGAATTTAAAATTACACTCGAAACATAATATGTTATGTCCGACAAACACCAATTCAGATATAAATATAAGCAAAATTTGGCGAAAATGTTTTTAAGCATATTGCACTCAGGTTAAGTAATCGTTTAAGCGAAAAAAAAATTTCCTGTTTTTGTAACATCATGCGTAGATACTTTATGATAAGTTTAATAGAAGTGACCTTTAAAGTTAATATATTCCAGATTTACGGCTAATATTTCTTTTTCTTACTTCACAGTCTGACGACATGGTCTTCAACGCAAATAATTTGAACCTTATATCATCAAAAATGATGTACCATGCATATTTTCATTGTGTCATGTGTTACGGTATTGCAAACTGGGGTCATTCGCATCACGCGCTTCACACTTTTAAACTACAAAAGCGGGCCGTACGAATAGTATCTGGTGCGGAGTTTTGCAAACTTGGAATTTTAACCTTTCCTTGTACGTATTTTCTAGAAATTTTAAAATTTGTATGGAGCAACATCAATCTATATGCTCCAAACGGTTCAAGCCATTCGTACAACACAACAAATCGCTGTCAGCTCCGTGTTGAAAAACATCATCTAAGTCTTTTTGAAACAAGCATTCATTATTCCGGATAGATCTATACAATAGTCTCCCTGAAGAAATAAAGCTTTAAAGGTTCAAAAATTATTTATAAACAGTTGTAAATCTCTGTTAATTAATGGAGCGTATTATTCACTGAAAGAGTTCGTAGATAGGAAGGACTAAACCAGTTTGCTGCTGTCCTATAAAATTCTCCTATTATTTTAGAACTATACTCTACTAGAATTTAATTGCTGACTTACTTTCTTTTTCATGTTCGACGGGAACCTACGCACGATCTTCTGCTGCCTCCTCCGTCGACTGAAAATTGAAGTTTGAATTTTATCTTTCCTCTTTTTGTCCTTCAATTCTTAATTGTAAAATTTCTTATAATATTATATTTGACGTATCCTATTGCCTCAACCGAGGACTAATGGATTGAATAATAATAATATAATTGTACTGAATATATAGTTATTATACGCTCGAACATGACATACGTTTGTTGAAAGTTTTTGTGTATTATATAGTAAATAAAGATAATATATAGCCGTCCTAAAAACGGTCTGTTGAGGTTTTCAATCTTATTCCACGCTGCAAGTCTTTAACTTCGTAATAGTCATTTACAAGTCTTGAAATAGTTTTTGTCAGCTAATGTTATGTATTTATTTTTGCAGTAAAGGTTCTAGTAATCCTTCCATTTTGCATGAATTTCGTCCACTAACATATCGTGAAATGCTATGTTCAGTACATGCTAGTTTAAAAATAAAAACATCCATCAATCATATTAATAGCAAATGAAAGTTAATGTACGTGACATATTGTAACGACTACCATCTGTTTACGTCTGGTTGTAAACTTGATGCCGGAACATAAAAACAGCATGTAGTATGTGAATAAATGGATTTCGTTTTTCCATGGTGTAACTTGCAATTTTCGGCGGATTCGTGGAATCTAAATGTCTGACCAGAAAAACGTCAGACGAGAGCAGGAGTTGAAGTCGCCAGACATCGTCGATGTATTTAACACCGAAGATTGTTTCATAATTTTTCTTAAATTATTTAGCGTAAGCAAATTTTAGGCCACAAGAAAATTATTCATTCTTTTTGCATAACAATAACTTTGTAGTTACAGTTCTCCATTCTCTCTCCGATGGCTCAATTTAGGGCCTGGGCCTACCGGGGTAACTGCGGACTGTCATCTTGCATGACACATTCCGAATTTGGAGTGACACGTGGTCAGCGTATCAATCCTCCATCACTATTAATCCCGGTCTTCGTGACCATTACAGCACAAACACGCTAGGATTCGAACCCTGGATCTCTGGGTTGTGAGGCAGCAAACAGTTCTCATTTAGTCAACAATAATGTTTATTTTTATATCATATAAATGATATAAATCAGTTTTTCACAACTGTTTTCGTTCCCGACGCACTTTAAGTATCACTATTTTTCACGACGACCCAAAGCAAGACATTGATCAGCTGAACGCATGTTATATGGTTAGGTTAATCAAAAAATATAATAATAAATGAAACATGTATCTTAAATTCACAAAATTTATTGATGGGATAGATGAGCTTGTTTCTTACTAGACAATTTATATAATCTCGAAATCAAAGTGGATACAACTACATTCATCTCCTGATCCGCGTTAATTTTGGCGAAATATTTACTTTTTAATACAACGACTGCCGAAATCCATGCTTAGCTTAGATATAAAGTTACAAATGGAATTAATGTTCTTTGAACTTTAACGCTGAGCTGCAGTTATTCATCTTTTAATAATATACAGAAATCAGTGAGTTCGAAGTAGTCAAAATTTGTCTTCAATTAATCGTCGCAAGATTTTCTTCTCTAAAAGAAGTAAATTAAGATGGAGGCTTGGCTAGAAATGGGTCTTGAATCTATACATACGTGTCGATATTATTTACCTGAAAGTAATTTTTGAACCATTCCGTAAGTTGTGATTGTAGTTCTTCATAAACAGCTTTTATATTGCAAAACAAATGACAGACATTGGTGATTACAGACTAGTTGCAACAAGTAAAAACAATCATTGTTACCATATTCATTAATTTTCTTTTCCATACTTGTAAATCTGATAATGCGGTTTTTAGCCCAAACCCTACGAATATTTAAATCAAATCTCCTTTCTTTTAAAAAAATCCTCAAATTTTCATTGAAACCCCTTGAACCATTCGGAGCCTATTTGAGACAAACATACAGACAGACACTTCAATTTTATTTATTGGTACAGATAGGTATCTTCCTTAAAATGCGTAGATATTTGTTGGTCGAAACAGTTTAGAGAGAACTTAAAGAGTTGCAGGTGCGGCATTTATGAGCTCGATAGGTACTGTTGTACGACCCGTAACTTTTCTGTTTTTACATGCCTTGCAGGTTCCAGCTCCTTCCTCGTCCTTTCTCCAGATCATCTCGAACAAGCCCCTCCAAAAATCTATCTCAAAATTCCATCTCACCGCTCTCGCACCATTTGACCAATACTCATCTCACCGCTCTCCCACAATCTGCAACTTCTCTCATATCAAACTCCACCACCAATCTCTTCACCGATCTGTCACAAAAATGACTCCGCCCGCCTCTTTAAAACTTACTCCCCACTTCTTTAGTTTCTATCACCAAGGTGGCAGGGATGGATATTCTCCAATAATATCCATGGTTACACTTGGGGAAAACACGCCATCCGGTGCCGATTCTCACACCATTTTGGGAAACTCACGAGCCGAGACGCCGCGTCTAGGTTTTATGGCCGAAGTGTCAACCGCTGTCTCCTTTGTTTTGATTCCGCGGCCGCCAAAGCCCGATCAGATGTATTTGTTCGTTACAAACTGTACTGGGTTAATAAAAATGAGAATCCGAAAACACCGTGCACCCAGCTAGTAACTAATAAAATAATTTAATTTCAATTTACTTCCTATAGAATGTATTACTTTGAAGAGTTTTAAAAAGAGGCGTGAGGGCAGTAAATTAGGACAAAGTGGAACGATTAATAAAGGATGTTTATACATATCTAAGGAATACACAGAAAATCTTTCCGTCCCGTGTAATAAATTTTTATTTAATACCTTGTGACCAGTACGGGAAGTAAACAAGAGATAGCATTTATATTACACCACTCTGAAATTTGTTGGATTACAAAATGTTGGGGCAAACCAGGAAAATACAAATCAGACTATCTTGTCTGAGAATGTCACTGTTACCATTATCAGAGTGCGACAACTTTTGATGCCGCTCATCGACATCCTTGGTTTTAAGCATACTATTCAATGACAAATTTCGTCACGAGTAAGTCCTTACGGCCTGGGACTTATCGGAGGGTGGCATGGATATGAAAATTACAGAGTAACAGTGCGTCATAAGACATGGTTGTTTCTAGATAATTCCCTTGCAAGGTTAGGTCACATAGTAAATATGGCACCCACTTCATGAGACTAAAAATTTTATTTAACTTTTGTTCCTGAAAATAAAAAATTATTTGGAGTACTTACGCTATTCTAGAATTATAACATTTAATTCACCTATTAATTTTAAAAATTAAAGTATATTTAGTCTTCATTACCAGAATTTTTTTCCTGTCCTGCATTTAATAGTTTTTGTAAGTAATATTTATAAAACAATAATCGTTCAATTTTATTGGAAAAATCTAAAACCTGTGTATTGCGATCTTATTATTTGTACAGCTCAAGAAAACTTGAACCATGTTGGTTCTTGGGATGCAACGATGAAGCACAGATGATGATCAATGTTTTATCTTCTCGTTTACTACTTTCTATTAACCTAACATATCAACTTATTCGATTGATGGTTAACTTATGGACAACTTACTATTGACTAATTCACTGATGTTAAACTTATGAACAGCTTCCTATTCACTTATACACTGTTATCAAAAATATTATGTTATTTATGCCTTATATATTATATAATATATATATGCGGGCTGCTCAGTAATTAAAATGATCTGCAAAGAAACTGGTTATTTTCACAAAGTGATACTACTACTTCTCAACATAACACCCCCCCCTCCAAAAAAATAATATACTAGTACTACCTGATGCAAATAAGTCCTTTTTTTGAGCCAGTTTCCAACAGATTCTTTGACCATCTCGTTGTTGCTGAGCTTTTTTCCACGTAATACCCCCTTGAGTGGACCAAACAAATAAAACCCGTAGTAAGGATGAAACAATATCTGCCAACCATATCTTCGATGATATCTTGGATGGAGCTTGGCGGAGCACTGCAACTTTGCTATGTCTTCAACACTAAATGCGCCGGTCTCCACGAATAATGACGTCAATGCTGTTTCAAGGGGAGGAGTTGAAACTTAAACTGACCGGCCAGAGCGTTGCACGTCAGTCACTGAGTTTGACCGGTTTTGAATTTTTCTACTCAGTTGTGAAAACTCCGCAGTTCGTACAACTTCAATCGTACTACAAAGTCATTCAAGAGAAGATCTTAAGCGATTTTCACCTTCAGAAAGCAAAACCAGAACTCTGAATGTCGTTCAACTAATATGCAAACTTCTAGTCAACATTGTTAAATGCAAACTTGAGATTAAAATAATTTTTATACGCTAGGTATTCTGAAATCATCCTAGTGATGCTAACCTGGAGTCACAACGTTTCTTCTACATCGATTTGTCTCTTTCATTAATGAATATATATATATATATATATATATATATATATATATAAATCAGCAGTTTCGTCCCATATTTTAGTGCATAGCCTTCCTTACGTATTTCTCCATTGCCCTCCATCGTTGCTTAGAGTCTCTTTTGATGCAGCTTAGCACATAAACTTACCATAGGTCATCCATTCTCCGTGTCGCATGTTCTGTTCACTGCACATATTTTAAACGGCCGCTATACACAAAGTTATTCCTCCTGTGACCTCTTCTATTCTTAACATAGCTCATTCCATATATCGTTGTGTATTTTGCGTAATAGTCAAAAGAAATTTAAGACATTGTTTCTGTGCGATATATTGTTTTCTTTTAAGTATCGTGCTGCACGAGCATAATCCTGAAACAGACAACACCCCTTTAATAGCAAGGAAGGAAATTGAAAAGGATGGATGTGGAAGGTAGCCAAGGCCTATAGTTTACCCGTAGTTTCATCTAAAAGGGAAATTGGGAAAGCCCTATAAAATCTGTATCAGGTAAGTCTAACTTTTGGGTAATATTCTCACGCCCAAATGACGGAAAATGAGCTTGCTGTGAGATCGCAGATTTCCCTCTCTACCAGTTTTAAGAGGCAATGGGAGCAGCGGACAACCCTTACTTCACGACCAAGGTTTTCGATCCTAGCACATACACCTCCTAAAAGAGATTTCTCATTGGGATAACTCATAAATCTTTATGCAATTATTTATGTCCCTATAAGCGACCGTTCATACGTACTAACGTCACAGCTCAGCTCTATTCCTAAGAGCAACTTATCATGTTCACATAGCTTCTCTTGACTGAAAGTTTGTTTCTAGGGATGAGACTAACAGCCGCTACTCGTTATTTACGTCTTCTGCTTTCAGCCAAATAGACCAAGATAGAACAAATTTATACATTACAATCTCGTATAAATTATTATCTAAATTATACCGAACTTTGACGCAGTAGGAAACATGGTTACTTAATTCTAGTGATAAAAAATATCAAGGAAACTAAGTATATTTATTCCAATTTTATGGCCAAGCGGAAAAAGGGTACGTTTGAATCGTTTAATCGTAAATTTATCTCGTCCCACTCACCAAGAAAGCTAAAAAAAACTCATTACTTTTCCTATTACTGATTCCCAGACTTCTATAACACTTTAAATTCCTTTCCATTGATACGAGATTATATTTTTCAGAAAGCTGTAATCTAGAAAATGGATCTAATGACAAGCGCATTTTGTCATTATAACAATCAGGTATTTTTATATCTCTGATAAACAATTCGTATCATGTAGTTAATTTCATTTTATAGTCATTTAATATTAACGAGTATGACCACTCGAAAAGTTATTTGTGGATCCGACTCCAAACGTCTCAACTATTAATAAATTATTCTTTAATTTTTCATATATTTTTTATATTTAACACGATGTTTTATTTGGCAGAAAGTTTACGTACCTCAAGAGAAAAGAATTAATTATGCTGTGAAATTATTTAAAAATTAATTTGAAACGCCTTACTTTAATGTTTGGTTTTATAATTTGAAATACAATAGAAGGTCCTACATTGCCATTCCATTGAGTTATCGATCTCATGAAATATTTTCCCCATATGTTTACTAAGTTTTAGTTCAATAATATTTACAACCAAAGCTACTATGAAGCGTTTATATGGTGACAGGTTGCAAGAGTGCATACAAATAGTTGTGGAGGCGGAAGGGAGGGCGAGGCAGCCAAGGGTTAACCAGGACCCCGAGCTATAGCTTAAGGGAAAACTCTAGAACACCTGCATCAGGTAGTTCGGACTCTTAGTAGTTTACTTGACCACGTTTTTCCTATGATTGGAGAAGGATTCGCTGACGGGACGCAACATTCTCTTTTACATGCCTCGGCCTGTTCAGGAGGCTGCTTGCCAACTGTTAAAGTAAGAACACAGGACAACAGTTACCGCATAACAAAGGTTGGAGGAGTCCTGGAACATCCGCACCTCAGAACAGAATCTTGTTCAAAACCGGAGGTACTCCTTGAAGTTAGCCCCTAACCTTGCAAGAGATAGCGACCAAATTAGGTGCTAAAGGGAAAATTATGAATCACAAATAAGGAGTAATATTAGAAAAATCATAGTAAAAAGAAAAACATTCATTCAAGCATCAGTATATTTAAACAAAGAATATAGGAAACATTAGTGAATTAGAATTTTTATCACATTGCAATTACCATTTAAACAAATGGTATTCCTTGCCAGTCACACGTTCTAATTGTTCACTGGGCTCTAATCTAGTACACTTGTGTTTCTCATCTCTAAGGTCACGCTTTAGAGGTCAGTTTATTTTATCAAAAATTAAGAGGCCCCAAATTTCGACCGTTAATGGTCAATGTTTAAAATTCTTCAATGTCTTATATTTCGCAAAGTAAACTTCTAATTGGATCATTTCTATCTTCAGGGCTTAACCCCTGGTAGCCTTACACTCCCTTCCACGTCTCCCCTTTCAAATCCCATCCTCTTCAATTAAAATTGAGTTGTCGCCATGTAGGTACTCTCATGTAGCCTGTCATGCTAAAAATATCCTGGGAAATTTTCGAATTTGGCATACGACAGAAGTCATATCGAGTAGCAACCAAAGCAGGAACAACCTCTGGTAAAGTGTTCTATGTCTGCCATGCTTCCCGGCTCAAGGTTCCCGCATACGGTGCCAGTGTACATTATTGTTGATATTGGTACCAGCCCCCGGTAATGATCGCGGGCCTATGTTCAAACTAGGGGCAGTATGCCTAATATCGCACCCCTCATGATATCGCCAATTAATGCGAGAGTGTTAGTTAGATGAGCAGTTGCGGTTAGCATGTGTAAAATTTTGAAAGTATTGAGCAAACCGAAAGTTTTTGAGGTCTTCATCATTCACTGATCGATCTTCTTAAATGTAAGCGATATTCTTAATCATTACGTTTAAGTAGATATAGCTGTAATGTTCTGTCTTTTGTTAGTTCAGCCGGTTGAGTCAGCCATATTGGAAAGTCGTGTTATTCCTAATATCGCACCCCTATTGTAGAACTAATATCGCATGTGCTATATTACGCACACTGTTATATTTTCTTCGTTTTAAACACTTGTTTGCTTTATTGGTGACCAGCAACGTCAGATTAATTGTTGCAGATGCCACCATAGAAGAGAAAGCAGCGGACCGAAGAAAATATCAGGAGAGCTATAACTGCTGTCCAATAATATCTCCATGACATGGGATTGAATTTGTTGATAAATATAATAATAAATAACTATTTTTGAATTATTCTTCCTGCTTTATTCTTTTTTGTAGTTATTGGAAATAGTATTCATAATGTCGCACAGGGCGATATTAGAAAACGTTTGTCGCTACTTTCTAAATGTACTTATTGTGGTTTTACATGTTTAAAATATTTTATTCTTTAAGGTATTTAGGTATGATACAGCACTAATAAATCTTCTAAAATCAGGTGAATGTAATTAGTTAACTTGAAAATGACACAAAAATATGAATTTTTAATAAGGGGTACGATATTAGGCACATTACCCCTAACAAAGCACCTAAACGCATCCATAGTCCACAAACTAAACTACAATTCATTTTCTCTAACCTTTGGCGACAAAATAATATTTTATTTGTGAGTTAATGAGTGAGTAAATAATCGGAATGTAATAATAAACGCCTGCCTCTATATAGTCAGTATAGGTCCCTTGACCTCTTATATATGACCCTGTTCGTCCTAAATTAATTGATGAGGATGGGGAGAAGTTCATACCACAAAGTTGAGCCTGAGGGCGTGACTTCTCGCACCCTATTAAAGTGAGGTGGTAAATAATTTATTTTGCCCTGACCTTACTACAAGGCCTCAACTGAGCGTATCTAATCGCCAAACTAACAAGGTCCTTTCTCAAAGTTTTTAAAAAAAGTGTTCTTAAATACATAAGTATCCTTCCGTTCAATGTCTTTTAAGACTCGTGGCTGGTTGGGGCATAAACTGCTACCAGGTCTGTCTACCGTTGTCGTATCACAGGTGCCACAAGCCCTTTTATCTGAACTTCCCACAAAATCAATCACCCTGCGATGGCGTTATCTTCACGCGCTAGTTTCTAAGAGAAAGTTTCTTTTCTGACAGACAGCCTCATACAATCTATAAATATATAATTTAACAGCAACGCAAGCTCTGTATGATCACATTTGAAGCGCAACCAAATAAAGAACTATTCCATATCCCACTCAGTTCGGTTTACTCGTTCTCTCGAGATAGCACACTACTTGATAAAAATTGTTATAGAAATATAATTCATGTTAATTACATACTCGCGACATTTTATGTACTTATGTAGATTATGACGTTCACATTTACTTTATTGTAAAATAAGTACGGGTCGATGTTGAAATGTTGATATGGAATAAAATAAGCTGTGCGTGAGAGACTTACCAATTTTTTTTATTTTAAAGGTATGGGATGCTCGCTACTTACTGGAATAAACAGTCTCTTTACCAACAGAAAATATTTTGAAAAACTTTACGTCCAAATACATATTATTGAAAACAATGTCACTAAAAGGCTACGATTGGATGATCGTCTCCTATTATTCTTTCCACATCCTTGAAGCTTTCTTTCTCCCTGGAAAATTACACTATTCTACAACAAACACTGCGATAATACACTTTTAGTAAGTTGTTTTCTTTTCTACAATCCTTGTTCCGGTAATCAATGCTATTTGAGTGACCCACTAAGATTGTTTTCTAGACCTCGCCGTTGGTCGGAGATATATCTCGACATAGAGAAAATTTCACACTTTTACGGCTACTTAAAAACATTAATCAGAAAGAAATATATCGTTAATTCAACTACTTTGTCATTATTAGGAAAGTCCTTCAACCAAGTCACAAAACCGGCTATAAATTTTATCATAAACTCGTTTACAAAAGTCTCAGTCGAATTAAGGTGATTGTTGCATAGTATCAGATTTGGTTCGTATTATTTAATAAGTTGTTGTATAAGAGTAGTAATATTCATCTAACACTTTGCTACCCTGTTCTCCCTTACACTTACCACCTCTGATAAACAAATTTTATAAATCTAGTGAATTTTCCACAATGAGTATTATATCTGTTTATTTAAAAACTTAATTTCATAACATAACTAAATCTAAACTCATATTCATTTTACGAACATTCTGGATTGTAAATCAAAGACACTGCAATCAGTTCAACTAAAGAATATTGCAAAGAGCGTAAAAACAGGAGATTTTTTCAAAACTTAGAAATAAATTAATGTTGATGTTAATATTTTTAAAATAATAATCACCGTTTACGTTCTTAGTCATATTCACTGCTAATAACAAAATAAAAGTAGATCCATATAAAATATTTGAGAAAATTACTTTGTTACTTCAGAAATAAAATTTTTGAAGTGATCTCAGTAGCTCTCCCGTCATCTAAAAGGCGTGGAAAAAGCACTGAGAACCCGACCTAAATACTGCAGGATCCCTAAACTACATACAGTCTGCGGACCTTATTTAACCCCTGGCTCCCTTGGTCTCCGTTCTGCGTCACTCCTCTAAAATCATCCGTCTTATTCTATAAGTGGGGCGTTCCCACAACACGGATTACCCTAATGAAGCCTATCTTCACCCAATAAAATTGTTTTGATAGACGTACTCGGTTCGTTCCTCATTGCTGCGTCTGCTGATTTTGTGTTTACGAAAAGCAATGTCTTTTACTGGCAGCTTATTCAAGTTTAAAATTGAGTAAAAAGATAAAGCAGAAAATTATAATGAAATTTGTTATAATGTATTGGTTTGGTTTACTTAGCTTTTGTGAAATAAAAGAAAATTATTTGAATGTTTTATTATAATAACAACTTACATAAACAAATTTATGTTATAACGGTCTTACTGGGCCACATGAGAAATAAATAAACATCTTTTTTGTTACAATCTTTTTTTGCTTATTAGAACACAATTAATGTCCAAATATTTCATATAATGCATATTTTAATTCAACTAATTGTTATTAATGTTTCTTATAAATGTGTTCGATAATAATGATTTCATTTATGAAACAAATAATTAAAAACACACATCTTTTACTCGCAGTAAATAAAGTAAAAAAACTATCATTAGCTTATAGTAGCATTTTAAGTTAAAATTCCTCTTTATTAAATTAACACTGTTTGGACAATTTAAGTCTTTTTGTGTACAGGAAAAATAATTTTACGAATATTAATAGTAAGACTTAATTAAAGACACTTATCAAATATATAAAAATTACCTAGTAATAGCAAAGCATTATGTTTAATTAACATAATTTCTTAAATGTAATCCTAGATATCATATATCTATAGTGCAGTTAAGTTTAGTGTGTGTATATATATATATAAGCCACCCCAGACATATTGTTAGCGGTAAAGTTTGAGAAAGACCGACATTGTCGTACGCCACTAGAGGATCTGATCAAAGCTGGCATTTGGGCAGAATAGTGCAGTTCACCACGAGACGCGACTGGAGAAAGTCTTCGGGTCTTGAACAAATTGACGTTATTACGGAAATGAAACACCGTACCGAGATGTTAATATCTTGGGATTTCTCGTTTAGACTCGGTCGGAGGAAGATGAAACGTTACTTAAAACAATCGCCCGTTCAACGGCAATGAGTAAACAGTAATTAAAACAAATCATATAAAGTGTACGTAGTGAAGGAATTGATAAGGCGAAGGATTTTTGAAAATAACGACAATAGAACCCAACCACGCCCTGAGCAGACCCAAGTCTCAGTGCGCATTAATAATGCTTCGTTTTGTTTTGATTATTTTTGACAGTTTTTATTCAGCAAATTACCCGGCACTCAATAACTAAAGGACTCATAATTTGATCAACGGAGAAGTTCAACTGAGGCAACACGGAGCGGTTCATAATACCTCTAATTCGTTACTATATGTATATAATGTATACCATTTCATATTCCAGAGTTTGTACGCAAATTACGTTGACATGTAAGTTATTCAAAGTCGAGTATCGATTGTCGTATTCGAATCCGTACCGGTCCAGTAGGCCTGGAATCAAATTACAAATTACCGTAATGATAATAATGTAAATATTATTTAACAACGAAATGAATATCAAAACATTCAGAAAATTAAAATACTTGACTATAATTATATGCTGTACCTTTCTCGCTACTAATTCCATCTGCTCCAGCATATCTCTTCCCGAGTGTCTGACTAATTTGTAGAAGAAACTGTTCGTGTTTTCCAGGAGCCTGAATGGACTGTCAAATTCCTGAAAGAGAAATATAGTTATAAACGGCATTTTAATCCCCTGGTACCGTTAAAACAAATTAAATATGATAAAATTAAATTATACAGCTACTGATTGTTTTCGTTGCATATTGATATCAGTAGTACGTAGAAAAATGGCGACCAGGAAGGTTTACCTGACGAAAGAATGTATCTAAAGTTGGCTTAAACCAGAATGGATACAGCCAATTTGTCAGCAAACAATATTGTGGAAGACATTCCAAGCGAAAATCCTATTTTTTTATTGGACGGTGTGTGGTTACACGTTATCATGTTACACGTTATCATGTTACAAGAGTATACCGATACTGAGAAATCCACATTCGCAGACTTCAAATTTTCTCAAGCAGATATCAATTTAGATCAAGTATGATACGCCGTTCACATAATAATGTTCCAAAATTGAACTATTACTTAAGAGCGTGAGAGTCACTTTACCCACAGGCACAGTTGTACGTAAATTCTTGTGTCTCGACGTTGATGAATGCCGCTGGTTCACTTGGTTTGCGGCTGGAAGTAGCGAATCCAGCATTCATCACCAGTGACCATACGCTTTAACAGACCATCTCTTTCGGCTTCATAACGTTGCACGAGTGATTCAAAACATCCATACGTCGTTATTTCCGTTCGGGTGTGAGATGTTTTGGTTCCATGTAGCGGAGATTTTGTGGCAGTGAAGCTCGTCTTGAATGATATGGTGCGCTGAGCAATGGCTGATGTACAAAGCAACAGACACTTCGTCTATTGTCCCCAGACGATTCTTTCGGTCCACTGCAGTGATAACGTCTGACGTAATGGCAGAGCGCGATGGAATGGAACGAATTGTATCCCTCAGAGTTTACACTCTACTTTGCTTTGAAAGTTCCTGTGAGGCTCATAAACTTACTGAAGCAACACACAAGAATCCCCATACTGAATCTTCATACTTCAATAAAAATTTGCTTGTCTTTCGACCTCAATACCCCCACACACACGCACAAAATAAAATTTAAAAAAAAGAGATAATGATTCACTGGTTTTGCAAGTTTCTACGGGTTGTTGTAACTGACGTTACTTTTCTCAACTAACATCTTACGAAAGGTCACAATACCTCTTATTCATGTGTGTTACAAGTTTCTACTAAACAACGCTGATCTTTTATTATCATATTAAGGTTTCTTTTTTACTCTGTCTCATAAATTGTATATGTATTCCTGAAAAACGTTTCGTATTGCATAACGGTATGTTACATTTTGTTTTTTTGTATAACTGTAAAATATATTACCAATTTGTGCCGTTTGTAGGATTATCTTCTAAGAATCTGTCTCACAAGTCGCAGTCCATATGTAATCCATTCCCTCAAGTGCAGTTAATTTGGATCACGTATAACGACTCTACTGACATTTGCAATTCTTGCCGTTCCCAAATAAGGACTATTATTAACTTCAAACATTAGAGCCCTGCTTATCGCCATGCATAATATAGACATGTTCTCTGGTAAGACCTGCCATCTTCCCTCCTCAAATTAATTCAATGATCCTAATGTTCTATATACTATAGATACCATTGTTCCCCCAATCCCGACGAAGTCACCCGAGCTATTAAAAAATTAAAAATAATAAGTCCCTGGCTCTGACAAAATACCCGCCGAGGTGTTTCAACATGAAGGAGAAAGCTTATATAAATTTCTATATGAGCTGATAAGGGATGTCTGGAATAAAGAAGAATTACAGAACGGTTGGTGTATGAGCATCATATGTCCCCTACATAATAAAGGATCACAACTAGAATGTGCAAATTATCGTGGAATATCCCTTCTTAATCTCGCATACAAAATTCTATCCAATATATTGTTTGCTAGAGTAGAGAATTATATAAGCCTGGAAATTGGATCATATCAGTGTAGCTTTCGCAGAGGAAAGGGGAGTATAGATAAAATGTTTAGTATAAGACAAGTCCTTGAAAAATACCAGAAATACGGAATCGACCTTTACTTGCTATTCACAGACTATGAGGCTGCCTACGACACAGTCGTGAGGAGCAAATTGTTTACAGGGCTTAGGGAACTCAAGATCATATAAACATCTTATTGAAATTAACCATGTATGGTTAATTAACAATGTATGTATGGTTAAAATGCAAAGGAACCTGTGTAACACATTTGAAACAAAGAAAGGCTTGAGGCAAGGCGACTCGTTGTCCTGTCTATTATTTAACGTAGCACTAGAAGTGGTTATTAAGGAAGAGTAAAATCGATGTATCTGGCACAAATCTGTCCAGCTGATGGCCCATGTTGACGATATAGTAATAGTCAGAGTGACCTATGAAAGAATGGAGGATGCATTTTTGAGTCTTGAGAAAATGACGGCTACATTTGGGCTAAAAATAAAGCAAAAGAAGACCAAATTAATGAAAGTCTCCAACTCAAAAGCCAGAAGAGAAAAATTTGGGCGACATATCCAAATGGAAACATTTAAACTTGAAATTTTCGAAGAATTTTTGTATATTGGATCCATGATAACAAACAATAACACATTGGGTGAGGAAATTAATGGAAGACTCGTTTTAGCGACTAGAGTATATTACAAGGAAATTTTAACTTTAGAATGTTGACAAGAAAATCAAAAATTCAAATTTACAAAACATAAATAATATCAGAACGAAAATAGATTAAATACATTAGAGCGGCAAATTAATGACAATGGAGTGAGGAGGAGAAGATTCAATTTTGAGATCTATGACCTGTACAAAGACATTGACTTGGTGCGAAAAATAAAAATCAATAGGTTGAGAATGGCAGGCCACGTGTCCCCCTGGGATGGACCCAAATAACCCAATAAAACATTCCTTCACGGTAAATCCAGTAAGAAGAAGGAAAGTGGGACGCCCAAGGACCAGATGGTTGGATTGTGTGGAAAGAGATGTGAAATGTATCGGGGTCAGGAATTGGAATAATAAAGCAAACGATAGGAGCCAATGTCATGGCATTCTCAGGCAGGCCAAGAATCCAACAGGGTGATGAATGAATGAATAATCTAAGATGAACGTAGATTCTCATTAAACAATAGTTACTGCATACGCAATTCCTTTGTTCCCAGATCCCAAAGCTAAGAACCAGAAATTTGTATCGTTAAATTAACTCTAACAATATTCACTAAAGTATTCAGTTAACGGAAACGAAGTGAATGTATTAAACATCTAGGAGTTAAAATGAATTGATCTCCAAAGTGACGTGATGTAGAAGTCGCTTTGTCTCACCACTAGTTTTCCGGAGTCAATCACTATTACGCGATCGGAGTCCATGATCGTGCTCAATCTGTGAGCTATGGTGATGACGGTGCAGTCTTTAAAAAGCCGTCGGATGGCCGTCTGGATCACCTTGTCCGTCCTTGAAAGAGAAGAGAAGGATTAGATTATAGAAGATAGTTAAGCTCATCAGTCTAGATGCGGAAAGTGGCCCTTACTCGAGGTCGATGCTGGCCGTGGCTTCGTCCAGGACGAGGATGCGGCTGCTCCTGAGGGAAGCTCTGGCTAGACACAACAGCTGTCGCTGTCCAACACTCCAGTTACTTCCTCTCTCTTCCACAATAGCATCCAGTGCTGCAACATGAGCGCTTAACTCCACCTGAGAACGTCAAATTAGAAGAATCTTAAGCTAGATAACAAATGAAGCTGCATAAAGGAGAGTAGATGAAATTATATGTGTATTATATATTAACCGAAAAGCATCAAGGAGCTGTGTGGTACAGGACGTTGTGAAGGAAAAGTAAATGTGAAAACTACTATAAGATCTCGAAAATGACTGACTCATCAAACTGACGGTTAGGAGACAAGAAGAAAACATTTTATTTTTAAAGATAAATCTGAAGCAATGTTTTCATATCAATTCGTTTTCATCTATGTAAGATAGAATGTATAATAAGAAAAATAATATAAATACGTTACTGACGTGTTTCAGAGCATTCCACAGAGCATCATCTTCTAATTCGTTGAAGGGATCCAAGTTGTCCCTCACAGTTCCTGAGAACAGGACGGGATCTTGTGGAATCACGGTAATGCTCCGTCTAAGTACTTTTAGCGGAACCAGACGAGTGTCCACAGAATCTACGAGAATATATCCATCATCTCTGAGGATCGCCAATCGCAGAAGAGCAGAGACTAGAGAAGATTTACCAGCTCCCGTGCGTCCCACAACTCCAATCTATAAAGTGGGTAATAGTATAACCCCAACAGGCTCATAAATCAATTTGATATGAATATCTATAACTTCTCGTGTTTCTAATATATATTTCAAATTTGTATGGTTTTGTAAGATAAAATTGTACGCTCATAAAATAAACAACGAAATGATCCGATTGATTACCTTTTCATAAAGCCCTCCTTCCCCAATCCCATGGTTTCTAGATGACTACTGGTTAAGCCTTATATAAACATGCTAGAGTTTTAGAAAGTAAGTTAGTCTCTATATAAACTTCTTAAGTAAATCTATTTCACTCTGTTTTATATTTTCTTTATACTTATTATCTTATAAATCGGTTCTATTTAAAGTTAATAAATTTTCTTTTGACTAAATCATTTACATTACTTTACCATATACCATATCTGGAAAAGCTATTATGGAAGTGCGACTTTCTCCACTTAACTGAAAATTTTCTGATAAATTTATTTTAATATTATTTCCTAATAATATCGTGTCTATCTCTTGCCAAAAAAATATATTTCATGTCAAAATCAACAGTCAAGTAATACTAAAAACGTATAAATCAGTATAACAACTTAAATTATTAACTTATTCAAGAAACTGAACCTTTTCTCCAGAATTTATGCTGAAGCAGACACCGTTTAGGACGAACGGCCCTTTCCCGCAATACTGTAAATTAACGTTTACAAATTCTATACTCCCAGTAGTTGGCCAATTCTTCTTCAAATCTTTATCTGTGAATGGAAAAAAACAACGACAAGTAAATACCGAAAAAGATACTTAAATATATACCATCCTCAATGAAAGAAAAAACGTAAAAGAAAAAACTGGGTATTTACTGTTTTCTTTAGTAATGGTAAAACCCAACTCAATACGGAATTTGGCGGTACAAAATCAAAGGTAGTCGGCTTGAGAGAAATTGAAGATGGCTGCAAACAGGGTAAGACAGTTTGGCGTCAGCTCGTGACTTCTAGAAATGTTGAGACTCCGTGATATATGGCTGTGACGAGGTCTGGTATTTTCCCCAAACATCGGTGGTAAGTGGGGTGAATGGCACATCTCAAATTCTAAAGTTATTTACTAATTTTAATAAGTGTCTGAAAACAATTTTCATTCAGTACCTCCAAAAATCAGATTACTTTCACAAATAATTTTAGATATTAAAATTACTTATACAGAACTGATATTTATTTAATTTTCTATAATTATTTCGCCACTAGTCTCAAAAATTAAATACTTTTAATAAATTTTTCTACTAGTATTTATTTAGAATTGAGTAATTTTAGGAACTGTTGTCTAAAGCCGTAATCATTTTCTTCATCAAAGTAAAACAGAAAGCTATATGATCCGCGGATAACCAAGACCAAATTATTCTTAATGTTACGGAATTCCTCATTTTCGACTGCTTCCTAGCCTATTCAGAAATCATTAATTAGTTGTTAACGAACAACCGTTATAAATTATGTAAAAGTACTGTCCAATTTTATACCAAACAGGTAAATTCCTGTTTAGTGACATCTGAAGATTAAATTTAATCATTTCCACCTATATTTTCTTTTTTAAAATAATAGCTCATAAGTGACTGTCTGAAAGCTTCTTGACTTAAGAATTATTTATTAAAAATCAAGTATGCTCCAGTATGACTATCTCAGGAGACCATTAAGTTCTCAACGGTAATGTCCTTAAAAGGTGAAAAATAAGTATCTATTAATTTTAAATGAATTTTATGAACGTTATTGTATGCAAAATGTCTAGACCTACAACTTATGTATTGTTTCAATTTATTGGTCGGAATTTAAAACAATTTTAAAGTATGAAAAAGGAAACATTATATGGTAAATTGTAAAATCATCCAATGGGTTTACATAAAATTATATCAATTTAAGTATCAATTTACAATTTTTAAGCAAGCTTCCCTTTTGACTGGATGCGTCACTTTTTATTTATTTTTACAAAACAGTATCAACATTTTTCCACATATACTCTGTAATTAAGCCAATTAAAAATATTTTTAAATAAATGAAAGCGCAAGTTGCTTTCGAACTGTGAGAGTGGCAGAAAAATATATATTTGTGCAATATACATTTGAAAACATTTAGCTATTGTTTAAATAAATAATCTATTTTAATTTCTCTTTTATTGCATATAGATATATTTTACGGAATTCAAATAGCTCTAATTTTACATTGCCGCTTATGGAGCGCGGAGCGAGTTGGTCCGAGAGGAATGGAGGAAAGTCATCGTTTTGTCCCATACTGCCAATCTTGTGACGGTTACTGTAATGAGTGTATGTAGCAATCGTCAATTTATTTCATCACTGGCTGAGAAATCCCCTAACTGGAGACGATCAGTCGGTGTCAACAAGCATTGGCGACAGAAAGGCGGGACGTCAGTGACCCGATCGTGTCAGATCCACCGTTTGTCGGCTAAAAGAACGTTTACCTGAGTCCAGTTCATTGACCAGGTATTTTTAAGGTATCATCTCCCACCAAAAATTAGGTAGAAAACCCAGGGGCGAGCTGGAATTTTGATTGGGACAGGGGTACGTGATCCACCATGCCCATCATTCTGGGAGGAATGAAAGAGACTATTTGGGAAGATAGAATGGAAGGAAGAAGTCTGGAGAGTGCATGGATCGAATTGGAAAATGATAGAGTTGGGAAGTAATCTCCGAAGAAGAAGCTTGAGAGTGAGAGAAGTTTGTTTACTATCTAATCAGGGGACAAACTTAAAAAAAGATAGACGGCAACGTGCAGAAAGGTGGGGGCCCTGTCTACGTAATCCGGGCAGCAGAATTCTCGGAAGGAAGACCAGGTACCATCGGCAGAAATCAACACAGGAAGGAACCGCCTCACGAACGTGGAAGAACTACGGAAGCAGCCGAATTACGCATGGAAGTAGGAAGCCGCCGCCGCCTCACAAATGGAGAACAGGTGTGTGTCCGTGCCACTGTCTAAAATGTGTAATGACTATCGTTCTGCTGCGAAAATCCCCACAAAATGACTCTTATTAGATTGCCAATCCCCCCAAGTTTCACACGAAATTTAACTGGAAACACAGTACAGCCTTGATCTTTACCTCCGTATTTTTGGAGACGCGAAGAAAGATATTCCAAGACGTCTGTTTCATTCGGGCGAGAAAGTGCAAGAGTGCGTGAGGTTGTGTCTCCGTCAGAGACCTACCATTTTTTACAAGAAAATTTTCACCTCCCAGTGGAATAAATTTATTAACACTTCTGGCAATTACTTTAAAATAAAAATAATATCACTATCACTCGGACTTCATTTGAATGCTCCTTATAAAACCAAACTGAAAATAATAGGATTCTGATAGTATTTCTGAGCTTCTATTATCATTCAATTATGTATTCAAACATATATTATGAGAACTGTAGATCAATAATACTGGCCAGGTCTTTGGAATTCTATCATTAATATGAATGTTTCGGAGCAGGCAGGAATCCGTAATGAGAAAAGAAGACGTGATTGTAAGACATTGAAATCTTACCATTTCCTATTGAGAGTTCCTCCTCTTCTACAGGAAGTTTAGTGACATTTAAACAGCTCTTTATACTGTTAAAATGGGAAGTAGAATTTCCCAAATGCTCTAGCATTAAGTTCGTCAAGTCCTCCGTAAACATTGTGAACAGGAAACCGAAGCCTACAACTGCTGGATCCAACCGACGTCCTACAAAACAGAACGTAAATTAATGAAATTCTTAACATCTTTCTTGAATTGACTTCCAACTTACCATACGTTAAGTAGTTCATTTTACAAACTTTTTTACCTGTTTTCATGAGAATTACTGTATTAGATCCAATTACAAAGGCAGCACATAAGCTCAGAATAAAGTTCTGTGCGACACGCATTTCTATATTTAACATCTTTGATGAAGTGTATACATCCTGAAAAATGAATAGTTTCAAATAAGTGTTAAAATAGGACTAAATTATTTGTAATTTTAAGAAAAGTTCCTACCTGCTGTCTGTTGAAATTATCCAATATGAACTCGGTTTTTCTTAATGCTCTTATGATAATGAAACCTCTTGCGGCATCTACTACTTTAGAAAAGTATTTGCCGCGTTCTGAAATTGATTAAAGTGACTCAAATAAGATATTTTACAAATATTGGACGTTATTATTTTGTAAAAGAAAAACTAACTACAGTCAAACATTTTAAACTTTGTGGTTCTCTCTCACACACACATTTGATATTCATTTTCATGATACTCATCTAACAAAATATAAATATTATTTACAAGTAGTTAAATATCCAAAACGAAAAGAACTTGTAAAAATAATAGAACCTTTAGACCAACTTACGCAAAGTTTCTAATTTCTTGAAATTGTTTACTCCACTGGTAGTAACTTTCACGGTAGCACATGTGATTAACAGTAAAGGTATCATTGACACCCACGTGAAGTAATTTGTTACGCCCACGATGATTGTGTTGATAAACATCCAACATGACATCTGCATGAAACAAGAAAAGTCATAAGTAATTGTTTCGGACAAATGAAAAACGGATTAAAATCTCTGAGTGAATTAGCTTCCTCAACAGTTGCTCGCGCTTTTAATGTAATTTTTGGCACACACACACACAACGATTATCTGTAGCATATATGATCCGCTTAATCGGCCTAACAACATTTGAGTCTCGACTGTTTCTCGGCACCGTCTGTGACATTACAAATTCATTGTCGGATGTAAGGTCTGTAATATTTTGAACCCTGTAATAAACCACATGTAATGAATATTAGATATTAAGTAGTTGTTAAGATAGATATATACTAGACGTTAAGATATTAGTTATTAAACTATTCATAAAATAGATAGATTCCTTTTAGATTGTCGGATATAATGTCTGAAAGATTTTGTACCCTGTAATAAACCACATGTAGTGGATATTAAGTAGTTATTAAGGTAGATATATTAAGTAGTTAATAAAATAGATAGATTCCTATTTTTAGTATCCGGCTAACAGCATAGAAAACACGTTGTTTGTTCCAAAGTCGGGGGTCGGGGGTGACGAGAAAAATAACGTGAGAACATCGGTCTGAGGATTTTAATAGGGTGTGTTTTTTTTCGAGGACAAAGAGGTGTGAATTCCTTCGTATCCGGGAGGACGTGCCCCTGCTAAATTATTTCTCCCCGCCAAGGGACAAAATGACGAGGATTGACCAAATTCGCGGGCAATTGGGAGCGTGTTCTTCTCAAATTTAGAAATATGATTGGTGGTCAAGATGGGAAGAATAAATGACGTGTGACGAAAAGGGTTGGGAAAGAATAGAGTTGGTGTAGAGAACCAGAGAAGAACACAGTCCGAGCTGACAAGCCGAGAGGAGAAGAGCTCACTGTGAAGTTTGGACATTAAGTCCAGAGCCTGCAATTATTCTCCTTGGCGGTATAACTTTTCCGTCAGGAGAATCGAGGTGGAAGCCAGCCATCCACCTCTACTACCTGGCGTAGAAGCAGTCCATCGCTATCAGTTGCCGATTCCAGCGATCTGAGAGATCAGAGTTCATCAGCGACGACACAACACAGGGTGTCCTTGCTTCATCGCCTTCCTCCACCACATACGAGCATCCGAGACGGAGCAGCTGACAGGTGTCATAGTAAGAGCCCAACTAGAATAATTACCAATGTTCCCACGCTGTCGCGGTAATTTAAAATTTCTGGGTACATAAATTATTTCTTGTCTTTGCATAATTTCTATGGGGTTAAATTTAACTGCGCGGTATGTTTTCTCTATTTAAGATCTAACATGTAATTTGGTGTGCTTTTCCTAACCACCACGGTCTACCTGTAAGATCATTCGGGTAGTCGGAACAAGTTTAAAAATGAGGATAGTAAAATTTACAATTAGGTCCTTTTATAATTTTATTGCGAAAAAAGTAATTATAAACGATTTTAATATATTGTGAATAGTTTAATGCATAAACTTGGATGGTATATATGATAAAAATGAACCATATTTTAATATTATCCAAAAGTTTAACCCTAAATGTGTTGTATTCGTTTAATGATTAATTGCCAACTAACAGAATACCCCCACCACAATCCCAACTGAAACCAGATTATCAGTTACCTTTTGTACAATTGCCGCGTTCTTATCAAATTGCACCTGAAACTTCAGTAAAATAAAATAATGTTGAGATTAGTAAAGTTACAGCAAAAAATGTTTTTTAGGGTTAATCATTCAAAATAAGAAGTAACTAATATTCATACATTACTTCGGTAAATCCGAAAAATGTTTTATCTGTTCGCTAAGAACTCAACAGATTAAGTGCGTTACCTATAAATCAATCAATTTCTGTTTTGTAGGCTCGGCTATACTTATTCTCCATACTTTTTTCTGGGCTAACATTATTAGTAACAAAACAATGCTTCCATAATACTCTTAAAAACGGCAAACTTAAAAATAGTGTTTAAAAGAAACCTCCGATTTTACAAGTGTATTTGTTGCAAAACAATGAATATAAAATTAATGTTTATGTAATAAATAAAAATACACAACAACTCAAAGGTGCTCAATATTCGCTTCTTTGACATGCTTAGCATATATCTAGCGAGCATGTTACAGCCTCCACGGCTGTTGTTATGCGGTTTCGCAGTTCGATCGTTGTTGCTGGAAGAGGTGTCAAATAAACTGAGTCTTTTATAAACCTCAGCGAGAATAAACTACATACAGTGATGTCCGATGACCTTGGAGGCCAGTGATGTAAGGCTGAAACATTATGTCCAGCACCGCCGATCCGTCGTCGAGGAAGCCTATCATTTATCAACGTGTAACGCCAGAGTTTCCTCTTACAAATACTGCATTGTTTAATCACGTCTGATTAAAAGCGGAGTTCTTAGAAATTTTTGAAACCTGATGATTCTTTTTCAAACACCCCATATTACTTGGATGGCCAACTATATTCACACTGGCTTCCATAACATGCCGAGTCAGTCAATACAGCACTGAGTCAATCTGTTTTACAAATTTCTCTTCCTAAATTCCTTATACATTTTTATAACCTCTCGGTACTGTCGACATTAAAAAACTATTCATCAAAGGCAATCAAATAGGAATTATTATTCTGTTAGATGAATCGTTTAATAATTATAATATATAGTTTTCATTGTCTCGCGATCGTCCTCCAAATAACGTCTTAATGAATTATTTAACCAAATTCATCCTCACCTACATTTAAACAATAACCTACAGAAAAATGTCTCATTTCATTTCAACTCTTTCGTTCCCAACGTTTTGTAGTCAAATACCAATATTCATTCTAAGAGAATACCATACCATTTCATATTAATTGATCAGATAAGTATTTACCTAACCAAGGCTTTCGCGGTGTATGTGATTAACTAGAAGTTCTCGGGACACTAACCGGGTGAAATCATTGTAGAAACACGCCCCTATTTGCGACTGGGGTACATTTAGTCAATCCAATGTTTTATGAAACACTCGATATTTGTCTATAAATTAATAATTAAATATCATAATTTCTCAACCGCACAATTTGATTTATACTAAATATTCGCTGTTCGGTCATCTGTGTCAATTGTGATTATTAACCTTAATAGAAATATATCATAATAAATTAAAAATAAATAATTTTAAAAGCACGACAATCATGTAAATTCCTAAGATAATTTATAATTATAAACTTTTGACTCAATAGGAGGGCCCTGTTTGGACAACTTGTGTCAGGGGGTCACGAAATATCAACAAGGTCTAATGGTAACCAACGAATAACTGTTGATATCTGTTTAAAATGTTACAAAAGACTAGAATAAATTAATAAATAATTTTAAACTAGAATTTTACAGACCAATTTTCTGTGTATTATTGATTCGCAAATTTTGATTAGGGAGTAATACCTTTATTATTAAAGTTCTCATTAAGTTTATTATTTCTTTCACTATTTGTGTTAATTATGCTTCTTATTGAGCCTCTGACATTGTCGGTCATCGTATTCATCTATTATTATTTTTCATAAGTATAATTGTGGTGGAATCTACTTTTCATACCATGAAGAGCCACTCGAAAGTTCTGGGAAACTGCTCGTCCAGGATAGCGATGTCGTCAGAAAAATAAGCCATGATCGATCCTGCGGGATTCGTGTGGAAGAAGCGCAAGTTAGTTCGCAGGATTGATTTCACCATGGAAAAATGTATCCTTGACGAGGCGCTCAGCATCACGATACAACCAAACACGGTCCTCAAAACCGTTAAGACAATTATCGCCAGTAGGACGTAGAAAATTACTAATAAGTATCCGAGGCTTTCGGCCCGGTTGAAGGCAGCAGTCGTTGATTCCCTGCGAAATTGAAGAGACAATGAATGGCTTCAATCACCTTAAGGAGCTATAAAACAACATGTCTCCATGAATTTATAGACTTGAGCAACAAAATTATATTTACTCTAGCTTAATTATTTCTGTATATGCACTAAACATAACTTACTTTAAACGGATTTATGGAAATATTAGTTGATATGCTGACGTTATGCAGTAAGATATATTTACAGGCCACGTTTTAAGGCACGAGGGTCTTGTAAAATTAGCGTTAGAGGGAAGTGTGTGGTGTAAGAACAGAAGAGGGAGGCTAAGCAGATTAGGGAGATGTGGGTTGTGCTACTTATGAAGAAATGAAAAGGCTTGCGCAAGATAGGTTAGCATGGAGGGATGCATCAGACCAGTCTTAGGACTGAATACCACAACAACATTCAGTAGGCTACATTTAAGTACATGCATGAAAAACTGTGTTGATCATAATCGCATTTTCCTACCATTATATTTATTCCCGCTAGAATAGATTACAAAACGCAGCACCAAACAATCAGAAATTGATCCAGTTGAAGTTGACCAGTTTAAATTTTAAAACGGACGACACTGTTTGTGTATCGAACCTGACTCAGTTGGTTCAAGAAATGTGCTACTTTATTTTCGATATTATCCCTGAACGGCACCATGTAAGCCCAAAATATTAATTTTATATTGAGGATCAATTTTTTCGTTTGCACGTAATACCCACCAAATTCCGCACAAATAATTCTGCATGTAAAATGCAAGCAAGTTGGAAAGTATGACAATTATGTACAAGGCGAAGACAATTGTGCCTGCTCCTTGTTTAATATAGTTCCAGGCGTCAGAGACCATGTGTCCTTTGGCGTTCATAAATGCATTGTCTTGTGGCTCCTCACTAATTCCACCGTTGTCATTTACCTACAAAAGTAGCTCTTATTATTTAACTATAGATTTATTTTAATGTATTATGATTTATGTGGCATTAAATTTTACATTATTAGTTATCTGCAAGCCTGTATACTATTTTGGAGAATTACTCAAATTACGTTTAATAATATTTTTTCCGTTAAACAATAAATAGATGATGTTATTAACTATACGACGTAATATTGGAAGCATAAGAAAAAGGTCGTAATTATTGATATATTTATCCACAACTCACAACAAATGTAATAATGTTTATAATTATATCACTCAAATTTCTTACTTGTTCATCTAAGCTTTTAAGATCATCCATTTCTTCGTAATTTACGTTCAAGAAGGTTCCGAAGGCAATACCACTGTCTGTCACCTCTTGAAACGTTCCTTGAACTTGTATACTTCCCTAAAAACAAATAAATTTGCTTAATTTACAATAAAAATATTGAAAACTTTAAGAATAGTGAATTCCAAACACAGTCAGAATTGTAAGGGAATATTAGCTACATTTACCTTTATTTACAGCATTTTCATAGTGCACATGATTGTGTAACGCAATGACGGAGAGTTTCGTTAGATAAGGGTTATAATATAGGTATCACATATGGAGGATCACTATGACTTGGGTTTACTTCACAAGCCGAAGTATTGAGTTGGGTTACCGCAATTGTCTGTAGCGAGTTTACAACTGGGACAAAGGATGAAAATCTATTCCCTCATATTTACAAACTGTGATGGTGACTCCCAGAAGTTGATGATGATGATTTGTGATGCCACATGCTACGGCTATGTCCTTTCCGGGCTTTGAACCAGGGGGCCTACTTCAGGAGGTCATGGTTAATATATATATATTATTTGTTAAAGAATATTTTCACGTTGATATTTAATTTATACCTTATTGTCTTGCACTTGGTGCGATAAAACCTAATAAACATCCATTAAAAAAATTGTTAAAGTAGCCTGGATTGAACTAACTCAGGAAAACACAATTGTTTCGAATTGTAAATGATACTAAAATGGATATGAGGGACAAGCTACTTTAAAATGATGAATCTATATAAATATGTGAATAAATATTAAATTTAACATTTATTTATTACAATGTACAATAATTGGATGAGTCTTAATTTGCATAGCCGGCTTTTTTTACGATATCATATAAACTAAATACATGAATTCTAAACTAAGGGCCGTCTAAACGGGCATTCCCATGAAGCAGAATCACTAACACAAATCCTACTTGAAATTGGCAGTACCACGAAATCGGAAAAAGATTACAGACAGTGTCATTACCTTTTGGTCTCAGCTTGGCCTAGCAGTTCGTAGCCCCGGACTGGAGCACGCCTTTCTCCAATTATTTAAACGTCCACGGAGAGGATAATCTCCGATTTCTTATTGCTCCCTCAATCTTATTGTTCACTCCTAAAGTCCACTTATAATCTTTCTTTAAGTTCTGTCTTAATCATCCTGACTCTTAACGCCCAATTTTAATGTACCAATCATAATAACCAAAATACATTTTTCATGAGTTTTTAATCATTTATCATTACTCATTTATCCCCATTTCCTTATTTTACGTTCCGTCGGTGCCGGGACCCGATACTGCCCAATAAAATTATTATCCGTTCTCTCTTGGCAGGAGCCATTTGACCTACTCTACCGACGTTTTTAAGGAACGAAATCATCCGATGCCGCTAAATCTCACGATAATTGATGAAAACCCCAGTTGTGTCGGTGTTTTATTACCCCTGTCTGTAACGTACAACTTCTCTCACGCCACTTGCCTTTGACTTCGTACCGCCAATTACGCACGTAGTTGTGTTTTACCATTACAATACTTGTTTCTACTACAAGAAAATCTTCGACTAAATTTCATCGATACGTTCACAACAACATTATCCCAACCACCTCACAATGCCCAGTTCAACGGTTTCTATCAAGATGTCACCGTCTTTTACCTTTGAAGTATCTTTTATTATTTGTGATTATTCACCTGTAAAAGAAAATTTTCTTTGGTGCTGATGAAGGGTCTCTGTGGTCTTCTGACTTAAGCATATATAAAACGTATGCCCATTTCTAGGAGCGAGTAAAACTGATCACTTAAAAAAGTCACCAAAAACGCCTTGTGTCTGCTTGAACCAAATCATTACAAGAATAAAACAAATAGTTTTTAAAACAAAATTTCCGCCATTTCGTATTTCTTATATTTACAAATTGATACTGTAATGTGTTGCGTGGTTTTCTACACTTTGTTCATCAAGACACGATTGCTAGTAAATCTTGCATACTATTACTAATCGTTATCAAATGCTTAATATATTCGCAACGATTAAAAGCCAGAAAATAAAAATAATGAAAAATGAAAAGAAATATGAATCGTAAAAATTCCTCCTAAGATTAAATCATGACTAAAGTTAAAATCATCCCTTATTTATAATCATAAATTAGTGATGAACAGATAATTGTGGTTCCCGTATGGACTGATTTTAATAGCATAAGATTATACCTACTTCATTAATTACAATAACATGATCAGTATGAGGTAGATTCTGGATGTGGTGCGTCACCAAAAGGCGAGTTTTTCCTTGAAGAAATGTCATTATACAGTCCTGGATCAGTCTTTTCGACACCTGAATATCCACTGCAGATAGAGGGTCATCAAGAAGATAGATGTCAGCCTTTTTATACACCGCCCTACAGTAACACAAGAAATTGACAATCATTGTGAACAATAGCAAAGAATTGACTTAGGTATTATTGAAAACATTTTTTTAAAATAAGAAATATTGGTCTAAAATTGCGTAATAGATTCGCAGATGCAGAAGTTAGTAATGTAGTAAGAATGCGAAGTTGTTTTAAAGTCTGCGACGAATTTTTTGTATGACCGTGGCAGCGCCTTCATCCTCTCGTACAATTGAAATGAACTTTTCTTCAGATTTATGGAAGGAGGCTTTTACGGACCATTATGTCAGTCGCATCTAATTCGGAAAGAACACTAGGTACGAACTAATAGGAAACATGTGCGATGGCGCTTGTTTACGTCATGCAACTAAAATTTTTCTATAGGCAGCAATCGTTCAAATGCAAGTCAATGGATGCCATTGGAAATTGTAGACGATTAGCTGGTGCAATTAAGTATGAGGATTTTGGAAACCTATCGAGGTAATGTGGGAACAGATTTTGAGGTGGAGAGGCAGAAAATTGTGGTCCGTCGGCGTGACGATAAAAAATAAGAGCAGCTGTTGAGAGCGGTATCGAGCTCTTAGACCTTAGGAGATGCAGGTTTTTTTTTCGGAGCCTCCACTATACTTTGGGTCTAAGGTGTTGCCGATACACCTCCAGATCGTCAGCCCGAAGAAAACTACAGCAAAATGGCTCCAGACAATGCAGCTGCAGCCTTCGTCGGTATCGTTGATTTTAATTTTATAGAGTTCACATTTCCACACCTATTTGTCATAAATTACGTTGCTTCATTTGGGTTTTACCCCAGAGGTGAATATGATGTCTCAATTAAATATTAAATTCATCATTTCTCTACCATCTAATGTAAATTCATTTTGTTTTCTTCTGTACTTTCAAATGTCATTTATTAAAATAAATGTCTACTTTGTTTTCAAATTCATTTGTCATTATTATTGTTATATTCTCCGTTTATTTATAATTTCCCAATATTAAATAGTAGCTTAATTAATTAATAATTCATAATTTAATAAATAAACCCCAATTCTTACATTTTCTTTACAACTGACTTCCACCATACTATTATAAATTAATAAACACCGATCATTCATTTTTCTTTACAAGTTCTGTGAGATGTACCAACTTTAATTGAACAAACACATGTTAACTACTATTTCAGATGTACAAGGAAGATTCAACGACGACTTTATATTATTATTACAATCATCAAAGAGAATCTGGATTTTCTAAGGAACAGATACGATTCATCTAAGGCTCATGAAATATGAAAATCACTACAGCGTTTGTCCTCAAAATTATCTAAAATTCACGAAAAATAAAAATTCTCGTATGAACGCAATCATCTCATACACCCTCAACAATTCTTGTAGCACCAATTTCACTAAATTATAAAATGTAAAGGTAATCTATATGGAGAAATTTCGTTGCGTACACATAATGTACTCAAAGTTGGTGTTATTGAAATGATTTTCCCTCTAACCTTCCTAGCCCGATCCGAGCCCTCTGACCTCCGCTGAGTTTAACTCCCCTCTCCCCGACGAGGGTACCATCACCATGGGACAGCTGCTCCATGTCTGTTTTGAGTGCACACACCCGCAACACATCGTCGTAGCGCCGCTGGTCGAACTTCTCACCGAATAGGATGTTGTCTCTGACCGTTCCGTGAAAAATCCATGGTTCTTGTGGCGCATAAGACACCGTCCCTCCAGTGCGCACTGAACCATGAAATACTTGTAGCTCCGAGAGAATTGCGTTCAATAGGGATGTCTGCATAGAAAAACGATGTCTTACAAATTCAAACTAAAGTTCTTGTCTCTCAGATAGTATTAAATGTCAGAAGTGTCTAACCTTTCCTGATCCTACAGGTCCAACAATAGCACAAAACTTGCCGGATTGCAAGTAAAAATTGATATCATGAAGGACCTCTGTCCCAGACTTCCAAGAGGCTGACACGTTCCGCATTTCTAAGCATCCGGCCTCCAGCGTATTCACTGTCATTATCTTCTCGTTTTCTTTCACACTGCCAGTTTCCAAAAAAGACTGAAAAACAAATGTTATTTGTGACAGTGTTACAAGGTGTCTGGAAATAGATTACTTGAAGTTTTCTTATTATATTCTATAGTATCTTCATTTATATTAAATATCTAGGTTAGGAAAATAATGCTGCCATGAATCGAAATCTTGAGATTCAGTCTTACCAACTAGTTTATTAACCACAAACACCATATTCTTCATGTGGTCAAATCAGATATTCATATATCAGAAAAGTAAACTTATCATGGATGATTCATTATCACCAATTAAGATTATATTAAACCTGGGATGGGTAATTACTTTGGCTCAGGGCGCCTTTGTGGTGCATTCAATAATTAACTTTAATTTCATAAAAGTTTTAAATTATTTAATCAAATATATAAATGGTTTAATTAAAGGTACAAATGTTTTCCATTAATTTCTCTCTGTTACTCAAATTGTTCAATCATAAGTAGTTATTTATCATGCCAAATACTAGCCTTCAGCTTGATGTATAGACTACATATTGGACATTTCACAAAGTTACTAATTAGGCTCCACTATTATAACTCCTCCATTATAATACATTTTCTAAATTGCGTAATATAGACTCGATGTAGGAAAAATGAACTTATTATATTGTTCAATAAATCCATTTGAAAAAAATTACCTAATACCAATTATATAATAATAATCCAAACTGTTGCTTGCTAACCTTGCTATAAAATGATTGAATCTGTGACTCTGCTGCTTGAAACCAATTTTATTTTCATCAATATAATGGAAATAACAAAAAAATCAAATATTTAATTTTAACAAAGCAAATTTTATTTATCAAGATTTAAATAAAATGTATTGATAAAGAAATAGCTGGAAAGAGAGCCATGAGAATTTAATTCAATTAATAATTTTAATTATGAGTAGGTCCTGGCAGGTCTATGAGTCTACTTAAGGTTAAGAGAGAAGATAAATGATCCAATAATAAAAACCCACTGCAGTCCTTAAACTTTGAAGAAAATTCTTTAGTCTTAACATAGCTTTTAGGTTTCTAAGCCATAATAATCTATAAAAAAAATTGCAAGTATATAAGTTATTTTCATTACTTCCAGATTCTAACTTATATATAAAAATAAATATATTAAATAGGTACTTTAAAAGAAAATAATTACATTGATGTTAGTAATGTAAAAAAACTAGTAAGATGATTGGTTAATGAAGGTTCTCTTAGAGCTGTATTTAATTGATAAGTGCCAGTTTATTACCAAAATAATGTAAACAATGATGTGATTAAATTAATGTATATAAGTTTTTATAGGGAATATTTTTAACCTCTTTGGGAATAACATAACCTTTCATGTGTATACTTTGTTAAAATTTTATAATGATTTTATAGGTGGCTATGGTTTAAGAAGCCAAAAGCTCCTGCTAAATTTTGCCAAAACAAATATAAGAAAATTTCTTAAAAGTTTTAGGTTTAGATTATTTTTAGAGTCTAGAAAACAAGTATCATAACAATATAATTGGTAGTGAATTTAAATTAAAATTTGTTAATTTTAACTATCACTGTGTTAGTTATATCATTGATAAATGAAATTGCTTAGTAAACCATTAACAGAAGCAGAATGTAGATATTTCTAAAAGTTTAAGAAATTGAGAGAGACAACCATAGCAAACCTTAATGTGAAAGGTAGGTGCTACAAAGAACAGAATATAGAATTAATTGATATCCACTCAATTGTATGTGCATGTAAAAAATTTACCTGTATTCTATCTAATGAAGCACTGAACTCCAGGAACTGAGAGAAAGCATAAGGTAGATGGCCAGTTACTACAGTTCGGGCAACAATTAGAAGTAAGATTATTCCAAATATCTGAAACATTATAAAAAATTACAAAAATAATCCTTATTTACATTATGGTTAGAATTGTAATTTTATTACAGTACAGATACTGTTTTGTCTTTTTATATCAAATGCTGCATGTGTTAATCTGTTGGCCAAAAATGTTATAAATGTTGTATTTTACAGCATTTATCTGTCTAATTGCTTTACCACTCCCTTATTTTCTAAATTTATTACCAAATATAATATGAAACCTTCTTTTATACATCCTCCATTATTTTCAAGAATTTTTGTGGTTGTGTTAACAATTGATCTTAAAAATTTCATGAACAGAATCTTACCAACTAAACATTAATTTTCTTCCCAGTTAGCACAATGTGCTGTACTGTCCTATTATTTCTTGAGAAAGATGACTTAGGTCTTTGAAAATTGACAACATTATTACTATCCTGATCAATTTTAGATAAGCCATCCACTCTCTATATCTTCTACCTCCCCAGATGAATTGATTAATTTGACAGTCACATTATTCTTTGTTGAGCTAATACAAGGATCACTCCAAAAGTAATGGTCAAATTTTTTTAAAAAATCTGACCTGCTGTGGTGTAGTGGTCAATGGTGAGGGCATGGATGTTGTGAGTATGAGTTTCCATACTGTGAAATCATTACAGTTAACAAGAAATTTCATTCCCCTATATGATTTATTTTAAAAATAAATTTCATTATTCAGCTATTCTACTTTTAGAATGTGTAGATATACCCCTTACAAGGAATATTTCATTTCTTTACATAATTCCCATCCCTCTCAACTGTCTTATATCACCTTGGAACAGACTATGGTAAAAGATAGGCCCAGCATATTTGAGCCACTGTTTGGCAGCAATCACTAGGAATCATCAGCTGATTATACTGTGGTATTAGGGGAGTCGGAGATTTGGAAGCCATAATAAATGTAATGAATGTGGTCCTGGAGAAAGAGAACAACATGAGGATTAATAGAGGAGAAACCCTGGTAACCGAGTGTAGTCTGGGAAAACAAAGGGGACTAGATTGGGATATTTTGAATGAAGTTAAGGTATTCTGCTTCTTTGGAAGCATAATGACTAGGGATGGTAGAAGTAAAGAAAACATAAAGAGTAGGGTAGAACAGACAAGAAAGGCTTTTACAAAGAAGAGGAATTTACTTCTGGCTAATGCAAGTATGAAATCATTACTAAAAATATTCGTATGGAGTGTGCCATTATGTGGGTACAAAATTAGAATGGTAGAACTTGTAGAAAGGAAAAGAACAGAAGCTATTGAAATTCTATTGAAGAATGCTGAACATCATATGGGTGGATAAAGTAACTAACCAGAAGTTATAAGCAGAATAAGAGAAGAGAGAACAATATGGAGTAATTTGACCAAGAAGGGATATTAATAGGCTATGATTTTGGACATGAAGGTCTTGTAAAATTAGCATTAGAAGAAAGTGTTTGGGATATGAACAGAAGAGGGAGGAAAAGGATGGAATATACTAAGCAGATTATGAGGGATGTGGTAGCTATGTAGAAATGAAAAGGCTTGCATGGGATAGATTAGCACAGAGGGTTACATCAGACCAATTTTATAACACTAAAATCATTTTTAATTATTATAATAAAAACAGTATTTGAAGGTAAAAGTATAGTTTTAAATAAGTAATATATTATAAATTAACAAAATGTTTAGTGATATGGCATTCATTATATAGATGGATACCTATTGTATAGTGTCTAAGATTCAAATTCCTAAAAATTCAGTTAACTGTATTTACATGTTCTGAACTATGTCAAATTAGTTTTGTTGTTTTTGCAGTTTTTGTTTACTTGAAGTATGAGTATCATCAATTTAGACTGATATTTTGTAAATGTTACATGAATTTATATCATTTGAATATGTATACATATATAAATACGTGCTAAACTTGTAATAAATAATTTTGATTATTTTGTCTATGTTTCGTATTGTCACATTTGATATTACAGAAGAAAAAACACTTATTAGTTGACCATTTATTATACTAATTATTATATGTATAGAATATTTTCAGTTTAATGTCTACCTCATGTGTCATCAGTCTTACGTCAATAAGTGTGCATGCAACAAGCACAAGAATCATCTGGATTCTATCAACCACCATATGAATGCAATCAAAGAATGATTTTATTATCATGGCAATTGATAATTTTCTAACCTCATCCCTTAAACAGAAACAATATTAATTTTTTAAAACTAATTTATTGCAATCATTGACTGAGATTTTCAGGACTTACCTCCTAGTCTTCTTGACAAGTCTCTCGAATGCATCCTCCCATGCATACAGCTTGATAATATGAATTCCACCAATGATCTCACTCAGAAGGCTAAGGCGTGTGTCAGTGAATTTGGAAACTACTTTTCGCATCTTTGTGATGACTTTGCTCAATAGTACTTAAAGCAAAATAGAAATTATTTACTTGGGTTTTTGTTGCTAAGCATTCAAGAATCAAGGTCATATATTGATGTATCCTACATTAACTATTACACCACTGATTACCTGTTGTCAAACTGACTTAAGGCCATTCTGTTGGAATTACTTACATGATATTGTTATAATAACAATGTAGACAGCAAGTATACAAATTAGAGCCATGTAGTGACAGTTGAAGTACAAAATAATGACTATTCCAATGAGAAACAATGGTCCAACCCATAACCAGGTAAGCTGAGGCATGATCATTTCTAATCGAGACACATCATTGCTGAGCAACGTCATAGGATGAAACTGGCCCACATCATTCGCCTTTCGCTGTAAAGTCTATAAATATACAGTTTGAATAATGGAAATCCAAAAACAGACAGTATTTAAAATATCATGTAATATAACTACAGATTTCAGTCCAGAAGTGGATATTTGTCAGGCATATAAATACAAAGACCTTTGTATAAAGGTCCACATCAAAACCAAAAAGTCTAATTCCTTTACTTGCAATTTATTGTAAATTGGTTCAGTGTTGGATATGCTAAAGAACAGGATGTTCATCATTAACACAAATGTGCAGTATAAAAGATTGTAAAGTAACTGAAGTTTATTTTCTTAATACAACTTAAAAGAAATAATAAGTCATGAGGTCCAAATGATATATGCTTGACTTGAAGATGAAATTATTCTGTAATTAATAAGTACTTCAAATAAATAAAACTACCTATGAAATATATTGCAGGGCTAATTTTAAAAATTTTGTAGTTAACTACAGACGTGGAAGTCTTACTTCATTAGTGCATAAGATTGGAGCATCTAATGGTAGCCGAAGTCGAATCTGACCTGGGCATAAACAATGGGTTCCCCTCAATAAGAAGGGTTCTTTTGCGAAAATCAAATTTCAGAGTAGATAAGCAGTGGGGATTGAATAACTTCCGTAAAGTGTTTGATGTATACCCTATTTGAAGTAATCAATTATAGTCCTCCACGTAGAGAAAATTTTAAAATGATCGAAAAGTGAAAATTGGAAAACAAATTTAGGATCTAGATAGGTCTATTATATTATTTGAATTCTTCAAAACTCATGAATTCAAGCATTTTTTCAATATTTCTGAAACGTTTGCCTCACAATTCAAAATCGATCAGACTTTTCGCGTCGGCTTCAGAAAGATAATATACGAAATAATACATTTGTAGTACAAGAAAACACAGACAGGGACAATAGCAAGGAAAATAAAATGGAAATTAAAGATAAGTAAGGCAATTCAAACTTGTTTATTAAAAAAGATTTTCATAAGTGAACCGGAATTATGCTTATAAGAACAGGTAATTCGAGAAGTGTCCAGGTGTTAACATTAGGATTTTTCCTACATTAGTATTGGGTGATAAACAGGTAAGAAAGCCGTGAGTATAAACTAAGGTTTTCAGGCTTTGTTACGAAAAAATTGGAATTAAGCTTCAAACTTGAAGTCTTTAAACATATTGTAAGCAGTAAAACTTCCTCTCTGATTTTCAACAAGATCCTTTCTAGCCTTAAGTAGCTGCCACGCGAGTTGCAACTCGGAAGGCGCGCTCACTTTTTGTGGGGAGGAGTACAGTTTGTACATTTATGTAAAATGTGAAAGGTATCAGTTTGTAGGTCAATTCATTACTATATGATAAGATTGGCAAATGGCTTTCTTTCATATGATGTGCATATTTCTGAGACATGTTCAAAGAAGTATAACCATGTTCAATCTAAATCTAATTAACTTTTATTTATTACAGAGACAAAATTACAGACAAAATTCTTAACTAATAAATATATTATTTTATTAAGAACACGTTATATTACATTTAAAATATGAGTATAGTATATAACTTGTAACGGGGAGAAAAATCTGTATTATTAAAGCTTGAAGTAACTATCTAGAAATGAAATGACTCGGGCTGATTCATCTAATAAACGTGGAGAAAATTCATAAATTATTCCTCCTACCTTCTTAAAGATCATATATGAACAAGCGATCCTTAACTTCAAAGCGACTTTTTGAGAGCTAAATAAATATTGTTTATAAACAATAAATCTAAGGAAGACTATCACCACCATTAACGAAGTCCAAAAGTCAATCGCCAATTCTGAACGAAGAGTTACTTGCTCTAACATTTTTAGAATAAAGAACGGCTGACACAACCTGAAAATAAAATAAAATCATTAAAATAACAAGAAGAATTATGAGCGTTTCATTTTTCCTATATTGTGATTGGCATTCAATTTTCATACAGGTAAATAACTTAATAGAACTATTTGATTCAGCTTACTTTTGTAGAAAACAACAAAATTTACGTATATGCATTAGGCAAATAAAGGTAAAGTGGCAATGACAGAAGAACAAGAAAGAGAAATAAAGTTTAGTAGATTTTTCTAACCAGGGAAGGTATATATGAAAGAAAAGAGTGTAAGAGCTCAATGTGAAAGTTAATTGAATGTATAGTGAATTTATTAATCCTGCAATTAAGCTACTCAAATATGAATAAGAAAATAGTACACATAAACATCGTGAATTACTTCCTAAAAATAAAATATAAATGTCCATTGCTTAGATAGTTTGTTATTGCACTACACTTCCACTTCATTTGCACTACCTTATTCTTCCCTCGAAAAAAATTATAGTTCCAAGAGAAATTTAATTGCAAAAAAATAAGGCAAAAATGCTTGATATTCAGAATGGTAGTATAAGATGATTTTCTTCTTGTAAAGCTCAAATAATACTTCTTTTAATATTACCGGTGATTTAGACGACCTTAAAGATTCAGTTTACAAAGAAATGGTAATAAAGTTATCCTTTGATACTATTGTAGCTATAATTATCCGGACGTAAGTTATCTCTCAAAAACAAAACATCTACCTCTTAACTGTGAGGCAATAAGTAATTGGTCGTTCTTTCAGTATAATTTTGTGTTAAAAATATTTGAAACATCACTAGTTACTAAAAAAACAAAAGTCGCATTTCCTCGTCCTTCATGAAAAACCTTGTAGCATGTTTGCCAAATTTAGTCAGCATAATAAAATGTCACACTATGTAAAAGAGTAAATTTATTGTACTTATTTAAAAATATATGTGTACAAGTTATTGCCCATCCTATGGTCCGCAAAAAATACATCCAGTAGCAGGTAAAATAATTTGAAGACCTAAGGAACTGAAATTAAATATTCGGTGAGTTTACAAAAGACCTTTTGTCTTTTGATCCCTTTAAAACTCATTGGTGACTGAAGAAATTTGCTTAGTAAGGTATTTGTTCCCCATGATTTTTCAGTGTCTAGGAACATCTCATACATATGTTTGAATTATTCGATAATAACGTCATATACAAATGAATTTTTACTGCTAATATCTTCAAGTAATCCCAATAATGTTGCGATAGCAAAACACACGAACGTAATTAATATCTCGAAAAGAAGTTTTTAACGTCACTCACCGCATTGCTGATGAAATGAATAGTCCAAAGCCACTGTAAATAAACGACCTCCAAAACAATCGCACAAGTACACTCTTAAATTTCGGTCTTGCGCCAGATGATTTACACTTCAGTATCTCTGCTTCCCATTCCCTGAAACATAGTGTTCAACAACTTTAGTTTCATATAGTCCATGAAGTTCTAAATTTTATTAACGTCTCAAATGTTGGCCGGTGAAGTCTTATTAATAGGAGAAATTACGTTGCACGTCATATTAAATTTTAATTATTAAAGTTTCTAACATATTAAGGCTGTAACATTTATTTAAATTTATGTTTTCATATAAACGCTTTGTGATACTAAGCCACATTAAAGTAGTGGTATTTTTGTGGACTGATGACAAACGTGACGAAATCTACCGTTAAATAATTAGAGACCTAAATCACAATTCATTTGACATGTTCCTATTACATGGTGCAAGGTTAGTTTTAATTCAAACGTTTGTTAAAACAATAGAGTCTGGTCTACACGAAACCGTAATAGACTAATATATAGATGTAATTCGGGTAATGTGCTGTGAATTTTTAATTTGTAAAACATTTTTCTCATATCTTTCAGGTCAGCAAATTATCTGTTGAAGTTCTGTTTGACTTCATTCTTGTTTTCATATAATTAGACGACTAATTACACGATATATTTAGCTGTACAACAGACACATCCAGTTGATACGTGATTCCAAACACAAGAGTGTTTGAAATATTTCAATTAATGTGCACTACATAAGTTTATATTTGATTTTCGTCTGTATGAATTATTATTAATATTTGTATGTTAGTATTGCGTTCTTGGACCGTTTAAATGTTGATGTAATGGGTAATAACACTTTTTCGGTCACTGTTTTTGGAGTTATTATATTTTAAAAGAGGTAGCTTTCGGTAGTCATACTGCCATATTCATCCTTGTACTTAAAAATTATTTTATACTATCCTTATTTTCCGTACAAAGTACGTTGTTAATGTTTAAAATGTTTGTGTTTTTCTACACGTCGTCCGTTACAAACTCATTACATTTGTATGTTATTAAAATGGTTTCCGGAAGACAAGAGACGCAATATGGACTTTTCATCTAATGTTTGAAGATAGGATAATAAAAAACCGGCCTTCGTTCATGGCATTTGTAGATTTATAAAAAGTATTTGGAACACACTATTAAGGATTTTGAAGAGCACAGGAATAAAATATCGAGAAAGAAGGCTTATCCATAACTTTTACAGAAGGCAGTCAACAGTAAATAGAATTGAAGATCAAGGAAAGAAAGTAGAAATCAAGAACTTATATATAGAACAGGCGATTAAGCAAATTAAAACTGAAGATGGAAAAGGAATCACACTGCAAGGAGAAGAAACAAAAACCGAATGCTGTGCCGATGATATGGTAGTATTAGGGAGTCAGAAGAAGACTTGAAAACCATAATAAATGGTTCTGGAGAAAGAGGATTTATAGAAGGGAAACCAAGGCAATGGAGCGAAGTATGGGAAACAGTGGAATAAAAAAGGCTGTTATATTGGGAAGGTATATTTTGACGGAAGTTTGGAATTCTGCTACTTGGGAAAAGTAATAACTAGGGATGGTAGAAGTATAGTAGACATAAAGAGCAGGATAGCAGAGGCAAGGAAGGCTTTCGCGAAAAAGAGGAATTTACTTACGGATAATATAAGTGTGAATATTAGGAAATCGTTGCTAAAAATGTTTGGGCCTAGTAAAATTAGTAGTCGAGGGAAGTGTGGGGTCTAAGAACAGAAGAGGAAGGCCAAGGATGGAATAGCTACGAATATTAGGGAATATGTGGGATGTGGTAGTTATGTGGAAATGAAAAGGCTTGTGCAAGTTAGGTTAGCGTGGAAGGATGCTTCAGACCAGTTCAAGGACTGAATACCACAACAACAATATTAGTAAAATATACAAAATGTACTGCTATCTAAATTATGTAATCCCATTGTGCATAAAACGTAGACTAACATGAAGAGATTGGGTGTAAACCCACTAATGGTACAACCTATCCACAAATATAACACATAAAACGCATTATATTCCCTTAAATGATTTAGTCAAGGGCATCCTTAGCTACAAAATTCATTAATAGTAAATTAGTTAAGGTCTGTGCTATGTATTGTTCGATGAATAATTTTCTAGATTCGGGTAAGCTCCACTTAAGTTCAGAAACTACGTGATAGTTGCTCGAGAACTTCACGAACCTCGTTAAGTATGTTGATATAAATTTCATAAATTGGATTTGCGCTTTCAGATAGTGGAATACCGTTTGCTTCAATTTTACATAATGAATATAGTATTTTCTATACCAATAAACAAATCATTTTTACGTGAAATGTCGTTCATAAGAATATTTTAAAAATTGCTCTAAACTAGTAGCCTGCGGTGGATTTTTTGTGTGTACAATTTTATTTTTTTGAGCTGGGGGTGGGGGAGGAGTAACAGGCTATTAGACGCTCTATTATTTACTTTTTAAACTATATTTACCACTCATTGGGTTAACTTATCCCAAAGTCGACAGCGGATCGGAGTTACTAGTTAGTAAAATTTTCCGCGTGAATCTCCTTGATTGCAACTGGTTATAATAGTACGTATGTAACAAGCAGATTACAGGAAACAAAGAGTTGTTATGAACACAGCAGAGACCAGGAAACTTCAGTAGTGGTCGTATCATATATTTTAAACTTGTGCAATGGTACAATTTCAGATATTGTTGGAATGCGGTACTACAAAGCAACGTTACTAATGTTACAAAATTATTATTTGAATATTTCACGACTTAAACGGTACCGTCACACTTTTGACACGATTCTGAGTAACGTGTTGTTATTTACGGTTTCTTTGTAACAATGACGGCGGCAATAGGAAGCGTGAAGATAACGCACCTAGCGTGACGACTGTAGCCACAGACCTAATACCAACGGATGAAGAAAAAGAGAAAGTTTAATCATATTCCTTAGATTCCACAGAAAATCAGAACGTGATAGAAGTAAAATTATTCATAGATTGTACGTAATAGTCAAATTAATCTTGTTGTGGAAATCAGTCCTAAGACTGGTCTGATGCAACCCTCCACGCTAACCTAACCTACGCAAGCCTTTTCACTTCTACATAGCTACCACATCGCACATTTCACCTAAACTGATTAGCGTGTTCCATCTTTGGCATCCGTCTTTTGTTCTTACCCCACACACTTCCCCCTAATGCTAATTTTACAAGGCCCTCATGTCTCTAAACGTGGCATATTAATCTATCCCTTCTCTTGGTTAAAGTCCTCCAAATTTTTCTCTTCCCCCGTTACCCTCTCTTCAAAGGGGCTTTAAAAATGCTGATGGAACCGAACACTTAATGACTGAATGTGGCAGAGTTACAAAAATTTAATAATAATAATAATTTTTTATCAATACAGTAAAATAACTTCCGCACAACACGGCTTCGTCAAACAAAATCTACAAACACCGTTCTGTTCGAGCTCATTCATAGCATGTAAGTACCCTGATGAAAAATTTAAATTAAATGCAATATTTGCTGGTCTATCTAAAGCTTCTTATCTTGCATACCGTAGCATATTGCTAAGAAATTGAGATTATAATGGTATTAGAGAGAATGCTTTTAACCCCATACATTAACACTCGAAAACGTGTGGTTACTTTATAAAACAAAGATAGTGAGATCTATTTATCCAAATTGGAATTAATTACTTGTGGTATGTCTCAGAGCTCAATTCAAGGTCAATTACTTCTTCTTTTATTTATTAATGATCTACTAGAATATGTGGACCTGTAAATTGCGTCTTACGCCAATGACACGAATTTGAGAATTTAAGACACGTTTAAATAACTTCAATGAGAAGAGTCAGAATGGAACTAGAAACTTACATATTGGGTTTACTGTCAATAAATTAACATACGCATTGCCAGTCCCGCTAGAAAGCTAAGTTCCGTTTGTTATTCATGGGATTACAGATGTAGCAAGCAGTTATGAACACAAGTAATGTATAATGATTTATAATAATAAAGAGGGGTAGAAAACAAACTAGTAGAGATACATTACCTTTAAATTAATACACTCGTTATTTTAATGGCGAATTTTGTAGTTTTTAGGTTTCGTTACAGGAGTTGTTTTAGTAATGAATTCTGTTGGTTATTTGTTAGCTGTCACTTCACGAATTTGGCGCTCTGACCGGCGATCACCTGAAGAACTTTCTAAAATTTGTATGCCCATATAAGATCATAATAATTACGTGGTTATTTGTGTTGATAATTAATAAATGCAATTTTTATTTGTTTGTGTCTCTTGGTGTTATATGGTATATAGACCAACGCTGCTCGAGTATAAATGAAGGTAGGAACTTACAGTGAATAACTATCGATATAAGAGTATGTGCTCAAAAACCAATGGTCCCTAATTGCATATATCAGTAAACAGAAAAATTGTTAATAAAATGTATTTTTTATAACAGTTATTGGATATTTCTTACAACTACAACTTTAGCACGATTATATTTATGAATTATAAAATAAAAATAAGCTGTCTTGATAAAAAAAAGGAGATCCTAGTAGGCAATATGTTGGGAACATCTGCCTTAGAGGAAAACATCATCACGTAGTAAATATCCCGATTCTACAATTCGTATACTACTGTCCAAATTATGAAAACTCACCTTTCAATTTCCTGCCCCAACAGGTGTGACTGTTCCAAATTCCCGACTGATGGAAGTTGGAAATCAGAAGTTACAGGTCTCGACGAGAAGTCCAATATTTGATTCAATGCGTGCCTTTAACAATTAAAACATATGAGAAACAGCGTTTTTGTTTCCTAAATTTGTTAATATGGACAATATGGAGGACGTTGACCAAGAGAAGGGATAGATTAATAGGCCACGTTTTGAGAGTCTTGTAAAATTAGCATTGGAGGAATGTGCGTTTGAGATAAGAATAGAAGAGGGAGGGAAATGATGTAATGCGCTAAGCAGATTAAGAAGGATGTTGTAGTTATGTGGAAATGAAAAGACTTGCGCAAGATAGATTAGCTAGGGGTGTTTGTCTTATGACTGAATACCACAAGATCAATAATTTTTTTGAATATATTTGAAGTTTAAAGTCGCTTCGACAGCTAGCTCAGAACAACAAATTTGTTTAGGATAGAATACTTATTTAACGCTCGAGTTTCTACTACTCTCCTCTGAGATGGAATTTCGGCTTCGCTGAATCTAGAAATACCACAATTCCTGTGAAGATAATACTTTGAATTATACACCTTGAAGATACGTAGTGTTTCATTTTACTTCTGGGAATTTTCATTCGTCCTCTTTCTTTTTATTTCTAAACTCTACTTTTTTTCTGTAATCTGAAATGGCATCTGTATCTCTAAATTTATGTGAAACCTGAGCAACAATGTAGATTTTTCTGGCAGTATCAAGCTATAAGATTACCAGGAACCCGACGAAATAGGTTCGTTTGTTCGTCCGTCTACCCCGTCCCTTAAAATTATGTTTCTGTCTCGTAGAAGAGAATATCTAACTAATTTGTCAGTTTGAATGGCCTCCCCGCAAAAAACAAATGTCGTAGATAATCTTTCAAGGCAAGGACTTTAAAATTGGCGATAGCTACTTCTTTCCGACATTATCACGACTTTCTTGGCAAACCTTGGAAACCTCATTCACGCCCCTGTTAAGGATAGATTTTTATCGTCTAAATCTTTACCTTACATGAACATTCTATAATAAGACTACCAAAGCAAAACGTACACCAATTATTTTACTTCTCACGACATATGGAACAGACTTCTTAAAACTCTGGATAGTCGAATAACTCACCAATGAAAAAATTCGGAGCATTTTTCTATAACGGAGAGCAAAGGAATCTTCATTTTTCATAACGCTCCTTCGATTGTTCTGTAACAAAGATATTGGTCTCTTTTTAGAAAATCTGTATGCTTAAAAATGAGCATTATAAAAATGAAAAGCTGTTTAATTAGATCTGAAAAGGAGTTTTGAAATGTTTAAAATAGTTATAAATAAACTAAGTGGACGAGAACAAACAAAGACATAATGTAAACAAAATTACTTAATTACTACCTCAGTACATTAGAGTTTAAAATCTCTATAATTTATCACGACTCAGCTTAAAAGAAAAACGGTTTTTCTTACATGAATAAAATGTAGAATTGTCTGCAAAGCACCTAGAAGATCAAACATTCTTGTGAGAGATTTTAGTACAGTTGCTGTAGAGTGTCCACCGTGTACAAACTAAATTTCTGTGTAGAACGTTTTAATTATCTGCAGAGCAATAAAATATACTTGTAAAATGTAGTTGAGTAGTGTTTGTCAAGCGGACGAAATTTATGATTAACATGTAGAATTACCTGAGGAGCTTTTAGATGAGCAAAAACAGGTGGGTTAAATATCGACTGTAAAAAGTTGTGGCGAAATATTAAGAAAGTTGATTATAAATATTTATAAAAACACAGTAAAAGTTGATTTAGATATTAATGACAGTTACAAAAAATAAGCTTAAAATAAGCAATATGAACAATAACAATAATAACCATACAATAAAAACAATAAATTACATCCTTAAAGATAAAATGAAAATAAATAAAAAGACGGCAAAAAAGTCACCGTATAAATATCACTAATTATAAAAGCGACGTTTCGTCTCCATTTGGGGATTTCCTCAGGCGTAAAATTTAGCAATACATCATATTTACTTATTGATTCCGTCAGCCGAAAAGATTATTGAATTTACATGTGAAGAGTTTAGTGTCACGCATGGTCCATCTCCAGCGACCATTCGGCAGAAATTTATAGTAAATTTTATAGCCAGAAAACTATGTTATAAAATTAAAACTAAATTGCTAGTCGTTCATAGATCATGTTGAGAGGTCGGCAATTGTTGACCAAAACGCAAAACTGCTAACCGCCAAGTAGATAATTTGAAAGCAGACAACAAATTCAGCCCGATATAAAGGTATTCCAGCCATCATCACAAAGTAAAACAGACAACGAGATCAGTCCGATGCTGACGTGTTCCAGCCATCATCACAAAGAAGACCAGAATGCAGCTGCAGATCAATGCCGGTATCGTTCAATTTTATTAAATAGCGTTCACATTTCCCAGACCTATTGCCACAAAAACTAAATTAATCTTTCGGCCCATCCCACAGGGAACACAGTCTCGATGTAAATTTATTGTTATTAGTAACGTTTTCTTTAATCGTTTGTACCTTTTATCAAATTCCCTTATTTTTATTAAAGGACACGGGGACTGAAATTTCGGCCAAAATCTGCAAAACAATCGATTTTATAACTTTTTTCATATTAATATGCATATAAATTCAGTAAACTGCAAAAGAAACTGCCAAACAAAAGACGGAAGGTGTAGCATATGCTGCAAAACAATTTTAATTAATAAATTATTAGTTTTTCATAAAAATATTTTTCTTGGCTTCATGATTTCTGGTACCAAAAACCTTCTATGCGTCACAATTATTAAGGTGAAACAAATTTTCAAATTGATATAAATGGCCAATATTTAAGTAACCGTGTGAAGTTCTTAGTAAAAAATGATTTTCTCCCCACAGTCTTCTTCAATTTGAAAAATAATACCAACTATTGATAACAATGGTCAGCCCTACATATTAATGTAAAAAAGCTAAATTCAATTCAAGTACGTAACGAAAAAACATTTTCAAAACTGCCAAATTTTTAAAATAATTTTTACAATATCTCAACAAGAAACAAGTTTAAAAATTACAAATTTTTAACACTGCTACACATGTACGTTGTTAACACACAATTAAAATTTCAGCTCAGTTGCAATTCATTTACAAGAATTTCAAAATTCAGCCCCAGTGTCCATTAAATTCAGGATTTTAAATATAAACATTTCATTTCTATTTAAATTATTATTGAATTGATCATTTTATTATATTAATATTAAATAATTAATTAATTTCACCCCCGGCCCCACTTATATCGTTACAAGTTAGTATTACGTCGCATTACACTTCACGATCACTTACACTTCTTTATTCTTCCCTGGAAAGATTTGCTATTTCGAGAAAATGATTCAAAAACTTCTGCAGGAAAATTGTTTCAGTCCAGTTTAAAAACGAATATTTCCCAACATCAGTTTTAAAGTTACTGTGTTCAATTTTAAAATTATAATTCCCTCTATTGTAATAATTTGCTTCTAAAAATCAATATCCTCCAGGGATTGATGGCCTACATACGCTTTAAGAAAAGGCCCAAGACGTTTTGCCGACCTTTTTATTTTATAACATATCCGAACCTAATCGATGAACCTTCTCAACACTTAAGAAAACTGATTAACCAATCGTTATTTTCAAGTTCATTACTGATATACTCCACAATAAGGCGCTCCATCACCTTGCAAACAACCGACGTAAGAATATAATTATTCACGTTTCTTTTACTTTCCTCTTTATTGTTGTTTCCATTCGTCCTCGGTTGACGAAATAATACACGTCATACATTACATCAAGTAACAATTAATTAAAAAAACAATATAATTAACTTCAAAATATCTATTGTTGTAGTGGGACTCATTCCTAAGATTGGTCTGATACAACCGCCATGCTAACCTATCTTGCGCACGCCTTTACATTTCCACGTAACTACCAAATCCCACATTTCCCAAATCTGCTTAGCGTAGTCCATCCCTGATGACTCTCTTCTATTCTTAAACTACTATCTTCCCTCTAATTTTAATTTTACAAGACCTTCGTGTCTTAAAACGTAGCCTATTAATCTATCACTTCTCTTGGTCAACGTCCTCCATATCATTCGCTCTTCCCCTATTCTGTTTAGACCTTCCTAGTCGTCCCACTAATCTTCAGCATTCTTCTATAGCATCACATTTCAAGGACTTCTATTCTTTTCCTTTCCCCAAATCCTATCGTCCACGTTTCGCACCCATATAACGCCACACTCGATACGAACATTTTTAGCAATTATTCACACTTATATTACCCGTACGTAAATTTGCCTTTTTTGCAACAGCGTTCCTTACCTGTGCTTTCCTACTTTTTGTCTACTATACTTGTACCATCCCTAGTCAAATAATCCCTTCCCAATCTAACACCATTTGTTCCAACTATTTTCCATACTACACTCCATTGCCTTGGTTTTCCCTCTATTAATCCTCATATTGACCTCTTTCTCCAGGATCACGTTCATGTCATTTATTATGGTTTCTAAGTCTTCTTCTGACTCCCCTAATACTACAATATCATCGGCAAAGCGTGCGGTTTTTATTTATTCTCCTTGCAGATTAATTCCTTTTCCATATTCTTTTTTAATTTTCTTCATCGGTTTTTCTATATATAATTAAACAACATACGGTATGAAATCATTGGAAACAAGATTCATATGCTAGAAACCAAACACAAACTGCGAAGCACAAACGCATAAAACATTGAGATTTCACTTCTTGGAGCTGCACGACTAGAAATTTGGCCTTTCGTGGTAACGACAAGCAATACATAAAACAAAAAAACAAAAGAGCATAAAAAACTATACAGAAAGTTTAGACGTTATGTAAAAGAACATTTTACAAAGCAACACATTCAGAACTTTTGCAGGAACATTAATTTCAACTATCAGAAGAACTATCAAAATCTCTTTTAATATTTGGTGACCTACCGTCGAAAGCCATATAAGCAAATATACGAGCTACCTTCAGTCCTTCATCCAGTGAATTCTGAATATTTTGAATGAAGTCATACATTGCGCTTTCGTGGACTTTCCTTTAAGGAAACCTTGCTGTGATTATGTTAAAATAATGTATTTATTCAACAAAATTGAATAATTAATTCATCTGGTAGGTATTATTTTTCAAATATTTTAGAAAATATATGAAGGAGAGAAATGGGCCCATAATTTGACTGTTCGAATTTTGTTTTGAGTTAACAGGCTACATGAGGAATGATCCTGAATCAGACAACTCCCCTTTAATAGATAGGAAGGGAATTGAAAAGGGGGGATGCGGAAGGTAGAGCAAGGTAGCCAAGGGTTGACTAGGGCCCCCGGGCTATGTTTTAAGGATCCTACCCGGTGTTTCACCTAAAGAGATGCAGGGAAAACCCTAGGAAACCTGCATCAGGTAGATCGGGCATTGGGTACTGTTCTCACGCCCTTCCGAATGACGGGAGAGGAGCTTGCTGTGGGGACGCAGCATTCCCTTCTCCGTGTCTCCACCAGTTTCAGGAGGCAGTTGGCCGACTGATCCAATGGGATCAGCGGACAGCTCTTGCCATATGCCCAAGGTCTTTGACCCCGGTACATATACCTCCTAAAATAGGTGAAGGTGTCTCGGCATATGAGAACTTTGATAAAAAGTACCCGGAGAGAGTGCGAGGCATTCCCGACATGATCAGGTGAGCCCCACAGTCACTCCGGGCTGAAGCGCCTGCGAGAAAACTCCCGCAGCGCCCTCCCCTTTAATCCTTTTTTTGGGCAGCTGTTGCGGAACACACAAAATTTCTGTAATTTTTTCAGCTTTATTTATTGGTTGATTAAATATAGTATTCCTAATTTTAGGAGCATAATTTTGCAATAATTTGTATAAATCTTTGTCTTTACGCAGAGAATTATCTTTAACCAGAAAGTTTGCATAATTCTGAAATACGAGTTGATTTTACACACACCGTATCTACCAGTAAAAGCTTCCATTTCTTCTACAAGTACAATTCCTTAATAGTTATTGGTTTCATTTCCAGTCACATTCCAGGTTCTTTGATTTCATTATCTAAATTTGCTATATAACTGGAAAAATTGAGTTTTTTTCGTGGCCACGAGCACTCTCTTGTAAATACATCTGTACGTTTAAATGTTTTGTTACTGATCTAGGATATTCAGAAGACTGATTAAGTTTATTCAGGTAACAAACCGTGTTTATTCCGCGATTTTCGAATACCGTTCGTAATCTAATTTACTGGTTATCGGGGTTTTGTACGATTTAATCAATACAAAAACATTTAGAAAGTTTTCAAGAGTCGAATTTAAGTTATCACTTCTACTATTTTCGAGAAGAGGGAGCCAATCAATTGCACAAAATTCTCAAAAATCCCCATCCCCCGTTTTCAAATCCGTTCCTATGGTATTAAAGGGAAGTTGCCTGTTTCAGGATCACCTTCATGTAGCCTGTTAACAAAAAAACTGGTTAGGATCCTTAAATTACAGCCTGGGATCCTAATAAACCCTTGGCTACCTTCCACATCCTCCCTTTTCAACTCCGTTCCTATGCTATCTAAGGGGAGATGCTTGTTTCAGGATCAACCTCATGTAGCCTATTAACCAAAAGCATCAATTTTATGGATAAATTACTTGTCTATGTTGATACATGGTTGGCCTTAAATAATTATATTGCCAAAGTGTATATGGATTACTAGTCTGATTTTCAGAAAATTCGGCTTTATAGGGTTAATTTCATGTACATTACCAATGCCAAACTCATTAGTTCATTCGTATTTAAATTACAGATTTAAATCCTTACAATGTTTAGTAAATTCTTCTTTTGGGTATTAATTAATGTACTCCTGGAAAAGCAATACATATTGTCTAAAGATTTTAACTCTTAAAATATATTTTTAAGAAAGCTTTTGTCCGAACTATGATTAAACTAGTTACTCCTACTTTATTTTTATTGTTTTGTTCATACTGAAATTGTGTCGTTTTTCTTCTCAAACTTAGTTTATTTACTGGTGGGAAGTCTTCTTCAGTATTGAGCTTGTCAGTTTCTTAAGGCAACTTCTTCTAAAATCATTTCCTAGTACTCATCCGTGCAATAAATTGTTCTGGATTAATTTTTAATAAAAATCAACAGATTGTGTTGTTATGGCATAATAAGAAACGTATATTCAAATGTTAAAATTGATTTCAATGACGAGATCCGTGTGCTTGAAGCCCCCTGAAAGTGAGGCTTGCGTGTGGTGCACACCCGCACGCTCCATGGACATTCCGCTCAAATCAGATGAAAACTCAGAGGCAAGGGTCAAGAGCGGCGTGAAGAGAAGGCTGGAAGTTTCTGAATCATGGCGCTAAGTGAGAATTATAATATTCCATGGATACACAGAATATGAAGAAGGAATCTTTGAACATAATAAGACAACGCCGAAAGGAATTAGAACTATCATTATTAACTCCAGACTTGTAAATTCCGTCACGAAAGGCTAAGAATAATCACGAAAGACGACAATCAGCATGTAAATGCTGTTATATGAAGTGGCTGGCACAAGACCAGATGAAAACTGGATCAAATATTTAAAGCTAGAATTAAGTTTTGAAATAATAGATAAATAAGAAGTTCGATTAGAATTAGTTTCTTAATAATCTTGAATGTATTTATTGGTTACCTGTATTTAATCCGAAGATTAAACAACAGAGGATATAAAAATTGACTATTATTAAGTCCTTGATTTTAATATTAGGCTCGCTTTTAATTAAATTAATATGACAATTTAAAATAAATAATAATTTAAAAAATTTGGCACTTTTGTAGGGGCTTAATAACGATTGGTTTAATTTAAAACTTCGTACTATAATTTCACTTTATACCGTACTTTCTTCTGTTTATTAAATTATTTTTTATTTAAAATTTACATTTAAAGTAAACTACTGCGTTAAATGTACGTTTAGAAAAGTGTTTCCAGGTCCAGGCAAATTATTCCAGGAAGAAGCTTCCAGACACAATTTCCCGAAAAGGCCAGCAGTCAGGCAGATGGGAAAGCTCATCCTCCTGCCAATTGGGAAACTGATTACAGATTGTAATAAAGCTGCTGAGAACAGTTTTCCACCAATTAGGTGAACTTTAAAAAAAGGGACAACATCAAGGCAAAAATTGGCAGAAGGGGCAGAGAGACACTTATGATTGAGAATTGAAGGAGCAAGGATCAGGGAAGACGGATGGAGACAGCAGATGGAGCCTCACGTGGCACAGTGAACCGGACTTTGCTTCCAGTCTGTGGCAGAAATCCTGTTCTGGCAAGCCATCGGAAATTATTTTCCTGAAGTTTTTGCAACGTTAAGTTTATTAATTTGTATTAAAAAATTTCTTAGGAATTTCCATACCGAAACATGGTAACCTGGGGTTAGAATCTGCTGTAGTTGTCGGCAATATATGTTTTAACTCAGCACATTTCTTTCGTATATATTTTGATTTTTTGAATAATTGTAGAATTGTTAAAATTTTATTTTTATTTAATTTATTTTACCACATGTCTCTTAAACAACTTCCTCGATCAATTCCACCAACCTTCAAACACCTGATCTCCCCTCTAGATCAGAATTATCCACGACTTTAGCATATAGTAATTAGTCTTACAATTTCCGAGTTCAAAGTCGTGAAACTTCACGCAACCAGGTTATTGAACTTTTCTGCAGGAAAGTTCAGACGAGTCTAAATGTTGAGATTGAAGCTTATGCTTCCGAAGGATTTACAATCCACAACTGTCCAGAGGCCTCTTGAACGGTTACTTGTTCGGGCCTTGGTATCTTTAGTGCATTCACCCCCACGGGTTCCGGAAATCGAAAAATTTAGTTTTAACAAATTATTTAATTAAAGTGAAATAAAGTAACCCCACCAATAATTAATTAAATATGTGTCGGCTACAGTCCTAATCTCTAATTAATAAATAACTCCTTAATTTTAAAATAGAATTATGATCGGATGAATACTTTGAGAATATGTAGGCAATCAAATAAAATATATTATCTTTATCAAATATTAATTATCATCACACTTGAGGCTCATTAAGATGCTCAAGATTTAGTCAGAGAAATCGTCACAGAAAAGAACTTTGCTTTGACTACGTCACGTCATCGTGTCCGGACTCCCAAGACGAAACATTTCATATGAATGCTTAGACGAAACGGAACCAGACCCGTAACGAAAACAAATGTACAATTTTATTTCTTTACTATAGAACGGGCGATACTTTTAAACCAAGATTCAACTGTATGAATAGATATAACAACTTTTAAAATTTCTTAATACGATTTTCACAAACTAAATGACGCGTGTGAAATTAAATGATTGGCACATTATAAACATTTCGAGAATGATAGACGGTGATTCCTCCGATCATAACGCTTTAGGACTGTCTGACAAAAGAAGACCATTTTATTTACTTTCAACGAATAAATAAAATTCCAGCTGACGTCCTTATATTCATTCCTTCCATTAAAATTGAGTTATATTTGAGCCTAACATTAAGAATTTTGCTAGCTCTGCCCATAACTATTGCTACCGGTGATAAAAACCTTCTCTACATTAAAAAAATAATAAACTATTTAAGAAACATGTCTACTCAAAATTGTCTTCACGGATTAGCAATATCGGTTATAGAATAACTGTAAATTAGATCTGAAAGAAGTTATTCTGAATTTTTCAGAAAATAAAGTTCAAAGTAGATTGTTTTATACTACGTTTAAACTAATTTTTTACTCATTTAATGTGTTTAAATATACGTGTAAATAGTAGGTATTCATCTTAAGCTCATTAAAACATAACATTTCGATTTTCAACTTAACGATTTTCCGTGATACAGTTATAGTATTATTGAAATATTTCTGTTTAACATAGTTCTTATATAATTTTCGGTAGGTTTTATTTATTCCATATAATTGTAATGTAACATACCCCCTCGTTTAAAAATCGTAATTTCAGTTTTATCTGCTATGTTAACGCGACACATTATTTTTAATTACTTGAAACTTCACTTCCCAATCACAAATTACTTTGTTTCAAATTTAGCTATCGTTATACAAAGCAACAATTTTAAGTACATACAGTCGACATTTTAAGTGACTAATTTAAAGAGATTTCATTTCTTAACCCCGAATTTATCAGGATAGTTCCTTAAGAAATCAGAGCCACGAGTAAATCTGCAATGAAGACATTAGATTTCACCAGTTGTCAGGCAAAGGGAATCTACACGATTTAAATTGTTAAAACAAGGAAGAACAACGTATAGTAAAATTATGGCATAATCTACATAAACTAAACGTGTAAGTAATAAGAAAATTCGTGCCGAAGTTTCTCCTACCTGCTAGGTTTTTCTTAGTGCATGACACCTGTTAAAATGGAATTAGTAAATATGAGTATTCTATAATCTAAATGACCTTCCTGTTACGTGTGTTATGATAAAAGCAAAGTCAGGTTTCTGCCACTGGCGGCTGGTAACACGAACGATACTCAACTAAGGCCAATCTTTATCACATGGGCCACAACCAGTGGCGACACCAATGAGAATGTATGGAAGTTAATGGAGCGATTTTACCACCTCACTGAGTTATGGCGCTTTATTAAGAAGGAATAACTACTTTATTTGATAAAAAGCGAAGACTCCTGTGGTGAATGGTTTGTATTAGCTCATCGATACAGCAAATAAAACAATTTACGGCTAATTTATGCTTCGATTTTGAAGACATTAAACAGCCCGCCTCGTGGCGCACTCGCTCCTTCCAATGCAGCCTTCTGAACACTTCATAGTCTCTGTTTGTAATGACAAAAGCGCATGCGCAGCATTCCGTTTAACTCCCCTTGCAACCCCCGTAAAGCTCAATAAACTGTGTCTGTCCGGTATTACGGAGAGAGAGCCGTATCGTCCGCACTGACGACACAACGACTTAATGAGTAAAATCAAAATAAATTCTAATTAATCAGTAATTAAAAATTTCGTTTTAAATTAGCTTATATTTTCAATATTTTTTCGTTATATAATTTAGTCCTTCTTTTAAGTCGAATATACGGAAGGGGGGCTACCTCTTTCACGTCCATCTTCACACTGCTTTAATTAGACCTCCCCCCCTTCTCTAGTCGACACCAAGTCCACATTCACAAATTTGAAGTCCGCAATTATATTTCCTAATGAATATTCTTCATATGCACCAGAAGACTTCATATTCGCAGGTACGTTATCATTTTCCCCATCAAGAATATAGACAATTAATGGAACATATAGAAAATTAATTCAAAATAGCATGTTTTTAAAGTATGTGATTTCAAATGGAAATAAACAATATTGCAGTTTCATTGGAGAATTATGTTTACATTTGATAAGAGCCGAGCGGAAAAAATTTCTGTAGTTATTTTGCATTTGAAACTTACTATCAATATGAGCGTGTAAGTTCTCCCCTCTCTCTCTCTCTCTCTCTCTCTCTATATATATATATATATATATATATATATATATATCAGTAAACAGATTTCCTATTTGGTGAATTTAACTCCTCTTAATATTTCTCTCTATTATCCACAAAAAGAAAACGGTAATGTTTTGTAAGTTTTTCACTGTTACAGTTGGGATGTTTCTTTTCCACTTTGTATTTGATCTAATAAATCATATTAACACCATACCACAATATTTGAATGCTAAATAAAATTCTCATTTTCTGTCACTTGACTTCCTCCAGAGAATTTTATATACTATAGATTGATCACATTTTAGACTGTTAGGCTTGAGATTGGGGAAATTTTTTGACTCATTATTTGACAAGGATTTTAAAGATTCTCTTCAAATATTTTTGCGCAAGTGTGTGTTTGAGATTTCAATAAGTAGCTGGTTCCGAACTGCTAGCGTGGCTGCCTCACAACACAGTGATTGCAGCTTATGCGAGGATTTATTATGAGACAAAGTCTTACTCATTGGATAATTAGATAGCGAGTTAAGATGAAAAATAAGTGGTTGGAGGTATGCACTCTAAAGAAAGCATAATATACTCAAAAAAGTACATGTTCAAAGTGGAGAGAGGAAAAGAAGAATGATGAAATACTGAAAATATTCCGTACTGCTTTGTTATGTATGCAAAGTGCATATTCAGGGGGCTCAGACTCTTGAAAATTAAATATGTTACTTCCCAACCCGGCGATGTTAACTATCGATTAAGTACTCTGTCCCTTTCTCCTAACCAAATGAATTTATATACATATATAGTGATATAAAACTTCCCCAGTTATAAATTTTATTTGGCTCCCTATTAAAAGCTGTGCCCTTTATAAACTTATAAACTGTAATACGAACATTGGTAATTTTACTGTGACAGCGGGTGGAAAGGACGTCCTAAATTAATACTCCAACATAGGAGTTAATAGAAATTAATTCTCGTGTGGAGTGCTTGTGACCAGATTTTAAAATTGGTAAAACGAGACACCATTGACCTCGCGGGGAGGAGGGGTGGTTCCTGATTAAAAAGTTTGTTTATATGGACCAACAAATTTTTAAAATAAATACAATTTAGAAATATAAAAATTATGCATAGAATTATTTTATTCATTGTCAATTTCTCAATTAAGTGAATTTTTAGTAGATTGCTGTTGTTACTCAAAAGGTCATGATATGTTTCACAAAAATATTATTTGCACCCCTTCTCGCTTTTCCTTCAAAGTTTGCACTCGGGTTGTCTGCACAATATGCAATCATTTTATGTTCTTATTTTTTTTTCAAAATATTAATGGAATTGTAAATTATTTCACTAGTTTCGCAGAGCAAAGAAACTAAATCTAAAATTCGAATTTTTATTCCAATTTTTGAATCGAAAATTCTAATAATGTTTGGAAATAACTATATCACTACGATTAGATGCGTCATAATACATGGATATACATATTATTTTTTCCTAGATTTTTGTTTAATTCTGAAAGTGCATGTAGGGAAGCACATTTACACTCAATTGTTTTGGATTTTGTTCTATGAGAGACAAATTTTTTGTTTAATAACTCTTTGACAACTTGTCATGTAAAGTCCATAGATCTGAAGGAATGATTCTGATTAACAGTATGAAAAGTCCTTCTGCTAATGCTAATTTCTTTTCTTCGTTTCTCGAAAAAATCGTGTGTTTTGGATGAATGAATTTATTGATACTGCAATTGAGTTTCACTCGGTGGCAGTTACAAAAACTAAGCTTAAAATAAGGAATGTGAATAGTTACAAATAGTAATAATAATATAAATTACATCTTAAAGAAAAAAGATAAAAAGTACCCATTGTTCACATGGTTTTTCGTCGCACTACACTTGCACTTACCCTTCCTAATTCTTCCCTGAAAAACGTTGCTATTGGGAGGAAATGTTTCAAAATCTTCTGCAGGTAAATTGTTCCAATTCATTATAGTCCGACTTAAAAATAAATATTTCCCAACGTCAGTTTTAAAGCTTCTCAGCCCAATTTTACAATTATGATCCCCTCTACTATAGTAATTTATTTCTAAAAACTTTGACGCAATATCCTTACAGGGTTTTTGGCCTGCGGGCGCTTTAAAAAGATCCCGAGACGTAAATTTTGCCGTCGTTTTTCTAACATATCCCAACCTAATTGTTGAACCTTCTCATTTCCGTGACCAGAACACCGCTTAACAAATTTTACCGCCGCCCCCCCCCCCCACCCCCCACTGTACCCTTTTCAGTGCCTCGATCTGATATTTTCGGAACGGATCCCAACAAATACTGCCGTACTCTAGTACTGGACGCAAGTTCCCATGTTTCACTGTTTCCTTTTTTTTAAATCCGCATAACGAAATGTAGTGCCTTCCCTGCTTTCCTAGTCACATGTTTTTTGATATTCCCACCCCGTATTACTGCTAAAGTATAAACCCAAATACTTGGTTACTTTCTTGTACTGTTTTATTACCGCTGAGCTTATAATTAAGTACTATTTCAACGTGACGCCTACAAAAGCTTGATCTTGTTACAATTTATTTTCATTTTGTTAGCAAGTGCCCAATCTCTTTTTGTAGAAATTCATCATCGATCACAGTTTTGATTTTCCAATATATTACGCAGTCGTCAACAAAGAAACGCACCTAAGACTACCTGAAACTAAGTCATTTACGTAGACTAGAAATAATAAGGGACCAATAACGGAACCCTGCGGCACTCCCGATTTAACATTCGCAACTGAGGATAATTCGTTCCCTACTTTAACTATTTGTTGTCGGTCTCGCAAAAGTTCTCTAATCCATCAAACTACTCGACTATCAATCCCAATTTTGGAGGATGATGCAGCCGTATTTAAACATCTTTATTACATCGTAGTTTTCTAACTTAGATATTTACAATAAATAAAAACGGCCAAAAAAGTCAGCATTAAATATATAAGTATTTATTAACTAAAGCGACGTTTCATCTCCATTTTGAAACTTCTTCAGGCTTAAAATTTAGCAAAACATCCTATTTACTTCTTGACTCCTTCAGTCGAAAAGATTATTGGATTTACAAGTGAAGAATTTGGTGCCGCGCTGGACCTTCTCCAGCGATGATTTCGGCTTGAATTTTCGACCGTTACATTTCTCACATGTTATCAAGCAATCGCTTTTATTTATTTTTTGATAAAAAGGAAATTCACTTCTTAGATTATCTTTGAATTATCAACCAAAAACAATATTCCCTTCCCGTTCTCCCACCGTTCCCTAACATGTCAAGCGTTCTTTCCGAAAATCGGGACTTTTCTAAAACGGCGAGGGACGCAGGACTTATTGTTAAAAATCGGGACTGTCCGGCATAAGCGGGACGTCTGGTCAACTTGGTATACTAGTGTTTCAGCGGGACGTTAGCCGGCGGCAATAGAGAAGCTGACAAGGAGAGGACTTCATTGTTGCGTGCGCGCGGAGGGAAGCCGCGACCCGCGCCGCTTGGCTTCGTCACGTGTTTGGTGCGTGACGGTGCTCTTAGATCTTTCGAGACGTGAATCACTATCTTATAAATCAAAGATGGCAATACAGTTGGTTAATACCGATTGGTTACTGTACTCATACGACCAGGTTTCTTCAATGCATATTGCCATTGCGATGGTGGAGAAAAATCGTTCACTTGGCAGAAGGCGGGTAACGGACAAGGTGTCCGGACGTGTACGTTGCAGAAGGTTGCTGGCGGCCAAAGTCTGTGGCCAATATGCTTCCTGAGGCACAAGAAAGATACCGTACTGCAAACACAATTGCAGCAGTATGATCCGATTAAATGTCTCCTGGGAAAAACTATCATCTCAAATATGAGGCGGCCTGTTGCTAGTGACACAGGAATCGCTGATGTATAAAACCATATGCTCCCAAATCTGATGACCAAGATAATCCTTGGTTAACTTTCATACTAAAAGTGCCAATTTAGACATTTTGATGTGTTAATTATAGACTGTGATGATAAGTGATGGACAATAAATAGAATTAGTTGAGAAATGAAGTGTATTGTTAAAGCCTGAAGTGAACAGTTAGTGGACTCCATTGTTTAAATTTATGTGTAAATTTATACTGCGTCAACGTTTTTAGCTTGAGAGATCAATCTGATATTTCCGTTTTCGGCTAGTAGGGTGCAGAGATCCAGAAAATTGACAACCAATTTGTTGAACACCTAAGTAGCAACCAGCAGTATAAGCGATATGGGCAGTAGCGGCTGGTGCATATGTGCCCATGTGCTACAACACATGAATTTGTTTAGGAGTAATTATTTGTTTTGTAATTTTTAGAAAGTCTAAAATAATAGTATGATAAGAGTGTGAATTTCTACTTTGATTTCGAAGACATTAAACTGTCCGCCTTCCAGCGCGCTCCCTGGCTACATTCTTTATAGCACGAGAATCTAATCTGTAATGAGAAATGCGCATACGCATTATTACCGTTTCACTTCCCTGCTCGTCTAAGATCCAGCAATAATATGAGCTACCAAACGCAGAGCGCTGTCAGAACGAGCGTGCTGACAGCCTCATCAGGATGCAATACTTAATGTTTTTTGAAGAATTAATAAAAATATAACTGTTTATGCACTTCTGTGGTTTATTTGGTTTCATCAATAAAAACAAAAAGCGTTTAACAGGCGGCATTTCAAAGACTTTCATAATTCTGTGAAAATTACCGTACGATCCGCGGACAATATTTCCATAATATGTGACTTTTTCCTAAAATTAACTTTATTTAAAATCTGTAATAAGTAGAAATTCTGTCGTCTTAGGAATTTGCGCCAATAAGGTTTTATATTTTTAAAATTTTGTTTCTATTAGACGTAATGGAGACGAAATTACAAATGTAGCATATTACGGGCCGTAGAGTATTAGCAACCCTGTAGATGTTGTGGTATTATTAATATCTTTATCCTCCTAAAATTTGTCTTGGGGTGATGTAGCACATAACTTTAAATACTCACGAACCGCCACTGGATATGGGCACTGTTAATGGCAACATGTTATAATGAGCAAAGGGGGATTATTTTAATTTAAATAAAAATGAATTATTGGATTTGGTTAATTAAAAACAAATTAAATTTATATACAAAAATACAAAGATAACAGCAATTATTATTAAACGTTAGGGTCCAATTTAAAAAATACCTCGGCTAACTCAGTTTATAATGAATCCAATACGGGCGATTTTGTGGAGACTTTTGCAGCAGTCGGACAGTCGTAACATATCTCAGACAGTGGCACAGACACGCACCTGTTTTTTGTAGAAGTGGCAATTTTCTCCTCCCTTTATCGTAACTCAGGGAGCTTCCTCCTCCTTTTATCGTAACTCAGGCGGCTCCTTTCAGCGCAGATTTCTGGCGTCGGTACCTTGAGTTCTTTCTAGGAATTCTGGGTAGAATTAAGTTGACGGGCCCCCTCTGCTCGCTGCCGTCTTCTTGGTTGCAATTATCTCCCAGATTAGATAGGAAACAAACACCACTAGCCGTGCCGTGGATCACCCACCACGCACCCTCCAAACTTGTTCCTTCTTCTTCAAGCATCTATGCCCCACTGCCGTGCCGTGGATAAAACACCACGCACACTCTAGAATTCCCCCTTCTTCAATATTCCATGCCCGACTGATGAAGTTTTTCTCCTCTTTCCTCGCAGGTAATTTCCTTCAATCACTCCAACATGAGTTGCATGGCAGATCACCTGACCAACAGACTCCTGCGGTTTCTCCCTTATGGCCTTCGAAAATTCCCGGTCTCAAAGAACTGAACGCAGGTATCAGAATTATAAGTCTCAAAACTGTGTTTTTGGCGTTTTCTGTATCTGGACGTCTCGCCTCTCTGGCGCCTTGTTGTTTACCTGGACTGCTGTCTCCAATGTGGTGAATTCTTCACCCAATGGCGACATAAAATGACGATTGCCATATTCACTCATTACAATATACTTTGTAACACTTGCTCAATTAACAATTTGAAGTTTTGCCTAAGTAATTTTAATTATCAGTTTTGCATGTTTATACATTTTCATTCTCAAAAGTACCCAGTTGTAAACAAGACTCATTGCCAAATTTTTAATTTTCTTTTCATGTTCAAAGTGCTCATGTGTTCAATATTTTAATGTTATTGTGTGCTTTTTTTCAAATTTAAGATTTATACATTTCATAATTTTTATTTAATCATCTGACCCCCTCTGAATATGTAATAAACGCTTTGGGAGGGTAGGGTGGGATATAAATAATTGCCAACAGAGTTGCCAAAATGTAATATACGGAAAAAGAGAAGGGTAAAATTAAGTAAATTGAAACTGATATCAATTTAAATAATGTATAATAACAATTTTCTATTTTATACAGTTATTAACATGAAACATGGAACTCAAACATTGAGTGATATGTGGGCTTTCTTGAGAATCAAGTGCAGCAAGTTTAAAAGAAAGCCAAAATTCATTTTTGTTTTTTAAAATTCAAAGATCAAGATTACGTAAGTCTTGTTCTCACAATGATACCAAATTTCTGCGACTCATACAGCCATGTCGTCTGTTTGTACTGCCACCTCCACTTGTCCATAGACTGATTGTGTGACTATGATTATTTGCACATGCTTCAAATGCATTAACCTGATATGGACCCTCTTAAAATTGAATTGAATTAAAAATTGTAATTTTGTGTTTCACTAATTTTTGTCTGTTTTTGGCCTTATTTAAACTTATATTAAACTTACAGACATAAATAACTATTATATTTACACAGAATTTACAATTATATTCAAACTGTCCTTTACTTATAATTGTAGTACATGGTCACATTAACATAATTGATCAAAGGAAGAACTGCTTTCAGTTTGAAAGTCTGTTGGGTATCAAGTCTATGATATTTCTGAAACACATTGTTTCATGCAATACCACACCCCTATTTTGGCTACCTCAGGCCACCTCTGTTTGCGTCTTTGCGGCAGTCGCTTTCCACTCTTACTTGGAAACGATTTATTGCAGATGCACAACTGTTGCAATGTGTTGGTACCTCATGATGTAATCAAATGAATTTAATGGAGACAGGAATGCATCTATTTTTTGCTATTCTTACAACTTAACCCCAGAAAATAGTTGTAAATACTTGTTATTGCCAATAACATAGTCAAAACTTTAAAATGTGACACAAAAAAAATACACTCTATAATATGTTTTTATTTCATATTAGAAAGGAGCCTTTAATATTCATGATTGTAAAATTACATATTCAAATGATTTGTTTGGGAAAACAGATTATTTGGATCCATTGTCTAATCACAAATATACATGTTTGATTATTATGGACTTATGCCCAATTGTAGACCAAACAAAAATACAAATACAGATCATCTTATTGCACATAATCCTAGAAGAAAATGTCCAAAAAGTTTATATCACACAAACTTTGTGAAAAGCTAACAATCTTTTTTATTAAGATAATTCACGCAGGGTAAATTGTCAGACAACAAAACCTTCACTCTACAACAATGCCATAGTCTCACTTTCTTTGTAAAGTTTGCCACTGCCTTAACAGGACTAAAAACATTGACATTTTCTAGATCTAGCCACAAAACAGACATCTTACACTGACCGTAGATTTTGATAATACCTTCCCATTTGCTAAATGGTGCATTTTTGCATGATGATTTGATACCACTTACAGGCAAGGAAAATTAAAACCTTTTTCAAGTAACATGAATATTTGAACGCTTTATAGGAACGTAAATTGAGTATTAAAAGATGAGCTTTTGGTCGAACTGTCTCATTACAAATATATTGAGAGTTGTTTGCCTGAAAAAAAATGCAAACCATTATATGTATGTTAACTATATTTATTGAAAATGATTTGAACTGACTTACAATGGACTTAGCAACTCTAACATTTCACTGCCAGAACTTATTAACCATTTTGTAAAAGAAACTGTTGGGGTCTTGTAGAAGCTGATGAGGATTGTCAAATTCCTGAAATTAATCAATAAATTGTACATAATATACTCTATTTGCAAATATAATGAAAGAACTATAAAAACACCATTCTTCTCCTATTTCTTATGAACAATATAAATTTTTGACTTACGAGTATTCTTCCAGAATCCATGACAAGAATGCGATCAGAATCCATTATAGTGTTTAGCCTGTGAGCAATTGTAATAACTGTGCAGTCTTTGAACAGATTTCTAATAGTCGTTTGAATCAAAATGTCAGTCCTGAGATTGAGAGAAACAATGTAAGGTGAGAGAAACAATGTAAGGTTTCGACCCTATTTTTTTTTGTGGGGCATAAATGAACAAACCAAAGCATAATATCTTACTCATGATCAATGCTAGCTGTAGCCTCATCCAGAACTATAATGTAGTTCATTCGCAAGGACGCCCTGGCCAGGCAAATAAGTTGTTTTTGCCCAACACTCCAGTTGCTGCCTCTCTCAGCTACAGGCATATCCAATGCACTCACTTTATCACTCAATTCCACCTTAAATATATTTCAAAAACAGAAAACAAAAACAATTTTAGAAATGGTATTTCACAGGTGTTTGGATTGACAAATGTTCTTACAGGAAACTAAGAGACAAAACATTTATAGAATTGTATTATTTATAGTAAAGTTAGTTATTTAATTAATTTACTGCTATCAAAATACTGCCTGTTTATTTTCTATGATTTAAATATATTACAATGAACATTATATGCATGTTTTAATCTTATTTGCAACTCCAGATTTTACTTCACATTCTCAATCAGTACCATTCTTATTCTTACAGGCCTTTTATATTCAGTCCTCATTTTATGAAGTATACAAAGAAAAAATCTATGTTCTTCATGTATTTTTCTGATGTATTATATTTTCAATAACGTGTACTGCAATTGTAGCGCAGTAGTACCCGGCCCATTTTTTTTCCCATTTATAAAATTTTAAATTACATTATTGCTATAAAATACTGATCAACTTTAATAATTCTAATTCTTTTAAATGTTAATACAACCACTCATAAGAAGTATACGTGTATGTTAAAAAATAGCATATTCTCACTGTCTCTCATTTATCCTTATGGTATTAAATATAATCAAGAAATAATGATAATGCAACAAGAAGTAATTACAAGTATAGAAGAATCGTCAAGAGAAATATCAACTGAATTTTTGAGAACTTAATATATATATATATAACTCGCATATAGTAAAATGATAAAAGGCTAGTTGTGTAACAAGTAATGTGGATAAAAAATCTAATTTTAAGTGACAAGGAAAATGTTGATTTCAGTTTTGTCCAATTTAAATAATTTTTGTATTATGTCAGACAGTTGAAAATATATGTCTGCATAAGAGACATTTCTATAAATCACTTCTCAATATGCCATATAAAATGGTTAATGTCTTATATAGTGGTTTTTATTAATATGTCACATAGAGTGAATTGTTTTTAAGCAATGAAAGTAAAATAATACTATGCAATGATTAACACAATGAATATCTTACATGTTTTAAAGCATTCCATAAAGTTTCATCATTCATTTTATTAAATGGATCAAGATTATCTCTTATGGTCCCTGAGAACAGAACAGGCTCCTGCGGAATTACAGTGATTTTACTCCGCAACACGTGCAGTGGTAACTGACGTATGTCAACAGAATCCACCAGAATAAAGCCATCATCCTTCATCTGGGTCATTCGAAGAAGAGCTGCCACTAAAGACGTCTTGCCAGCTCCTGTCCTTCCTACAACTCCAATCTTTTTTTTTAAAAAAAAAAACAGAATTATGTATGAATTTTTTATATGTATGTTATTCAAAGATATAAAGGTGCCCAGAAAATAATAAATTAAACTAGCAAATGTATTAGTTGTCAGGCAGATTAAATGTCAGAACTTTTTTGTTATGTTTCAAAATAAAAAATTACACAAGAGTATGTCATTGAAACATCATATATGCACTGGAAAAATCTTTGATTTCATATAAATTGTATAACAACTGTTAACCTCTACTGATGAAATTTTTGTACATTATACCATTGAGTTTAGTAACACTCACCTTTTCTCCATGATTCACACTAAAGTGGATATTCTTCAAAATAACTGGGCCATTCTCACTATATTGCAGACTGACATTTAGAAACTCCACATTTCCAGTTGTAGGCCAGATATTCTCAATCTGCGTTTCTAAAATATTAAGAGATAAACGTTTAAAAATGAAAAAGAATTTTTTAAAGCTAAATTCTTTCCAATTATAGATACAGGTCAATGAATTAATTACAATACAATTGTCATGCAGAACTGAGGCATCACTTGGTGCTACAGACACACTCAAGTTAGAGAAGTAGTAACTATCTATACTGCAAAATCACCTGAAGCTAAGAATAACAAATTATTTCAGTAGAACTGCAATAATTATCTTCCAACTAAATTCTTATGTTTATTAGCATGTAATTATTTAAATGGCAAAATTATTTTGAACAAGTATAAATTGTTTACATTGCTTATTTCCACTCAAATACATTGCCAACTGTAGTCAGTCATCCCATAGCTTGTAAATATTTAAACTGTAAAAATAGAATTTTTGAATTATATTGGGACTAGATGTACAGCAAATTGGTAGAACAACTGCTAAGTCATTTTAAAATTCTATTATTTTTTAAATATAAATTACATAATTACAGATTTTAAACCAATTATGATACTTGTCAGGCATAACCTTGTAAGTGAATCTTATTGTTAATGCAAAGAACATATATATTACATTTGCGAAACTATATAAATGTTACTATTTTTGTGACTTCTTCAATCAGTCTGCAGTAATAATTCTAACCAGGATTTTTATCTTCTGTTTTCCATTTTAGTAATTGTGTAAAGAATAATTGACATCAGAGATGAATAAATGATGTCTATTAAAGTGCTAGTTTTCCCAGGGGATCTGATGGTGTTAGGAAGGATGCATATGTTTTAAAGCCTCTGTTAAGATGTCCTTGGATGGTGAACATATTCCTCCTGGTATGTGTAATGGATGTTGTGTGACTCTCCATGGAGTCAGTCTGGGAGCAGGACTTCCTGATATTGCCAGTGATAGTAACTGAGACTGACTCAAGGTGATCATTGAGTTGCCATTTGGCTGACTGAGGTGTCAAAAGGATGGCAGCTGGTGTATTGCTGGGAATGGCCTTGGGGCTACAAATGCAATTGAGCTTCAGATCTTTAGTAAGGCTGCTGGTTTTCTGTCCTCTTAGAATCTGATATTGTAACCACCTGGCCATAGACATCTGCTAATATTACCCATGCTATTAGGGTCTGCTGGAAAGGGCTGGCAAGTTTCAAGAACAAGTTCAACTCCTCACTATGGAGAATATTAGAGCTAAAGGATCAATGTACATAGCCAAACAATGCCATCCCTTGGGGAAATTGGTACCTTGAGCTGTGTAGGGTCTCTAGTCTATCCTCCAGGGACCCTGAAACCCACCTGGTGGTGGCTTGTCAATACACATTGGAGTTGAAGTGAGTAGTACCCTTCCTGCAGATGTTTGGTATTAGGTATCCCTGTTGCTTCTCCTTGGAGAGCCGGTGGAAACCAAATCAAATGTGCATGTGTTTAGAAACATGTATTTAAATGACTTCACTTTTACAGTAAATTAGTTAATTTGTCAATCTTCAAGTTTTTGAATGCCTAATTAATCATCTATGGCTAAGTTAGGTTTATTTTAAATATTTATTAGTGTAATTATTGCATATTTTGATATTACATATGCCTGTGTTGTGGCCTATTGAATGTGTATTCTTGTTATTAATTCTTCTACCTCATTTCACGATCAGTAAAATACAGGTGGAAAATATTCTTGTAGATATTATCTGCTATATGATATAGTTTGATAAACACCTCACATTTGTAAATATTGTAAATTTTGAAAACATTAATTTTATTACAATTTTTTTATGAATTATGCTAAACTTGTTTCAAAAGAAAATATATACAGTTGTCAATAACATACCATTACTTACACAGGGGTTCTCCTCCTGTGTGAGGTGTGTCACATTTAAGCAGTTCTTTATGGATGGAAAATGTGTCATAATATATCCCAAATGTTCAACCAATATGTTTGATAAATCCTCTACAAACATTGTAAGCAGAAAAGCAAATCCCAAAAGTGTAGAATCTGGTGGCTGATCTATTAAAATTAATAGAATATTCTATAATACATATTTTTTAAGTCTTTTACTTCAATCCTAATCAAACCAGTTCCCACTAATTTTTACAATTAAACATTGTTTTATATGATATATTAGTGAAAATTCTAATAAATTAAATGCAGTAGTTTTACTGCAAGGAGTCAATTATTAAAAATATTAAAATATACATTTTAAATTAAATTTTTAACTTATAGTTTAATTTTGACTAATCAATACAATAGCCTTTCATTTACTAATTTTAAACTGGGTTGTATATTGTGATTGTATGAATGTTTGGATGAATTATAAAATTAAATAATGTGAATTTAAGTACAATTAATTCAAATACATTGTTGTGCGAAAGAATTAAAAATACTGCACATTTCAGAAAACAGAACAGAATCTGCAACTTACTTGTTTTCATCAGCAGGACAGTGTTGACTCCTATTATTATAGCAGCTCCTAAACTTACAATGAAACTCTGAGTAACACATACTTTTATATTTAATAATCTTGTTGATGTATACACATTCTACAAAAAAAAACTTCAAATATACTTATCTTTCATGGTCAAAATAAAGTAAATAATTGTATGATTATTACCTGATGATTATGGAATTGTTTCAACACAAAATCCATTTTATTAAAACTTCTGATGACTACTAGGCCATTCAGTGTATCTGCTATTTGGGAAAAATATTTTCCACGTTCTGAAAGAGTCATCATTATTGTTTTTACAATTATTTGGCATATCAAATGTATTTTCAATGATTACTCTCATGAATACATACTAAGACACTCTATTATCTTGCAGTTTTTTGATGCTGTAGTACAGAGTTTGTTCAACATCACTGTAATAATAACTAGAGGAATCATTGATATCAGAGTATAGTGATTTATTATCCCAATGAAACAAGTATTGCAGCAGATAAATAGAAAAATCTACAACAAACAGAAAACAATAATACACAACTCTATTTTAATTTATTTTTCAGTAATAACTATTTCCTAGTTAAATACAACCTATTATTAACCAAACTCTAAATGTATTTATTTTCACATATTTTATATGACAAATTTCACAATTAATTACAATACTGCCTTCAACATGTACAATTATTAATATTTTAAATCTACAGTTACTTTTGAAATATTGAGCAATTAAAAATAACTGACTTCTTGTTGTGTGTAATGATCATAAACAACTTGTTATTTGTAATATTAATATGGCATATTGTGTCACTTTTTAAAGTTTTGAACACCATATTTGCACAAATGATTCAATATCTTTAATTTTAATGTTACTAAAGAAGAAAAAATCCACTACAACTGAATTTGTTAATAGAAGTACATCTCAGTTCTGATTATGATAATGTAATGGCAATTGTAGGAATAAATGTATTTTTATAGATTCAAACCATAATAAGCCATTCAAATGATCGGAGGAATTGTTCATCAAGAACACTGATGTCATCAGAGAAGTGTGCAAGTAGCGCTCCTGCAGGAGTGCTATGAAAAAACTGCATGTTAGTTCCCAGCATAGCCTTCAACATTGATGAATGGAGAAATGTGTTCGTTTTAAGTGTTACAACGCAGCCAACAATAGTTCTTAAGGCCAACAGTAATAAAAGTCCTAATATTATACACATCACTATCAAGCAATAATGAAGCCTTTCAATTTGGTCAAAATTAGTTGTATATGTTGACCTGAAAATTAAAAAAAGACTAATATTTATATTTAATATTGATTAAATATAATTTTAAAATAAAAACAACAGCATAAATTAAATTGTGAACTTATGAGACTACTTGTTATGGCAATAAAGAGCTGAGTTATTATTCCACTAAAATGTTTAATTGGAGCAGATAGTATTATTCTGATCAACTATTTGCTTCCCAAAAGAAAAAATTAGGTCAGTGAGGGAGCTTTGAGAATTTAATATACAGTATACGATAAATTAACTGCAAACCCTTTGTCAAAACTGGTGTAACATATTTATGTGTAAGTTACTGGGAAACATATTTTGTCTTCAAAACAGGAATGTATGACATTCTGGAAGGGATATTTGATTGGTCATCCATTTAGAACTGTTCAAGTTATGCAGTGAAAGAATATCTGTAAAGTTGAAAACCATGTAACAACAGGACAATTGAAGTAACTAATTGAAGATGTTGTGAGAGACAGAGAAAGGGACACAAATATATATTCCACTCTATGAGAATAGCTAACATAATGGAGAAGTGACCAGACAGGTAAAAAGTACTTTATTATGATTGCAGTTACTTATGCCAACATTTGCACTTGTATGGAATGTCATGACACTACAACTACTCCAAGAGGATAGGCACGTGTTCCACCGAGTAAAACTGGATTTTTTAACTCATAAACTTTTTGATAACACAGCCATAATACTTTTAATAGTGTATTGTTTTTGCATGTTTGTTTTCCATAGCTAAATTACAAAATAACTATTGTGTCCTATATATTTTTTCAGATTAAAAATTCCATCAAAATTTTTTACATAATTGACTGTGTATAACTTACCAATTTCCACTGAAAAAAATAAATACATTGAAGGTAATAACTAATGCAAAAATTATTGCAAAGTAAATTATGAAATTCCACAGTCCTCCATCTAGTGTGATATACTTCCAAATATCAGACAAAGTAGATCCCGGTGAACTTGATATAGAGGATTCCTGGACCATTTCATTGTCTTGTTCTTCTTCTTTATTCTTTACCTGTTGTTAAAGGGATCTTAACAATTAATATATAAAACAACAATTTAACTTTTGACTATTTATTTGCCTATTCCCATGTATCAAGAAATTACTTTAAATATGTTAAATTAAATTCATAGAAATATTAATTTAAAAAAATAAATGGTTATAAATCCCATTTTTCCCAACACATTCATTTCAGGTTTATTTTATTTTTACCAATGCCTAATTAAGTTTTTCCTGTATTTTAATTGTGAAACTGTATATTTGAAATATAATATTCATTAAATGCACTTACATTTTCATCAATTTCTTGATTATTTTCCATTTTCTCTTGGTTAACATTCACAAATTTTCCAAAATTTATTCCATTTACTCTAACTTCCTCATATCTGCCTTGAACCTGTATAGTACCCTGAAGAATAACTAACAGTTTTTATTCATTTTTCATTATTACATAGATTTTATAATTATACAGTGATATGCTCAAAGAAAGAAATATACTGAGTGAGGAAAGACAGAAGAAAGGAATGACTGAAAATATTTGACACTACCGGAACTAGTATCCAGAACCTTTGCTATAGCCGCCAAGTACATTAATCGTTACCACAACTGGAAGGAGTCATGACTTTTAATGAATGTAGCCAGTCTGGTTAGGTTTTTGAATAGGTGGGATAAATAAAGACAACTTTTGAGCATCCATTATCTTTACTCTCTACCCAATTAGCCAATCAAATATCATTATTTTCTAATATTCGGAATTATTTTCATTATACTTACCTCATTTACAACTACTATGTGATCTGTGTAGGGAAGATTTTGAATTTGATGGGTTACAAAAATACGTGTTTTACATTTCAGGAATGTCATTACGCATTCTTGGAATAAATGTGTAGATACCTCTTCATCCACTGCTGATAGAGGATCATCGAAGAGATAAATATCTGAGTTCCTGTACACGGCCCTGTTAGATGCAAAGCAAAACTCTACTTTGGTACAACTTTATTTATGTAAATAATTTTGGGGATAATAGGATCATTTAATTACCAATTTTATAACCGTTAACAACAGAAAGGTGGAATTAAAAGTGTTGTCAACATTTTAGTAGAATAAAGACATATGAAGGGACATACAGAGTTCAATTTAATGCTTATTCATTTCTAGCTTAAAAATGATTGTTGAATATCACTACCAACAGATACTCTACATACAGAAATTAAATTTACTGTTAGTACAGATTTAGATGAAAGCATTGCATAATATTCTTTCCAGTTAAATTAATCATATATTCATTTATTTTATAATCAGAATGTCATCCTGATTTACTCTGCACACATAATTTTTCACATATTACTAACAAAGGCCCAAATCAATATGGATCAGTATAAAGTAGAATAAATATTCCCCAACCCAGAGGAGCTAACAGGTGCGACTCATTTCCTTAGAAGTCGGGACAAGCAGAATTCTGCAGCTAATGTTATGTATTAGGAACGTTTGAGGTTGCGCGTGTTCACCCCTCAGTGGAAAAGTTTCCCTTTTACTACAACAATCCCCCCCCCCCCCTCCAATAAAGTATCGAGAAAGAAAGAGATTTTGATTAAAGGTTCTCGGATCTTAGTCCAGCGATCTAATTCATGAGTGAGTAATTCAAACAGCTGGTTGCTCTCGGACTGCAGGAGCGGAGTGGATCAAAAGAGCTACCGCTCTTTATTTCCGGTTCAATGATCACTCACTCCGCAGTCATTCTTTGAATGACATCTGTATCAGATCGTCCATCTCTAGCCCAGACCTCTGAAACGGTCGTCGACGGGGTTGCGGCAATATGCCAGAGGAAAGTAAGCTAGTCGGATATACCGATATGTGGTTTCTTTTGCTTTCGTTGCGTAATCTTTCACAGGACAGAACAAAAAACGCCGACTTGCCTGATTAATTTCGCAGTTACTTTCTGGAGTATCTCTAGTAGTTTGCGTATTTTATTTACATCTTTGCTAAGAAATAATAGTCCTTCAGCAGCCATAATTGATTTTCCTATTTTTCTTGGTTTAATACTTCTTCTCTGATAAGTATTTAAAAATATTCATTTTCGGTCGCTTTTTTGTCGAATAGCGGACAAACGCAAAGCTAGGTATCGTTCTGAATCCAGTGTCTGACCTTTGCCTTCGAAGTCATTTTGCTTAGTAGTCCTGGCAGAAAATTCTTTAGGGGCCTACAAGCTAATCGCGGGGACCGCCTTATGAGTCACTAACATACTAAATAAATTATTCGTACTCCACAAAGAACATTCATGAAATAATTTCGAACTTAATGGATTCCCCGTTTATAAGGCATACTAATGAGTTCATTGAATGGGACGGGAAGACAAACGCTTCTGAAAAGAGATTGATGTCGCTTTTGAGGGTGATCTTAGCAGCAAATAGTCACAGTCAAACTGCATTAACCTGATAAAATGATTTGTGTCAGAATTTATCAGACGGTAGTCTCTAATGATATTTATTTCACTCACCCATATTGCTGCAGGCTTATGTTACAATAACACTAATAAACTGCTTATATTAAAGTAAAGAATGTTTATTAAGCAAAGATAGTTTTATAAATAAGGATTGTTTATTTACCTGGCTAAATTAATACGGGCCCTCTGTCCTCCACTAAGCTTAATTCCCCTTTCACCCACTAGCGTTTTGTCACCATGAGACATGTGTTCTATATCAGTCTGCAGTGCGCATACTCTCAGGACATCATTATATCGGGTATGTTCATACTCTTCCCCAAATAGTATATTATCTCTCACAGTTCCATGGAATATCCAAGGCTCCTGGGAGGCATACGAAATTGAGCCTCCAATTTTGATAGATCCACTTATAGACGGCAGCTCCAACAGAAGCATGTTCAAAAGTGATGACTTCAAGAAAAATAAATATCAGTCTGTGAATAAGAATTATTCAAACATTGCAATAAAATATTCATATCCTACTTTTCCTGATCCCACTTGGCCAACTACAGCACATAATTGACCAGGTTGCACATTCAAACTGATGTCGCGAAGAATTTCATGTCGGTGATTCCATGAAGCTGTTGCATTAGATACAATGATTTGCCCAATCCTTGGGTCATCCTTGAGTATTCCTTCAGGTATACTATCGCAGCCAGTTTCCAAAAAAGTCTAAAAATAGTTTTAATGCATCTGATTATGTTTAGAAGTATCATTAAAAACAAGAGAACCCTGTAGTATGTCATTTCTCATAAAATGGAACAAACATCACATTTAGGACTTATTAATAGATTTTTTAATTAACTGAGGTTAATTAAAACAGAAAATCTTTGATCAGGACTCATTTCGGTCAGTTACATTCAAAATAGCACTTTATCACATTAAAAAATGGTCATCATCATTTCAAATAACTGATGTAAATATAAAAATCAAACTTTGGCCGAGCAATATGCTATGGACAAATAGGGCGGTGAGCTAAATAATTACAAACTAGAAAACTGTTAAAGAACTCATTCTTCAAATATATTGTAATGACGAAAATAAATATAAGAGAATAATTATCTTATTACTTTATCTTGAATGTTGAAGGAATATTCATTTGGATGGTTCTGTGGCGAATTTTCCGTGGTGTAAGCCAGGAACAGTCTGGACAACGTGAAGATGTGACAGTCGTGATTGTTACAAAACATAAAAATATGTGGGAAAGGTTCGGTACTTTTGCAGTATGAAAATAGTTTCCCTTAGTGTTGTACAGTGACTAGGAGCCAAGTAAGTCCACCCAAGTAGATGAAATGTGACCAGGGGAGAAGGAAGTATAAGCGAAATTCCGACAAAAAAAGTACTGCTGTAACAGTGGTGATACAATTAATGGGCTTCATACATTAGGAAGGAATGAAGTCTGATTATTTCTCACAAAAGTGTATAAAACAGGAAATCCTTGGTGGTCCTTGTTGTATTACAATCAATCACAATCACCCTCCTTATGCAGTTCCTCTGAGTTCACATAGGCGCAATAAATTAATTGGGTATTATTTGATATTTCTTAAACAATTTTGTGGAACTAGAATTCTCACACCCGGAACTGTGGGGTCAGTGCCTCTCGCCAGGTATATGTTCCAGTCGGCATCAACCCCTTTCAACGGTTTCCTTTTGCTGCCAAAGGCATTTAATTACAAATTTCTTCAAGGGGCAAATCTCTACTGTCACAATATTGGCACATACGAGTATATATCTCAGAAAGTGGTAATATTCTAGTACGCGGGGCTTTACGAGTCTGGAAGAAGAGGAGTAGGGAGTAGAAATGGTATTCATTGACAAAAGACGTCAGGAATTTTTAAATCTGGAAGAGAGAACAATACTTACCGAGTGGAAGATTTTTGCAGAGAAAGGTAAGAGTAGTTAGTTATGTAGCGTACTTGAGACAGTAGTGATGTATGGTTGGCGACACAGATTTAGTGATCTGGCAGGGGCAGAAGAGACTACTTACCGAGAGATTTAGTATAAATGACGATTAGAGAAGTCTATGATTCATACGATTTCGAAAAAGGAGGGAAGAGTCAAGAATTTGAACAGACTTATTATTTAATTCTATCTTTCTCTAATTTATTAAGTAAATTAAAATATACTGCGGGTAAAAAAATTACACAACGTATAGTAAGAACAATAATTCTAAAATATATGTGCTGCTAAATGACTGAGCTGAACTATGTATGACTACGAAATCCTGATATGAAAGTGCTTAAGATTTTAACTTTTAAATGACGGGAGTTTAAATATAATGTTACTCTTAAATAAATTATAATTTTTTCAAGTAAAAGATTTAGCTATATAAATTACAAGATCTATAACCATCATATTTAAAGTTTAACTATTCCAACATTGTATCAGATATTTCATGATTCATCATAGACTTAATAACGTTTCATATTTGAGAACCACCATGACATTTGCATACAATTGCTAAATGTTATAAATGTTTTAAAAAAGCATCACCTCTATTCGATCTAGAGATGTTTTGAACTCGATCAGCTGGGAGAAAGCGAATGGCAAGTTGCTAGTCAGTATTGTTCTTGACACAATTAAAAGTAGCACAATGCCAAACACCTAAAAATCAAAATACTATTAAAGCTGGAAAATGAATTTGTATTTTTCTGAAAGAAAATAAAGTATATTTAAACATTATTATGAATTAATTTTTCATCAATTGGTGCATGATTATATTTTAAAATCAATTAATTCGATTTTGCCTCTCTTTTGAAGCAAATTAAACATATAAAAAATAACTTTTAATTATCTAATAATTATTCGTAATACGAGAAATGATGTCCATAGTTATTTTAATCTTTGCTCAACAATCTTCATTCAGGTTCATAACTTTTTACATCTAGTTGCAAAATATTAATTAACAACAGATAGTTTATATTATTAAATTCTCAAATAATAACATCATATTTTGTTCTCATATTCATAAGATAAATAACTATGAAAGAATTAATAACATTAATGATTTATAGTGTACAATTTTTCACTCTTATGCATTTATTTACACATTAAACAAAAATAAAGAATAAATCTTTCCCATGACACATTGCAGATCCTTGAAGCTTGCCTTCTATAAATTCTATTCATAATATGGCCATTATTATTAGTATTATTCCCATATTATCCCACCCTCCTCTAAGAATATATATTTACCCATTTTTTCATATAAGACTAATTAATCACTTCTATTTTTACTATGTAGCTTTTAGAAAAATTTTGGTGTACATTTATGAAAGTCTGAATGAAAATTGCAGCTCAAAAGATTTATATGAGCGTATATACGATGCGAATAGATTAAAATAATGGCTTTGTTAATATATGTAATTAAAAATATAATTATATAAAACATTGGACATTTTTTTTCTTTGCTTCAAGTGTCAACTGATTTATGATTCATTATCTCTGCTAACATTAATATTGGTACAATTTATTCTGCGTAATCTTATAGCTCTTCAGAGCAGCATACTTCAGTTCAATACTATCATGTTTGTTTGATCAGGAAATAACTAGAGCAGCTGAGATATAATGAAGCTTGTTTTTCTTTATAAAAAAATCCATTAAAATGTTAAAATCGTGTCTTTTGTTGACTTCAACCGTTTTCCTTTAAAAACATATCCAGCGCAATCTCATGAGCCTAAATATTACAGCAGAATTCGTATATTTAAAATGGTTAATTACAAATATTGGTTTTGTGATGAAATTGTGAAAAACTTTTCTCGGAGAACTATCGCTGTTGGCCATTTCAATCGCGATGTTCAACCACTTTCTGTTAAAGTTGGGTTTCCCAGTAAAAAAAGGAACAAAATGGCAAGAAAATTACCTCAATTTTAGATGGGCATGTTATAAAGAAAAATTACTATTGTTTGTAGTACTAGAATATGTATATCGTTGTAGAAAGCTATCCGAGTGCTAATCTTTCTAAATAATATATGCAAGCAGACGAAATAAAAACCATACGCTTTGCCGACGATATTGTAGTATTAGGGGAGTCATAAGGAGACTTGGAAACCATAATAAATGGTATGAACGTAGTCCTGGAGAAAGAGTTCAATATGAGGATTAATAGAGGGAAGACCAAGACAATGGAGTGTAGTATGGAAACAGTGGAATAACAAAGGGCGTTAGGTTGGGAAGAGATATTTAAAGAATTCTGCTACTTGGGAAGCGTAATAATTAGGGATGGTAGAAGGCTAGTAGACATAAAGAGTAGGATAGCACAGGCAAGGAAAGCTTTCGCGAAACAGAGGAATTTACTTACGCGTAATTTAAGAATGAATATTAGGAAATCGTTGTTAAAAATGTTCGTATGGAGCGTGGCGTTCGATGTGTGCGAAATGTGGACGATAGGAGTTGGGGAAAGGAAAAGAATACAAGCCTTTGAAATGTGGTGCTATAGGCGAATGCTGAAAATCAGATGGGTGGATAGAATCACAAACGAGGAAGTTATAAACAGAATAGGGGAAAAACGAACAATATGACTAAGAGAAGGGATAGATTAATAGGCCATGTTTTAAGACACGAGGGTCTTGTAAAATTAGCGTTAGAGGAAAGTGTGTGGGGTAAGAACAGAAGAGGGTGGCCAAGGATGGAATGCGCTACGCAGATTAGGGAGGATGTGAGTTGTTCTAGTTATGAGGAAATTAAAAGGCTTGTGCAGGATAGGTGGCCACGTATAGTTGCATCAGACCAGTCTTAGGACTGAATACCATAGCAACAACATAGAATTCTTTATCCGAAAGAATTTGTATCTCGTACAAGAGCTTAAGTGCTGATGAGATTTGGTCATGACCAAGGGGTCAAAATGGTGTTTAAATTCTTTCTCATTATTTGCTTCACCAAAAAATGGCGACCGGTTATATCGCCGAAACATCGTGTTTGATTTACGCGACCAGGATGGATACCCGAGAAAAGTTTATAAAACGTAAGTTGATGCAAGTTTGGTGTCTCTTAATTTTACAATTAGATTTATTTTGGCAGTTTTTCTTGCATTCACCAAATTAATTTTGAGGTAGGGGTTAAGCCTAATGAAAGTATTACATATGATTAATTTTTAAAATGGGCATGTTATAGGAAAATAAAAGAAAACTATGGCGCTGAAAGCATCCTTGTCCCAAATCTGGATAAGATGTATCTTCCCATGCGACAGTAAAAGGAATTTAACTATGCTTGAAATATATAAACTTATTCTACATTAAAATCTCCTTAATACCTAACACATGAAACATGTGGCTTACTACACAATGAATGTATTTATATTAATAAAAATATATAGACTATATATTAGTTACACCTGGTGTGTCATTAGCCTCTCATTAATAAGAGTGCAGGAAACAAACACAAAAAAGAGTTGTATTCGGTCAATTATAATAAACATAGAATCAAAGAATCCTTTTACTATACTGGCTGCACCTAATTTCCTCACTTCATTCCTGCAAGCAAAATAAAACAATCGATTCAATAAATTATTAATCCGATATTATCTTCAACTAAGGGTGAACATCCAGGCAATTTGTCAGTTAACCATATTAATTTATAATTATTTAATATATCTATGACATTTCGTTTATATTTGTGGCCAGCCTCAGGTAAATTTTAAATGGAAAAACGTCTTAACACTTGCGTAGGCTGAGACCAGTGACGGTTACAGTCATTCTGAGTCCACAAAAAAAACGTTGCAGATATCTTAAATAAATGTTACCATTGTTTTCTGACAAATTGGCTAGACTTTTATTTATAAAACAGTCGATGTATACAATGATTTTTAATTTAAATCAATATTAAAAATGTCAACCATTTTAATGAGTTCCATTTTTAATATTACTTTCAAGAGCATGAACAGTAATAATATTAATTTTAAAAATTTTAAATTTCAATCCAACTCAAGATTTAAGTAATTTTCCTATATGATACAACTGATTAAAGAATCTTAGGGCTTCAGAACTAAAAAGTAATTGTAATGCAAATTTAAAAACACATACCTTCTTGCCTTTTCAATTAACCTCTGGAAAGCATTTTCCCAAGCATAAAGTTTAATTATGTGAATACTAGAAATAACTTCACTCAGAATATTTAATCGAATGTCTGTGAATGCAGTTGCCATTTTCCTAACTTTTGTCAGTTTATTTCCCAAGAGAACTGGAAAGCAGAAATAAATTCACCTTAATTTCATTTAAGACTAATATTAACTTCAAACAGAGAAGAAATACATCAATTGAAGCTGTAACTAAAGGTAACGAAACAGAATTTAGAAAGTCAGAATTAAAAAATCTTTACCGGATCCGGAAATCCAGCCCAGCCCAGGACCACCAGCACCAGAGGTTTCCATGCTGATCTTTTAAGAATGAGCTTAATGGAAGCATGTCTTCTCTGTTTGAAATTAAAACCATGTACCTTCTACAATTTACACAATGTCCGTTCTTCGCTGATTCCTAGAGTTAGGATGTGATGAATGTGATTAGTAAATTGCCTGAGCTGTATTGGCCTCGCATTGGGTCCTGGCATCGAACCGGACTAGATCAGTGGTAGAGAAATCACCCGACCCGCCCTCATAGAGAAACCCCTGGGGGTTACTAATTAATATTTTATAATTAATTAATGGCACTAGTATTATACTGTATAGAAAAATATGTCTCCATCAACAAATTCACAAATATTAATTCTATAATTATTTGAACAAGTGCTAGTACTCAGTTACTGTAATTAATATTTTACTTAAATAGGTAACTTTTTCATTTTATAAAGCTATATTTAAATCATGAAGTTCTTGGGTTTGAAATATACTCACTTGTAATACCGACAAACACCACAAAAACAGCAGAAACACAAATAAGAACCATATAGTGGCAGGTGATGTACATGATGATCATAGATCCAATAAGAAATATTGGTCCTACCCATAACCAGTGAAGATGGGGCATAGCTTTTTCCAAGTGCGCCACGTTATTACTTAGTAAATTGAGAGGGTGAAACTCACTAGTGCCAAGAACCTTTCTCTGCAATAACTGTAAATAATTAAATTATGTATTTAAACTCTGAACTGTATAAACTAATTTTTCTATATCATTTACAGTACTAGGATTCGAATAACTAAGGCGTTTTTAAATCGAATAGTAGAGATAATTACGTAGATCATCTCCAAAAAGATTAATCAACAGGTTTCGTGGTGGGACAAATAAAGTATGAGGAGGATCCATACGCAACAATAAGACAATCAAAGTGATGAAGGATAAATTTGGGATTTGTTTGGAATCCTGGTTTGCAAGGGTTGCCGATAGTTAAGTTAAATCCAATGCGTGCATATTTTCTAACGTCCAGGCAATAATTTTCCTTCCATTGTAGTAATGTGATGGATGAGATTTAACTATTTCGATTTTATAATAGTTTAGGAAAAGTTAATTTTCAGCTCTATTTACTTTCATTGGGGCAAGAGTCCGAAAGACGTAAATTCCTAGGAGCTGAAAAGGGGATGTTGTACGATATTCACAAGAAGCATTCTAAGGAATGCCATTTTCAAATCTGCTATTAAAGGAAATGTACTCAAAAGAAAATTCAGGATTAGAATACCCCGTAGGAGTACAATAACTAATTCTGATAAATTGGGTAAAATGTAAAAATCTCAGCCAAATGTAGCAAAGAAATTAAGGAGATATGATAACATATAAACAGCCATCGAGGAGAATTTATATTATATACAGATAATTTAACAAACGAGTACATAAAGAACGAACCGATCCGCACACTACGCCGCACGCAGAATTCATCCCATTCCAAGATTGGCGCGAGTCGTAAAATACAAACGGTTACATCTTAATTTATAGTTTTATTTTAAATCATTTTAGAAAAAAAATTATTTCTAATCTGATTTATATTTTACATTTAATATTTATATTTAACTGCATAAACTGTAATAATTTGTAAATAATTCATATATGTAAATACACTATAAATATGATCTTAAACAAACTTTCCATAAATATAATAAGAACCCCTAATAGTAATTATAATACATATATGTCATTCTAATTTCAGTATTTTATTAAATTTACCTTCTGAAAAATTAAGTATGAAATTGCAATCCTGATCTTGAGCCCAATAATTTGAGTCATGAATAAATGCTGCTTATAAAATATGAACCGAAATAAAAGTGCCAGAAGCATCAGTGTGGTCCACATATTGATGTTGTATAGAGAAGATTTTTCATATAAAGATACTTCTTGAATTAATTTAAGAATAAAAAGAGGTTGGCATAATCTGAAAAATGAAAATTTATCGTTACTGTATTAATATAATTGCAATAAATGTTCTTGTTGTCGTGGTATTCAGTCATACGAAAAATCTGATAGAAAACTCAATGCTAACCTATCCTCCGCAAGCTTTTCCATTTCCACATACCTTCCATATCCCACATCCTTCCTAATCTGCTTAGCGCATTCCATTATTGTCCTCCCCTTCTGTTCTTACCCCACACACTACCCTCTAATGCTAATTTTACAATTAATCTATCCCTGATCTTGATCAACGTCCTGCATATTGTTCGCTCTTCCCCTATTCTGTTTATAACTTCCTCGTTAGTTACTCTATCCACCAATCTGATCCTATAGCACTCCTGATGTTCGTGCTAATAATTTTCCTCTCTCCGAATGTTTCTTTCATTTTCCCATAAGCTGCGTCTATTTCCCTTTCACCATGAAATCTTCAATCGCTTTGCACTTCTCTTGTAGCCATGCCTCTTTGGCTGATTTACACTTCCTATCTGTTTCATTCTTCAAACGCCTGTATTGCTGTTTATCATTTTCATCTCTCGCGTTTTTTTATATTTACACCTTTCATCAATTATTTTTATTTATTATTATGTATATAAAATATTTATATATTTTTTCAGATAAATAAATCAAGATTTTAGTAAAAATATAATTATACCAATACCGGAGAAGACGGGCTGATAGATGGGAATAGCACAGAACGGTTAGTTTAGTATCTCATGTATTCAATATATATATATATATATATATATATATATATATAAATCTTGGCTCACCTTATTGCAGAGGAAACAAGCAGTAAAATCCCACTTAGTAAATAAGGTCTCCAGAATAGCCTAAAAATGACTGTTTCCAACTTCGCTTTGTGTTCCATTTTCCGACAATTTAGTAATTCAGATACCCACTCTCTGAAATGCACAAAAAATAATAATTTTTGTAGTAACACGGAATTTTTTTAAATTTGAAATTATAATATTTGGTGAGAAGACCTGCCAAAAGCATGCCAATAAACAGAAAAATTGTTCACTGGTTGTCTTTTGAAATCACACCCTCCTAATTACAAGGAAGGTATTAATTCATTTGATATTTGAGTGACAGTGTCAACATTCTCCATTTTTTGAAGGTGCTTTTCTCCTGATACTTGAAACAGATGTAGCATCATGTCAGAGTAGCCTACTAGCACGGGAAACGAAAAAAAATATTCCCAAAATTGAGAAATTTGTTTGGTCCTTAATGGTGACACTAGTGCTCAATTTCAGGCAAGCTATCTATTTTACTTCTCCTATATATTATATATAGGTATTGTGAGTGTTAGATAAATAAATTGAGACTGGTAGAGTATGACGATTTAGTGTGATAAATAAGTTGGTCTAGAAGGCGGATGTTTCCTACGGTGAACTATTTTCTCGCGACCCGACAATTGACAACATATTCATGAGAACCAAATGTTTAAATTTCGGCTTTCTGCTATCTTACTTTTCAGTGCCTCGGTGAATAAACTTTATCCCTAAAAATTTATCGAACAATATCATTAACTTAAACTAATAAAATATCATATTTTCAGTTAATATTGATTTCTATTAAGTTACATCGTCTGTTAAACATTACTTACCTTTCAAATTCCTTCCCTAAATGTTCCGATTCTTCAGAATTACTGATGACTGGAAGTCTATCTTCAGTTATGGGTGCTGATGGGGCTTTACATATTTGTTTTATAGTTGGCCTGTAAATTAAATGAAAGGAAGTGGTGCGTTACTTACAGTTACTGACCATTACTTATTTACTATACGCTGATAGCCCCAAAAAAAATTTTTGGTAAGAATTCATTTCTTTACACTATTAATCATTACGAATAAGGGGTATTATTTCAGAGCAATCTATCTTTACTACACTTCCCGGGTCCACTTCTATTGTAAACAATTCTCTAGGACACACAAACAATATTGTGTCTGAATTAAATCATTTTATGTCATTAAATATACCAAAATTTGAAATACAATAATTTGTGGGAAAATAACGACGTATTAAAATCCAACTTCTGTCGTCCCCAAATAGCAATTCTTTTCAATATATTGGTCCTAAATAAAAAAGTTTGCTTAATGGTTGTTTGTAATTAATCCGACATTCCTTATTTTTCTCAAAGTTTGTGAAAGCAGCGTTATGACACGACACGAGTACAATATATTTCAATAGAGTTGTTCGCTTATCGCTCCTAATTTCAGCGCACGATAAAATGAAAGCATAGTTAACCCCGCCGACCGATAACAATAAAACTGTAATTATAATAATAATAAAATGAAACAGGATATCTTAGTTAGTACACTTAACAATTAACTATAAAATATTCTTAACATTATTTATTATTTATAAGCATATTTTGTAATCCAATATCACTATCAGTAGGGACAGTTTCCATACTTGAAATACTGATCTGTGTTGTAGAATTCAGTCCTTAGACTGGTCTAATGCAAGCCTCCTATTCTGCTTAAGCTTTTTCATTTCTACATACCTACTACATCCTCCCTAATCAGCGTAGCCTCCCTCTTGCTTTCTTACCCCATACACTTCCCTCTCATGCTAATTTTATGCGACCCTCGTGTCTCAAAACGTGGCCTATTAATCTATCCCTACTCTTGGACTAGGTCCTCCATAACTTCTCTCTCCTTTTATTCTGCTTAGAACTTCCTAGTTAGTTACTCTATCCAACAATCTTATTTTCAGCATTATTCTAAAGCACGAGATTTCCTTTCTGCAACTCACATCGTCCACGTTTCGCTCCCACATAACGCCACGCTTCATGCGAACATGTTTAGTGACGGTTCCCTGATATTTATATTTATATTAGCCGTAAATAAATTCCTCTTTTTCCGAAATCCTTTCTTGCCTGTGCTATCCTACTCCTTATGTCTGCTATACTTCTCCCATGCCTAGTTATTAAGCTGCCCAAGTAGCAGAATTCCTTAACTTCCTTCAAACTATCCCTTCCGAATCTAACATCCTATATCCCGTACTGCATCACCTTGGTTTTCCCTCTATTAATCCTCATGTTGTACTCTTCCTCCAGGACCAAGTTCATGCCACTTATTATGTTTTCCAAGTCTTTGTAGGTTTTTATTTCTCCTCCTTTCATTCTGATTCCCTTTATGTATTAATTTTGTACTTTCTTCGTCGCCTGTTCTTTATATAAGTTAAAGAGCATGGGTGAAAGGCTGCATCCTTGTCTTCATCCTTTCTTGATTTCTGTTTTTTTTTGCTTGCCTTTCTATTCTAATTAACTGTTGACTGCCTCCTGTAGAGGTTACGGATAATTTTTCTATCTCGATACTTTATCACTGTCATCTTCAAAACCCTTAGTACTGTGTTCCAGTTTACAAATACAGATAGTAATTAAAAGTACAGATTTGTTTTTGAAATACATTAAGCATGTTATACATTGTAAATTCAGTTAATGTCAAAACCGAGGCATAAATTGTAAACAATACTTCTTGAAACATTAAGGTACGTTCTCGTTAGCTTTCTACTTTAGTTCCATCCACTAGTACAGGAGCATCCGTCATTAATTGCCATAATCTTCTGAATTAAGTTTTATATAAACATATCGTTGTGTAAAATCATTGACGATTGTTAATGAATATGATAAGATGTAATCAACTAACTAGTGTTTATCTTTAAATTTACACGCAGAATATGATTATATAAAACTTAATTCAGATGATTATGGCAATTAAAATCGAAAATTCCTCTAGTAGTAAACGATAAAAAAGGAGAGAACTAATAAGAACTTACCTTGGTATTTCAAGCACTAAAAAACATAAAATGTTCTGCTGATAATTATAAAAAAAGTATTTTATAAACAACATTGTAATCCAGATATCATGAACCTCAAATTTTAAAAATTAATTTCCCAGTCTTTTGTCGAAATGGTTAATTTTTACATATAATTAGCTTTAATTTACGTTTTAGTATTGTATAGTATTTTTTATTCTTGTATCTATAAATTAATAGTTCCGTTTTTAACATCTTGTGAGGATCCATATCAGGAAAGAAAGATGTTGGATTTATAATTAAAGTATATTTCAATGTTTGCCCGTTTCTTGGCTGCCCATGTCTCTAACGTAAATTAATTTCTTAACAAATGATTTAATCAGCATCTTTTTCAGTATTTTTATAATTTCAATACTAAATCTTACGACGTTTCGACTCTCATTTGAGACCTCTTCAGATAAAAATTTAGCTGTGCATGCAACCTCACTCCATGACTCCTTCGGCCGAAGGAAAATACTATTTTTCGGCAATGAATGCAATAATCACATGATACATTGTTTAATTTATTCAATTCATGGATTTTCAGTGTTCTTCGAGCAAGGAAGACTGGAAGACTCGTATACCTTTTCGGGCAGGTAGAAGGATTGGAAGGTTAGAAGTTTGCTCATCGAATCGATTTTTGAGTTCTAATATCCGTGAACACGGAATTTAAACCACTTAACAATGACAATTACGTCGAATAATCAAAATTTCAGATAACAATATGCTAAACCATCTTTGCATAAATTTTGCTGCGGTTTAAAATTACCGCTAGATAGCGCAACATATTTTTACAGTTGGCTAATCCCATAAAAAAGATATGAATTATATTTTATATAATGGTCGTAACTTTCCTTCCTTATAATGTCGTTTCTGACCTTCAGAAAATATGTCCGTGTGCTTCCAGAGCTCTATTTCCATTCCTGTTATTTCAAGTTTATTCATATTTTCTAAGAGCATACCTTCCTTCCTACAAATTTTGATCGTCCGTCTGAGAGAAGTTTCCTTTCTCCTTAATTTAATGATATGAATCATACAAACCCGACAAATTCTAACTTTAACTTCCAAAATAATGTAGCACATAACAAAAAAAGGTAACTAGTAAATTCAAAAATGATATTAATCTAATTCTCAACCGAACGACTTTTCAGCACTATGCTTACCAATGAAAAAATTCCAGTATATCCTTGAAAGTGAACAGGCTATTTCCTGAACAGTATGTTGGTTTCATTCTCTAACCTGAAAAGTAAAATTTTTTATCGTACAAGTATAATTATATTCAGTAGCGGATTCATAGAAGTATCTTGGGGGCAACAGTTTTGTAAAATTTATATTTGATTAGTGTAATAATTAATTAATCCAATTCTGAATCATTATAGTCTATTTATTTTAAAATCGTAACTTTTTATTACATATTTATAGATAATAATGGTTTTTGAATAGAGATTTATTTAACAATTATTAGTATAAAATTAATTAACACCGCTTACACAATTCAAACAATATAACAATTTTTATTCGAAAATACAAATTTCTATAGTTCAGTAAAGGATAGTTCTTTGGCTAATCGAGAGATTTCATATCTTTATGATTTATAAATTTTAATGAATTAAGAATCAAAAGGTTGTCCACGCAGCTACAATATAGGGATTATACCAATAAGACAGCGACCGTTATAGTATTGCATTATTCAGTACAATTTTAATCTATTTTTGTATCTTCTACTAAGAAAATATATTATATATATATACACATCAATTGATTGAAATAATTACCGAGTGATTTTAATAATGGAATGACCATACATTCGTCGAAAGATTATTTTTACTTAACCTTCTTTCTTATTAATGAGTTAATTGTAAGGTTGATCATTTCTCACTTTTTATCCAGTGATTCGCTTATCACCCAGTAATTGGTTCATTCATTACATGAATCGGTTAATAATCGACATTCCTTTCCCTACTAATCATAATCCAGTTCTTGAACGATGCTTGGTAATAAAATGATGGATGATAACGATTTAGTTATGCGCATCATTAAGTTCTCATCTAACTTGCGACACTTCAGTTTTCCGACACCTTTCAACGCAGGTTGAGGACGCTGACGTCGTACCATCCAAATAAACACAACATCAAAGAACACATGCCTTGAGATAGTTAATACCGAATGTACCTTACGAACCATCGCCATGAAAATTATACACTTCGAGCAACATTTTGGATTAATTTTAAAGTAATTTTTCTAGAGTAATTCTAAAGTTTTCATTTTCTTATCTCATGTAAGAATATAAAATTAATATGCTGAATACACAAGTGTTAATTAAATGTTGGTAGAAATTGGTGAAGATTTTCAGCCTTAATGGAAATAAAAGTAGCTGTAATTATTTCGTAATATACGAAATTTTCCCATATTACTAAAATACAATTGCATAAGAAAATATATTAATTAAAATCAAATCAGCAGGAAATCTCCAACTAGCTAATATGTACGAAATTAAATTATAGGGCGTTATATTTTACTAACAGCTCTGATCTGAATTTCATTCCACAGAACTAATGGGTTTACTTTTCCGATTCGGGTTTAGTTTCTTTTTACGGCGCAGTTCAAAAAAATTGGAGCTACTCTAATGCAGTGCTGAGAACGTACGCTAAAGATTAAATAGAAAATATATAATATGTAAGAGGAGTCAAGTTAACAACCGGACAGTTATATAAATTAAATATAATGCAGGGAGTGTACAATATTTAAGGAATTTCAAGCAGAGGGTGGACCATGACCACTTCCTCAACGGGACTAGACACGCTAGTCTTAACAACTCAGTCGACTCAAAAATATTACTGTATCGTGAGAGAGAGATGGTCATATTAGATTATATTATTAATTATTTAATATTAATCAGTCTTTCTAAGCTACGAGATTTGACATCACGAGACTTACCTACAAGTAACGTAAACCTCTCAAAGCCAAGCAAGAACTAGTACACTGGCTCATTTATTTCATGGAGACATGTCCTTGCGATAAGGACGGTAGTTGAAATAACACGCCAGTATCTTCGACGATTATGTCTTTCTCAACGATTCCAGTTTTCTAATGGACTTTCATTTTTCTGCGTGTGGTGTTTGTACATTTTAGTTTGTATTGCTAAAACATAACTAAACACGAAAATTGGCGGTACAAAATCAATGACAGTCATCTTGTGAGAATTTGAAGAAGACTGCAAATAGGATAATAAAACATAGACAGTTGGGGGTCGGTCTGGGTTTTCTAAAACCGTTGAGACTCCGTGACACCTTGCTGTGATGAGACCTGGTCTTTCCCACAAATATCGGTGGTAAGTGAGATGAATGGCTCCTCCCAAAGTAAAAAGGTAAATACTTTTGATTAGAGAGGATTTTTTCCCCGCCACCGAAGAAAATTAAGTAATGGAGCGGGGGAAAGGTTTTAAAAACTTACGCAAATTGATTTTCGGGCATTAAGAAACTAAGAAGTTGGAAACTGGCAATTGTAAACGGACTGATTATGACGATACATGGAGAGAGAGACTTCTAACGAAATTGATAAAATGAAAGCGTGTGAGAACTAGCAGCAATCTGTTGAATGGTCTTGAAGTGAATGATCCAGGACGCTCTTGATCATGGCGGCAGATAAGAAAATTATATGAGCAAGGTGATAATTTTCCAACACGTTTGAAGTTTAAAGGAATCTATTGGGGACCGGCACGAGATCTGAAGACCAGAGGCGAGTTTCAGACAAAGCAGAAGACGGTAATTACTGTGTTTGTAATCTTTCTTCCGATTTCCTCGTACTACCAATTCCAAGTATGGTTTTTGTTTTTAAATCTGTTTCTATGGGATGGCGCTTAAATACGACCCAAGAATAGATCTCATTTTTATAAATGTTAATTTATGAGTAATTTAATTTCGGTAAATATTGCGTAAAGAATATATTTTTAATCCTAAAAAAGGCCAGCTACATAAGAATTTGATTAATAAATTATATCAATAATAAGTATAAGGTAAATTTCATCTATATGTATAATATTCCATATTTAAAACCAATTCATCCCTAAATATACATTTCAAGTTTCACGTGAATTGTTGGTAAAATATACGTAATAATATTTGATGCTGGATATAGGGTCTAGGCTTCAGATCATGATCCAAGCAGGAAGCAGAAAAGAAATTTGCCTACAACGTGAAGAAGCTTGAGGCGAGCATGAGACGGGGTTTTGGCATTGACGTATTCTCGGCAAGTATAATCAAAGAAACATTACAAGTAAATTTAGAAATCTTTCGTACAAACGTGTCCAAGTCAGTAAAAAGAACCTAAATAGATGAATGCGGCAGAAAATCGAGCAATTTTGCAATAACTGTCAAAAATCAATGAAGTTGTATAAAAAATATTCATATCGTCATATTCTACATATAAAAGCATTTTATTTCATTAAGAACATTATTCTAGATGAAAAGTTCTCGGGAACTCTTCGTCGGGAAAGACTACGTTCTCTAATATTATAACTATTTTTAAAATTTACTTCGACTAGTTGTCGTCCTTTCTCACAAGGTATTCGTCAATGCGCCATGAGTTGCGGTATTCTTGCAATCTCTCGACGAATGTTTTCTTTTATTTGATTCAATAACGTCGGCTGTTGCTCAAAGACTTTACTTTTCAAAAAGCCCCCACAAAAAAAATTACAGGTGAACGAGGAAGCCATACAATCGCCATATTTCATTAAATGATTCTGGAAAACGTCATTACGAATAAGGGCCATCCAATAGAAACAAATTGCACGGCTTGTTGGAACAATGTTTCGTCATTCAGGTCGTACTGACGTAACTCAGGAAAGAAAAATATGCGCAACAGTTCTGAATGTCGTTCAGCATTCACAGTCAGCTTTCCACGTTCATTCGACAATTCCTGACGAAGAAGTAGCACACCAAATAATCTTTTCTGATAGAGTTGACAAGGGTTAGTGTCGCTCCAGTAACGAAAATTCTGTTTCTTTTCGTCGGTGCATTGACGAATGTCTTGTGAGAAAATGACGTTACCTTGTCGACGTAATTTTTAAAAATTGAATAATGTTGTAAGTGATTTTTGACAGTTATTTTAAAATCACCCGATTCTCTGCCGCAGCCTTTATTATATTCACTCACTCAATCATCCTCACTTGTGCAGGTATATGTCTATTTTAATCTGTTGTTTTTGTTGTGGTAATCAGTAAACAAAGTTATTTATTGCAGCTCTCTGTACAATCTATTCTGCACTACTCATCCACTTAGAGCCTTATTTGACTATCATATTCTAGTCTTGCTCTTCCTCTTTTATTCCTACACTACTCACTTCCTTCTAAAACTAAAGACACATTCGTGCCTCTGAATTCGACGTTCAATTATATCCCTTCTCTTAGGTTTTCTCCTCATTAAATCTATTCAAATTCATTATTTCGACTCGATCTACTCATCTGACTTTTTAGTATTCACCTGTAGTAGACATAAAACTAAACGTCCATATAGGTCGAATTATTTGAATATTTTATAGTAAGTTCCTTGAAGAGGAATGCCGATAATTATGAAACAAAAAGTGAAGTACGCATTCAAGACTCAGATTACGTAACGGAAAGGAAGGGCGTGCTCTTCGAGATCTTTGCGAGTGGAAGTCGCTACGGTGAATTCCATTGTTCACAGGTTTAAGACACACGTACGTCCGTTAGTTATGGACTGGCACAGAACCGTTCGTTAGATCAGTGTTGTTAATAATTTGAAATTCTTTCAATCGAAGGGTGCTTTCCATTACTCTACATCTGTGAATCTCAGAAAACATAAAGACACTGTAAAAAAATGCATCGTGGAACTAGTTGAATCGAATCACAAACGCACAAAAGACTACCGTGGCCCACGTACTATGATTTAATGCAAAATTAACGAGAAAATAAAAAATCATATAAGGTGGTCTTCTGGAATTATATATATATTGGGTATGTATGGAGAATTGTAAACATATATGCATACTCTCCGCCTATGATTTTCCATGTTACGTACGCAGTACTCGATTCGCAGCTGTCTCGTGGACTATCTGTATGTAATCAATCGGATAGGAAAGAGAGACAGAAGACTTCTCTTAAATTGATATTAGAACTAAAACCATTAACGTTTACTTCTCAGATCTAATTTGATCAACATTATAAATGTATGAAAAAATGTACCCATTATTCCTTATTTGGCTTTTAGGTTCGTGAATAAAATGGTCGAGATTTTTCCAGGCTGATCTTCTATTTCAAATTAAATGTCACAGTTTTAAATTCTTAATTTCTGTTCCTGAATAAACAAGTAAACAGGTGTATAAATTATGTATTTTTCAAATTATATCTTAATTTCTTGGAAACAAAGAAAACGTGTTTGTGTATTCTTAAAAAATTAAAGGCAAATTCTCTGTAAAAACAAGTGAAATTTCGTGGAGACAAGGTAAGATTCATTTCAGTGAATTAGAAGCCGTGAGTAGCCCTGTCCACTGAGCGAGTGGTTCCGACCCAATCACTAAAAAGCACGGTTTTTCCAATATCTACGATGGACTTAATTTTACTATATTTAAAATCACCTAAAACTTAACGGGACAGGGAAAATTTTCAGAAAGTGTTTGCCTGAAACAGAGTTACGCTGAAAACTATCGATCCACGTAAAAATTGTATTTTTAGATCATAAACATGTTTCGACAAGGTTAAATGAAGTACACGACATGTTGTGTAACCTGTTACGTTAACGGTTACGTAAATTTACCCAAGCTACTTTTCGGACTTGCACTTAACGTTTATATTTATTAACGCATTATGCAAATGATAACATGGACTACCGATTTTAACATACGAAACGAATTCATTATTTTGGAACAATGCCTGAAGTAAATGTAAGATATCAACGAAAGGAAGCACTACCTAGTCGGAATACTAATATCTTTCAGTATGGCTGATACTCAGCACTTATCTATATAATAATAATAACATATGTTTGTTTAAGTGGTTGTATATTTCTGAATTGCTTATTCCATGTCAAATCACCGAAAAACAGTCTGTGGCTCCAACTCGACACTCTCCAAATCTCATGAAATTTTGTAAGGAAGTAAACCAAGACCATAACTGAAACTGTGCAAAATATTAGAGCTGGTTCATCTCCAATGGGCTGTCACCGAGTTAACGCGCATGCGCCAACTTCCATCCCTTGCCAAATCAGTTCTAGTGGCGTGGTTAGTGTGAAACTTGGCTAATCGATACAACGTCTAGCCCAGAATGTAGCTGTATGATCGAAATAGGAGTACAGCTGACCGCTCTGATACCTGTTCAAGCCAAATTAGGCACAAAATATTCTCGCGGCAAATTTTGACGTTACTTTTAAGGCTAATTAGTCACCAGCAAAATATCTATATGCCACCATATTTTTGCAACCCAAGAGAGACAACACAATATTAAGACGAGGAGAAACAGAAAACTATTATAGTCATATATATATTCCTCACGAAATTGTATAAAAGTAGCCAAATTTCAGGCTAAAATATTACAAAATACGTCACTTCCACGTTCGTTTCTAAAAATTGTATAATTCACAAGAGCAGGCTTTTCTGTACACGAAACATGTATTTTTATGTTTAGGTCTACCGGTTTAGAACCTCTGAGGCTAATGTATGTTACTGCTGTATTGCAAGCAAGCCGCTAAAGGGACCAACTTCGATCTCGTGCCAAATCTGTTATAGTGATCAGATAATAGTGAAATTTAGCTTATCAGCACACATTTTGATCCAAAATGTAGTGGTATGATCATAGTTAGTATAGTTGGCCGTTCTGATATTTATCACTCCCACAGTCACCACAAAATGTTATCACGGCCAATTCGGACCTCAGTTTAGAAGCAAATTAATCAGCAGCAACAATAATTTGTAAATGTACATATCAGATACCATATTAATCATTACTGAAACAGAAACTCTGTTTTTCTTATATTTCCAGAGATGTTCCAAATGAAAAATGGCCATATTTCATGGAAATATATCACAAGGTATGTCGCTCTTATTTTGGTTTTAAATGGTATAATTATAAAGAGAAGTGTCCTTTCTACAAGAAAAATACGCCACAGACTCACATTAAAGAGATCCCGAGTTCGATTCTTGGCTAGGGCTTTACTGAGTTTGCTCGACAGAGAAATACGCAAATTAGTTATAGTGCAAGTCTCTAATGCAGAGATAAAATACAAAATAAAAATAACATTTCAGATCAATTTGAAACGTCTATAGGCTTACGACAGGGAGACGCTTTGTCCTGTTAACTTTTTAATATGATCTTGGAAAAAGTCGTGAGAGATTCAGGTTTAGAAACAAGGGGCTCCATATATAATAAGACAGTACAAGTTCTAGCTTACGTCGATGATGTTGTTATTGTAAAAAGATCACGTTAACTACAAAAAAGAATCGGCAGAAGGATTCATAAATGCAACAAAAACAATGGGACTCGCAGTGAACCAACAGAAGACCAAATATATGGAAGTAACTAAAATACCAACAAAAACTTTGAACATTAACGGTCAATAATTTGAATATCTGGGAACAACCTTAACGGAAAACAATAACATAAGAGCTGAGATAAAAGAAAGAGTTGTGACGGCAAATAAAATTAGTTACGGTTTGATGAAACAACTCGGATCAAGGTATCTGCGGCGATATACAAATTGCCTTCTATATAAAACACTAATTAGACAAGTACTTACGGGTGCGACACAAAATGACAAAACAAAATGAATGCCAGTTACAGATCTTTGAAAAGAGAATTTTGAGAATAATTTTTGGACCAGTATGAGAATGCGGGCAATGGAGGATAAGATATAACCACGAGCTACACCAGCTGTATGGAGAGCCTGAGATAGTGAAAGTAATCAAACTTGGAAGACTAAGATGGCTCGGGCACATCTTTAGAATGCAAGATCAGAACCCCTGTAAAACTCTGACGCTGCATGGTCCAGCAGAAACACGACGTAAAGAACGGCCAAAAATGAGGTGGATTGAATCAGTAAGGAAGATCTGAATAATTTATGAGTGAGGGGAGAAAGACAGAGACACGCGAATACCGGAAGGAAATCATGAGAGAGGTGACAGTAGAGCCAAAAGAAGAAAAATCAAGTCGCTAATCATCTCGTAAACTGAAATTTTTTAAAAAAGAAAAATGTTCATGTTGGGTTCCGAAGTATTACTATAGGACTCTGAATGTAACGTATTTTGCTGCGATAATTGCGTGCTCTGCAAAATGAGCCAATTTTGATCCCATGTCAATTCTAGACGCCTGATAAGCGTGAAACTTGGCTTATCAGCACAACTTGTATCCCAGAATAAAATGGCATTATTAAAAAAGTAGCAACATTTGGCCGTTCAGATATATATCCATGCCAAAACCACCACCAAATGTAGTCGTGACAAATTTTAGACCTCTGTTTGGAGGTTAATTACTCGGCAGAAAAATATGTCATAATATTTTTCAAGCACCATATTATCATTACTCTGACAGAAACTCCATTGTCCGTATTTTTACATTTTTGGGAAACTTTCATGAGGAATATCTCAAGATATAAGACTATATTAGTTTTTTCTTTTCTGCTCCTCTTATTATTGTGTTTTCTCTCCTCGATTGCTGATTAATTGTCCTCCAAAGTGACGTTAAAATTTGCTGCGACCAAATTTTGTGACGATTAATCAGATATCAGAACGGTCAGCTGTACTCCTATTTTGATCATACCAAAATATTTTTGGCCAATTATAAAGTTTTCAAACTAGAAGTTTGCTCAGTTATATGCTACAATTATAACTTTAAAAAATATCAAAGGGTGATAAAAGACAAGAGAAAAAATATTTCAACACTATAATTTAATTGATTTGTTTTCAATTGGAAAACCTGAAAAAATACTTTTAAGTGATAGTTATTGAAAACTTTATGTTACGTGTGTTAGTTGAATTTTTTCTTTAAAATCAGTAAAATACAGAAAATTAATTTATAAATTTAATACATTTTATTGACGCTGTGCATATTTTGACGAAATAATTTAAAGTGAGAATTCCAAAAAGTTAACAGCCATGCACATAATTAATATTATTTTTCTTATTGAAGAATTGATGACTTTCGTTATTCAAACGGAAACGAGAATTTGATAATAATGGGTGACTGAAGCGCAGTAATAGTAAAAGGATGAGCAATTTATGTAGTTGGGGTGTTTGGACTTGGTGAAAATAATGATGGTGGAGTTTTACATGGAGCACAAATTAGTAGTGGCAATTACCTGGTTCAAGAATTCTGAAAGAACACTACACGTGGAATAATCCGGGGGACAAATATTGATGGACTACATAATGGTGAGACAGATATAGGCATCAGTTGCTGCACTGCTAAACCTACCCAGGAGCAGATGTGAACTCGGACCAAAATCTGTTGATTATGAAATGCTCGCTGAAAATGAAGAAACTCAAGAAAGGAATTAAAAAGAGCGATGAGAATTAGAAAAACTGAAACAACAGGATATGCTTCAGAAATTCAAAGAAAAAATCAATAGTAGATTAATGGAAAAAGGAGAAAGAAACAATTTAGGAGAGGAATGGGCACACTTAAAGGAAGAAATGACTACAGCAGCCGACGAAAAAGTACGAAGAATAGCTTAGACAAATAGAAGAGAATCTATAAGTTAAGAAACAATAAAAATGATTAATGGAAAGCGTAAATATAAAATGCAATAAATTAAAATAGCTACGATCAGTACAGGCGCTTGAAAAATGAAATAAATAGATGCAAGAGAAATGCAAAGCAGTTGAAGATTTCATGGTGAAAGGTAAAATAGACGTATGTTATAGGAAAATCAAAGAAACATTCAGAGAGAGGAAAAATATTGGCAAGAACAATAGGAGTGCGCATGGGGCGCCAATTCTAGATAAAGAAGAAAAGACAGAAAGATGGAAGAAATATCTAGAAGAGCTGTATCACGGTGGAAATATAGATCAGTTAGTAATAAAAGAAGTAGAGGAGGTGAATGATGAAGAGATGGGAACAAAATTTTACGGTCGGAGTTTGATAGGGCGCTGACAGACATGAGCAACGGTAAAGCGCCAGGAATTGATAACATTCCAGCGGAGTCGAAAAGATATTGTGAAGAAGCAATATCATGGCTGTTCAGGATAGTTTGCGAAATCTACAAAACAGGAAAAGTACCAGAAGATTTTAGGAACAACATAATTACACCTGTACTGGAAAGACTGGGGCCGATAAAAACGAACAGCACAGAACGATTACTTAAGTATCACATGCGTGCAAACGATTAACGATAATAGTATATAGGCGGATGGAACGTCATGTAGAATTCGAGTTATGAGAAGATAAATTTTGTTTTAGGAAGAATGTAGGGACAAGAGAAGCAATATTGCATATGCGTTTAATTTTAAAAGACAGGATAAGAAAAAACAGGCCTATGTTCATGGCATTGGTATATTTATAAAAATATACTTTGATAATGTAAACTGGATAAACTACAAATATTTTGAAGAGAACAGGAAGAAAATATAGAGAAAAAAGGTTTATACAAGGGCTATAAAGATAAAACAGAAAGGGAATCATAATGCAGGAAGGAGTAATTAAAACTACGGTTTGCCGATGATATTGTGTTATTAGAAAAATCAGAAGAAGACATGGAAAACATAATAAATGGCATGAACGTGGTCCTGGAAAAAGATTACAAAATGAGGATTAATAGAGGGAAAACCAAGGTAGTGGAGCGTAGTATGGGAAACAGTGTAATAACAAAGAGTGTTATACGTGTAAGGGATATTTTGAAGAAAACTCTGAAATGAAAAGAACTCCTGGCGATGGAAGTATAGTAAACATAAAGAGTAGGATAGCACAGGCAAAAAAGAGGAATTTACTAACGACTAATATGAGTCTTAGGAAGTCATTACTAAAAATGACGGCATGGAGTATGGCGTTATATGGGTGCGAAACATGGACTGTAGGAGTTGCAGAAAGGAAAACGAATAGACGATTTTGAAATGTGGTGCTATAGAAAAATGCTGAAAATCAGATGTGTGACTAGAGTAGCCGACCATGAATTTCTGAATATAATAGGGGAAAAGAGAAGAATTTGGAGGATTTTGACCAAGAGAAAGAAATGACTTTATAGGCCACATTTTGAGAAATGAGGGTCTTGAAAAATTAGCTTTAGAGGGAAGTGCGTGGGTTAAGAACAGAAGTGGGAGCTTAGGGAGGATGTGTTATGTGGTAGCTATGTAGAAAAAGCAGGATAGATTAGCACGGGGGGTTGCATCTGACCAGTCTTGGACTGATTACGACAACATCAACGTGAAATCGTTCCATCGTAAATATAAAAATGAAATAAATTACCTTTATCAATTATTTTAATTATTAAATGAAATAGCGTAAAGACTCAAATTATTCAAAATTGTAACGTAGTCTATATTATGACAGCCAATGAAATAAATAATACTATGTATGTTTAACAAATGCGTATGACCAGCATGAAGTTTAAGTAACTTAAAGTAAATAAAACTAATTAGAAACCGAAATTAAGAAATAGGTCAAATATTCTGGATAGAGTTTGTTAAAACACGGAAGTACGCTTATAATGTCTGAGTTAAATAACAGTGAAGTATAAACAATGGTAAGTAACACAAAGATATCTCAACAAGGCGTAGTTTTTTCTTACATGTTTATGAGCTGACTTTTCCGGAAGCTGAAACAAATGCTTCTATCTGTTAACTTGATAAAATGCAGTTTAAGTAGGAGTGTAACCTGAATATAACACCATATTTTTTGTTCGTTGCCCACAGTCAAAGCAATATGAGGTCATGTGTAATATGTTTCATCTGTTTCTTCGCAAGTAAGTATGAAATACACTCTCCGCCCTTATGTAGAAATTAAATTATGAATTCTGGGATTAGTTCCATTATTTCTCAATTTGATGTGTAAGAAAATAAGTTATACAAATATTGGTAACTAATACTGTCGTAATTATTATGGTAAGATCTAAATATACTTCTTCTGTTTGAGGAATTTCGTTTATCTTTCTTGTTTACTTTATCTTCTATATTTTCTTTTATGATTCATTTCATGGTTTCTACTTAAGGGTTCTTTTAAATTATCTTCTTCTTTACGTTTCATAGTTGTTTTTTTCCTGTTACCCTCTTATCTCTCTTGTTTCGTTCATCCTAATTTCATTTGTCCATTCATTACACTTTCGTACACTGTATAGAAAATTGTTTCGAAGACATCTGATAGATCCGTAAATGCATTATAATATTCGTTTCATCATTCCCTCCGCTGCGTCGCTTGTCTTTGATCTTTCTTGACTACATGACATGTTTCTGTACTGAATATGTTTGCAGGTGTCGTTGCACAGTGCCCGACAATTATCAGCCGAAAACAATGGCGTGCTAGACCTCCGGAATCAACCCCCACGTCCATGAAGAATCCAGTACCTTACGTAGTAATTCACCATGGAGCTTCTGCAAGTTGCTCCAACCAGAAAGAGTGCACCGACATAGTGCGGGGCTACCAGAACTTGCATATGGACTCCAAGGGCTGGAACGACATTGGCTACTCCTTCGTCGTAGGTGAAGACGGCAACGTCTACGAGGCCCGAGGCTGGAGTTCCCAGGGTGCTCATACTCCCGGGTACAACCCCATTAGCATCGGCATTTGCGTCATTGGTAACTTTCAAGGTACATCTTAAAATTTTTTATCCATCAACGTCTTCACCTTGCCCTAATTTTGTAATCCCTATGCACTATCTGAATTAACTTGTGTCTACTTTCAAGCCTTAAACATCTAATTATGTGGTTTCAGGACGTCGCCCATGAGACGGTCAAGTTCTTTCCATTCTAACCTTCCAAATTCAGTTTCGCGATCTTTGACTGAGCATCAAATGAATTAAAATCAAGCATCTTCATTCAACTTAAAACTTACATTATCCATTTTTCACTGTTGCCCAAAAATTAGGCCGTGAAGAGAAAGAAAAATGTAGGGGTGGACGGATTTCTCAGTTATCCGGGAATGGACTGGTATTACCTCTGTTGGTAGACCACCTACCCGGTGGCAAGTCCCGGGTTTGTGTCTCGGTCCGGTCGTCAATTTTCCGTACTGATATTCTAAATTCAGTGTTGTAAACTTTGTTCAAATATAACATTGTACTGATAAATTCATCTCGGTTTAACAACAAGATCAGGCTTATAAATACTTCACGTTTGACCAGCCGAGTCATGTTTCTAAAGAAAACACAATTTTTCTGTTGTCATAGCCATCTGATGGTGACCGCGAATGTCTGCGAAAGCATTGAGTTTATTTATAGGCCTGACTCGATTGGTCAACCGTGAAGAATGTATTGATATTCATAATTCAAGTTGACCAGTGCAATATACCTGGACCAGAGTTCACAGGCACTGAATATAGCATTAAATTTATCCCTAAAAATAATTTCTAATTGGTTCAATAAATATACATTCTCGGACAGAGTTTTCAATTATTATTCAAAAACCCACAAATCACAAGAGAGTCAAAGCAATTAGCTTTGTTGACCTTGCAATCTTACTTTCAACCCCCAAGTTTCACTCTGATTACTTAAAGTTGATTTTTTAACATATTAACAGTTAACTATTATTCCCCTCCGTAAATTGGTCATAACGTCCAAAAGAGACTCTGAAAACTTAGACGTTTCATTCCTAAGAAAATAGTTAAAGACCGTTATAAAATATCTGTATTTTAACTTTTTATGAAGCTCGAAACCAAATTCAAACCTTTTTATGAATAAATTTAACATCTCTGTTGTGTACAACACCTTATGCAATATAGTTATTATTAGCAAAGATGAGGTAGCTTGGTGATAACCGCTGTTTTTTATATAAGGTTCAATGTAATGATTTCAATGTCATTTACATTGGACAAACCTAACGAGTCTACAATCATATTACCAACCTAAAGCTCCCATAATATGCACTCAATGTCATATACAGCTTATGGTATCTACTAACCATTCTTTTAATTGAAATAATGACATAATTTTGGACGTTGAGAATAGATAACATATAAGGTTAATTTCTGAAATGATGCACATAAAATTCAATAATTTCACTTGAAACATCTAGTCGTACCTAAGGGATATATTATCTTTTCAATTTCTTTGGTTCTGTATTTCTTCTTTACTTGTGTAACTTAGTTTTAATCCTTTGATGTAAATAATGAGGTCTTCCGAAGAGTAGACAACGTTTTACTTACCCTGAGTCGTTATAATAAAAATGTTGTCCATTATTATAATTTTATATAATTACTATATTCAAAACTGTCTATTATCTCAATATATCTTCAATTGTTTGTTTCTCCATTTTAATTATTTCGTCACTCTCTAATTCGTATTAAACTTATATTAAATTCCACCCGACCAGACAAAACCATCGGACGATTCTATAGTCTGTGATTCATTTTTTTAGGCGGGGATTCGTGGTTCTTGCCATTCTACAATACCTTCTGGGTAACTAAAAGTCCTTGAAGCACTTGCATAAAAATTCGATATTTTTGGTTCGAAATATTTTCAGACTGCCTCCTTGAACTACTTTACCCGTAGTTAAAAACTCTATTATCGTCAGTCAAACATCTCCCAGGAAATAGTCTTATGGTTTTAATTGGGAGCGGGGATGCTTCGTTGAGAAGTTCAATACCTGCTCCACGTAAAGATTTTTTCTTAAAATATAAAGTAGTCATCATCTTTGTTTCTTCCACAGGCTCTTGTGTTTTTTGGCGATAGAATTTGAGTATTATCAAGCGTCCTTCCCTATGTTTGCTTTTAAATTTGCATGGATATTCGGATTTAATGCCAAGAATACATTCCAACATATTTAAATCGAATGCAATTTGAAAATAATGTTTAAATTTTGTGTTAGTGTCAGTCAGGAATGTTTTTCAGACATCTTTACAGAAAAGTATCAATCTTCCTTTCTCCTGTCTACAGATCGCGTGCCTAATGCTGACGCACAATCAGCCGTCAAATCTCTGATCAACTGTGGAATCAAGATGGGGAAAATCAAAAAGACCTACAAACTAATTGGACACCGACAGGCATCGTCCACAGACTGCCCCGGAAACAAGTTCTTTAACCTCATCAAGACGTGGCCTCACTGGACGGCAAACCCCTAACAATCGTGCTCATGTTATTGTTTGTAAATATAGTAAAACATTAGAATTCAATAAACTAATATTAGATGGCAATTCGAGGAACGGTAATGGGCTACGAACATTCCCGAATTAATACTTTATTTTTCAGCACACTTTTATTAGCATGTCAAAAACAGATAATATGCTATATCAGCGATTGACAACTTGTTGGTGTCTAGCGAAAAAGACCTTCCGTCGTATTATGCCGTGACTGCCTCAATAAAATGTAGCTGCTAGATTTAAGATTCAAAATAGTATACAGATAGCCGTGAATTTCATATAACATGTAAAGGCCTTTTGGGTATGGCTTCTAAATTCATTCAAAGTTTATTTGAACTCTCATTGATTTATCCGACACGTGTAAAATATTTGTTTAACAACGCAGAGTGCGCACACAGTTAACGTAAAAAATAAATCTAAATCATTCTGAATCAAACGAGATATTACTTAGTGGGGACACTTATTCATACTTATAATGAACAATTATGAATAAAATGGGAGTATTAATTATATCACGACGTCTTGTTTTCATATAGCTTACCAGTGACAATCAGAACCATGGGAAAGACGTGTCACAATACATATAAACGTTTTAAGAGATTTTAGTTGTGTTGGGTGTATTTTACAGTTTTAAAAATCGCAACTCGTTATAGAACGGGATCCGTCCATTTGCCGGAAAGAAACTTACCCGGTTCACATATTATCTACTACAATACACCGATTTACGTTGTCCCGATTGTTTATTCCAATAGTAAACAAATGAGGAAGTAGGATACGTCAATTAACGAAAAAAATTCAATATGATTCTTATCAACGAATATCAATTATAAGCTAAAGTGTACATAACTAAAAATCGGGACAGACCTATTCGCCTGTCCAACATAACAACAAATATGCGATAAGTCTTTAACATAGTGAGTAATTTTTCAGAAAGTGTGTTCATAAAAAGAAATTAATATGGGAAACAGTGGAATAACAAAGGGTGTTAGAATGGGAATGTATATTTAGAAGGAGTTGAAGGAATTCCACTAGTAGTGATGGTAGAAATATAGTGGACATATACAGTAGGATAATATGAGTGTGAATATTAGGAAATCATTGCTAAAAATGTTCTATGTACTGTGGCTTTATATGCGCGCGAAACGTGGACGATAGAATTTGCAGAAAGGAAAGGAATAGAAGCCTTTGAAATGTGAGACTATCGGAGAATGCTGTAAATCACAAATGAGGTAGGTCTAAGCAGAATAGAGGAAGAGCGAATAATATAGAAGACGTTGACCAAGAGAAGGGATAGATTAATAGGGCACGTTTTAAGACAATAAGGTCTTGTAAAATTAGCATTAGAGGGAAGTGTGTTCGGTAAGAACAGAAGAGGGATGCCAAGGATAGAATACGCTGAGCATATTAGGAAGAATGTGGAATGTGGACATGAAAGGCTTGCGCAAGAATGGTTAACATGAAGGATTGGATTAGACCAGTCTAGGATTGAACACCACAACAAAAACAATCTTACGTTATTTTATTGTAAATTAAGTTATTAATTAGTACGTCTCAAACTTGTTACACATTTCGCTTCCAATCCAGACCACTCTAGTTCCCCTATATGAATGGGGGTTTCATTTTTAAGATATGCGTAAACGTCGAATAAATATATTACACGTTCGCTGAAATTAATAGTATCACTCCTAATGTTTTAATATAAATTTAAACCCCTACCTGCACGGGAGCACATTGACAGTAGTGGAAAGTGGTAACAAAAGTAATGCGAAAAAAGCCAAACTGAGAAACGTTATTGCGAAAAAATATTTTAGACAGATAAATTTAAGAATCTTATGATAGATAATAACATTTTTATCATGTCAGTAAGGAACCGAAGAAACGTAAGAACTGTCGACAAATGTAACCTGTTTGAAAATCAACATCTTGGAATTATGTTTTATGTATAGTCAATTTTTAACGCCAGTGTTGGATTGCTTACATGTTAAATGCAGTTATTAAAATGGTTTTCTATTACAAAAAAATCCTTCAACGGGTTCACATCCTTGCTGATTACATCAATCCTATTACCTCTCCGAGTATAAAAATGAAGTTTCTGCTGCTGATTGTTAAAAGACTTGTTCGTATGTGCCGTAAGGGAAAATAAGTATTATTTCACTCTATGAATATAAATAAAATTCTAATAGTTTGGGGGATCATAATGGGAAGACTCGTCCGGACCCGATACTTGAATCCTTAACCTCCAGCTTTCTCGGCCATTGCTGTAGGAACTAAGCCAGTCCAAGTCGACGCCAGGGCCCAATGCGAGATCCATCCACACCGAATACCTCAAGCTCGGGCGAACCTACAACTTACTAATCGCACTCTCTACAACCAAATCAGTGAAGACTGGGCATTGTGTAAATTGATGAAGGGTGTATTCAACAAATAACAAATTTGTCCATTGAAACGAAGCCATAGGCCATGAAACCCGGATTTGAGCGGTTAGAGCGACCGCCCATAAGCGGGACATTCTGATCTTCTTAACGAATATTAACTTTAACATAACCATTATATTATTTATTACTGAAATTAATTGAACATTTTTCATTAGTGACTATTTTTATTACAGTATTTTTTCACAAACCAAGGAACTTTTACAGTAATAAATATTATCTAAAACACAACAAATATGCTAGTTTAGTATATATGTAATATATAATATAATATTTAATATATTTTTCAGTCGCATCAACAGCTAAGGTCATCAGCGACTACGTTACCGTTTTTGGGGAACTTATCTTAATTGTAAGGGTTACTAAGTTTGGGAACACAAAGACGCAAACACCCAAGCCCTTGCTAGGAATCGAACGCGGTATCTCTGTGGTACGAGGCAGTGGCGCTAGCCACTAAAACTCAGAGGTCGGCTATTATTTATTGTTCAGATATAATTTCACAAATTTTGAATTTTCATGTCAATGGTGTGGATATGGTTAAAATATTGTTTAGATGCATGTTCATGGAATTTGTCTGAGCATCAGTTGAACCATTTTTCTCTGTTTGATCTATGTTTGTGTGTACGTACGATTTTAAACACGTAGAGCATTTCGACCAAATATTGTACACATATTCCATGAGAAACAAATGCTGTGAGGGTAAAGCGATTCTACGCTTTCACCACGTATAGGGGTTGCCGATATTTGCGGTGGATAACTATTTTTTTAGTGAGTCAGTGAGATTGATAGTTTTTCTCCTCTTATTTGTGTATAATTTCATCGTCTTTTGGCATGGGCTGTTGGTTGCCCGATGAGGAAAAGGACTGGAAGTGTCCCGCACTGTTTGACAGAACGATGACATTATGTCCACGTAGAATTGTCTGCGTCACTAGCTGACATATAGATTTAGATTTAATACTCAATCCATTAATCCTCTGTTGAGGAAATAGGATACCTCAAAGGAAATATTACAAGAAATATACAAAATTTTACAATTAAGAATTGAAGGACAAAAAGAGGAAAAATAAAATTCAAACTTTAATTTTCAGTCGACGGAGGAGACAGCAGAAGATCGTGCGTAGGTCCCCGTCGAACATGAAAAAGAAAATAAGTCGGCAGTTAAATTCAAGTAGAGTATAGGAGAATTTGATAGGACACCAGCAAACAAACTGTTTTAGTCCTTCCTATGTACGAACTCTTTCAGTGAATAATACGCTCCATTCATTAACAGAGATTTACAACTCTTTGTAAATAATTTTTGAACCTTGAAAGTTTTTATTTCCTTCGGAAGAGTATTGTATAGATTTATACCGGAATAGTGAATACTTCTTTCAAAAAGGCTTAGACGATGTTTTTCGACACGGAGCTGAGAGCGATTTCTTGTGTTGTATGAATGGCTTGAACCGTTTAGAGCATACAGAATGATATTGCCTCATACAAATATTAAAATTTCTAGAATATACGTAAAAATTCCAAGTTTGCAAAACAAAGGCTTGCAAGTGGTATTCCACTCCGCACCAGATACTATTCGTTCAGCCCGCTTTTGTAGCTTAAAAATGTGAAGCGCGAGAAGCAAATGACCCCAGTTTGCAATACCGTAAGAATGAAAATATGCATGGTACATCATTTTTGATGTAGGAATGTCGGTTTTCCGATATAACACTCTTTATGTAAAGCAAATTTTGCCGAGTTTTCCCGATAGTTTTTTAATGTGGTGATTCCATTTCAAATTCTTGTCAATCAGCAGACCAAGAAAAGGCGCGTGCTCTGAAATGTTTTCCAAATTAGGAAATAAACTGTTTGTGTTTGCTGTGAAGTTTACGATTTTGGTTTTATCTAGGTTAAGAGAAAATTTGTTTGCTGTGAACCATAGATTGAGACGGCACATCGCAGTATCAACTTTCTCGCACAAAGTTTCCATTCGCTGGCCGTGATTACCAAATTTGTGTCGTCAGCGTAGAGGACTGATTTTAAGGGATCTACATAATTAGGTAAATCGTTAATGTAAATAATGAAAAGTAAAGGTCTCAAAATTGAGCAGATAATTGTTTCCCATTCTGACAGATACTCATTTCCATCCGTGTTTTCAACCCCAAACTTCTGGCATCTGTTTTGCAAGTACGATGTCAATAAAGAAAGGGAAACTCCTCTGATTCCATAGAAATCTAATTTTCTGAGTAGAATATTATGATCTACTAAATTGAACGCTTTCGAGAGGTCAGCAAAAATGCCAGTCACTTTAAGTCTTTCATCAAGTGCGTCATGAATACTTTGAACGAAGTCGTATGAAGCCGTGTTGGTAGATTTTCCACCAATGAAACCATGCTGCGATGTGGAGATACGCACTCCAAACATTGGCTGAGAAGGCCTTCTAGTGTATAAAAGTCGATTTTTCTCTTTATGAGTACTTAATCCACAATGCTGTGAAAGGCAGTAGCCAGAGAGCGTATAATTGCTCGAGGTGATAGAATACTGGCCATTGATGGAGTATTCGAGGAAAGAGACGAACGGTTATGCTGAGATCCTCACAGTTCAGTTTTTATAGCATAAATCTCAGTAGACTGTTTTCTGCAGTGGGAAAGATACTCACTTCTTATCCCGAGACCTGTTACGGGTCCGGTGTCCACCAGCTGGGACCTGATGGACAATCCTTCTTAACAGCCAGACTGCCAGAGAAGCTGTACGTTTCCAGAGTGGACATGTGGTTCGTAAGTTTCTTAATATAACACCATGCATAACAAAGGTCAAGGAACATATTTACAAATTTGTAAGCCTGAAAGCTAATTCTGTTGATTAATATGGTACCCGGTTTGCAAGTACATGTTGCATCTGCAAGGTTGAAGCACGTGCCACATCTGTACCGAGTTACTTGGACAGCTGACACGTAAATAATTCAATGTTATTTTAAGACCTACACTCAACGTTTTATTTATTAGTGAGAAATACTTCTCTTATATTCCATTATATTAAAAAAGGACTAAAGGAAAAGTAATAACAACGGTACCAATTTTTTTAATTAGGAAGTTAAATAGCGTAAACACTCAAATTATTCAAAATTGTAACGTAATCAACATTACAACAGACAGTTGAAATCATTGTATTGTTTGATTAGAAGTTTAAGTAATTTAAAGTAAAAAAAACCGAATCAGAAACAGAAACTCAGTAATAGAAAAAATATTCAGGGCGTAGAATGTTAACACCCGGAAGTATGCTTATAATATCTGAAGTTAAATAACAGTAAAGTATAAACAATGGTAAGTAACACAAAGATATCTCAACAAGGCGTAGTTTTTTCTTACATGTTTATGAGCTGACTTTTCCGGAAGCTGAAACAAATGCTTCTATCTGTTAACTTGATAAAATGCAGACTATGTAGGAGTGTAACGTGAATATTACACCATATTTTTTGTTCTTTGTCCCACAGTCAAAGTAATATGAGGTCATGTGTAATATGTATCATCTGTTTCTTCGCAAGTAAGTATTAAATACACTCTCCGCCCTTGTGTAGGAATGATATTATGATTTCTGGGTTACGTCCAATTATTTATCACTTAATGTGTAAAAATAAGTTTTACAAATATCGGTAGTTATCAGTGCCGTAATGCTTACGGGAGTACTAATTCTACTTTTCTGTTTTCGTAATTTTCTTCTGAATCTCTCTTTTGCTTCCTTTTTCTTCCATATTTCCTTTTTTTCTTCATTTTATTGTTTCTTTCTTAAAGTTTCTTTTAAATAATCTTCTTTACGTATCTCAGTCGGTTGGTTTTTTCTGTTACCCTCTTACCTTCCTATCTTCGTTTCATTCTGCATTCATTACTCCTTCGTATACTGTAAATAAAATTCGATGTCCTCTGAGAGATCTGGAAATGCATTATAATTTCTTTATAAGTACACACCTAATTGAACTTATTAAAATTCAATTACATTTAATTAATTTCTGTCGTACTTCTCCACTGAGCCGATCTTGACTTTTTCAATAATGAACACAATTTATTTGCTTAAAACTGTAATTTTACTGTTACTTTTGTACTTAGTATTATATTCGTTTCATCATTCCCTCCGCTGCGTCGCTTGTCTTTGATCTTTCTTGACTACATGACGACATCTTGCTCTACTGAATATGTTTGCAGGCGTCGTTGCACAGTGCCCGACAATTATCAGCCGAAAACAGTGGCGTGCGAGACCTCCGGAATCAACCCCCACGACCATGAATAATCCAGTACCTTATGTAGTAATCCACCATGGGGAATCTCCACCGTGCTCCAACCAGAAAGGTTGCTCCGCCAGAGTGCGGGGCTACCAGAACTTCCACATGGACTCCAACGGTTGGAACGACATTGGCTACTCCTTCGTCGTAGGTGAAGACGGCAACGTCTACGAGGCCCGAGGCTGGAGTTCCAAGGGTGCTCATACTCCCGGGTACAACGGTATAAGCATCGGCATTTGCGTCATTGGTAACTTTCAAGGTACATCTTAAAAATTTTTATCCATTAATTTGCCCTAATTTCCTGAACCGCATGCACTATATGAATTAATTCGTACCTTTTTTTAAGCCTACAGACATCTAATTATGAGGATTCTAGACATCGCCCATAACGACGTCGCCTTTAATTTTCCCCTCATGAAACGGTACAGTTTTTTTTCCATTCTGACCCTCTAAAATCAGTTTCATAGTTTTTATCTAAGTTTCTAAGTTCTGTCTTTGAAACAAATCATGTATGTTTGGCACATAACTTTTACCCTCCTCAGTATATTGATCAAAATAAACTCTGAAAAGTTCACTACTAAGACAACAGTTAAAACATCTGTATTTTAACAATTTAAACCTTTAATCCAAAATGCCAACATTTATATAAATAAATTTAACATTTCTTTCAATTGAAATAATGTCTAAATTTTGGACGCTGAGAATAAGTTGCATATAAGATTAATTTCTGAAATAATGAACATAAAATTCAATAATTTCACTTGAAACATCTAGTCATACCTTCCTTTTCGGCTCTACAGCCCATTGAGAGCCTAGGCCTACCGGGTCAACTGCGGACTGTCATCTTGCATTACACATTTCAAATTTCGAGTGACACGTGGTCAGCGTATCGAATCCCCAGCAGTCTTAGTCCCGGTCTTGGCGACCGTGACGACACAACCAAGCCCATGCCAGGATTCGAACTCGGGACTCCTAGGATGTGATGCAGCGACGCTAGCTACTAGACCACAGGAGGTCGACCTAGGCATACCTATGGCGATATATTATCTCTTTAATTGATTTGGTCCTGTAACGCTTGACACATGTGTTACTTAATTTTAATCCTTCGATCTAAATAATGAAGAGCAGTCATAAAGTTTTACTTACGCTGAATAATTATAATAAAAAAATTTCAATTTTGGTTATTTTATTTAATAATTATATTAATATCGTCAACTATGTGTGTCTCTCCGTTTAAATTGTTTCGTCATTCTCTAATTCGTATTAAACCGTTATTAAATACAACACAACCACCCTAAGCTTTTGGTCGTCTCTTTAGTGGCCTTCCGTGTATTAAAAATCCTTGCACTCTCACAAAAATTCAAACTTTTTGGGTCATAAAATGAAAATATTTTCAGATAGCTTTCTTGATCTACTTTACACATAGTTAAAATCTCTATTATTGTCAGTCAAATTCTACTAGGAACTAGATTCATAATATTAGTTGGGAGAGTGAATGCTTCATTGAGAAGTTCAATATCTCTTCCACGTAAGGATTTTTTCTTCGTGATATTAAGTGTATTGTTATTTTGTCTTTTTGCACAATTAGAATCAGACATCAGCTTTGTTTCATCCATAGGCTCCTGTGTTTATTCGGCGATAGAATATGAGGGTTATCAAACGTGCTTACCTATGTTTGCTTTTAAATGGGCATATATATTTCAATTTAATGCCACGATCCTTTCCAACACATTTACATCGAATGCAACTTCAAAATAATGTTTAAATTTTATTTTAGTGTCAGCCAGGGAATAAGGAATGCTTTTCAGACATCTTTACAGAAAAGTATCAATCTTCCTTTCTCCTGTCTACAGATCGCGTGCCTAATGCTGATGCACAATCAGCCGTCAAATCTCTGATCAACTGTGGAATCAAGATGGGGAAAATCAAAAAGACCTACAAACTAATTGGACACCGACAGGCATCGTCCACAGACTGCCCCGGAAACAAGTTCTTTAACCTCATCAAGACGTGGCCTCACTGGACGGAAAACCCCTAACAATCTTGCTCATGTTATTGTTTGTAAATATAGTAAAACATTTGAATTCAATAAATTAGTATTAGATGGCAATTCGAGGAACGCTAATGGGCTACGAACATTCCTGAAGTAATACTTTATTTTTCAGCACACTTTCATTAGCATGCCAAAAACAGAGAATAAGATATATCAGCGTTGACAACTTGTTAGTGTCTAGCGAGAAAGACTTTCCGTCTTAGTATGCCGTGACTGCGTCAATTAAAAGTAGCTGCTAAATTTAAGATTCAAAATAGTATATCAATAGCCGTAAAGGCTTTATTGGGTATGGTTACTAAATCCGTTATACGTTGATTTGAACTTAATTGATTTATCAGATGCAAACCTGTAGTTGATCTTCTCCCAAAGTTTCTCTCCCACGTCTGTCCAACAACTCTTTATCACTCCATAACGACTAACGTTTCCAAGCTCTCCTCCGTAACAAACAACTCTTTTTACTCTCTCAAACACTCTTCTTGGGAACCCACGATGGTCTCTTTCCATGAACACCTTTCCTTACCGCCAGAATGAATATTTTAGTTCCGAAGGAACGAGAAAGCCATGAAAAATGATGGACAGACGTGGGAGAAAAAGTTTGACAGAAAATCAATCGTTTAAGAGTTCAGAGTTGATGCCAACGCATATTTCCAAAAAGCGACTGGTATTCTACTGCCATTCAGCGTATAGGCCTCAGGGTTTTTGGATGCAGCCTGATCCCGAATGATAAGCGTGCAACTAGCTCCGCTTCAGTGATCCGAATTGAACAAGTTGAGTCAAAAAGTCTTTATATTTAATTAATATATCAAATATTTAATTGAAACCATTACAACGCGTGCCCTCTCAAGGGACACCGCCTTAAAGTAGGCACTTCCAGTGCCGAGCGTGAAGGTTTGCGTGCTTCGATGAATTCGAGAGCTGTGTCGGCGGTAGCGTAGCTACTTACAGGGTTCAAAACAATAGCCAAACTGCTCTAGATACAACCTCCCTAGGGAGCAAACCCATAAAAACCCTGGTACTGCAAGTTGGGGGTAACAACCCCACATTGTACAAACATCATATTATGAAACCACTACTCTAGACTCGAATGATGGACAAGACACACGGAACACGACCCCGGCAAAGAAAAAGGACAAGGGATTTAGTAATAGCAACTTGGAATATACGAACAGCGCTGAAGCCTGGAAAAATTAAAGAAATAGCTAATGAGATCATGAAGTTTTAGGTATGATGTGGTGGCATTATAATAGGTAAGATGTCAACGACAAGGACTCATAGATATACCTCAGTATTCTCTGCAATACAGTGGACCAGACAGAAGAACAGGTCAGTACGACTGAGAATGTTAGGAATATTCATAAATATAACGATAAAATCGGCATACGCACCAAAAGAGGAAGGAGAAGGAACAGGAGAAATGTTTTATGAAGATATTGATAGTGCATCTAGTAAAAATACAAAAGTATAACCTGACGCTTGTTATGTGAGATTTAAAAGAAAAATTTGGCCGAAATGAAAGTGGAAGAGTATCAGGGAGATACTCGTACATGAAGAAAATAAAGAGAATAGAGATCTTAAAAAATGCAGTAAGACAGAAAATGCTACAGAGAGAGACAAGAAGTAACGTGCTGGTGTACAGGAAATTAAGAACTTATGCTCATAAGATATGCAAGAAAAGGAAAAACGAATGGCTAAAATCAAAATTTCAAGAGATAACAAGTTATGGGAAAGATAGAAAACATTTCCAAACTAAAAAAATGCATGTAAAAATAAAAACGGTGAGATAGCCAGAAATGAACAGAAAATATAAGAGAGATGGGCAGAATATTTTGAAGAAAAGTAAACACCAATTCAGATCAGGTTTTTTGGTAATTCAGAAGAACTAGAAGAGAATAGGGAGACAAGAGAAATAGAAGGGGAAGGGGTAGAAAGTTTAACAATGATGGAGGTGGAGACAGTAATAAATTAATTGAAACATAATCGTGCACCTGGTGAAAATGGAATAGTATCGAGTATACGTGAAATTTATGCACTAATAAATAACATGTGGGAAAACGAAATAATGCCGGAGGACTTGGAATATTGGAATAATATGCCCAATATATAAGCAAGGAGAAAGGTGACAACTATAGGGACATAATCTTATTAAATACACTTTATAAAATATTTTCTGAGGTGCTGATTGAAAGAGTAAAGAAGTTTGCTGAATATATTCTTGGAGAATATCAATGCGGTTTCCAGCCGAATATAGGTACATCCGATCAAATTTTTTTTGTTATTAGACAAATAAGGAAGAAATTTTATGAATACGATTTATATCTCCACTTTCTGTTTATTGACTTTAAACAAGGTTTTGATAGCATTGTATAAGACATTGAAAGAATTGGGTATAAGTGATAAACTGAGGAGGCTAGTTTAGTTAACAATGAAGGACACAAAGGCAAAGATAAAAGCGAAAAATAGGATGATCAGGCAATTTGACGTTACAGTCGGAGTGAAACAAGGAAATAGCCTATCTGAAATCCTGTTTAACTTGGCACTGCACGGTCTGCTACAAAAAATAGACAAGAGAGGTACGATAATGATTAAATACAGTCATATATGAGCATATGCAGATGGCATTGCCATTGTGGAAGATATGTAAACACCTTTTAAGAAATATATGAACTAATGGAAGCAGAAGGAGCCAAAATCGGACTTACTGTTAATGAAACTGAGACAAATATAGGGTTATGTCTGACTCAAAAGCTATAAGAACACCATATAACCCGAAGACCCCTAATAAATGCTTTAAAGCTGTCAGTTGCTTCCTTTATCTAGGTGCCCACATAACCAACAATAATAATATGCGACAATGCATAAGAGAAAGAATAGGAGGAGGTAACAGAGCATATATGCGAATCTGCGGGTATTCAAGAATTCCCTAATTGTAAGAAAAAACAAATAAAATGAATATTATACATTAGTGCGACCAGTTGTCACATATGGGTCAGAAATGTGGACAATGACGAGAGTGAACATTTGCAACCTAAGGGCATTTGAAAGGAAGATCTTGTGAAAAATTTATGGGCCCATGAGAGAAGCACAAAGTTGAAGAGTGAGGTATAACCACGAATTAGAAGAGCTTATAGAAGGGAAAGAAATAGTAAAATTTATTAAATCTCAATTAATACGTTAGCTAGGACACCTGGTGACAAATGATAGGATACCTAAACAGATAATGAATGCCAGAATGTATTACACCAAAAAGAAGGACAGACCAAGACATAGATGACTGTTCAACGTACTAGATGACCTAAATAGGGTGGAGATCCGAGGATGGAAGAGAAAAGCTGAGAACAGAGAGATATGGAGGAAGATTGTTGAGGAGCTCAAGGCTCACCAAGGGCTGTACCGTCGAAGAAAAAAAAGATTACAACGCGTAAGTACAAAATTATTGATTTTGTTTAAATAATTAAAAATATATCCTCTTTCTCTCTGGATAAATTACATTTAGTGGTATATGAACAGAGTTTTGTAACAGAAAGTTAGTATAATTTTGTCTTACCTGATTGTCTTCTGTTACATCTCAAGTTAATTTCAATCTTCCTTCGTTGAAAATTCATTATACACAGCTTTTCTTAATATTAATAATTGAAATCAAATTCTTCGGAGTAAATTAATATAATAATTTTTATTCAGCGGCATAATAATTACAAAATATTAATTCATGTATTAATATTGGCTGAAATATATATTAAATAAAAACAAATACTCTGATAGCAGTGCCCTGTGCACAGAATACTTTGTTCGTCTTTAAAAGAAAACCCGAATCCATTCGAAACTATTAAAATCCCTCCATTATAAAAATAAAGTCCCTATAATAATTTATTAGTATTTATTTATATATTAAAAGTACGAGAAATGTGTCAGTTTATATTAAAGAATTATATATATTTAAATATATTCACTGAGCGAGTGGTTAAGATCCGATCACTAAAATAACCGATTTTGCCCATGACTACCGTCCAACAGCCTGGCTGGGTCCATTGAGTTAGTCACGCCAGGGTAAGCGACAGTTGCGTACAGTATACCCTGAGTGACAAAATTATTGTGACCACCCCCTCAATACGATATTGCGCCCCCTGTTGCCCTTAATACTGCTTGGACATGGGTTCTATGAGATGTTAGTAGGTGGTAAGAGCAATTTCAGACCATATCTGATGAACTGCACTTTCCATTTTCTTAAGATTTGATGGTACTGGATCCATCTACCTGATGGACCGTTCGATCTCATCCACAAATTCCCAATTGGATTGAGATCTGGTGATTGTGATTGTGCATACCAGCGAAGCAAGATGAAGTCACCGTCATGCCCTTATACTATGCGAGGAGCTTTATGATAAGGTGCATTGTCTTGCCATACATAACATACAAATAAAATATAGGCCTCAGACCACCGGCTTGAAGTGTTGTAGCAATATATTTGGCGTACATGCTTTTGTGTTGTTTTCTCCATAATCGAATCGTGCCACCTGCATTGTGTATTTGAAATCGAAATTCATCAGACCACACGACCCTTTTCCTGTCACCTACTGCCCAATCCTTGCGCTCCTTTCGGAGCTAAAGTCGTCTGCTCTTGTTCAAGGCAGGTAGTAGAGGCTTCCATAGTCCGTACGGTGTAAAGTGTGACGAGCAGTTCGTTCAGAGACGTTCACAGTTAGTCCTTTAATAAGATCTCCGTTGTTTGACGTACTGTTGCTCTTCGGTTGCATTGGTCAACTCTGACAAGTCTCCTTTCAGCTAAAGCATTAATTAGCGTGTGACGACGGCAAGGCTGACGTTGAGACCCACTGTCTGTAAACATTTATAGCTGCTGCTCTTGAGCACTTCACAAGTGCAGCCATTTTGATGATATTTGCCCCAACGGTTCGAGCGCCTACGATCATCCCGCGTTCAAACTATTAAATCACATATTTTGCTGATATCATCATAAACAACATAGTACAACCGGTGATTCACTTCTCCTGCATTTCCATTTTATAGCTATCTCGCCCTCTAGCGACAACACTGAGACGCCGTCAGGTAGCCATAATAATTTGGTTACTCAGTGTATGTCTCGGGCGGTGGAATAACGAACCACACCGTGGGCTGCACAGATTATTCTTCCAATTTGTCTGTGCCTTCTGGGAGAAGAAGCTTCAAATAATATTTTTCTCTTCTGCAGGAGATCAGAATATATAGTGCCATTAGCTACGATGGAAGTCGCAGATGTAGTTCAATACATTTTTAATACAGAATTTTAATAGCTTCTTTAAAATGTACATTTTTATAATAAAGCGATCATCACTAGGAATTAAAGGTGAGTTGTGTTAAAAAGAAACAGGAAAACTGTTTTGGTAAACATTATACGAATACACGGAACTAGGAGTATAATGTAAGGAATTATTTAACGGTGAAATACAAACAATGGCAAGAAAAACAATGATATCGTAACCTGAAGTACTTACATATTTTAACTGACTTTTCCGGAAGCTGAAACAAGTGCTTCTATCTGTTAAATTGATAAAATGCAGTTTAAGTAGGAGCCAGATACAAATATTACGGCATATTATTTTGTCCTGTGCCCCACAGAAAACTAATATGAGGTCACGTGTCATATGTATCATCGGTTGTTTGGCAAGTTAGTATGAAAATAGACTCTGCGTCCGTCTGTAGGAATATTTTTAATTATTTTTTGAAATTTGGGTTCTGTTCAATTATTTCTCGCATAATGTACTAGAAAATAAATTTTATTAATAGTGTTATCTATTTTAGTATTTGCCTTCATATTCTCTTTTTTGTTAGTTTTCTTCTATAATTTATTGTTTATAATCCTTTCCAAATTTCATTGTATGGTTCCTTTTGATTGATTTTATTCTTTACTCATCTCAGTCTATTGGTTGTTTCCTCTGTTTTGTCTTTTGTCCATCCTATCATATTTCGTGTTCGGATTGCGGCTTCGTATACAGTGAAGAATATTATTTTTTGTGAAGCTGTCTAAGAGATCCGGATCTGCCCTAAGTTATTTAACTTAATTAGTTCAATTGCATTTTCAATTATTTCTTAAATTGCTTAATAATCATCACATCATCAGGGAGGCTCTACAGTCCAAGCAGGACCTTCGGCTCCTTCAACAACTTCCTCTATCTTGACCTGTCCAAGAATACTTCCTTCCATCCTTGTATCTTCGCCCTGTACATCATCCCACCACCTCGTCCTTGGTCTTCCCCTTGTTCTTACTCCATCCACTGGTCCAAACACTACCTGTTTAACTTTTCTGTCTTCCCTCATTCTATTGACGTGTTCCTTGCTTAATAATAAGAACGTTATATCACAGCGTCAGATGTGTCACTGGTCCATGATCTTTTGTGGTTTTGTGACGTCATCTTGCGGTACTGTATTGTTTGCAGGTGTCGTAGCACAGTGTCCGACAATTATCAGCCGCAAACAATGGCGCGCGAGACCCCCCAGATCACCTCCGACGCCCATGGAAACACCCGTACCTTACATAGTAATCCACCACGGCGCTTCTGCAACCTGCTCCAACAAGAATGAGTGTTCCACCAGAGTGCGTGACTACCAGAACTTACACGTGGACACCAACGGTTGGAACGACATTGGATACTCTTTCGTCGTGGGCGAAGACGGCAACGTCTACGAGGCCAGGGGCTGGAGTTCCAAGGCCGCTAACCCCAATCTTAGCTCCAATAGCATCGGTATCTGCGTCATTGGCAACTTTAAAGGTAAATTTACCACACTTTCGTCTATTAACTTCATCTGTCTCAGCTTTTACTTGTTTCGTGAACCATTTGTACCATTGGCATCCACACGTGTCGATATACAGGCCTGTAGTCGGCTAATAATTAAGTTTTTAAACGGATTTGGCCACGATTTTTTTGAAACTCCAAGCAATTCCATCCAGTAGTTAATATGTAGACTATCGTTTATACCTGTTGCGTTACGTGGATTGTTTTAACTTTAAAATTTGATTATCGTGAAGTTGTAAGATGGTTTATAGTCGACAGAAACTCATTCCAAGATCATAAATGCATATGGTCATTCTTCCGCACAAGTTTCAAAAATAAACCTGATCGTGAAAGCATTCAAGATCATACACGCAAAATTGTAGCTACGCCTAAATTATATAAACAAAATGCATGCTATAGTTACAGTAATTCAACTTCTCAAAAGAGCAGAATCTTTGCACTTCGTCCTCTTGCCACTAATGTACTCCATCCCAGCGTCACTTTATCACGTCCATCACCAGGTCCTATCTATATGAACTTTGCAACCCTTAACTGCATTCTTTTGTATCTGTCTTCTCCTCTACCAATACCATCACGCTGCACCGTAATTAATCATCAAAATTCACTTACTCCTCCCGCCCCAGTTTGGTGTTTTTTGTGCATTTAAGACAAAGAAAACCTGTGTGAGTTTTTTCTCACAAGAATTTCCTCACATAGTGTTAGTTGGGCTTACCTTCAGGGATTCCTCGTTCTCTCTTATTTCAAGGTTCTCACATGTCGGGGCACCTTCATACCTTTTAGGAGGTGTATGTACAGTCAGCCAACTGCTTCCTAAAATTGGTGGACACAAGGAGAAGGGAATGCTGCGACCTCACAGCAAACTCTTCCGTTATTTGGAAGGGAGTAAGAATAGTACCCAATAGGCCGACCTACCTGATGAAGGATTTCTACGTTTCTCCCAGCATCTCTTTTAAGTGAATATAAACTATAGCCCTGGGGCCCTAGTCAACCCTTGGCTATCTTAATCTACCTTCCACATTCCCCCACTTTTCAATTCCCTTCCTATGCTACTAAAAGGGGAGTTGCCTGTTTCAAGATCACCCTTATGTAAAAAAATGTGCATTTCAGTATTTGACCCATCCCTAATGACAGATACGAGTTCTAACGTTTATTGCTCGACTTTTACTTTTGTATGGCCTATCATTATTAAAACACTTGAACGCAGAGTTCTACCCTTTTGTCGGGACCTCACCCATACAACTTCTGAAGCAAAATTTGAGTGTACGATACCAACACTCTTTGTTTCTTTGAAATGTGCTACTACCGTGAATATATAGGTTTACAGTCGAAAATAGCAATAATCCAAAGCTTCTAACGCAATTATTTAAAACGAGCTATGCCCGCGACTTTAATCGCGCGGAAATAGCTCTTTTTATTTTCCCCTGAAACGAAAGTACGGTATCATTAATTTATGATCGATTCACGGCAAACCTTATAACTCGTAGTTGGTTTTGAACAGGACCCGCTTTCACACATTTGCAACAATAGATGGAGGGAGAATGCTCGCTCTCACCTCTCTCTCCCCCCTAATAGGAGTATTAACTGGCAGTTAATTTTCACGCCGCCTTTCGCACAGCAATTCAATGGATTTATAAATATTTAAATTAATATCTTCTTAACTCTGCAAGATATCGAAATGAAACATACACGAAAGTTTAAGTTAAAATTTCTGTTTTTAAACCCTCAAATTTCATTGAAATCCGTTCAGCGGTTTCGGAGCCTATTCGTAACAAACATACGGACAGATAGATACTTCAATTTTATTTATTGGTATATATTACAAGAACGTTTTTTTTAATTAAAAGAAACATGCTTTCTGTAACACTACATTATATTAAGATAGATAGAAAGTTATTAATTGTTAATTATGTTTCACAATTTTAGTATATTATCAATTAAATATTCAAAAGCACTTAAATATATCGTAAAATAAAATAATAATTAATGGCACAGACAATAACAAAATATTTCGATTAACGCAATAATTCAGAAGAGTAGACGTTTTGATCAACACTTATGATATTGTCAATTTTCAGCCCGAATCGAAATAATGTGAACAAAGATAATAGCATTACAAAGATGTGACTAACGTAAACTATTTGATAAACCATCATACATAGAATTCAACTGTAAAATATGTTGTTTTAAATTTACAGAAAATTTATTACTTTTATAACTTTTACTTTTAATATGAAGCGTTTTAGAGATGAACCTTTTTCTGTAATTTACTTGTCCATCAAAAATAACAGTATTATAAAAAGTTAAAAGATTAAGTTACAGAAATTCTTAAATTTTCTTTATGTTCCTTAATCCTAGTTGGCAGAGATTGTTTGGTCTGATCAATATGACAATATGAGCAATTATTAAAAAATAATTCGTAAACAAAATTATAAAAATAAGTATTGAGTAAATCTTTATTTTTTAACAAAATAAGACAAAGAATGAACATTTATGAAAATGACAGGTAACAATTTTGTAGATAAATGATCATAATAAGGTAATTATTTGAAGTAGGTTTTTGATTAACAATATTGATTATGTTATTATAATTAAAATTAAATGTAGGATAGCAGAATTTTACTGTAAAATGAATATCATAATAATAAGCACAAATTATTTAAACTACATAATTAAGATTATTAGAATTGTGTGAACTATCAGAGAATAACACAGTTTTATCAACAAAATAGAAAACCATTGTCATTATGTATTGTCATATTTTTAGTGTAGAGACAATGGTTTGTTAACTATGCAAAAATATTTTAACTTAATTCCACGAATAATTACCAACACATTTACATCGAATACAATTTCAAAACTAACATTAATTCAAAAGTGGGGAAAAGATTTTGAAGTAATGAACATACTTGACATCTCCTGTCTACAGATCGCGTGCCTAATGCTGATGCACAATCAGCCGTCAAATCTCTGATCAATTGCGGAGTCAAGATGGGGAAAATCAAAAAGGACTACAAATTAATTGGACACCGACAGGCATCGTCCACAGACTGCCCCGGAAATAGTTTCTTTAGCCTTATCAAGAAGTGGCCTCACTGGACGGCAAACCCCTAACAATCTTACCCATCTTATTGTTTGTAAAATTACTTAAACTGAATTCAATGAATTGGTATTATATGACTGTGCACAAATTGGCTACAAACATTCCAGAATTGTTATTTAACATTTTTGACAGGTCAAATTCACACTCATTAGCTTGTCATATGTCATATTTTGATCACCATGTTTTAATATTAATATCATTCAAGACTCGGCTACAATTTTCTTGGGTGAAACAGCAGGATGTGACTTTCTGAGGATTAAAACACTGTAGGAAACAGCAGAATCGTCGAGTCACCAGAAGGAGTCCACTGTTCAAATGATAGGTTGACATATCCTAGGTTTGAACCGTTTCGAAGAGGTCCTATTCGCGATCACGTGATTGAACCCGGACTTTGATTCGTTCCCTTCCACGCTCCACGGAAATCCACACTGAGGGGTGGGGACCAGACTCAGTCCAGAAGAGCTGGGAAATATTTAGTAGAAGATTGAACTTCCTTCGGGAGATATCGCTTAGCTCCTTAACTTCTTAAAAATTGTATTATACTTATTATTTATATTCAAGTCGCGGACTGGTACCCAGATACCAAGAACCCGCGTTACCGATTATTTCCTGTTATCTTTCCTAAATTCTTTACCTTTTGATAACTGAAGAAAATTAATTTCCCTTCAGCATATTCTGATCCAGTCTCACTATTTCAGTGCGTTAACTAAAACTTTAAAATATAATAAGAAGTTTACGTTCCTTAGAACATATTCAACTGTGTGCCCTCTCAGTCATTCGTCTGATTCAGCCCAACTAGTACAACTCAACCACAACAACAAAATGAGCCAGCTCGAAGGTACGTAACTATCATTTTTTCCTTAACATTAACGTGAGTAATTAACACTTATCTCACGGCAGTTTGTTCGGTTAATAATTATCATTATTTATCCGACTCTTTAACAATAAGGTTTTCTAATAATGCTAAATAATCAAATGATCGATGACAGTCATTCAGTCATGCCAGTCATTAAGTTGACGTCTAATGATACAAAATTCCAGCAGCTTTCAACGCCAGTGGAATAACGATGACTTCGTACAATCCAAATAAAATCAACAACAAAGTCCAGGGACACATCAAATGGAATGCGATTTAGGAGATGATAAATTTGGTTTTAGGAAGAATGTAGGGACTAGTGAAGCAATATTGACTCTGCGTCTAATTTTAGAAGGCAGGATAAAAAGAAAACAGGTCTACGTTCATGGCATTTATATATTTATATACAATAGGAATAAACAGGAACAGGAATAAAATATCGTGAAAGACTTATCCATAACCTCTGCCGATGGCAGTCAGCAGTAATTAGAATTAAAGGGCAAGAAAATAAAGCAGAAATCAAGAAAGTAGTAAGACAAGGATACAGTCTGTCACCCATGTTGTTTAACTTATTTATAGAACAGGCGATGAATGAAGTGAAAAACGCAATACTAAAAAGAAATCGTACAGTAAGGAGAAGAAATAAAAGCCCTACGCTTGTAGTATTAGGCGAGTCAGAAGAAGACCTGAAAACCATAATAAATAGCATGAATGTGGTCCTGAAGATAGTGTTCAATGTGAGAATTAATAGAGGGGAAAACCAAGGTAATGGAGTGTAGTATGGGAAAATGTGGAATAACAAAGATTGTTAGGTTGGAAAGGGATATTTTGAAGGAAGTTAACTAATTCTGCTACATGGGAAGCGTAATAACTACGGATGGTAGAAATATAGTAGACACAAAGAGTAGGATATCACAGGCAGGAAGGCTTTCGCGAAAAAAGAGGAATTTACTTACGGGTAATATAAGTGTGAACATTAGGAAATCGTTGTTATGAATGTTCGTATGGAGCGTGGCGTTGTTATGATGCGAAACGTGGACTTTAGATGTTGCGGAAAGGAAAAGAATAGAATCCTTTGAAATGTGGTACTATAGGAGTATGCTGAAAATCAGATGGGTGGATAGACTAACTAACGAGTAAGCTCTAAACCGAAGAGGGGAAGACCAAGAGGATGGATAGATTAATAGGCTACTTTTTAAGACGTGAAGGTCTGGCAAAAATAGCATAAGGGGAAAGTGTGTGGGGTAAGAGCAGAAGAGGGAGGAGGCCAAGGATGGAATACGTTAACAGATTAGAGAGGATGTGTAATGTATTAGTTATGCTGAAATGATAAGGCTTGCGCAGGATAGGTTAACCTGGAGGGCTCAACAGACCAGTGTTAGGACTGAATACCACAACAATTTAAAGCTGACCGACACAGAGGTCCCAGGTTCGAATCATTGTATGGGCTTGGGTATTTGTACCGTAATGGCCACGGAAACTGGGACTAAGACTGTTGTAGAATCGATACGCTAACTACGTATCACTCCAAATTCTAATTGTCATGAAAGATAACAATACGCAGTCAACCCGGTAGACCAAGGTCCTGAATGGGCTGCAGAGCCAATGAACAAGAAGAACAATAGTTTAAAAGGTTTCATCCTTTTTTCTTACGCCATAATAATCTCTTGTTACATCCGTTATACTTTTTCAACGTCTATACGTACATGCTTTACTGTTCAAGGGAACAGTGAGGGATATTTAAGATTACGTTATAAATTATTTAATATTTATCATTCTTCTTAAGCTAAGAAATTAGCTATCACTAAATCGTGTAGAGTAAATTTATTACCGATCACAGGTAAATTACCAGCAAGTCACGTAAAATACCCTAACATAAGTACCTAATAACTACTACAAATAGCTTGTCCGAAGGAGACACGTTCTTGCGATAAGAACAGAGGTTGAAATAACACTTTAGTTTCGTTATCTACCTGGATAACTTCGACGATCATATATTCCTCAACGGCTCTCCATGTGGTGACTATATATTTCAGTGTAAAATATATGTAACAATATTTAATGTTGAATATAATTAATTTCAGGTCTGGGCTTCAGATCATGAACCAATTAGAGAGTAAGTCGATAACAAACTTGTCAACAATGCGTTGAAGTTGAGACGAGCATGAGACTCTGAACTGAGTACATCTCGGGTCCTGGCTTTGATGCATACTTGGACGAGTTTAATTAATGAAACAATACTATTTATTTTACCAAATTTCCAGCTCATCCAAATACTCCACAGTCGATTAATATTGTTATATTATATCTACAAGCTCGATCATCCTCGCTTGTACATATATTTTATTCTGTTACTGTTGCTGTGGTAGTCACTCCACTGACTAATTTACCGCTGCTCTGCATAGTAATCTGTTCTGTGCTAATATTTTCATCTTTACATAACCATAGTACCATATTTCCAGCCTGATTTGACTAACGTACTATAAAAAAACTTCGAATGTGAAAGATTGTGATCTTAGTACATGGGTTATTCCATGTCAAGTGACCAAGGGGTCCCCACGCGGCATTTTCCGATTTTGATAAAATTTAGACAGTTTGTACTATTACGTACTACTGATGACTAGATACAGCACTATTTCTGATCACATAGTACCACATTGTATGATTTGAGACATTAACAACATATTCGAGGAAATGTGTCGGAACTTGCTTCATTATGGTTTTGCGAAACATCACGAACTACCAGGCTGGAATCCTTTGCCAAAAAACTCGGGACCATGGGATACGAACCTTTGATTGGTAGCGCGAAGCTACCATGGATCCCATATGAAATATTGAGTGTTTTGTATTTGATTCTTACTCGTCGTTTTACGAAATTCATAGATCATTTAATGCTACCGTACTAAAAAAAGAAACTCGCGCCTCTAGAAAGGTATATTTTGACTTTTGGAGACTTCATGGAGTTGATAATAAATAGGCGACTGATCCAAACGAGTTTACTTTTACTTTATATGTAAGTCACACACCTAAGAAAGTTATTCGAGCGATTATTACACAATAAAACACGATGAGACGATATTTGTCGAGAGTTCACTACAGTGGCCTTTGACCCAAAATTTTAGACCTAATTCGTCGAGATACCACATAAAAAATAAATTTTTTACATTAGATAAAATTCCCATATTTCTAATAGTGTCAACTAGAAACCGATATCTCGTGTCCTGAACGATTTATACGTCTGAAAAAGTTCCTTTTTGTCGGTTTTCACTTTGGCGCCAGGTTGCTGCACCAAATTTTATTGTCTATGAAGATGTAAATCGTCTGACTTGTAGACACTCATGTAGGCATGCAATCTAAAAAAATGAATACCGTAAATATTTTATTTAGCCCGCAGGATCATTTGAAAATAGGGAAAAAAATGGCAGAAATTTTTTAGCTGACTTTGTGGGCTCATAGCTGCCAGGGATGAAATTTGTTTAAATATTTATTATTATTTTCGTAATTTACGCATGCCATTTGTCTTGAAAACGAATTTTCAGGGTCTATTCTCTAACAACTGTCACAATATTGAAGCTCAAAAGTGGCAGTTTTGAAACAAACCGAAGGCTTCGACGAAAAAGTCCGTATCTCAGTCAGAAATGCATATTTATGAACTTTATTAAAAGTTAAACTTCATAGTACAAACTGTCTAAATTTTATCAAAATCGGAAATGGTCACGCGGTAATCGTTCCTCAAATCAGGACACTTGACATGGAATGACCCACATAAGTATATAACGTCTCACTGATGACGTAATACTGACGTCACTTTCATACTACTATTTTGTAATTTTAACATTCGTAACCGTCCATCTTCGGACGTCAAACTTTATACTATCCACGGAAGTAAAAGTTTCTGGTCTCATCTCATAAGTATATTAATATATTATTACATTTTGAATCAATCTAAAAAATTTGGATGTTTTCCCATTTTCACCTTAAATAACTTCCATTAATGCCTACTTGCACTAGTATTTATTACCGGATGCTGTTCAATAACCAAATTTTAACGAAAACCATCCATGCCTTTCAGAATTAGTCTGTACTAGCTCCACTTTTCATTTTATTATAGCATATCTATAAAATTCATGAACAATTCTCGGATTTTCAACCGAGTAAGTATAGAGTTTGAACACAACGTTTCCATGGCTTGCTCTGCCATCTTCTTCAGGTGAACTGACGGTGCCGAGTCACTAGCAGGGGTTTTTATAGCGATGTCAGGGTTGCGGCTGCGGAGGGCGCTGATTGGCTGTCAGCGTGGCCGCGTAACCAGTATCTGTTCTGAATCTCCGCTGCGTCTTCGGACGTGGGTTCCAGAGCGGGTGAGAGATCTACGTGTTGACTACCGGCCCGCCGGCAACTATGGCTTCCGTATTCTTTATTCCGTGCTCGCAAGCTACTTAAGACAGGGTCCCACGCTTTACTTAGTTGGAAACCAGTGTCCTTGTTCAGGATAGGGTTGTGGATCCTGATTTCCACTGACTCCGAGAGGACCAACCTCTAGGTCGGTCGAGGATCTTGGTTTCTTCAAAGTTTATTGTGTGCCCAGTCATAAGCTACAGCAGACTTGTTGAGCTGCTTCAGACGGATGCATCTTTCATGTTCCGTGCAGCGTTCTTCAATGCTCCGGATTGTTTGTCCAATGTAGGTGAGTCCACATTGGCAATGGACTTGGTACACCCCTGGTCCCTTTAATCCGATAGCGTCCTTGACGGGGCGTAATAGCTGTCGTATTTTAGACTGTGGCCGAAACACCGTTTTTATATCATGTTTGGCCAGGATTCTTCCAAGGATGTTGGAGACACTTCCTATATAGGGAAGGGTTGCTGTTGCAACCGCCACGTCACTCTCCACAGTTGTCCTTATAGACTTCCTCATGGCCCAAGAGATATCCTTGTTGGAATATCCATTTTGCAAAAATACATTTTTCAGGTGTGCAAGTTCCCGTTGAAGATTTCCGGCATCCGAAACAGCTCTTGCACGGTGAATTAAAGTTTTAAGAACTGCTCTTTTTTGGGCTGGATGGTGGTAGCTATTATTATGGAGGTACTGGTCTGTATGAACAGATACTGGTTACGCGGCCACGCTGACAGCCAATCAGCGCCCTCCGCAGCCGCAACCCTGACATCGCTATAAAAACCCCTGCTAGTGACTCGGCACCGTCAGTTCACCTGAAGAAGATGGCAGAGCAAGCCATGGAAACGTTGTGTTCAAACTCTATACTTACCCGGTTGAAAACCCGAGAATTGTTCATGAATAATATTCACCGGGAAAGCCCACGTTCTCTTATATCTATAAAAGTTTATGTTTTAGTACGTCAACAAGTTGACGATTATATTTAGTCAAATTATTTGAATAAATTTAATTAAAAATTAGAAAGTTCTTTGAAGGAGAATGCCTGTAATTATGAAACAAATGAATTGATTGTCAAACTATATCCCATTTCTAGAATCGCAATCTCGCACCACATTGGTCCTTGGTCGAATCTTTGTGAGGGCTTGGACGTTTCAGTTTGTCGTAACATTCTTAGTACTTTGAAACCAGGCCGAGCCAAGAGAACTGTGGCATAAGACGCTGACTCAAAACGGTGCAGTATTGTGGTCTCAATCTTAAAGTCAACTCGTCCTACTGAGCCTCGTATAAATATGGGCCTCAGAGAACAATAAAGTCAGTCATTTACCTACCACCTCTTCGGGTTGTGACTCCTGGAGTTAATCTCCAGTTTCATTTCAACGCCTATTCAATAAATCTTCCTTTCTACCTTCACAACTCTTATTGATCGAGCTACGACGACCATCTTCCTACTGAGCTAAGATTCGACAAGTCGGATCCGAACCGTACTACTTCTATCCTATCGCCTTTCCTAGAAATCTCTTCTGCTCTCCAGTACTTCCCTTCCCTCTACGGCGACCTCTCACACCCTCGTCGGAGAAGAAGCAATACCTGGAACTCCAATACCGCCCCGGTGGTATTACAAGTTTTTCGAGAAAGAATACTATGTTGCCCTGACCCTCCTAATCGTGCACAGTCGCTAATAATCTTACAGTTGGTGCTATTATAAACAAAGAAAGACCCCAATTGATGTAAGAGAAAGGACGGGCTTACTCTGCAAGCTATTTTCTAGTGGAAGTTAGTGATCACCCTTCTTGATTCCATTTGTCATACATTGGTTTCTGAACCACCCACCTCGTTTCCTTGACTCCTTTATATAGGCACAACGTTCGCTTTCATACTCTGACGGTCTGAAATTAGGAGGCGTTCCCGCACTTCACAATTTTCAAGACCGGAATCTGAAATAAGAAATTGTGTGTTACGTACGGGCTGACGCAGAACCGTTCGTTTGATCAGAATTTTTCGAAAAATTTTGAACCAAAGGGCGTTATGCATTAGACAAACCCCATTAATCTCAAAAATCATAAAAACTCTAACCTGCATTTGTTACATTACTATCTCAATATAATTAATTATTTATCGGCCTGACCAACATATCATAATTATTACACTGTGTAATAGAAATAAAATGCGGGTGTTTAAATTATAATAAGAAGTTTGTAAAGCGATGAAATTTTAATTTTATTAATTTTATTGGAATTTAAAATACCAAATAGTCATCTACTTAAAATATGTTAAAATTTTAATCTGCTCCACTCTAAAATAAAACTCAAGATAATTGCCATTTACTTTAATTGGGCAAAGCTCAGGAATACTTCACGACACTCGACGTTATTATAACATAATCAAACGGTTCTATGTCTGAGCATATACGTGTGTGTGAAATCTTGGGAGTTTTCGACAAAGTTGTTTTGTCTGCGGTCGGTAGTTAGAAGCATTGGCCTGCAGGAAAACTCGAAGAACTTAATGTGTAATGTTACTGAATAGTTACTTTTGTTTACTCAGGTTTCAAATTGAATAAAGCCACTTTTCTTGGCATCGGGAAAATTTAGCAAATATTTTTCCTTGTTCGCAGGTAAAATTCTTACCTTCTTTCTTTAAATAAAAAGACAATTGTGTGTAATAATAATGTGCAATATTGAGGAGGAATATTTTTAATTCTATGTTTGCGTTAAAAATATGAATCATTCTTTTATAAGTAATCAAACGTACGAATATTATCTTTATTTAAAAATAAATATTAATTATTTGAAGTAGAAGAGAATCAGTCCGCAGTCGACTCGGTAGGCCAAGGCCCTCAATGGGCTGTAGAGCCACGGAGAAAGAAAGAAAAAATGAAGAGAATATCATCAAACACTGACGAGATACAAAATTAATATACTCATTAATGCATCGACATAAATTTGTTCTGTCTTAAATTCAGCACGGATCCAATAAATTCCCCATTTTATGTGATGGAAAATCAAAGTGTGGAAAGTTAATAATCCTCCTACTGCATTGATTTGCTATCACACAATCATTTATTTTCTGCTATTAAAATTAAATATTAGCAAACAAACAGAAAGCGGAAATCAGTAACTGCCCTTGCCCATGTTTATAGTATGCAGTATTCGAAAGTGCATCATCTCTCAAGTATTTTGATAATCTAATGAAATTAATAACACTCTGAAGGAGGCATACAGTAATCGGAATTAATTTCAAGTAAATAAAATAAATTAGAAACATAAAAATTAATTGCCAAATTTTTCAGCAGATATTTGTGTTTATAATGCCTGGAGTTAAATAACGGTGAAGTATAAACAATGTTAAGTAAAACTATAATATCGCAAGCTGGAGTAGTTTTTACGTAAATGCTTTTAAATGACTTTTACGGTAGCTAAAGCCAAGTGGTTCTAACTGTTAACTTAATAAAATACATTTTAAGTGGGAGCATGACCCGAATAATACGGCATATTATTTGTCCTATGTCCTACAGGAAAACCAGTATGAGGACATGTGTAATATGTATCATATTTTGTTTGGCAAGTAAGTATGAAAAGGATTATTTACCCTTATGTAGAAATTATATTATGAATTCCGTTCAAATATTTTTCACTTGATCTGTGAGAAAATCATATTTCCAAGAATCGGCATTTATTACAGTCGTAATTCTTACGTTCAGATCTACGTATTCTGGTTTAGGAATTTCCTTTCTATTATCTTTTTTGTTTGGTTTTTGTTCCATATTTCCGTTTTTTCTTGCTTTCATAACCTATACTTACGGTTTCTTTTAATTGGTTCTATTCTTTACTTATCTGGGTCGGTCAGTTTTTCCTTGTTTCCCTATTCCCTCCATTGTTTTCTCCATCCTACCTGCATTTGTGCATTCAATACTCCTTAATACTCTGTTAATAATATTCGTTGTGAAACCCTTTGTGAGATCCGGAAATGCATTATGAATTGTTTAAAATCACATTCATTACTGAACATAAATAAAATTCAATTGCATCTAATTAATTTTTTGTTGTGCTTCGTCACTCAGCGGATATTAATACATTGACGTTTTCACTTGTGAAAACAAACAATTAATTTACTTAATAATTTTCAAATGGATGTTATAGTTATGCATAGTATTATATTCGTTTCATCATTTAGCCCGCTGTCACTTGACTTCTTCATTTGTGGTTCCATGACACAGAGGCGAGTAGTAATTTTTTTTAGCTGTCTTTCATCTACTCTGTCAATACTATGATAATTTCGTAGGATAATTATAATACTACTACAGCAATTTTTTACCCAATTTTGCGGCAATATATATAATGCATGTTAATATACATAACATGTAATAATGTCTCATTTTTAACGGGAAAAAATGTGAAATAAGTTCACACACATTTGTAAAGCCTGTTAAATTCTGTCCCTTAAATGTCTTTATTTTTAAAATAAACTGAGAACCGTCGCTGTAGGTGGTCCGCGACACCAAATTCTTCACATGTAAATACTTCAATTCATTTAATAATCTGTTCGGTTCAGGGAGTCAAGAAGTAAATGACATGAATTGCTAAATTTCATGTCTGAAGTCTCAAAAGGGAGATAAAACGTCGTATTTCTATTAATTAAACAGTAATAATTTATATGCTGACCACGCTTTTTTTCAAGCATTACACTAAACGCACGAATACTATTTTTGTTTTGAAAATATAAACTACTTTAAAAATAAGATTCTTAATTACTGAATTGTTTTAATTTATTTTGATTTCGTTTCTGATGATGTCTCCTTGCAGTGTCTCCTAATGCGGCCGTCTGATAACACGGCTCTGTCTCTTCATGTTACGCGATAACGCAGAACCAGACACAATCAGTTTATTGAACTTTACGGGTGGGGCAGAGGAGGGGATGTAACGGAATACTGAGAATGTGCATTCTTCATTAGAGAAAGAATACGTGTGGTAGGAGACTGAATGGCACCTACGAGAGCGAGTGCACCACAAGGTGGTCTGTTTAACGTCTTAGAGATCGAAGCAGAAATTCACGCTGTTAAAACGCAATTATTATAAGGAACCTTCAAATTACAAAAAAATATATATATTCATAAATTAATTTTTGTTCTGCTGCATATGAGCACACCAGTCGCCATTGCCATGACGTCTTCTTGATGTTCTGTGTTGTTTGCAGGTGACGTTGCACAGTGCCCAACCATTATTAGCCGAAACCAATGGGGCGCGAGACCCCCCAAATCAGCCCACACGTCCTTGAAAACACCCGTACCATACGTAGTAATCCACCACGGGGATTCTCCACCCTGCTCCGACCAGAAAGGGTGCTCCGCCATAGTAAGGGCCTACCAGAACTACCACATGGACTCCAAGGGCTGGAACGACATTGGCTACTCCTTTGTCGTGGGAGAAGACGGCAACGTCTACGAGGCCAGAGGCTGGAGTTCCAGGGGCGCGCACGTTCCCAAGTACAACTCCAACAGTGTCGGCATCTGCGTCATTGGCAACTTTAGAGGTATATTTTCAAAATTTGGTTCATTAACCTAATTTCGTGAACTATATGTAACATTGACATCCACCGGAGTCAATATGCATGCCCATTCATATTTGTAAATTTTCCGTGAAACTTTATCGACTTCGTCCTTTGTTGTGTTTTTTGTGGTAATCATTCCTAATATTGATCTAATTCAACCCTCTATGCTAACCTATCCTGCGCAATCCTTTACACGAGTAAATAGCTACCACATCCCACACTTTACCTTAATCCTTACCGTATACGATCCAAGTCCAGCCGCTTCTGTTCTTCCTACACACACTTCACTTAATGCGAATTTTACAAGACTCTCATGTATCAAAACATGGCCTATTAAACTATTCCTTCTCTTGGTCAAAGTCCTCCAAATTATTCTCTATTTCCCTATTATGCTTAAAGCTTCGCGTTTAGTTACCCTATCTACCCATCTGATTTTCAGCATTTTCCTATAGCACCACATTTCGATAGCTTTTATTTTATTTCTGTCTGAAACTCCTATCGTCCACGTTTCGCATCTATATAACGTCATACGGACATTTTAAATGAGGATTTCCTAATATTCACACTTAAATTAACCGTAAATAAAGTTTTATTTACTTCAAAAGCTTTCCTTGCCTGTGCTATCCCACTCTTTATGTCTACTATACTTTAACCATCCCTAGTTATTATGCATCCCAAGTAAAATATCCTTTCCCAATCTAACACCCTTTGTTATTCACTATTTCCCATACTACACTCGTCACGTTGGTTTTCCTCTATTAATCTTCATGTTGTACTCTTTCTCCAGGTTCACATTCATGCCATTTATTATGTTTTCCAAATCTTCTTCTGACTCCCCTAATACGGCAATATCATCAGTAAACCTTAGGGTTTTTATTTCTTATCCTTGATGTATGATTCCCTTTCCATATTATTTTTTAGCTTTCTTCATTGCATGTTCAATGTATAGCATGGGTGATTGACTTCATCCTTGTCTTACTCCCTACTTGATTTCTGCTTTCTTTTCTATCCCTTCCATTCATTTTACCGCTGACTTCCATCTGTAGAAGTTATGGATAACTGTAGTTTCTCAATTTTTTTTCTGTAATCTTCAAAATATTTAGTATTGATTTGTTCTAGTTTACGTCATCAAATGTTTTTTCTAAATCTACAAATGCCATAAACGTAGGTATTTTTTTCTTGTCTTCTAAAGAAATTGAGTCAACATTGCTTCTCTTGTCCCTACTTTCTTCCTAAAACCAAACTGATCTTCTAACTCGCATTCCATTTGACGTTCCATCTTCCTATATACTATTTTTATTAATATTTTTCATGCATGAGATACGAAATTAATTGTCCTGTGCTGCTTGCATCTATCACCCACAGTCTTTTTCGGTATAGTGATAATTATGTTGTTCGCCTTTTATAATGACTCGTCTCCCGTCATTCGGAAGACCATGAGGATAGTACCCAATGGCTGCCCTACCTGATGATGGTTTTCTAGTGTTTTCACTGCATCTCTTTAGGTGAAACACCAGGTAGTATCGTTAAAGTATACCCCGTGGGCCCTAGTCAACCCTTGGCTACCTTGCTCTACCTTCCGCATTCCCTTCCTATGCTATTAAACGGGAGTTGCCTGATGATCACCCTCATGTAGCCTGGTAACCAAAAATAATAATACTTGAATGATTTCCCCATCTTGTCACAAATATCAGTGAATACCGTCAGAAACTCCAAGCAATGCGATCCAGAACTTAATATGATAACTGCCGTTTATACTAAGAGGGTTACATGTGTTGTTATAAATTTAAAAAATGGAATATAGTGCACCATAGAGATTGGTTGTTTTTTTGTGGTCTCATTTTGAATTCGGCAAACACTAAAGACATTGAACATTTAGAAGACCCTGAGGATTTAAATAACGTATTTCATGTTGTGGGGAAAAATCGTATCAAATTTTATAAATGATCGTCAATAGATAATCTTCTCTATTTAACAGGACGTTGGTTCGCGTTTGAAATGGTGTGTAAATAATTACAAAAGCCGAAAAGGTCTGAGGGGGTTAACTAGTTTTAAATTCTAAGGATTATTGGTCTATTTGAATCATCGAATTGAAACCTTTCGTCAATAAGTCTACTTGTTTGTAGCGTGTTGTACCCTAGCTTCACTTCTCCAACCCTGGCCTAAGATCTTACCTATAAGATTTCGGTTCTATTCTGCACACTTTCTAAGGACTGTTTCTGTCTTTTCTTAAACGGATTTATATTCACCTGCTCTATCCGCCCCAGCTTGCTGCTGCAGCTGGATGTCTATGTATAAGTCTTAAGAAATAGCAAGTCGTATCAGATACACCTGTAGGAAGAGAAAAGATTGTCGGGATGCAAACTGGCCTAACATTCATTATATTTTTACGACAGAAAGGCGCTCTATACTTACCATAGCATAACTTTTATGGATGAGTTTCTTGACGAACAATATATCCTGAACTGAACCCATAATTCCTTGCGTGAATATTTTCTAATAATTTTACAGTACCAAATTGATTTATATATATATATACTCTCCCTACAACTCCAAACAACATGGCATCTGATAAACGTATTTTGAGACCCCTACATATTTCCCTCCAATTATATTTCTAGTTCCCCCCCCCCTTCACCGATCCCCCCATCTATGTCATACTTCAGAGGTGGATGTAGAAGCATTTAAGTTTTAAACATGAATTGTCTTACTTTTGTCACTTTGTTAGAATTTTTATTTCCCTTTAGTAATTTACTCGGTTTCTGCTATTCACATTTTTACAAAGTTGCTTACAACTAGAATTACAACATAGTCCGTATCCTAGTTATATTTTTATAAAGCAAACTCAATTTACACTACCGTAATTCCGTTAGGAGGTTTCGGCTTCCGGCATTTTCAACTACAAATAAAATTCAGGCGAGAATAATACGTTTAAATTATTTTGTACTCAGTCCTTAGACTGATCTGATGCAACCCTCTTTTTCATTTCTACACAACTCCCTAATCTGATTAGCGTATTCCATACTTTGCCTTCCTCTTCCGTTCTTACCTCACACACTAATACTAATTTAACAAAATGAATTACATCAATTTCAGACAGTTATTTTACTTTACTTTCTGCCGTACTATTGCTAATAAAGCTGGTGCATTATATACATCGTCAATATTAAAAATTCGTGAAAATAATTTAAAATTGTAGGAAGATTCTGTTGTAAGAATATACGTCCTTTTACGTAAGATAGAAATTACGTAATTGTAATTTATGCTCCATAACTTAAATATATGTTTAATTAAATATTCAATCGGAGTTTAAATATTCATTTCCAAATTAATGTTATCAGGATTTTTAAAAAATAATCTTATCCCACATTACAGAAAAACCTCAAATAAACACGCGTTATCTGTTGCCTCATATCTGCGAAACACTCGCTTCTTGATGTGCCAAGTGCAAATGTTTATCTGTTATAACAAGCCAGGTGGAAACATACGCATATGCGTGTAGAAAGAAAAAGGGTTTTGAAAAAACTGTGCATTTGATGGGCTTTAAAATTGCCGCGGCAAAAATACTACAGCCTTTAATTTTTCATATACTGACTTCATTCAATTAAGCCTAAAAGTAATGAGTAGGAGCACAGTTCGCGTCCCCCAAGCAAAGAAAATTCTGAACAAATGATTGTTGAATGTGCAAATATGTTTTAATTTATCCAACTTATTTAAATCGAATACAATTTAAAAACCATGTAAGTCACGATTAGGAAGGGATCAAGAAACGATTTTTGTTTTTTGAGATATATTACAAAAAATAATTACTTTCGTTTCTCCTGTCTATAGATCGTGCGCCTAATGCTGATGCACAATCAGCCGTCACGTCCCTGATCGAGAGCGGAGTTCGGATGGGGAAAATCAGAGATGACTACAAACTAATTGGACACAGACAGGGATCGTGCACAAACTGCCCCGGAAACAGCTTCTATTCCCTCATCCAGAAGTGGCCTCACTGGACGGAAAACCCATAACTTTCCTTTTGTTACTGTTTGTAAATTTTGTAAAAAATTTGAATTCAACAAATTGTATTATATGACTGTGCGGTGAACGGTAATGGGCTACAAACATTCCATTAGAATTACTTAACATTTTTTCGCGACACATTAGCTTGTCACAAAGAGAGATATGCTATATCAGCGATTGAAAAAAACCTTCCTTCAGTGTTACTATATTGCCTCTGCGTTATAAAACAGTAGCTGCTAAATTTATGTTTAAAAATATTAAATTAATGACATATGAGACGCAAAATCATATCCGCGTATCGCTGCCAATTTAATACAAGTTTATTTGAACACTAATTGTTTTATCAGGCACAAAACAATGGCTATTTATCATGTGAGGTTATTCCTTTCAGTGCGCAGTTACAGGTCAATTCAAGGCATACCACGTCAATCCAGATCCTGCTTAGTGGGGATACTTTTGGCTTAAGTACTAATAAAGAACAAGTAATGATAAACTGAAAGTATTGATTATATCTCAAGCAATTCTTTGCAAATAACATGCCAGGGACCATCAAACCCATGGCAAAAGACATTGTAGTAATATCTTTAATATTTATTAACATCATTCACTAGTTTTAGTTATATTTTAATAATACTGAACAACTCTGTTTATAATTTAAAATGTTGGAAAACTCCGCTAACTATGGATTACAATGACCATAGAAGCTGATATTTATGAAGTGAACACTGAGAAACACAGTTGTGAAACAATATTTTAAAACATATCTTGGGTAACTATTTCGAAATTTACACACGTTTCGGTACATTTTTCCATTTCAGTAGGAAACTGAAAAAGTTTGGGAACTGTAGAGAAATCATAAGAATATAACAATTGGGCAAATCGCGTGAGACATATGTATAATAATTAAGTCGCTATTACATTACAATTTTCTCAGACTAGCAATAAATAACAGATTGTTCTAAAACTTAAGTAATCGCATTTTCTAAGCTCGAAACAGCCCTTGTTATTTCAGTAACGGCTAGAACACAGATGAATGTACGAGTGAAAGGCATACAGAAGCATAAAATTAGAATATTGCTGTTTAGGTTGACGGCTTAAAAATGCCATGGAAATCCCGTAGATACCACGCAACTACTAATGGGTTAAAATATTCAGGAAAGAAGATATTGTAATTAAAACATTATGCAAACCGTTTTTTGCGAATATCTATTCACAGTTTAATTATATCAAAAATGCATTACAAGGAAAAGATAAAACAACTGACTCCGATGGTCTCCTACAATATTTTACTTCTTTAGACTATTTTTTTACAGTTTTGTTCATTATTTCACTCCAGTTTTGCCTTTTTCCTCATGAATTTCAGAAAGATTTTTTTACTAATACATTTGTTCATTATTTCATTATTTTCCCCGTTTATCGCTTTCTTTTTTCTTAATTATTTCTCCCCCTTTTCATTGTTTTAATCGTTTCAATGGCAGTTAATTGCTGCACGATAATCTGAGGCACGAATTATCTATGAGCCACACATGAGAAGAAGCGATTTTATATCAAAGAAATTGCGTTAGTATGAGAGTGATTATAAATAATTAATCAATTCATAACAGCATTCAATTACATTATAAAATAATAACTGATATACAGATAACGTTAAGTAAATTCGCAAAAATAAATTTTGTTTAACGTGATTATGATTTAATCCTAGCAGGATAACGAAAATCAGCGTCACGTCACACTGAAGTGCAATCATCTCCAAGAGATATTTGCGTAAGATTACGATAACGTTTACCACGCCGACGCGACGTCTGTCAGAAGAGAAGTGAACTTTTCCAACGACTGCTGTAATTATGTTTTAACACGAATTCTTTTATCACTTACAAATGATTTCGTATTAATTTTTAAATACTGGATATCAAAGCTTCTATTGAATCTCAGAATTTTTTGTTCCAACGAATCTATGGTTTGCACGTGGTCATATTGCGAGAACCTTATTTCTTTGAACAGGACCAAAAGACGAAAATAATAGAGTGAAACACAAACACAATTATTGCTTTATTGCTTCACCTCATATTGAGTAGATAAGCTGGCCATATAAATATGGTAGTCTTCGTTACAGTGATCGTTAGTTACAGTGGACGAATCATGGAAACTGCTTCATATGTTATTTTTATTACGTCTCTAGCTTTCAGTGTGACAGGTATGATGTCTGACTTTATGTTCTTTTATATAATTTAATAATTATAAGATTTGAAAATATTTTTTTGGCTTCTATGGTCTCATGTAGAATATTTGATTACACCGAATTGTTAACCTTGGAGAGGGAACAAAGAGGTACCGAAACGTCTGTTTACGTAATAAAAAAACTTGTCTGTTAAAGGTCGTCCCATTATTTCCTTTAATTTATACAGATGTAAAACATCAATAAACAGTAAGTTCGCTAATCATAATACACAACTTAATATATATTTACAACCAACTGGTAACTGCCTTCCGTAACTATCTTCGATACGTTTAATAGATGTTCCTACTTCTGAGTTAGATAATGAGTTCCTATCACCCCCAAAGCCATCTGTTTAAAAAAGTTTTAAGAACCAAATGTCACCTATTAATCTCTTAATTTACAACTAACAAAATTCTCGATACGTATTACGGTATATACATTTATATTGTGATGTCAATGTTAAGATTGTTTCTATCATTGGAACTGTTCCTGATGACACTGAATTTATTTCCATTGATATTCGGCGTATTTAATGTCAGCATAAAAGTCAATTTCAGTTCTCAAAATGATACACTATAATTTTTTTAAATAGTGTCAAAAAATAAAAAACAATATAGTATAAATATTGCAGTTAATTGGTCAAAATCTGTTTTAATACATAATTTTGTTTAGTTGTCAAGATTTTATTCTCTGATACAGAATGTAATAAATTAATAGGACGTTGATTTGAAATTATAATAACTTCAGGATTTTATAATAATTAAAATATATGAAATTTGAATTTATTAATATACAAAAATCATCAAATTAAAAATAAAAACATCACTAAAATAATTATTGCTCATATATTTCCAAAACAGAAGCCATTTTATCACGGTATTTTTTGTTTCCATAGCTTTTATTTTTTTATCAACATGTAAATTGAGTGTTATATTTAAAATTTCTAGTATTACATTACTCATGATTCATTTCTTCCTTTTTGATATATTAATTCTTTTATAAAATTGTAATTTGAAATATTTTATAGTTACTTTCATGACTTGGAATTTTTTATATACTTATACGTGATTTACTCAGCTAAATAAAATCATATTTTATATAATAAGAAAAAGCACACACGCAAGAAGTCTGATGTTCCGTAACCGTGGAAACCTAACAAACAATTTTCATATCCAGAGAAAGAAATCGTTTGTAATATTCAGAAAATAATTTTTCAGTCAGATCACAAGCTGAGTAAACTGTGCTGAATAATAATAAAGAATTTTAAACGGTCGTTAAATCTATATTTTATTAAATACAGACGTTAAAATAAAATATTGTTAAAGTGAAAGTTCAACTAAATTTTTATGTCTTCCAGAAGATTATTGGTGTAGTGAAGTCGAATGTAAAGAATGGAAACCGTAGGGTCAATTATGAGAACTGTAATGTGTCACATGTCCGTAATTAATTGTGTTCCGATATCTACTGACTTGCCCTTTACTCTTATGTGTTTATTGTAATGTTCGCAGGTTACCCTCGGAGTTGCCCCAGCATCGTGAGCCGAGAGAAATGGGGTGCCAGAGACCCAACGGAGCCTCCAGAATCCCTGCTGATCTCTCCCGTTCCCTTCACCGTGGCTCACCATGGTGGCATCGCGACGTACTGTTTCAACCAGAGTTCGTGTAGCGAGCAGGTGCGGGCGTATCAGAACCTGCACATGGACACCAACGGTTGGAACGACATTGGCTACAGCTTCGTAGTTGGCGAAGACGGCAATGTTTATGAGGGCCGCGGTTGGGACGCCGTAGGTGCTCACGCTCCAGGTTACAACGACCGCAGCATGGGCATCTGCGTCATCGGGGACTTCACCAGTCAGTACATTTCCATTTCAGCAAGTCAAATGTAGGAATCTGTTCGACTTAGGGGTTGATTAAAACCAAACAGGACCTGTTTTCATATTGGCCCAGACTGGTGATCTCATAAACCGTTGCTTGAATCTGAATGATGTGCTTAGGATTTCCTGAATGGCTCGGTCAGACTAAACTTGGTTCGAAGGCTATATTGCCTAGAACGAATGGCAAATTATGCCCAAATGATTGTCTCCGATTCCGGGCACCTTCCTCTTCTATTGAGCTTTCTTCCTTTCAGGACATTCACATCGTCACTCTACTCTAATAAAAAAACTTCACTTAAAAATTAATAGTTGGCAATGTCCTACTTTCCCTCTCGTTTCATAAGGTAGATGTTTTAGCGGTCGTTTGGTTCTTCCCGTAGTATGTATGTAATTTTCGTGTCTAAGCCTAAAACGCGCTTATTGTCCAAGGAGATGTGAATGTCTAGTCAGCTAACATCGATATATTCTTATTTTGTGGATTTTCCCCTTTCATATTATTAGATCTTAAGCATTACGATCATAAATTATTGAATAACATCCTTTGAATTTGTTTAAATTGTAATTATAAAAGTTAAACGTTTTTTCAGCCTTAAGCTAGGAAGCTTAAACAATATAGCAATTCCAGCATCTAAGCATGTAGAAGCTGGCATCATCTCTCGCAGGTGGATCCTTCCTGGAGAGACGAAGGGGATGTCTTCTTCAATCTGTTTTGAACTAAAGTACTCCAAGAGCTGAGGTACCTCGATCTAAATTAAGAGGTGTATGCTCCGGGGACGAAGACCTTATGCATGCCGTCAAAGCTGTTTTTCCTTCCTGTTGAAATAGTCACACAGCTGTCTCCTAAACTGGTCGAGACATGGAGAAGGGAAAGCTGCCTCCCCAAATCAAATTCCAACCCAATTATAGGAAGGGCGGAGGAAAAGTGTGCAAGAGTCCGACCTAGATGAAGCAGAATTCCTCACTTTTAGACAACTGTCGGGATCCTTAAACTATTGACTGGGGGTCTCAAGGTTGCCTCACCCTTCCGCATACCCCTTTCAAATCCATCCCTATGTTACAAAATGGAGTTTGTCGCCGTGTATATTATTCTGATGTAACGTATCACTCTCAAAACCAATCACCATTAGATTTACCTGCCTTTGGTAGATAAATGCTGTGGTAAAAATCTTAATAGATGCACAACGAATTATTAACATGAAGTTAATTTTATAAATTGAACATAATTTACTTTTTAAAGATCTTTTAGTACGCATGAGAATGTTTTAATTAATAATTTTAGAAGATATGGATGAGCATAAACAACTATAGAACGAAATGTTCCAAGTAAAATAATAATTTAAGAATACTTATAAAGTTATAAAGTATTGCATATTATAATCTCAATACCATTTAATATTGTAGCCGATAGGTCATTTCCCCGTTCATCTCAGCTCTACGTTCATATATAATTTTAGGAATTTTTTAGGGTGCCAGGTATTTTTTATTCAGAAAAACACCAAAAGATTAATTCCAGATTTTAATCAGCGCACGAAGTTGGTAATCTAAAACAGGGCGAGGTCACTCATTTATTCTCCTCTAACAACTCTCAAATTCGTCGACGTAACTTAATTAAACACTTCACGAATACTTTAAATACTTCCCGGCGTCTCGCCAACTAAATCTGGGGTTGATTCGATAGCCATTGATCCGCACGTGGCCGCGAGGATTCACGGACCACCACACATGCGTCTAGGAGTCCATTCTGGCATCGACTGTCTCATCCTGCCAGCTCCTAACTTGTGAAAACCTGCTGAAGCACAGTCACATGACCTCATCTGACAATCGCATGTCTACGTATTCCCGCTTAGCGTCAGCCACTTGCAAAACCAAATCACGTGTTAGTCGAATTCAAAGCCGCGTTCGCTTACGTCAGACGGCGACGTCACTCAGGCTGGGACTGTAACAATATATAATTACTTTTGTAGGAATTCAAATTCAATGAAGTCCATATTGTATTTTGCAATTAATTACGAATTATATTTAAGATGCACTTTTCTTTACAGGCCGACTGCCTAACGACCTGGCCATCTCCGCCGTACAGCAGTTGATACAGTGCGGTGTCGAGATCGGCAAAATAGTCGCAGACTACAAACTGCTCGGACATCGCCAAGCTAAGGTCACGGAATGTCCTGGAGAGGCTTACTTCCAACTCATCAAAACATGGCCTCATTGGACCCCAGATCCTGTGCCGTCAACCAAAATATGAAAATACGAGCCTAATTTGTACACTCACGTAGTAGAAAAACAAGTCCGTATTGTAACCAAGTGTCAATAATTTCAATCTTACTGTTGAGTTTACTATTCATCCGTCATCTTTAACTTTCTGGCTCCACTTTGACGTTTAAGGTCCATAATTTTTACATACATCTTTTACATGTATCTGACAAGAGGAAGTACATAATTTATTAATTGTTAGTGTAACTTTAATCACATGATTTATCACTTTTCTACTGAATTTAACTAGTAATCCTACACAATTAACCAACATTTTTATTTCAAAATTGTCACTATCATAATATTAACAAGTGAAGAAGCCTGTAACATGCAATAAACAAAACGTTCAATATACACCACAGAGTACTGCAACAACGCTCAGACAACCACATTGAAGTACAGTTTGGACGGTAGTTCTGTACATGGTCAACTCGTTCACCAGACACAAATTGACTTATTCTTCTGAGGGCATGTAAAGAACCTAGTTTACGAGACTCCGGTCGATACTCGCACGGATTATTGCTAGGATTATCGCAGCCGCGGAAGCAGTTCCCCAAACCCCTGGAATTTTTGAATGTGTATAAACTCTCCCGTGATCATGGCACTCGACATTTTGAAAAGTACATGCAAGGTTACAATTCTGTATTTGTCGTATGCTGTACTACATACTAACACAATAGATTGGACACATTGCGATAAAAGCGTACGTGTTTCGTTTGAGGGTTCTTTCATTACTCTATTCTGTGTGTTTTATGTTTTGTTATTGCACATTACAGGCTTCTTCACAGTTGCATAATAAAGCATACTTACATTATTACCCTGTAACGATACACAGGAGACCGTCGGTGCCTTATACCAAAATACTAAGAAGATATCCTTGAGCAACCTCTGAAAGTTTGTCAGAGGAGCGCTGGATCACCCTGTTTATATATTCTTTTGAGACTACATGAAATCATAGGCTTGCACGAATAAGCCACGAATAATACGAGACCTTATATATAATATTAAACCTATCATTACGACGCGACATATTAAAACGTGATGAGACATTAGGTCTGAGAATAAGTTCAACTTAAATGTTACAGATTTAAAATATATATATCAATTTGTTTCATTGTGTCGCATTTAAGAGTTCTGAAACGGTCATGGTTAGATATTTTAATATGGATATACCCAAAAGCGCATAAAAATCTAATATGTGGTTGTGGTATTAACACGTAAAGCAACAGTAACTGGTAAGTAAGAAAATGGAACTTGTGATGGGATTTGTCGGATTAGACGAAATTGATCATGAGCTCCGACGTTGAGAAGAAAAGATTCATATAGTGAA